>OX424575.1:31567735-32767735 GCA_949152435.1 Gastracanthus pulcherrimus
GAATATACCTGAATTTTTCAAATCCAAAATAGAATAAATCTTTTGGCACAGAGTAATTGAACCTATTCTTGCATAATCTAATTAAGCATAGTTAATTTTTAATTTATGGTCGTCAATTTTTTTTATGTTTAATATTTTACATTAATCTTGGTAGAGTGGAGGAGAGATAGAGAAAGAGAGAGAGAGAGAAAGAGAGAGAGAGAGAGAAAGAGAGAGAGAGAAAGAGTGAGAGAGATGAGAAGAGAGAGAGAGAGAGAGAGAAGAGAGAGAGAGAAGAGAGAGAGAGAAAGAGAGAGAGAGAGAGAGAAAGAGAGAGAGAGAGAAAGAGAGAGAGAAAGAGAGAGAAAGAGAGAGAGAGGAGAAAGAGAGAGAGAGAGAAAGAGAGAGAGAGAGAGAGAGGAAGAGAGAAAGAGAGAGAGAGAGAGAAAGAGAGAAGAGAGAGAGAGAAGAGAAGAGAGAGAGAGAGAGAGAAAGAGAGAGAGAGAGAGAGAGAGAGAGAGAGAGAGAGATTGAAAATGCGTAAAAATCAATCGCAAGTTTTATTTGTAATAATATTTATACACATCGACCATGCTACCGATCATACTACTATGCACGCACTCTATCATAATTGCACTTCTATCTAGGTATCCTACTATTCATGCACTTCTGCATCCACTTATTCTACTATCCACGGAGCTCTATACCTAACTTGTCTATCACTATCCATACATCCCTCTATCCACTTATCCCAGTATCCACTCACTTCTTTATCAATTTGTCTCGTTATCCACGAGCCCATCTATTCACTTACGATAAATATTTTTTGAAAAACACAACAAATTTTGCAATTCATATACATCTACACTTTTAAATGCGTTTAATATAGTAATTAATTAAAATATTATTTTATCTTTAATATTACTTTACACGTGAAAAGCATAATTACGATTGATAGTGGAAAAAAAAGTGGGGATCGTTTTCAGTAGATCAACTATTCAAATGTAAATTTATTTGAAACGGTTACTTTAAAATAAATCAAGTAAGGAAATATGATAAAATCTATGGTCATTTTTAACTTCATTTTTTACTTACTAATTACTTGTCGTTTTACTTAATCATATTTATGTAATAATATTGTTTGATAATTATATTAAAATCATAGAATAACATGCATAATCAATATCTGTATATTATACATAGTGTTTATAAATGATTTTTGAAACAAAATGGATATTAATATCTATTTACTGCAATTTATATGATATTGATGTCGTGAATGATTGAAATTGTGGCGCGCAATCGCGCGCCTGTGATTTCTAGTATTGTGATAGATTTATTAATTTCAGAAGATTTATATTTCAATATTAACAAATAAATATGTTAAATGAGGCTGTAACACTATTAATATTAATATTCATTAAATAATTATTGCATTATTTAAGAAACTTTTGATTATAATTACAACTGAAGCTAGTTAGTGATAATTATAGAAAAAATAAGCAATCATGTTCTTATGATGCTAGTATTTTTATGACGTATCCAATTTTATTGCCGAGGTTAAGCAGGGTCTTTCGCTAGATATAGGGCATAAATTAAAAAATCGTATGAGAGTTTATAAACATCCTATAATGAAACTAATGAAATGTACTTAATAATAGTCCATAACTACATAACAAAAAAATTGTTGAAAAAAATCATGAAAAAATCGTCAGAAGTGTACATATTGTCAAATAAAATAATATTTAGTTATGCCCCAATTTTTTTTATTTCTTAACCCATTTTAATATTTCGGGGCTTATATTTTTCCTTAAATATTTCTGTACAAAGTTAACGAAGAAAAATTTTAAAATAATATATCTGCAATAAGAGAGCGCTAATTATTTATATGCAAACGCGTAACATTTTATAAACAATTGGCTTTCTCTAATCACAGATATATTATTTTATAAATTTATTCCGTTAAAGAGAAATATTTAAGGAAAAAAATGAGGCCTTAAACATTAAAATTGGTTAAGAAATAAAAAAAAAATTGGGGTATTACTAAATATTTTTTAAATTTACAATATTTACAATTGTGACGTCACGATTTTTTTGGAACAGCTTTCCTTCTATATAGTTATGGACTATTATTGAGTATATTTTATTAGTTTTACCATAGGACCTTTATAAACTCTCATACGACTTTTTGTTTATACCCTACATCTAGCGGAAGACCCTCCTTATGTACTTTACACAATAAGGTTGTGCTTGTCACAAGCGCACGATTTTCGCGTTTCTCCGTCCTAAAAAGCGGACTAAAAGTGATCGTTTTTCGACCAGCGGACAAATAGTCAGAAGCGTACTACAAACTTCATACTCGGTCAGAAAAGACCCATATTTTGCATTTGATAAACAATATACTATTGTATAATTCAAATAGCCTAACTAAGAACTAGTAAAATTTATTGCTGCTGGATCTTTATGCAATGATCAGGAAAAAATAATACAATGCATATGTCCAGCTACTTTTTTGGTGAAGTTTTAGACAAAATGCTGCCGATTTACTTCTGTTATCGTCGGAGAAGAAAAATTAATTTTTTTCACATAATTATTTTTTCCTGTTAACAGAAAAAGGTAAAGACTCAAAAATATCGAATATTCTTCTCCATATTCCTAATCATCTCAAATTTGTTAAAAAATTTTCCGTCATATGTTTCCGAGATATAACCGTTTAGAATAAAAATGACGTTTTCGTGCATAGCAAAAGAAGGGAATAACCTTATCCAAACTTTTAGGTCGGAAAAGTTAGGTAATTTTATGGTTTTTCAACTGCCTTTTCGTTGGATCGATAATATTATTTCTAAGATATTAAAAAAACAGAAAAACTATAACTCAAAAATCAAGAAACCGCTACAAAACAAAAACGAATGGAATCGAACAAAAATGTATTGTACCGCTTCCTTTCAGAAAAAAAATGAGCTCTAAAACATTAAGTTTCACCGTATATATGCAGAGTAATGCTGATCCACGTCTATACACATACATACACATCCATACAGACATTTTCTAAAATGAGTGTATTTTTCTTTGTTAATTCTCAAAACATGTTTCTAACATGTTTTTACCAAAACTTTTTTTTTACTATCACAACGCTTCATCTTTGAGGAAGCAAGAATATAGTATGAAACTCGTGCGGACAATTCATACTCTCGTGAGGTTGGATAACACACGTCGGCGACTCATGTATAAAATTGCATATTACGCACTTCTTACATAATATACACTAAAAATATTAAAAATTCGGAGATTAAATTAAAAAATTTAACTGATTTAGAAATGAATATTTTAAAAAAATAAATAATTATACAATAAAAAATTATTTAAAAAATTTTAACGAGAAAGTGCTTTTGTTTACTTCTTATTGCACGTTAAAAAGGACTCCAATAACCACCGAATAAAATTAACTTTGTATGTGAACGTAGAATCGAGAACCCCGCAAAGTTCCTCCAATAAACATGTTATTGCGAACAGTGATTTATTGTGATGCTTAGGATCAAGATTTTGAGGTTTTACACAGTGAGATTAAAGATATGATCAGGTATTTATAGTCACAATTTTTTTTCAGAGTGATTGCTTTTAAATATACAGTCAGCCCCTGCATACTGTAAATTCGCACACTGTTAATGTTCAACCCTCGAACCCTGTTTAGCTGGGAACCTAGCGCTTCAGGTGAGGCGACATCACGCATTCACAGTGCATGGGAGCGCCGGTATAGATTTTTAACAGTGCGGTAGTATGACTGTATGCCCTTAAGTAACCTCTTTGTGGTAAATGTTGGGACTTTTTTTAAACATAAGGAAAAGCTTCCCATACTTTTTTTGATAAAATCAGAACCATGGGTGTAAAACAACATTAACCCTTAATAATGCACATAATTGGAACTACTTCAGTGATATCGAATCACTGATTATATATTTTTTAAATCGAATAAGGACCTTGCACCTCGAAGAATTAAGAAGAATACAAACGAATCCCATTAAACAATTCACCCCAACCTCATTAAAACCCTCATCTTATTTCTCCTCCCTTTTTCCACCGCGTCCACGCGCCTATCCACCCAGCACCAGGAGCACCCCGTGACTTCGTCGCCAGGCGAAAACTCGCCTCGTTCATCACGCATGATTTAGCGCGCGGACGCGAACTTTCCTGTTCCTGTTCCTCTTTCCTCTCTCCCGCACCTTCTTCCACGACTGCAAAAACGGAGCAAAGTCTCGGCGGAAAGGAAACTGCGCCAAGTCTCACGTGTGCGCAGCGTACAACACGTGGCGCGGCAGCAACTCGTTGAAAGTTGGCGGCGGCGGCAGCACGTGGCTTGTTTCACCCTCCCACGCGCGCAAACAGCGAGAAAACTACTTGGGCGCTTAAGAGATAATTTGTCAGCGGCGCGCGCGCGCTCTGGCATTTCGAGAAACACGCCAAGTTTCGCGCGTGAGGTCATTAAAGGCCAGGTGAGGCGCGTCGAGACACAGTCCTGCAGAGAAACTGTGCAGCAGCCGCTGCAATGTGGAAGAGATGCAGGGCCGAGTGCTATGGAGTTGGAGAGCGTTTTGCGCGTGAGTCTTGTGTACGGAGAAGCTAATGCGGCAGTAAAGAGTCGTTAATGGACGCGTAGTTTGTTCTTTGGAGTACTGTCTGTTTTTTCGAAGTTTGTATTTATTACGAGGTGATTGATTTGCAGTTTTTATAGGTGGATAGAGACGATTGATGCGAGGAGTGAAAATGGAACGGAGTTGAACTTTAATGTTTCAGAAGTTTTTATGTCTAATGTTTAAAAAAATAGCCTGTAATGGTTGATAGTTTCATTTTCTGATAAATAAGACAGAATTAAAGGTTTTTCCATAATGTAATTTTCAAAATACGGGTTGTAAAAGGTCTAGGAATTATAATAGAATAATAAGATTCAAGTAAAATAAAATTATCTCTTGAAAAAATCACGTTACTTGCTCGGTTTTACACTATCGTAGAATTCTTAATTGTGATAGTCGTGTTCTGGAGAGAAGGAGGCGAATTATTATTTAAAACTGTTTTAATTAATATTTTAATAAATAACTTAAAGCAGTGATACGACACTGTAACTTGCGAAAAAGAGAGACGGAGTAGGTAACGAAATTATATGTGAACGACGACCACTGAGTTACCATCTATGATACAAGCCAACGCATCTCGCTATCTACATCTCTTATCGCTGATTCGTCTCATAGCTCGTACTGCGAACGTCGCGGATTCTTCATCAGTGGCAATATAATACAGAATATGCGATATATGAAATTATTAACGAATATGTCGAAGTACAGTTTTGCATTATATCAAGTTCTGACAAATTTTCTTCAATACGTCTGACTACAAAATACGTTTTTTACTTAAAATTAGAATATATACATACTTGAGAATAAACATAAAAGTTTGTTAATGTTGTTTGTTAAATATTTTGTATTGTTAGCCATTACTACTTATGCCGAATGCCCATCGGTATGGACAATGCGCCTGTGACATTTCAGTAACAAATGCAAAAAAATAGAATTCTTTAAAAGAAATATTGTAAAAAATGTATAAAATAGTTATAGGATTATAATCAATTCCATAATTATAATAAATCTATAAGATATAGTTCCACAATGTGGAAAATTTAAATCAATGAAAACTAATTATTCCTCGGTATTTCACAGAAAAGATGGAATGGTGAATCTCAAGTCTAAGAAAAGATCTTATAACTGATTTGAATTCCAATCACGCCGAATAATTATTTGACTGAGTGCGCCGCGGCTTTTAATATCTATTAAAATTCAATTTCGAATCTCAAAAGCAAAGTGCAGCCATAGAAAACTCCCCGCGGAAGAAAAAGAAAGTAGGTATAAGTGCGATGAGCAAGAGGGACTGGGGGGGGGGGCAAGCGCGCGATATCTTTCCCTCGCGCTAATAAAACTCCGGTCACTTTTCACTCGTCTCCCTTCAGTTTGTGCGCTTCTGCCGCCGCGCGCTCCTCCACCTTCCGAGAAAGCAAATGTTTGCATTCGCGGCGTAAAGCGATACGTCGTCGAGGCCGTAGTCTCGTACCTCAGATTTAAATATTTTAATGAAGAAAGTCGGGGGGCAGAAGGCCAAGCGTGAGACCGGAAGTTATATCGGTTATATATATATATATATATATATATATATATATATATATATATATATATACATATATAAAACATCAGCCCTTTTTACGCTTTCGCGCGCTTTTTGAGTCGAGGTGTCGTGCAAGCGCGCGAGCTACTTCGGTTTATCGCTCGGCCCCAAAGACTTTCATGAATATTCTTCGGCTAACATTAATGTACTTTATGAATATTCAGGCAGCGCGGTCGCTCCCGGGATATCGCGGGGAAATTAAGATTTCCAGCCGCGCAGACTTAAACCTTCTGTCTTTTGCTATTTCTAATCCGCGAGCGAAGACGCGGCGCGGCCCTGGTAGCGATTCGTAATTTCGTCTTGCGCGCGAGGTACAGTGTGGATTCGTTATCCGCCCTCCTTTCCCCTGTCATTTGAATTTCTCGCGCCGCCTCGCCTTTTAACCTTCATTTGAATTTGAGATTAAATTTAAAATCGAAATAAATCTCGGGATCGAGTAGCTCTCGGGAATCCTCAACTCTACGGGGTAAAGGAGTTTGTCGAGCACCTCGTGATCTTCTCTGATATGAATTACGCATGATAAATAATGTAAACCACTTCTTTCGTACGTTTGGATTGGATTTCTTACTCTGCAACTTCAACGACTTGGAATATAATATGCATATTTGTTTTAAATATACACCTATATAGAGATAATACCTAATATCATTTCCCCAGAACAAAACTATTACAACTCAAAATTTGTTAAGCTCTTTTATAATTAAATAAAACGACAAATAAATTCATAAAACACGCATAAAGATAGAGCTACTTTAAGGGAAGATCGGAGCCGATTACAGATTTCTGCATTGAATTTTACATTATCCTAATTTAATTTTTCATAAAAGTTAAAAACTTTAGTTGTCCGGTGTTCTCAATGTACTAAGGAACACCGGACAACTGAGATAATTGAAAAATATGAAAAATTGAATGAGAATATTGAAAAATACGAAATTGTCAGTAATTACGTAATTACATGTAAGCTTCGACCTCCCCTTAAGACTTCGAAAATTTTATATAATACAATAAATTATTTACTGCATACATATACACATTTTAAGAAATCCAGGATTTTTAATTATCAACGCTATCTTCCAGTCGTACAATATGACAATCCTATATCTTATTTTAGTTTCATATCTGAAAAGCATTTTTAAACATGTATATGTATGTGAGTTATATTTTTATAATCTGATGTGTTAATAGATTTCACTAATTTTAATATTGTAATTTCATAAAAGTTGCATTTTGTAAATTAATTGACAAAGATTAATTTTAAACTGTTTTAACATACATGCTTTCAATCAATCAAATTGTCCTTTTCTTTACAATCGAATTCCCTGCTCATCTCACCCCTATACACGAGCCATGTAACTGATCAACGGCTTTGACCTATCGAAATGTCAAAGGCAGATGCTCGTATCTCAAACCCAACGTTTGTACGGCTCGACCGCACGAGGGCCGTATGCACTTTGAAGCTGATTTAACGGTAAAATTAACAAGGCTGTGGGGAACTATATTGGCATTTAAATTTAAATTTTTCGTCTCGTAACTTTGCTAAACCAGATAAAGGATATCGATATATTTTTTCAATACATAAAAAGTTTCACTTTCATATTTATTTTACATTTGGCGTTTATTCAAACTTTAATATTTCGAAACAACGATTACGCCGCGAACGCTGAACTAAAATACTTTTGTGGTATCAAATAGATTTTGAGATACATACAAGGAGAAAGCAAAGAAAATTCTGTACGGAAATTTCTACCAAAAATACATACTATGCACATTAAATGAATGGTTCCATTTCAAATCAGGCAGAGTGGTATATAGAATGTCCTCGAATTCGCTCTCCATGAAATGCATTGTTTCTGGACAAAAATAAGACGACACGTATTTTACCATTTTGAATAAAAAATCAATTTTTAATAAAGTTATAGATATTTTAACTTTAACTCTAGAAATGCATTGTTTCGAAAAAATAAATATAATATTTTTGAAAAATACTGTATTTTTGTGACTATTTGGTTTTTTAAAAAGTTTTTCTTCTATAGTTTTATCATAATTGTGACACTCTCGATATCCGCTAAGTTTTTTTATAACTAAAGAAATTACAAAATGGCAGAATTAAAAAAACTATACTAAAAATTTGATTTTCTCAAAAGCAGCAGTTTAGGTTTTGCTAAAAAAAATTTTTTTGATACACTATTACATAACAAATGCATTATAGTTGGTTTCCTACGTGCTAAATTACTGTAAAAGCAGCTAGAATTTTTCTATGAAAATGTAAAATTTAAGTCTATATTTTTTTCTTAAATAACACTATTTATGACTTTAAATAAAATAGAAATAATTTTTTTATATTCAACCAAATCTTTTATTCTTATACGATATTTTAAAACTAAATCAGTAAATATTTTGGTGTTTTTTAATTTTTTATAACTTATTTTATCTCGTTTTTCTTTTGTCATCTAAGTGATATATTTACGTTGAGTACCAACTGCTGCCGACACGTAGCGATTACCAAATTCTTTTAAAGACGTGAGTTAAAACGTAATCTGTATCATTTAATTATAAGTTTAAAACACAATAAGCTAAATAACCCTGGTAGAAATTTATCCCGTCCACTTTATAGATCTATGTAGAATAATCTCGCGCTGTATAGATCTTTGTAGGCAAACTAGATAGTTACTATAAAGGCGTGTAACGGTCGACCCTTCTAGTTTCTCATATTATATGCTACGATAAAACTAGATAAGCAAAATTATGACAATAACAACAACTTAAAGGTAATGTTTTAAGAAACAGAAGCATTATCTATGTATGCTTATTATGTATTATTTTGATTTAAAGGTATTTACTAGTTATTGTTCACCTATTACCAATGTAAGTAAATGTAAATAACCTCTAAAGTGTAAGGTTATTAAATTTTAGATGCATCGAGTTTTTGTATTTAAGAATTCAATAACAATATTATGTTACATATATTATTGTAATATATATTAAACAATCAAAATAAGAAAATAATCTGAATATCCAAATAAATATATGAAGTATTAGTGCATATATTTATTTTGTTTATGTAAAATTAGTTTCCTTACATTTTGTAATCCATGATTTCAAAACCTGCATGGTTTATGTAAGGAAAACTATTTTCTCACACATTTATTATCAACTAATTAATTTTCTATTTTTAAAAAAAAATAATGTATTTGAGTTATTATATATATGTTCTATTTTTGTATTTCCTACTGTGATTAATTTATAATCAAACACTTTCATTTGACATATATGGCCAGTTAAAACATAGTAATTTGTTACTTATAAAGAAAATTATCGTCTACATGTGTTCGACTAATGTGTCTTTGAAAATGTTGTCACGGATGAGCAGATTATGTATTATAAAAACTCACATATAAATACAAAATTATTTGTAGTTCTGAAATTAAAATTCTAGTTTTTAAATAAAGCATGTCATAAAGTACATATTTGTACATATGATATTATTATTATTTATACATTACTTTTCAAGAAACAACTACATCAATCAATAACATTATTTTGTGATCACTGTCTTTCATATGCAAGGAACATTGTTTCTAAATTTTCATTTCTTAGGTTAGATATGCTTTCTGACTACTTTTATATGTAAATAGTATGAATAGAATGTAGATCCTATTATTATAATTGAAAACTTGAATGTTAAACTTTTTTTAACATTAATTTTTACAATAAAAGTTCTGTTCAATAAATAATATATAACCTCACAGATTTTCTACGTACATATTATTATTGAGAAAACTATGTAGATCTGTGTGGATTTATCGAATTTTATACACTCTAGTAATATCTACTTTGCCTATAAAGGCCGTTATAGCGAATGTGGGTGCCACGATAAGATTTCTACCAGGGAATATAAAGAATTTTATTTATTTTCAGATATTTTTAAATAGTAACAATAGGAATTTTTTCTACTCGTATCACCCATTATTTGTATCAAGATACTTTTAAAAAGTTGTATCCTGTACACTCGAGAGCCACAGTATTTTTTCGAATGTGCCGGTTAATGACCATCAAAAGGTGCATACACCATTTTTGGTATAAGCTGCTTACACCATTGAGTATGCGCCTTGCACCATAAACTATGCACATTTTGATAGTCAGTAAATCGACAAGATCGGAAACATAATTTGGTCCTCGAGTGTCCCTTATTGACTACGTGCACATCTCTAGCGTCACCATGAATTTGCGACAAGCTTGAGAACCGCCCGATTGCTAAAATATATTAGGTTATGTGGAAATATACACATAATATTCTTTTTCTTATAAATTACTATCATTTCAAAGCCTTCAAGCTTCTTTGAAAGATAAATATAAGTTTATCTTATATTATACAACATTATGCAAACGGTTTAAACGTCTGGTGATTTAAAAAAAAAAATTTCTAATTCTCCCATTAAGCTAATACATTTTAGCAAGCGAATAGTTCTGAGATTTGCCACAAAGAAAGATAAAGTGCATGGGGTGCTAGTGTCATGCACGTAGCGATTCTATCTAATATTATTATCAATCCAGAATATAATAATTGTTTAAACAAGCAACAATTTTCCAATAAATTCTACGAGAGAAAAATGGAACTCATTGAGCTATAACTCATGTACCATCAGGGACCGAGATCCTGATCAGCTAATATAAAAAGAACTTAAACTTTTTAGATTTTAACACACATTTATAAATGGTAAATAATTATGTTTGAAGTATTAAAAGATTTTTCTTTCAACAAGTTTCAGGTAAAAATTGATCAAAAATTGGGTCCTGATCAAGAACTGGATCTGTTACTGGGTAAACTTATAATTAAATGATACAAATTCCTTTTTAACACATATCTTTAAAAAGTGAATGGTGATTGACACCTGTAGTTACCAGTTTGTGCATATGTATAGCACCTAGATGACAAAAATAGAGAAATTAAATATGATAAGTTATAAAAAGTTAAAAAATACCAAAATATTTACTCATTTAGTTTTAAAATATGGTCTAAGAATAAAATATTTGTGTTATAAATAAAATATCATAACAATTAAGAATAGAATTGAATATTTTATAAATCATTATATTACTTTGCTTTTGTTATAAATCGTAATAAGTACTTTCTTATTGACTGATTTTAGTTGTAATTGCAGTTAACACTCTCTCGCCTAATCTTTCAACTATCCAAAATATATAGAAAGATAATTTAGACAAATCTACGCATAATAACGACGCATTCTCACGCTACCTCGTAAAATATCCCTCTCACCCTTCCAGCACCAATATTTTTACCAACTCTTACACCGATCCACGGACGCAAGACAATCCGACGTCATAAACATAGCATTAAACGCGATCCCCGCTGCGATACTGTCACTCCTCCTCCACTCACCCGCGATTTTTAAAAGGGAGGCGCGCAAATCTAGATACAGATAGAACGAGTGAAATGCAATCGCGATAAACTCCCGCCTGCGCTAAACGATCCGACTCATACACAACGCGACATGAAAAAACACGAAAGAGGTGCTTCAAGTTCAAGGGAGGGGGAGGGGTCGAAAGAGGAAAAACATCCGAAATATCAACCAGCAGAGTAATGCGCGCGTACATAGCCAGCCGTCAACTCCGTCAAGTGCTTCGCAGGACTGGCAGATTATGGTTTATCGCCATTTATACGTACACGCGAATGCTGCGAAACTGCTGCCTGGGCTGAAACACGCAGGCAGCAACGCGGTGTATATAGTGTCGCCGGATTGACAGCTTATCTTGCTCAGCGTATATATCAAATTATCTTGGCCGCAACCGCTCTCTCGGTTTGTTAACTGCCAGTTGCTATGGATCTTGTCAACTGCGTGTACCTGCTGGACGCGTTCGCGTTCACATATGTGTAGGAACGTGCATATGAGGGTATTATAAGGATGGACAAATTGTGCATGTGTGCTGGGCTTTGTCAGCCGACCAGAACGATGAAGAGAGTCTTGTGGGTCTACGATGCTGGCAGTTATTGTAACTGACGTTGATTAAGATTCCGTTATTTTTTTGGTGGGTTCAGTAGCGTAGTGAGTGTATGTGAATTGCTCAAGTTGTATGACATGATCCTGTTACATGATCATGTAACATTGTGTGTATGTCATCACAGCAAGTAAAGCTTCTCTTCTCGCTTCTTTCACAGGTAAATTTTCTGCGTATATTGCGTCCTTATAAGAATCCATAATTGAGTCTACTATTAATTACATTTTCTTTAATTTAAAAAAATATAACAATAAAATTTACGTAAAATTTTTTTATCTTTTTTAGTAATTTCTTTATTTTTATTAATATGAATTTTTTTTATTTTCATACTTACTTAAAAAGCAGTTGGGCCGTATTTTTTAGTTTAAAAGAATTAAATATTCATATTTTACTATTAATAAATTTATTCACTACATTCTACTTTTGACCTAATAAGGATTTTATTACTGAAAAGAATGACATTCCAAAATAATACAAATTATTTAAAGTATTAAGTTAAAGTTTCATCAAAAGTATATAAAATATAATGAATATAATCAAATAAATATTAAATATATATTATTAAATAAAAAATGTAAAAAATGTAAAATATTTAAAACTCAAAAAATGCACTAAAATAGATATCTTTTAATGCTGTCTCAAAATTTCTTGAATTTTCCAGTTAACCAATTAAGTACTTACTTGTGCAAGTTAAAGTATTTACATCGAATGATCCGCTAGAATACTTGTAAAATGTAAAATTGTTCTTATAAGTATAATAAACCTGGCGGAAAATTAATCTAGAACTATGTAGACCTATCTCGATAAGACTAGATAATTTTCTACCAGGGAATTCCTAACTATTTACAAAACTAGCTTGTAATTTATTCCTAGATTAAATTAAATGTGGTATAATATATTCAGTCAGAGTTAATTCGATAAAGAGTAATGTTTTTACAGATGAATTCATTTTAAAATTACCTTCCTATTACGGTTAACAGTGTATAACATTTTACTACTATAAAGTAAGTACTACCAGTATAAACATAAGTTTAATTTTGCCAGCGACATAATTCTCTAAAAAGCTAATAATTGTTCAATAACATTATTTCGATACAACAATCAAAAAGTATCTCATTTTTTTAAATCAAAATTTCAATTATGCATATAAGGCATATACAGAAGCGGTACGTTAATACCCTTTCCCCTATTTTTACGTACTTTTACAACGAATTACAAAACATCGCTGCCGAGCAATTAGATCATCCATTGTTTTCGAAAATATACCAGCACGCGCGCGGTTAGGGCCGCAGAGACGTTCAGCGACAAAACGAACGGCGACGTTGACTCCGCGCGCATAATGAACTTTGCAAAAAAAGAAAAAGGAATGCGGGAGACGAAGGAGGAGAAAAGTTCCCGCTGGAAGTTACGTCCTTAAAACCAATTAAGCCAATATAAACTCGAAGACTTTGCGCTGGCGCGCGCGGGCTCGGTCTGTCTTTCTCCTTCTCACGAGCGAGTGAAGGTAACGAGAAGGCAAGTTGCGAACGCCTCCCGAGTACAACTTTACAAAAGCTCGTCCAAAGTAATGAAGTAAGATAGCCGCTGCTGCCGACGGACCAACAACTTTTCCCTTGTTCCTCGCTGTGTTTTCGACTAATTTTTCTCTTCAACTTTGGCCTTTTTTTCGTATAATGCATAGCGCGCCTTTTTCATCTTCTAATTTTTATAACTGATTTCATCGTCATAGTTGGCCCCGGTAGGAACGTGCGCGCGAGAGACAGAACGGAATTGTTGTTCCATTACGGGACACATGCGCTAAATGTGGTTAATTTACTGCGGTTGACTATTACAGAAATCTTGTTTAGAGCTTCATCGCAGCAGTAATTTAATTACATTAAATTTATTATTTCAAATTCTTCGCAGTTTCTGATCCTATGGTTTTATTCAATAATAACATGTATTTTCGTAAGAATTTGAAGAAATAAAATATGGTTTTAATCAATAATAAAAATAAAATGAAAACATAAATGAGATCAAATAAATACAAATCTAAATGTATAATTTTTGGATAATAAGCAAATAATTATAATATAATTAGTAACTATTAACATTCTGCAAACAGTAATGCACTTCTTAATTTGTTTAATAACAGTTTTGACAGATTTGTATACGTTATATAAAACTTACTAACAATAAATAGATATTTTCATTTATTTATATCCCAAACTATACAATCTATTAAAATTTTTATAAATAAAATGGAATAAAATTATTAATCTTTCAGAACGACTAGGAATCATAGACGCGCTACGCACGTCACAATTTCGATTGTTAACGATGTCAATATTAATATGAATTATAGAAAATAGATATTAATATCCATTTTGTATATAAAATCATTTATAAGTATTATTTATATTATAAAGAATATAATTGTTAATGATAAAATATGTAAATAAGAGAATATAGAATCCCTAATGCAAAACGTCAGATGATTTCATAATAAAAAATGGAGTAACAACGCTTTAAATTATAATACATTTCTATGCACATGAAGTCATTAAATTACTATTGCGCATACCTGCGAGTACGAAGTCACTTCTGCGCATACCTGTGTACACGCAATTACTACGGTGCCTACCTGCATGCACGAAGTCACTACCGCGCATACCTCTGCATACGCAATAACTTATTCGCACGCCTGTGTGTACACATATATTACCGCGCATACTTAAATGCGCATGGGCACAACTGCGCATGCGTATGTGCATGTGGGCATAACCTCCACCCCTCCGCAAACCCACCTCATGTCATCCTTCTGAATAACTATGCCTGAGTACATGCAATTCCGTACGGTCTCTCTATCTTTCCCTTTTACGACACTCCACCTAGTTATACTTTCTTCATTCTTTTACGTTACCGGTTCTTTCTGATCACTTCACTTCATTCGTCGATGCACTACTTCATAGAAAACTGCGTCTCGCTTTTAGCGATTACAATCATTCTTCTACTAAGAGAAAATACCCCGTCCGCATCACTCACCCTCCCCCCTGCCACTTTTCGTACGTATCCTACTTATGTCCCGTTATGTTACCTCACCCATCCATCATCTCAACACTAATCCTTATAGCATTATGTCAAAGTAATAACACGTTTAATTCAGCATTGCGGGGTCTACATTATTATTTTTAATTTTTTTAAGAAAAAAATACCCCCTCCACGTTCCCAAAACCCACTCCCCCCTAATTTTACTACCTATCCTAATTTTGTCCCATTATGCTACCGTACCCTTCCACCCTATAGCCAATGACCTTAACACGTTTCATTAGCGTTAAAATGTTTATATATCATTATTTTAATTGTTTTGTTTAAGAAAAAACCCTCCCTCCGCGTCATCACCCATACGCCTCTCCCCTTTTCCTACCTATCCAAATTTTGTCCCTTATGCTACCCCACCCATCCATCGTCTCGACACTGATCCACTTAGCACTATGTTAAAGTAATGATATGTTAAATGTAGCGTTACGATGCCCATATAATTATTTTCATTATTTTCTGAAGAAAAATACCCCCTCCATGACCCCCATACCCTCCCAAACTTTTCCTACCTATCCTAATTTTGTCCCATTATGCTAACATACCCTTCCATGATCTTCAAATTGACTCTTCTAGCACTATCTCATAGTTATAACATGTTTAATTTAGCGTTACGCCTATTTCCGGTTTCACTGATTACAATCATTCTTTTACTATAGGGATAAGGAATTATGAGTCAAAACTGTCAGCTCAATGGTATCGGTGTTACATGTTTTGGTACTTGAAAGTGAAGGCCAATACCCATAGATTTATCAAATAGGCCTTTGTACAGTAGATACGGCGTATTTCATTAACTTTGATATAATATATCTACGTATATCTTATTTTTAGCATTGCCTATATGAACACTATTGTTTTTAGCTGTATCTCAGGATTTAAACTCCATTTCATAAAACTATGCACAGTGGCCTTCATTTTTAGGTACCAGAAATCGATCCCAAAGTTTCATCTATAATTGACACTCAGGCTCCGAAAAATAATGCTTTTAGAAATTAAATTTTAACATAAATCTACATTACTATTATTTTATAATGTTCTGATATAACTTCAAATTTGTATAAACATCAATGAAACTTTGTTTCGTGGTAAAATTATTAGGTCCATGGCACCACTTGTATAAAATAGTAACCACGTGTTTATACTGTTTTATATAGTAATTTTCATCAATCTCTCGTAATTCTAAACATTTTTCTAATTTATCATAAATTAAATCGGACTTTATGTCGTATAAAATGAAAAAAGAATATGTAGGGTTTCAGAAATACACATGGTCTTTAATTTAATTTTCTGTCAAAAAAACAGAAGTTTCATAAAACTCAACCATTTTCATTATAAAGCATTACTGTTATTTCTATTTGCTCAAACGTATGGAAAACTAATCCATAAACTGATAATGTGCATATAAATCTCATCCACTTATATTAAAGCACATGTTGGTCTATTGAAAATAAAGTTGCAGCTTAAAATCTTATAATACTGATTGTTTAAG
Organism: Gastracanthus pulcherrimus; assembly: GCA_949152435.1. NCBI lineage: Eukaryota > Metazoa > Arthropoda > Insecta > Hymenoptera > Pteromalidae > Gastracanthus > Gastracanthus pulcherrimus. The sequence continues at coordinate 31,584,507 of OX424575.1, forward strand.
TAGAATACTTTTCTCTTTATCTCTAATAAATTATTATATTCAAATCTCAAACCTATAATCCTTGATAAGTATAAAGATAATTTTTACGAATTTCATAAATAGTAAGCAAATAGATGAAATACTTCTTTTGAAATATTGCTATTACACATGTAGCATTAAGTAGACAAAAAAATATGTTATTACAAAGCTTTATCGTAAAGGTGCTTAAAAATTGCTTTCACGAGCTTTGCAACAATCATTAAAAAACGTACCATAAAAAATGCTTTATACTATTATTTGCACAATGTCACCCTATTTTCTCTATCTCCCACTAATTAACATCAACATTAATTAAAAACAATCTGAAATCCCATTCTCTCCCAGCTTCCAAACAAAACAAATCGACCCTGCATCGCACCGCGCACTCTACAATTTATTCCTCCCCCCTCCCCCCTGCGCGCCGCAGCAGCTCGCTGCACAGCCGCAAGCCAAGCCCATCGATAAAATGTTTTCCCAGACGACCCAATTATACAATCGGCTGCCGCAGCAGCAGCAGCAGCAGTAATTCCAGCGAGTGGAAGCCAGCCCGCGCTCTATGCTCGAGTCTCGGAAATCGACGTCCCTCGTGGGAGGCTCCTCGATCTCCGAGACAGCAGCGCGCGGCCGGAATAATCGCCGCCATAACGAATCGCTCGGAATATAAGGGTCTGAGCGCCTGATATATATATATATATATATATATATATAGGCAGCCACGTTGCAGTAGAAGTAGCAGCTGCAGGTGCAATAGAGGCGAAGAAGCCAAACTCGAGTGCGCGCGCGCGCCAAGATGGCGTCAAAATGGATGCCACCATTAATTAGCCCCCGCGCTATCTCCTGCGAGGTGCAGGAGCTGGAGGCGCTCCGCGGGGGCTATCGTTCAACCTTCGCCGTTCGGGTATACCTAGCTGCCGCTTCTGCCTTCGAAGGTGCAGAGCGCGAATCTAGCTTTGCGCGCGATTTGTATTCTCGAGGTGCAGCAGGCATTTGCGATCGCCGTGCCAAGCGAGTATTTATTCGCCGCTTGATGCGGGATGGGAGATTTCGGGTAAGTTAGCGATGTGCGCTGTTGTGCAATGGAGGTGAGATTCTGAATGGCTATAGAAAATGGGCTTTAGATGGAGCTCTGCAAATGCGTTTTGAACATTGGAATTGATGGGGTGGTTGTGCATTTCAATTGGAGAGATTGAAATTTTCAGTTGGGAAGTATATATGGTGATTTTAATTCATGAGTAATATTAAGGTTGCTGATCTTTGCGAGTAAGATTTATTTGAAAGAAAGGAATAAATACTAGACTGTCCTTTTATTTAAGGAGGCAGGCCTGGGTTAAACCCTTTTTAACTGTTTTAGAACTAACACAGAATATTTTCACATTATAAGACAGTAAAACCTTTTGGTCAAGTAAGCTTGTACGTTGCAGCGCTAATTACGTAATTTTCTTTTATCTTCGTTTTATGATGATAAGAAGAAGAAATATACATTTTTATTGATTTCAATCTATAAAAAAAGTCACTATAAAAACGTTTTTCAGTTCTGATACATGGCAATGATCATTCAAATATTAAATACCTATGTAAAAGAAAACTCTTCTATTTACTATTTACTTTTATGTAAATCTTACACGAAGATATCGATATTAGACGAAATGTTAACTATTAATAGGCTGTTTGTAGACTTTAGCTTTCCGAGTAATAGAAAAACAAATCATTTGGGTGAAAAATATAAATAGATAATTGCGGTATTGTACATGAAATGGATAAAATGATAACTTTTGGCTTGATTTGCAACAATTTGTCGGAGGTTTCAGCATTTCTCAGATTAAAATTAGAGTATTTCGATTAAATTGAATTGTTTATTTTTCACCAAAATGAGTCGCTTTTTATTGCTAAATGAGGGCGCTGAAATCTCTATATAGAGAAAAAGGCTTCTTTATACCTTCTACGAAAATAGCTAGTAAATCTGAATTTGAACATTCCTAACTTAGCTTTACTTCCTGACATCTGAACACATATGATTTATTAGTTACGGAATCTGATTTTGAATAAAATTAATTATTTCAATTGCATTAATTTACTTATTTAAAATACATTCTTCTTACAGTGTATATAGTAACATTAGGCTCGTTTACCCATAATAAATCAACAATGACATACAGGGTATCCGAATAGTATGGAAACTGTTTCCATGCTTTTCCGAACTTTTGGGACACCCTGCACATTATCCAAAGAAATTACTAATTACCATCCAATTTATCTAAATCCTCATCAACCCTTAATTAATTTACTAAACATCCTAAACAACTTTTAACCCAAGGAACCGTTGCCTCAAAACACGATATTCACGACCCCGCACGACAATAATTATTTGTTAATAATTACATCGAGCTCGACCCTTTTGCCGCTTGTTATGCTCGCGCGCACGCGATACGCTTTACACTACTCTACATCGTCGGGCAAATTTTAATTAGAGCGTTGACGTGAATATTTCATACGCATCCACCATCCACCATCCACATATACACACACACTCATACACACACACACACACACACTACATGCATATATTGCGCGGATTTCCGGCGCTGTTAACGGCAGAGTGCGCGCTAAGCCGATTCCGAATGTATGTAAATCGCGCGATTTTAATAATGCGCACGTTTGATTACCCCCGAGCGAGCGACGCGTCGCAGTCGAATCCTTGCGCGCGTTTACACAATCGCGCTGAGCCGCGAGTTTTTTTAATTCCCGCGCGGAGTTATTGCGTTGTGATTTTTTTGTTTTTGCTGTTTTGATTATTTTCCACGAGCTCTTTCTTCACGCCGCGATGAGCTTTTGACGGTGAGTTTGCGCTCGTGACGATTTTTTAACGATTCGCGGCAGCAACGAATAATTCGTTCTATTTACGCTTTTGCATTTTTGTTTGCCGCTACCTTCTTTTTTAGATTTTCATCATTTTTTTTTCTGCTGTTTATGTTCGGTGAAATATCAAACGAATGAAACTGTTGAGGTATTCACGCTTCCGTAGAATAATTTTGTTTTTCATTTTGCTTTTCAATGCTCACTTTAATTAAAAGTTAGACGTTCAGAAGCCAAAGGGCACGAGTGCATTTTTTTGAAATAGTCAAGAATAACGTGCTTACAGTTTGGAGTATATCAAGAATTACCATATAAATTGCAAGTTTTACTAAGTAATTTAAATTTATTTAGTTATCAACTTTATAGGTTTGGTGTAGCATTATTTCAATACTTCATTATTGGAAACTGCTGTTACGTTTTTATATTTGGTTATTAAATTATAAAAAAGCGGACAAATTCAACTACGGTAAGATTTGACTCCAGGTAACTTTTTGACTCTCGGTACAATACGAGTGCGCTAGCCATTCCGTTTTTTCAGGTTCCGCTATTCCGCTTTCGAGCATATACATATTTTCTATACCAATTGAACCTGCATTTCTACTGACTCGTCACATTATATTCGTGATACACCTGATAACCGCCGCAGTGATAACGTCCTCATCGGTTATATATGTACTTTATTTCGCCCATCCTGTCAATTGGTTCGTTAACAACTTTGTTTCGCTCGGATATGAAACTTATTTACACGTACGAAGGCACCATTAACTCTTACGCTTTGGTATTGATTACTTTATTCGATAGTAAAAGAAATGTCACTTTTATACTTTGATCTCTAAGCATTTCAAATATAAACAATTCTTGGCATAATGCGTTAATATAGTGATGTTATACATTTAGAATTTATTGGAATATGAGTACTTAACGATGCAATGCAAGATAATCTAATTAACATGTCAATTTATAATTACTTGCATACTTACAATTAGATATTATTATGAAGGTCAAATTGAACAATATTATCATACTAAATATTATACTAAAAGTTAATGTTCTTCTGTATAAAATCATTGTTGATTGTATAAAATATTACAAGGCAGTATCTAATGTACGAATAAAAAATTAAATCGTTTCATATTTCACTGTGAAACATGCGTCAGTCACAAATAAGTACGTTTCTTAAAATCAGCCATAAGCATAATAACAGTTTTATCAAATTTATCTGCTTTTGAATATGTTTATGTTCTTCTTGTCGATACATCGATCTTTCTTCTTAATAATGTTTTGCGCTTCCTCAATAATTCTTTTATTCTCATTCTCATGATTTAAATCTCTCATCTCCTTTATCTGACAATCTCGTCCTTCTTTTCATCTCTGCTTACTCTCTCATACTTCTTCGATCTCTGTCGTCCTCTTCCACGCTACCTCCTCCTTTTTACTTTACAGTTTTACTCTCTCTCTATCTCTCTCTCTCTCTTTCTCTCTCTCTCTCTCTCTCTCTCTCTGTCTTTCTCGCTCTCTCTTTCTCTCTCTCTCCCTCTGTCTTTCTCTCTCTCTCTTTCTCTCTTACTCTTTTAGTCTTCGCTCTCGCGCGCGTTTACGCGTGTACAATGTATATGCATGCGTGCTCACGCGAGTGTACAATGCTCCTTTAACGCACTCGAACCTCGCTGCATCTCTTTTCTTTTTTTAACTATCGGCGGCCTTCGGCTACGATGTAAAGGGAGTGTTAAAAGTGAGCGAGAGAGAGAGAGAGAGAGAGGAATATAATGGTCACGCCTCGTTCGTCTGCTCGCTCAACCTTTTGCCAATAATGCGTCGCTTGCTCGATCGAACGGCGCGCGATGTGTAAAATATATATACACGCACGTGTGCGCGGCTCTCCTGCAGTAGCCTCGTACAGGCAACGCAACGAGTTGAATTCCGCGTGGATCGCCTTTTTAGTTTTCGTTTGGGCGTGCGTATAATACAGCATGAGAGATGCGATGCATCGGATAATTGTTGGCGCGAGTGAATCGAGCTGCGAGAGGGGGAGAAGAGAAATAAGTCTATTTGGATTTACGAGACTTTATGTAATTGAAAAATTAATCTTATCTTGTTTCTTAAATTGTTCGGTGTATGATTCCGATACCATTTTTGAATCGGTGGGAGTGGACGTTCGGTTTCTTGCGGATGATTTTTAAAATGCTTGAATTTGTTTGCGTCGATATGAGATTGTCCAGATGTAATTGAAAAAGGAGTTTCATAAGTAACCCGACGGGCGAATTATTAAATAGCTTGATATTATAAATGAATTTGGTACAAATATCAATAAATATTTTTTATTGAATCGTGCGAAAATACATATTGTTCGTAACAGGATTAAAATCTTTTTCAGACTTTTGATAATTACATTTCTATTATTAGTTTAAAATGACTCTTTTCTTGCATATCTCTCCAGTTACCAATAAAAATTTTCAAATTAAAAACCGATAAAGTGATTGACTCAATATTTAGGATATTTTTAATAAAAAAATTCAATAATAAAAAATAACCTTTTCATATGAACTAAAAAGGAATTTTCATTATACCAATTTTTTACCTTTTATCATTTAGTTTTTATAAAAAATAAAATAACGTATTCAGATATCTTTAGAGTTCAACGACCGCAGTTTAATAAAAGACAAATTGAAAAACAACAGCAAAACTTAATCCATATCATGCTCTTAATCATCGAAAGGGGTTGAATGCACCGGTGAAGTGATACGTTAACGGCTGGCTCTCAGAAAACAATGCTCAGCGAGACGTGAAATCGACATGACGAACGCGATTAATCGATACGAAGTCGCAGTCGTCACCGTTGCACCGAATTTCGCGGCCGGGCAATAATTCCAAAAAGCGATCAATCATACACCGGCTCACCGGCATCGTCGTACACGTAGATGTTCATTGTTCTTCTTCGTCGTTTCCGGGCGAATGCGCCACGTGAGCCCCGCAAAGTCAATTTCACTGCGGACACGGGCACGCAACGGTCGAGTGTGCAAGTTCGGAAGTCTTTCTGGTGGTACCTACGAGTGGTGGTTCGTTTCCTCGTGTCGTAGCTGATGATGAAACTGGATATTTCGGAATGGGGTGATGAATTGCTTTGTTTATATCCTTCTCTTTTAATGGCTCGAATTTAAATTGCATTGAGGTCATTGAAACATTTTGTGAATTTTAATAGTACATTATGCAAAAAGTCGACTTTTTTCTCGAGTAACATATAGTACTTTATGCCCATCTCAACTGTGGCCACTTTTTGACTTGGAAAGCGGGACTAATGGACTGTTAAAAGACAATCGAAAATAAAGGAATTTTGACTATTTTCTAGTAAAGTAACTTTTTTCCCGCTAATCATTTTTGCGGACATAAAGTGTAATTTTGGTCTTGCTATTCACGGAAAAGAGTGTCCATTTTTGTTCAGATGGGCATAAATACACTTTTTGCTCTATCGGTGAAAACATATCTTCTTTTTCATTAATTTAGTATGGAAATGCAATAGAAAAACATTTCAATCTAATGATTTAGTAAGATAAGGGTACACTAATTGTCCTTAATTTTTTTTAATGTTTTATTCAATGTTTGTGAGACTTTCAAGAGTATTCTGAAAATACGTGATTAAATTTTCTTTTTAATTTATAAATAATTAATTAAATTTTTGGACAGGTAATTTACTATTTTGTTTAATGAAGGGTCTATTGAATAAATTTACTAATGAATACATAAGTATTTGCATATTTAATAATTTAAATATATTGTTTATAATTTTAAAAATTTAGAAACTGCCATACCGTTAGAAAATAATATATAGATTCCATATATATAAATATCATTCGCATGATTACCACGATGAATATCTAAAAACAGACATTAACAACTAAATAATTCCGTCTAACAACGAGTAAACCAAGTATATTCCAATAAACTCAGCTCCCACAAAACTATCAATACGATAAACGCGATCCAAGTAGCATCCGAACGCACGTCCTCTAGCAAATCCAAAAGCATATCCAGTGGCAATAATGCAATCCGGATGTCATTAACCCGTGGCAGCATCGACATCGTATGCGCGTATAACGGACATACGAAACCCGCGAAACGAAGAGCATTCCGGCCGATATATCCATCTGCATTCACGCACTCGCAAAGGCAAAAGCCGAGCGCGATATCGTCCTCCCGGATAATATTGCCTATATCGCCGCAACAGCAGTCGGAAATGAATAATCGTCAACCGAGATGGCTATTACTTAGCAACGCGCGCTCGTACGGGTACCGTATTAATAATTGGTCGCTCGCGCACGGTCACTCGTGCGCACGACGCGCGCGGGCTCTGAAACATTTAGCCGCGCGGCTCCCGCAATCATCGTTTTGTCGGTCGTGTGTTTGCATGTAAGTGTGTACGTGTGAGTGTGTGCGCGTGTATGTATATTTGTGTGTGTGCGTATGTGTGTGTGTGTGCAGAGAGGATAGAGGATGCACACCTGCGACGGACAGGAAGACATGAGACGGTGGTAGGGGACGAGAGAGGGGGAGGAGGAGGTGAAGTTAGGGTTGTTGGAAGGAGGTGGAAGGATGTAGATGATAGCATGGTCGTAGATATAGTTTTTATGTCTTTGATGGGATATGGATCCATAAATATTGAGTTACTTGCCTTATTTGTTAGTTTATGATTATGCTGCTATTAGAAGTACCAACATTAAAGTACAGCTATTATAATTATTTATATATGAACTTGGATATTGTAATTTTGATTACTTAGCCATTTAAGTTACAAGGTCCTTTCTCGATTGAAAAGAAATATGGGAAGCGGTTTATCAGTTCAAAAATAGTCCAAAAGGAGTTTAGGAATGGGTTTTAAAATAAAAAAATGCTCTTTGTGTGATTCATCTAGGGGATGTAAAAAACTACTATGTCATGTATATGCTCTTATATTAATTAAATAACTAGCATGGCAATTAATAATCTTGAGTGTTATTATACAAGGCATCAATATTTGCGTTATCATTTTAAGCAAATACTTTTTTTTTAACTTTAATATACACACGTTTCTTTATGTTGATCTTCTAGAAGTGACGGTGTCGCTCTAGATATTTTTCTCGTCAAATAACAATTTTTTATAGTAGTCCAAACCACGTGTATTTATATAATGAAAATTATATTCATCGTTATTAATTTGATCACTATTTTTATTCGTATAAATTTATGTGAATTGTTAAAAAACGTTAATAGCTTTTAGCACTGCGTCGTGCAAATGAAGAAAGTATGTATCTATAATTCGTACAAATATGCTAAACAAATAAATAATTTTGCATAAAAATAATTAGAAACATTATTTTTCTTTTACACATATGTCTAGATTAAGTTCATTTTTAGTGAGAAACGACTATTATTGCTTTTTTTAAGTTTACGTATATAGGACGAAATATAAACGAATTTTATCAGATGTCTAGAAATCAAACATTTTCTTGATTTGTACATCAGAACAGGTTTCCACCTATATGAGTCAGAAGTGGATCATAAACTGTTGTAAAGGAAGATGCCTACAGATATAGTACGTAGGAGAATGCAGGAGAACGTACATAACTAACTTTATTGTTTAGAACTTGCTAAAATAAGAAAATTATTCGGAACTTAAATTAATTATCGCCCTATTCCTATATATGGCGTAATTAGTAATCATTCCAACATCATATACACAGTCCTGTTTCCTTTCCTTAGTTATACATTGAAACGTCATATTTGGTTTGAACGGTAATTTTTTTGAAAAATATAATAGAAGAAAGCTTTTGAAAAAAATTAAGGTAATTAGGACAATGGAAAAAATTATTCTGTAAAATTTATGAGATATTTATTTTGTTTTTCTATGATTGAGACAAAAATAATTAATTTTCTATAGCAAACGAAAACTTGCGTAAAACGGCATTATTCATTCGGATAATTTCAAGAAAGGGAGATTCTTACTATCTCTTGGCTAAGTTATTTGCTCAGATCATAAGGACTTATATTTTTCGCGATATTCGAGGTTATATTTTATTTAAAAGAATTTTTGATTGCTTATTTCTTGAGTATTACATGGTAATTTTGTATCAATGAACACTTACTTTTTTCGTCTTCTGATCAAAGATCTAAATCAAGCAGAATTTTTAAGATCAAATCGTTTTGGTTTTATCACGCTTTCTCATTTTTAATAATATTTACATTTTCAAAAATATTTTGATCGTAGATTTCTTGCGTATTACGCAGTAATGTTTATTCAAAAGAAAGCTTATTTTATACGTTTTCTGATAAAGATTTAAAATGAAGAAGAATTTAAAAAATTTACCGATTCACTATTTTTAAAACCTTTTTTTCTTTGATGATATTCTATCATTTTGATGATATTCATTTTTTTACAAAAAATGTTTAATAGTTTTTTTCTTGAGTATTATGAGGTAATTTTTGGCCAATTAAAATTTCTATTTTTATTTTTTAATGAAAATTTGAAATAAAAAAAATTTAAGATTGATCGATTTGTTTTTGTTTATACCGTTTTTTCATTTTTATGATATTTTTGTTATAGCCGAATCCGTTGTTCATAAACTAGAATGCATTTACTATATTCATAAATAAAGTTTAATTAACAATTATAGTGTTGTAAAATATATTATTGTCAATTGGAAAAAAATGTAACTTGATATGCAAAACTTTTTAAGTTTTTAAAGTAAATATTGTCTAATAGGTGTGCGTACATTTTTTTTAATATTCATGTTTTTATAACAAAAATATGCTTTTACTCCAATTAGTTGTAAAAAAATTGTATTGAATAGTTTAAAAATATAAGAAGACTTTAGAGCATTTGTTAGTTAATCAATATATTTTTGATATTCCAATACAATTTGTTAGGAATAGAATTTAATAGAGTTATAATTCGGGTTCACAGTTAAAATAAATTTGAATAAACTATTTTGAATAATTAACTCGAATAATGACACTTAATGAACATTTTTAAGATTTTCTTAGTTACATATTATTATCTTATCCTAAATTATATATATATATATATATATATATATATATATATATATATATATATATATATATATATATATATATATATATATATATATATATATATATATATATATATATATATATATATATATAATTACATACATATACATACATACAACATGCATACATACAACATACATACATACATACATACATACATGCATACATACATACATGCATGCATACATACATACATACATACATACATACATACATACATACATACATACATACATACATACATACATATATACATACATACATATATACATACATACATATATACATACATACATATATACATACATACATATATACAGACAAGCAGATATTTTTAAAAAAAATGTTTTTCTAACAGGAATTTTGAAAACATAAAAATTCTTCAAAATCCCTGATAAACGACTTTCATCGTCACAAAGCTTTCTCTTTGAAAAAGCAAAATTAATAGCCAAAATATAACAACAAATGTACTTCTAACTGGAGTATGAAAAAGTTTACGCGTATATACAAATCAAGAAACTTTTATTTTCAGACTTATGGTTCATTTAGATGCTTCTTAGAATCCTTAGCCAATTTACAAGACCTCCGCCGTTTCAATTTTGTTAAAAATATTTAATCAGTGAAGAACAATGTACATTTGATTATAAAATATGACGCACGATAATGAGAACTGCGATCAAAAGTATTATAAACAAATAAATATAGCGATTGGATATTGTTCTTCACTGACGAAGTATTTTTAAAAAATTGAAACGACGGAGGTCTTATAAATTATCTAAGGATTCTAAAAACCATCTGAAAAAAATCATAAGTTTGAAAATATACATTTGTTGTTATTAAATTTTTTTCGCAAACAGAAAAATGTTATCTAATCAATGCCGTGTAGTTGTTGTACATATCACATACATTTACTGAGAAATAATTTTTTTCGTATTTACATTATTTTGACCGAATTTCTTCCTTAACGAAAGCATCTGCACGCGCGTCGCCGTGGATAAGCCCCGAGGCTCGCTTTCGCGTATCGGCCGCTTGGCTGCGCGTTCGTCCGAGTGCAGTATATATAGCTAGTAATACGTACGCATACACTACGCGTGCACGATGTGTTTCCATTAGTGCGCGGGTAACGAGATTACTGCCGCCGCGATGAATCCCATGCCGATGCTGCTTTTCCACTCTGCACGGCGCGTCAGTCGAGGAGATCACGCGATTTTTTTAATTTCTGATGCATCGCGTCTCTCTCTCTCTCTCTCTGTCTCTCCCTCTTTCTCTCTCTTACTCTCTGTGTATTTTCAAAGGTGGCCTCGTACGAGTACTGCGCTAATATACGCGAGGAGGCTTTTTGTCTGTTATTCAGATGGGCTCTTTCTGCCTCTTTGACACTCTCGTTTAGCTTTTATCTCTTTCGCGTTTTCATTATGGGCTATATAGGCACGTGATTTTTTTTTTGCGCCGCACTTTTATTGTTCGTGAGGGATGATCTTGTGTTCGGGGTCGCCGATGGGTGATTAATACGCTCGCTATAGGATGGCAATTCGAATGCAGGTTGCAAGAGTAGTGGTCTTTATGACTTTTGATTGATGGACAGTGGAGAGTCTCTTTTTTCTGTCGATTTGAGGATAACGGACGATGCCAGATGTAGGTCGCTATTTGCATTTATGAGACAGAGGAGAATACTGGTAGAATGGAAAAAGTTCGATGTATTAGGTCTGATATGAAAATACTGATGAAAAGTCAATAGATTGCAAATTAATTGTCTTGCAGATCGTTAAATCATTTATAACGTTGATAATTGATTGGGTTGTTACGTATTTTATAACTTATACTTTTCTTGCTGATAATAAACGTATCGATAGGTTCTAATAAAAAATATATAGGGGAAACTTGGATAAAATTAACACACGGGTAAAGTGAATAATGCTTATTATTTATGCCTAATTTTAATTTCAGTCAAAGATAATTAAGCAAGCAAATTAATTATTCCAATATGAAATTCTTCCTTCTTATAAGTTAACTTAGTTATCTCTCTTTTGTTTTACCTGCCACCGTTTCGGGCACATGACGATGTACACGCTAGGTTATACTGCCTACGCGAGTTTATAAAGATGCGTCGAAAATTTAGCTGAGCGCGCGCGACTATGGGAAATGTGAGCCAAGGAGGCGTCAGAAAGTATTGAAATTACACACGACGTTGGGGGCACATTTTAATTAAGTCGCTCGACGGTGACGCCAGTTAAGGTGGTCATGACGTTTTTAATTGTCAATTAGAAAAATAATTATATAAAAAGCTTGTAAAGATTCTATAATTTAAATAATAAAGCATAAGTACAAGACGTACAAGAAGTACAATGTACAAGAAGAATAAAAAGTACAAGAAGGGTGCTTAAATATTGTCAATATAAGAAACATTCTACTTACATAGTAAAAGTCATTTTCTGTATTTTTCAATCAATTTTAATATTTCGGGGATTATTTTCTTCTTTAAACATTTGTCTACCAAATCACTTCTGAAATTTAAGAGGACAGATACATCTTTACATTTTAAATTAATTGATAATACATTTTAATGTAACAATAAGTCATTCATCAAATATTACCTAATTTTTTTTCCGTAAATTTTATCATTTTATCAAAATGTAACTAAAACATTTTTTATTTTAATAAATGCCGAAACAAGTCTTTTTAACCAATTAAGGTATAAGTCTTTTTAACATTTTCGTACGAGCATCGGTCCTTAAATAAGTATGAGCGTCCAATTTGCCTTAAAATATAAAATTTGTTTACTATAATTCATTCAGTCACAATGATATGAAAGTTAATATATTATAAAAATAACCGACTTCGAAAAAAACGCACTAAAAAGTATGAAATAATCGATAAAAAGTATGAATAATAGATACAAATCTTTTCGAAGTCGGCGCCGAATTTCACCGAGTTACGGTGGTCTGTCTTTAGAGGCATTACACGTATATGTGTTTAAATCTAATCCAGTATAAGTTCTAAATCATATCCATAAGCAAGATACTATAAGTCAGTTTGAAATTCGGCGCCGATTTCGAAAAGGTTTTTACAGATTATTCATACTTTTTATCGATTATTTCATAGTTTTTAGTGCGTTTTATTCGAAGCCGGTTTTTTTTTTAAATTTTAATGTATACTTTTTAGTTGTACCGGCCAAATTTCATTTTATTTATCCAAATCCAAAAGTTTATCAAAATCGGTTCAGTAGTTTCGGAATAATCGGCGGACGAACATAACAAAATGCCAGTACTGACCTAGTACTGGCTCGGTACTGGCCCAGTATTGCAATGGGACCACCATGCGATCATCCTCTTTCAATAAAAAAAAAGTTTATCAAAATCGGTTAAGTAGTTTCGGAATAATCGGCGGACGAACATAACATAATGCCAGTACTGACCTAGTACTGGCTCGATACTGGCCCAGTAATGTAATGGCACCACCATGGGATCATCCTCTTTCATTCAAAAAAAGTGTGTCCAAATTGGTTCAATAGTTTCGGAATTATCAGCGGACGAACATAACAAATCGCCAATACTGACGTAGTACTGGCTCGATATTGGCTCAGTGATGCAATGAGACACCAATGGTACCATCCTTTTTCATTAAAAAACAGTTTATCCAAATCGGTTCAGTAGTTAGTTAGTTAGTAGTTTTCAAATAATCGTCGGACAGAGTCGCCAGTTGCCGAAAAGTATGGAAAAATATCTAGCAAAAAACTAAATCACTGGTCAGATACTGGATCAATCTTTACAATAATGAAATGTAACCACCATGGGGTCATCCTCTTTCATTAAAATAAAGTTCGTTCGAATTGGTCAGTAGTTTCGGAGTAATGAACGAAAAAATATAGAAAGAAAAGAAAAAAATATATACAGGGCGAATTGATTCCTCTTTTTTCAAAGTCGGTTAAAAACAAGGGTTCTTCATGTGACTAAAACAATTTTTTTATCAAAATTCCGATATTTTAAAATTAGACCTATCGTCAATTAGAGACGAGGTTTACAAAATCGAAGTAACTTTTGGATTTTTATCCGACTTTTATTCTGAAAGTCATCATTTTATGAAGCGTACAAGCGAAAGTATAAACAATTGTATTTAACTATTCAGGTTTTAATTATTTATCAATTTTTATATTGGTATACCCCACCTGAAATTGTTCACTGAACAAAATTTGACATTCAGAATAAAAATCGGATGAAATATAAAGAAATTACTTCGATTTTGTCAACTCTATCTCTAATTGCCAATATGTAATTGTATTAGTCACATTAAAAACCATTGTTTTATAATATATTAACTTTTGTGTCATTGTTACTAAACGAATAATAGTAAAAAATTGTAGGTTAGTATTTTAAGGTTAGTTGTCCGCTCATACCTCCTTAAATGAATAGAATTTGGATCATTTAACTTATCTTTTTTCAGATGTTTGTTACACCAACTTGTAGGTCATAAAACTATTACAAGACAGTTTAGAGTATAACATTTATAAATTTATTAATAACTGATTTACGATTATTATCTTTATGATATTAAATTTAAGATTTTAATCAATGTTATAACGCTTTTCGGTATTAAAAAGTGGCAATAAAAAACATAAATGAGATAGGCCTTTTTAATAAGAGATGGCGAGATACGTCTTTTTTATTAGGACACATCGGTATTTCTTTTTCAAAGAGAAAGCTTTATACATTAAAATCTAACTGCGATTTTAAGAGGACAGATAGAACTTCAAATTTTAAATTAATTTTTAATACATTTTAAGGTAAATATGAGTCATTCATCATATATCATCTATTTTTTCAGTAAATTAAAATATTTTATCAAAATATAATGGAAACAAATTTTTTGCTTTCTTATTTTGAAGGTTGTTAGGTCCCTTTGGTCGGTCATAATAAATACCTTCATACTAGTATTTCTTCATCTACCTCAATGTTTTGAAAACGAATAAGATCGTATTGGGTGTTTTAAGATTTCATTGCGTTCATAATATATAGTTATGCAGCCAATTTGGGGATTATAATAAAAATTATTGACAAAAGTTATAGTTTTTTTGCTTAAAGAGACTGTAGATTTGATTAATAATATTCATTTGAAATTTTCATTTAAGATTAGCCTTAGTCTTTCTCTCTTTCAAGCATGCAAAAGCTTTCTCCCGAAGAGTCATCGATAATGCATGTAACGTCGAAGCTGCATATAACCCAGATTCACGTGCTTTTCATATGTAGGGCAGCGCGTGTAATTTTTTTATAGTCGCTGTATAGCACGTCGGCATCACTCGATGTCAGATTACATTTCTCTGAATATGACAAGCACTTAGATGCAAGATTTATTAATTTAGTACCAAGCTTTCTATAAATTGAATATAAATATGAATAAGATAAATGAGATGTGTAGTAGATTATGAAATCTTTATAATGATTATGATACTTAAATTTAAATTCAAATATAAGATTTGCATAATAATAAGGAAATTGAAATATTACACAATTACAATAATTATTTCATGCTAAATATTTCACAGTGATTCTCGCATAAACCACTAATAAATAAGTTCGTTGTAACATTATGCTTTAAGTTCAACAAGCAAAACAATATATCAAAAGTTAACTTCTCTACGTGGACTTGCATAATTTTGAGAATCATTAAAACGAAAATAAACATTTACGTGACATTAGCAATGCAAACACAAATGCATAAATCGGTCAGCAACAAAATGCAAATACTTAAATTAACAAGAGAAATATGAACATGTGGGCGTAAAATCAGATGTTCATTTATAAACACCTAAGAACTCAAACTAGCCTACTAGAATATTCGTATAGGCACATGAAACCGATGGAATTAACCAATTATAAACGTTTAGCAAAAGAGAGATGCAAAAATTGCTCCTACTAAAGTTTTTGGAGACAAATGTTAATAACCTTTGATTAAATTAAATTAAGCTATAATATTAAATTATTTTTTAGAAAAATTAATATTTTACTCTTTTGAGTGCATCTTTTTATTTCTTTCAGACTTTTTATTATTGTAACAATAACATTTTTTTTTAAATTTACGTTTCCATAGAAGATTTAAAATTCGTTTTATAAATAATAAAAACTATATACATAATAATACGAGGGTAGTTCAATAAGTCTTTAGAATAAAGTATAAAAACAATTTTTTTTGGGTAAATTTTTTTTTATTTTTCAACATAATCTCTTTGGAGCTCTATACACTTGGTCAATCGCTTTTTAAGGTTTTTTAATCCTTCAGAAAAGTGCGTTTTCGGAAGTTCCTCAAAATAAGCACTTACAGAGGCAATGACGTCTTCGTTGTCCGTAAATCTCTGTCCACCGAGCCATTTTTTCAAGTTTGGAAATAAGAAAAAGTCACTGGGGGCTAAATCTGGTGAATACGGTGGGTGTTCGACCAATTCGAATTTTAGTTCTTCAATTTTAGCCATTGAAACGAAGCATGTGTGAACTCGGGCGTTGTCGTGATGAAAGAGAATTTTTTTTCTCGCCAAATGTGGTCGTTTTTTTTTAATTTCATCTTTCGGCTGCTCTAATAATGATGCATAATACTCACCAGTAATTGTTTTACCCTTTTCCAAGTAGTCAATAAGTATAATTCCACGTGCATCCCAAAAAACTGTAGCCATAACCTTACCAGCTGACTTTACGGTCTTTGCCTTCTTTGGAGCTGGTTAGCCTGTGGAAATCCACTGTTTGGATTGTTCCTTTGTCTCAGGAGTGTAGTGGTGTATCCATGTTTCATCCACAGTCACAAATCGACGAACTAATTCCTCAGGATTCCGACTTATGCGCGCCAAAAGAGCCTCAGAGGCGACCACTCTATTGCGTTTATTCTCAACTGAGAGCAAACGCGGAACCCATCTTGCCGATAGCTTTTTCATGCCTAATTTTTCATGTAGAATTGAAACAACTGCACCTATAGATATCCTTGTGGCCTCAGCTAACTCACGCACTTTTAATCTTCTATCCTTCAACACCATATCGTGGATTTTATTGATGATTTCAGTTATAAACCGTTGCTAAGGCAGGGGCAGATGTGCCACGAACTGAGTCCAATTCATTTTTTATCTCATATGGAGTTAAACCCTTTAAATGAAAATGTTTAATTACCGCTCTGAACTCGTTTTTTTCCATTTTTCTTAACAAGCCATTTTTTTTTTCAATTGGTTATAAAAACACGTAAACTCAGAAGATGTGGACTGTGACTGCACCATATATCTAGTCGGGAGTGGTGCTGACTGAAAACAGATGATTTGGAGCGATTCGCGCGCCATCTGTTGGTCATTCTAAAGACTTATTGAACTACCCTCGTAGTAATTGCAACCCTCTCTAACAATGTTGGTTATTGAGCTCTCGAAAAGCATTTCTTTAAAGATTTTAATACGATAAAACTTTTTCTCATAAATTTTATATTCTCTATCAAGTTTACAAACTGGAACTAAAGAGGAAGATTCAATGATGGAAAAGAAAAGAAATGAATATAAGATTCAATATTGATAAACAATATTCAATATCTCATATTTGCTTTATACCATATATTTAATACATACTAGAATGTATAAGATAAAACTAGAGTAAACTAATTTTTTAGATAATAAGGTTCTTGGGATCTGATACGGGGGCGTAACTTCGGGTTTGATGTGGCCATGATGATCACGTGACCTTGTCAAAACCAATCATTTACGAGAATTCCCAAGTTCCGATTGCTTTCTTTATAATCTACCAGATGACAAAGCACCTGTGTCAGATCCCAACATTTCTTAATAAAGTACATAAATACAGCACTATCAAGGGGCGCGGCAGCGCCCGATGGCAAGTATAAGAACTAAGGTTCAGTACTAAGCCAAGAGGCGCACCGTCGCCCTATTTATACGCCTAGTTGTGTTTTTCTAACCTCTTCAAAATTTTGTATGCACCAATACTAAACGCTTATTTAGCTATATGCAATCTATGGTACTTATTTATAAGAGTTTTTAGTCTTACATCTACCTAAAATAAAGTTTCGGTGGAAAAGATTCATCCATTAATGAAATAAAGCTGTTTGAAATTTTGCTCGCTAAAACTCTTTTCGGTAAAAATTCTTTTTCTCCCTACCTTCCGTTCTTTTCTCTGATCTGACGTCACTTCCGTTCTTTTCCCAATCTTTATCAGTGTATACCTATATATATATATATATATATATATATATATATATATATATATATATATATATATACTTTTTGTGTGTGTAAATAAACGCATAGTCTATAGCTATTGTATATGTGACTTCCGTTTTCTCTACTCATATGTATAATACACATATCGACACATACATACCACATATATATATAGTGCCTGCAGACAGTGCAGACGACAACCACAAAATCTAACCTATTATTAAAATCAAATGTTGAAGAATGAAGGATGCGTTTGTGTCATTTGTATTATTAAAATAAAACGGGTTGTTTTTACGTGATTTGTTTTTAGTACGTGATGAAATCTGTGTACGACGATTTGTTGAAGCATCCGTTAAATATTTAATACTCCAATAGATGTACTGTTTTTTAACCCAAATTTTTGTTATTGACGAGGGTCTTTGTGAATCTTTGTACTCGTGTAAGTGCTTCTTGTGTTTAAATGATTATTTGAAAGTAACACGTAAAATACTCATGTTCTACTCAGATATAAAGTCAACGCTGGCTCAGAAGGGTAATATTAATGAAATTAGAAAACTATAATTAATCAAATGTTGGCAAACTCAGGTTTATAATTACATTAAAAAGACTCTTTTCACCCAGCGTTAACTTGATATCTGAATAAAATATGAGTATAATATAAGGTTCTTTCGAAGGAATTTTATTTAAATTTATTTTAAGTTAATTTTCATAATCAAATAGGGCTATGTAACGTTTTAGGTAAAATTGCAAAAGATTACTTCAAGTAGTTTAACCCTTTCAGTCACGCAATTCAATTCATTTGGTTATGGAAGTGCAAATATATGTTTCCAATGTATTTTTGAACGAAGAATCCAAATCAAGTGTCAAAAATTGAATAAATATAAAAACAACCCCTCAAATGGGGTGAAAACCACCCTTTTAGTTAAAAAATGCAATTTGTTTGGTAATGGAAGTGCAATATATGTCCACAATGCATTTTTGAATGCAGAATCCAAATCTGATATCAATAATTTTATACATATAAAAACAACCCCTCAAATGGGGTGAAAACCACCCTTATAGTCATAAAATTCAATCCGTTTGTTATGGAAGTGCAATATATGTTTCCAATTTATTTTTGAATGCAGAATACGAATGTAACGTCAAAAATTTTATAAATATAAAAACAACCCCTCAAATGGGGTAAAAACTACCCTTTTAGTCATACAATTTAATTCTTTTGAAGACTATATATTCTTTGAAGACTATATGTTCACAATGTATTTTTGAATGCAGAATCCAAATCTGATTTCAGAAAGTTTTATAAATATACAAAAAATCCCTCAAACAGGGTGAAAACCACCCTTTTATACGTACAATTCAATTCGTTTCACTATAGAAGAAAATATATGTTTCCGATGTAAATTTTAACGCGGATGCAAATCCAATGTCACAAATTTGAAAACATAAAAAAACTCGTAAAATGGAATAAAAAGTAACATTGCAGTCACGAAACCCTGTTTGTTTTGTTATGTTACTGCTAATATTAGTTTCTGATACATTTTTCAACGCTAAATTTGAATCCAATGGAAAAAAATTCAGTAATCGTAAAAACGATCTCTAAAATTCTAATTGGATTACTACGAAAATGTGAATACTCAACGTCAAAGCACTCGATAGGACCTAAGAATATATAAATAGAATTTAGAGCTCAAAAAATATATTGAAAATCTCTGAAAGCCATATAAATTTTCTAAAACACCCCTTGTTACAATCCCCTCGAGTGAATGATTTCAATCCAAACTATATTTTGAAAAAAGAATATTAATAATAATAAAAAAAATTGTTTGCAAGAACTTCAAAGGATCAAATCTAAGTTTATTAGGTAGTTACATAAAATTTCTATATTTTTCCTATCAAAAATTTCAATATCATTATTCGTTCTAAATTATCAGTAATCTCACAACATTGTGAAATTTGTTTTGGTTTATTCTAAAAAATTTTTATCATGGAATATGCTGAAATCACCAGTGATAATGAAAGTGAAGATGAATATGATGATCCAGAATATGATTCTGAATGTGATGATGATTCGGATATTGACAAAAATCAAATTGATGAAGCAGTAGCCTCGTTAGAAAATACTTCATATAGTGAAAATTCTAACGTGATTGAATATGAAAGTGATAGTGATACTCCGTTGAGTGACAGATTAGCTGCTTTAGATGGTATTTGGGATAATAAAAGAAGAAAATTCGACGAAATAATTTTTTCCGAAGATTGCGGTCCAATGGTTCCTTCAGATATTCGTTCACCTTCACAAATTTTCCTTTGCTTATTTTCAGAAGTTTTGATCGAAAGAATTGTCGAACAGACTAATCTTTACGGGCAGCAATCAGACAAGCCATTTGAAGAAGTAAATAAAGCAGAAATATTGAAATTTATTGGCATGAATATCATGATGGGAATAAGTAGGTTACCCGCCATTCGGTGCTATTGGTCATCTAATTCTCAATTACACAACTCTTATATAAGCCCTGTTATGCCTCTCAATAGGTTTTTTGCTATCCTGTCTCATATACATTTGAATGATAACTTATCAATGCCACAAAAAGGTGAACCCAATTATGATAAGCTATATAAACTAAGACCCTTACTTGATATGCTTTCAGAAAATTTTATAAAATTCTACAAACCATCTGAAAAACAAGCTGTTGATGAAAGTATGGTCAAATTCAAAGGTAGAAGTACTCTAAAACAGTACAATCCACAGAAACCTATAAAAAGAGGTTTTAAAATTTGGGTTAGAGCAGATGAACATGGTTTTGTATGTGAGTTTCAGGTATATACTGGAAAAACTGCTAACTTGGTTGAAAAACAATTGGGCGAAAGAGTTGTAATCGATTTAACCCATCAAATTATTTCAAAAAATTATCAAGTTTATTTCGATAATTACTTTACTAGTGTTAATTTGATGATTGAACTCAAAAGTAAAAATATATTAGCCTGTGGAACAGTACGAAAAAATCGGAAAGGTTTGCCAAAAAAACAAATAAACGATAAAACAATGAAAAGGGGAGATTATGAATCTCGGACTTCATACAAGGGTATCAGTTGGATAAAATGGAATGATAACAAACCTGTCCAGTTTTTATCTAATTTTCACGATCCTTCAATCAAAACTACTGTAAGTAGACGACAAAAAGATGGTACTAGCATTCAAATCAATTGTCCACAAGCCACTCGAGACTATAATAATTATATGAACTGTGTTGACAAAGCAGATCAGTTGAAATCTACATACGAGATTAGTAGAAAAAGTAAAAAGTGGTGGCTTCGAATATTCTGGCATTTTATCGATGTAACCGTTGTAAATTCTTTCATCATTTACAAGCAAAATACCCCTACTACTAAAATGAATTTGATAGATTTTCGACTAAAGCTGGTAACTGAGCTTATTGGGTTTGCATCACCTAAAAAAAGAGGTACCAAGACAAAACAATTTACTCCTAGTAAGCGTAAGCCTCAAATTTCAAATGAAATAAGATTTTCTCAAGCCCCGCACATTCCAACTAAACTCAAAATACAAAGAAATTGCACTTGTTGTAGTTCTAAAACAAATCGAGTTAGAACTTCCTACATGTGCACAACTTGCAATGTTCCATTATGCATAAAAGAAAAACAAAATTGTTATGAAATATATCACAAAACGTAAATGTATATAAGATAAAAGAAAATGAATAAATATCTACCTGAAAAAGATTTAGAAAATAAAAAAAAAATTATAAAAAAAAAAGAAAAAAAAACGAAAAAAAAAATAAAAAAGAAAAAAAGAAAAAAAGAGAAAAAGAAAAAAAAAAGAAAAAAAGAAAAAAAGAAAAACAAAAAAAAAAAGAAAAAAACATAACTCTGCCACAGACGGTCCCAAGCCCGTGTTCTAATGAGGAGGGGGTTTTTTTACTTTCATAACCAAACGAATTCAATTTCATGACTAAAAGGGTGGTTTTCACCCCATTTGAAGGGTTGTTTTTATATTTATAAAATTATTGATATCAGATTCGTATTCTACGATCAAAAATACATAGAAAACGTATATTTGTACTGCGATAACAATAGAAATCAAATTTTGTGACTAAAAACAATAGGGAGCCGATATATCGGCTTCTGTGACTGAAAGGGTTAAAAGAAAACGGAGTCAATCAAACTTTCAAGTTACCCATACACATACATTTATTTATTTGAAAGTAAAACATAATATACTCATGTTCTATCCAGATATAAAGTCAACGCTGGCCGAGAAGGGTCATTTTAATGAAATTATAAAACTATAATTAATCAAATGTTTGCAAGCTCAGGTTGATAATTACATTAAAAAGACTCTTTTCACCCATAGTTGACTTGATATCTGAATAAAACATGAGAATATTATAAGCTTCTTTCGAAGGAATTTTTTTTAAATTTATTTTAAGTGAATTTTCATAATCAAATAGGGCTACGTAATGGTTTAGGTATAATTGCAAAAGTTTACTTCAAGTAGTTTAAAAGAAAATGGAGTCAATCAAACTTTCAAATTACCCATACACAAATATTTATTTATTTGAAAGTAACACATAATATACTCATGTTTTATCCAGATCTAAAGTCAACGCTGGCCCAGAAGGGTCATTTTAATGAAATTATAAAACTATAATTAATCAAATGTTTGCAAGCTCAGGTTTATAATTACATTAAAAAGACTCTTTTCACCCATAGTTGACTTGATATCTGAATAAAACATGAGAATATTATAAGCTTCTTTCGAAGGAATTTTTTTTAAATTTATTTTAAGTGAATTTTCATAATCAAATAGGGCTACGTAATGGTTTAGGTATAATTGCAAAAGTTTACTTCAAGTAGTTTAAAAGAAAATGGAGTCAATCAAACTTTCAAATTACCCATACACAAATATTTATTTATTTGAAAGTAACACATAATATACTCATGTTTTATCCAGATCTAAAGTCAACGCTGGCCCAGAAGGGTCATTTTAATGAAATTATAAAACTATAATTAATCAAATGTTTGCAAGCTCAGGTTTATAATTACATTAAAAAGACTCTTTTCACCCATAGTTGACTTGATATCTGAATAAAACATGAGAATATTATAAGCTTCTTTCGAAGGAATTTTTTTTAAATTTATTTTAAGTGAATTTTCATAATCAAATAGGGCTACGTAATGGTTTAGGTATAATTGCAAAAGTTTACTTCAAGTAGTTTAAAAGAAAATGGAGTCAATCAAACTTTCAAATTACCCATACACAAATATTTATTTATTTGAAAGTAACACATAATATACTCATGTTTTATCCAGATCTAAAGTCAACGCTGGCCCAGAAGGGTCATTTTAATGAAATTATAAAACTATAATTAATCAAATGTTTGCAAGCTCAGGTTTATAATTACATTAAAAAGACTCTTTTCACCCAGCGTTGACTTGATATCTGAATAAAACATGAGAATACTATAAGGTTTTTTCGAAGGAATTTTATTTAAATTTATTTTAAGTGAATTTTCATAATCAAAGAGGGCTACGTAATGGTTTAGGTATAATTGCAAAAGTTTACTTCAAGTAGTTTAAAAGAAAATGGAGTCAATGAAACTTTCAAGTTACACATACACAAACATTTATTTATTTGAAAGTAACACATAACTTTCTAAAAAGTAAAATCTTGGCAAGTAAAGTAAAGTATAAGTTTCGTTATTAACCACAATATAAATTAAAATAAATACGCTACAATTAAAATAGTAAACATAAACTAATATTATATTTTTAAAATATTTCTATTTTTTCGAGAATATTAAGAATAAATTTCCAGTCTCTGGAAAACTTGTGAAATCTATAAAAAAATATCTTTCTAAAAAGTAAAATATTGGCAAGTATAAGTTTTATTATTACCCACAATATAAATGAAAAGAAATATGTTATTACCAAAATAAGACGTTCAATTATGAATTTCATGAATACGCTACAATTAAAATAGTAAATTTAAACTAATATTATATTTAAATAATAATATAGTTTTCAAATATTTCCATTTTTTACTAATTCTTATAATCTCAAATGAACGCTAAAGAAATTAATGAAATCGATTAATATATTGGCAAGTATTTTATTTTTATTTGTATATCAATTTCCTTCTTTTATTAATTAGTATGAAGTAGACAAAATATTTAAAAAATATTATAGTTTAAAATATTTCTATTTTTTACTAATTCAGATAATCTGAAATAAACGCTAAAGAAATTAATTAAATCGATTAATAAATTGGCAAGTATTATATTTTTATTTCTAAATCAATGTCATTTTTTTATGAATTAGTATGAAGTATACAAATTAATAATACCTTTCAAATTTAATATTGTACGACATTAAATTTGACATAAATACATGTTGATTAGAAATAGGTCCAATAGTCGAACCTCAAACACTGATCTATAATACTCTCGCTACATTACACTCGCGTTACATGTAGTGCGCATATGGCAATTAATTTCTATTATAGGTAAGCTAACTGAATCTTTTTGAAATCAAGCCAATATAATATTAAGGACAAACAGTTTATACCTCATCTAGGGCTTTGACTTGCTGCCGTCGTTAATTGCTACGAACCTTAGGTAACTCGGGCACTGTTCGAGGTTATTTTTTCCAAACTCGAGCAATGCATTTATACAAATAAAAATATAATACTTGCCAATATATTAATCGATTTCATTAATTTCTTTAGCGTTCATTTGAGATTATAAGAATTAGTAAAAAATGGAAATATTTTAAACTATATTATTTTTTTATTTAATATTAGTTTAATTTTACTATTTTAATTCGAGTTTATGAATAAAATTCATAATTGATCGACTTATTTTGGTAATAACATACTTCTAATAATTTATATTGCGAGTAATAATGAAACTTATACTTGCCAAGATTTTACTTTTTGGAAAGGTATTTTTTATAGACACTTCATACTAATTAATAAAATAAGGAAATTGATTTAAAAATAAAAATACAATACTTGCCAATTTATTAATCGATTTCATTAATTTCTTTAGCGTTCATTTGAGATTATCAGAATTAGTAAAAAATGGAAATATTTTAAACTATATTATTTTTTAAATAGAATATTAGTTTAAATTTGCTATTTTAATTGTAGCGTATTCATGAAATTCATAATTGAACGTCTTATTTTGGTAATAATATATTTCTTTTAATTTATATTGTGGGTAATAATGAATCTTATACTTGCCAAGATTTTACTTTTTAGAAAGGTATTTTTATAGATTACGTATACGTATAATATACGCAGTATTGCTCGCTGCTTGAGCACAAGCCGCAGTTCGGTCATGCGGTCACCAGATGGCTGCCAGTAAACTCCGTCTACAAACGAAGCAGCGCTTTATCCAGCACATATAAAGGCCAACACGGCTGAAACAGACAAGATCATACTTTACAAGATCATTTCTGCAGTATATATAGTAGTATAGCAAAGCCGGTTCTGGACCACGCCGGTTCTGGGTGGTCCAAAACCCGCGTTGGGTTTGTAGGTCACATTCTTTGCTTGGCCGCGAATTCTGGGGCGCCACCCGACTGCGAACCAGGAGACGCCACCTGGACTCGAGTCCGCACCGCATGTCCAGACCTGCATGCCCGAGTCTACAACGCGAAGCTCGCCACTTGAATCCTGCAACACATGTTGTGCACAAACTAAAAACACATATGGAAAGCACGTGAAACACTTTCCCACCAACATACAACGCGCGTGGGCTACAATGCCCTCGAACGGTAACACCTTCAACTACGTCGCGGTATGCGGAAAAGTCCGGTTTCCCGCTCAAAGGGTCGTTCTATACGCACGCTGCTTATAAGAGGGATGAACTATATAATACGATAGAGCATAACTAATGGTGCTTATATAGTGGGTGACTTTTTTGAAAAAAGGAGGAAGAAACTGTAAGAAAGTTCAAACTTTCCACTGACATAGAAATGTACGATGTATTCCTGAGGAAAGCAAATAATTGCGTATAAATGCCGTAGTTCTGATATATTTACGAGGTCTATAGTATTAAATGTCTGCAGTAGGCTCACCTCATCGCCAAATGTGTCTTTGCTGTTGCAAACCATTTGAACGCGGTATTATATTAGTAGCAGTGGATTTATATGTTGTCATAAACCTGTATCGTTATTTGTGCCTGCGGGTACACCAATAGTACAATTAAGATTTGTACATTATTCACACTCCAAGGGACTCTTACTTATTCATACATCGATCGTGAACGATGGGTTTGGCTATTGAAATCATAGCTTTGATACATGCTTTTGATCAAGACTGTACCATTATAAAGATATAGTGAGAACACTAAACAGATAATTTATTGTATAGCTGTAATTTTTCAACGACACCAATACCTAATCTTTTTCAGTTTTATATGATAAGGTTACTTTTACTGTGTAACAGTATGTTGAAAAAATCCTAAATAAATATCTTAAAAAGGACTTAAGGGGCGATAGAAAAGGGAGACGATACGCTCGGCGCATGACATTTCTTCGAACACACCGAGCTGTATCATGTTCGCTCAATGCCTCCTTCCTCTCGAGATTCGATCGATGTCGTTCCGATCTACTTAGATGGGCATCGAAGTAGCATCGATACACTTGTCAATGCTTCGAACGCGTTCGGAACTTCTACGCCCGATCGATATTGTTTTGAAGTTGTCCGGAGCCTTTGTGCCCGATCGATATTCAGAGCCTGCCTACGTTACCGACCGATATTTAAATATTTTGATCTATACTCGCGCTCGCGTGACGTTCGTATTTTCTATTTTTCTTTTCATCGGTCATTGCTCAAAATTCCATTTCTGTCAATAAGTACTGAAAGTGCGTACAATCAAGTTTAGGAAGTTTATCAAATGTGTATATTGTCCAGGTTCGCATTTCGTTATAGTATGAAGATAGTGTATGTGTCTGTGAAGACCAATACCTTTGTCAGACTCATGAATTCTGTTGTTTATATTTTCTAGCTGCACATTACATATTAGCACTCTGTTTAGATGTGTCGGGTGTCCGATGACGAGATGCAGGTATAGGTAGTGCGCAGCGTAACTTCTGGCGTCTAAGAGTGAATACTCGTTTAAAATATTGCAATTATTGATCAGGAACCATCTTCATACATAGGATAGTCTTAAAAAAATAAGAGATACTAGTTGCTTAACAATGTTTAAACCATATTTCGAATGAATATTGAACTTTTTTTCAATTTCCTTTTCTTTTTTTCAATATCAGCAATCGGATATAGAAAAATTTGTATTTCATAATCAAGTCCTTATGTAGGCTGCGTAGAAGTCAGAAGCCACATCTGGTTACAGTCGAACACAATCAATGAACCAATTCTTATGTATCACATAAACACATTGTTACGTTTGTAATGTATAAGTGATGATGGTTGCTCCGTAGACAATAAAACTTTGGGATACTGAACTTTTTTTTCAATTTTGGAAAAAAGTGCTGTCTTTGTTTAAAACAAGGTGTCATTATCAATAAAGCAACCATTATCACTTTTATGCTATATGTCTGAATTGGCGCACTCGTATCAATGTCATATGTAATACATAAGAACTGGTTCATCGATGGTATTCGACTGCAACCCGATTGGTTTTAGAATGGTTTCTGACTTATCTGCTGTCTATGTAAGGACTTGATTATGAAATACCAATTTCTCTAAATCAGATTGATTACATCCTGGAGGAAATGGAAAAAAATTACGTTCAAAATAAGGTGTCATTGTCAACGGAGCAACCATTATCTTTTTTATGTTATATAATGTCTGAATTGGCTCACTCGTATAAATGTCTTATGTAATTAACTATAATGATAAAATACCAAACAATGTTGATATAAGTATACATGAAAGATCGTTAAAAAGAGTACAAAGTTGCAAATATTTAGGTGTTACTATCGACATGAACGTGAGATGGAAGGAACCTATACTAAATATAGTAAATCGTACCAAATACCTAGTTTACGTATTTGCTAAATTGAAAAAGATTATGGACAAACAATCTCTAGTTATCATATACTATGGTTTGTTTAACAGTTTGGCTAGTTATGGGATATTAATATGGGGTCCAAATTATGATAATGCTATTAAACCATTATAACTACTTCAGAATATATTAATAAAGATGATAAGATATAACGCAAAAAGACAGCTGGATTCTATATTAAGTGTTAAAAAAACATATGTATTACAAACATTATTACATAACTACAATTTGCTAAAAGAAAAATATATTAACTCAAAAAGTAAAACTAGGAATAGAAACCTAATGCTACTAAATATTTTAATCAATTACCGAACAAACTAAAAAATACCAAGTATAGTACAGAAAATATAAAAATAAAAATAAAAAATTGACTGATATTGAATATACAATCCAGAAATTTAGTTTAAGAATGTTTACAGTTTATAATTACATAGCTGTAAGTTATATTATTACTGTAATTTAATTAATATCGAAAGATATTAATTTTAATTACTTTTAATCGTTAAGTTTTTGTAACTAGGGTCGTGTAAAGGTAGTTTAACTACGTCCTGCGATCCTTGATGCTTGCCCTAATGTAAAGCATCAAGGTACATCGTACCTGATTAATAATAATATAATATAATATAATAATATACATAAGAACTGGTTCATCGATGGTATTTGACTACAACCAGATGTTATTTCTGTTGATTTTAAAAATTTTAATTATGGCTTGGATGATCATGAAATCTTGTTCCAAATTTAATGCTATGTATTGGTCCATACAATTTTTTTGGATTTGAATTTTTGTGTATCTTCTAGACCACTGAAAGTCAGAAGTCATAATTTATTATCATTTGTGGAAACATTACAAGTTTGATGAACGTGTTAAACTTGGATTTATGAAATTCTCATGAAAATTCACTCAATTAGTATTACAAGCATTGATCGATGAAAATTAAAATGTACAATTTTGATCTAAAGTCATCGATAATCCACTGTGTATGCTTTGATAGGTCAGTAATAAGTTTCTATTCTTTTTACAAGTTATTTTTTGTACTTCTACATATTATTTTATAATTCAATGATTTAAGACTGTTTACTGTAGTATAAGAATTTTGTATCGTTCGTTTCTTACAAACGGTTTTACAATATTGACCTATTCAAATATATTTTTCTCATTACAGAGCCATCTGCTCAGAGCAAGTGGAAATACTGATAAAGACATTCAAGACAGAGCATTCCCTCGTTCAGTTGCGTAGGTCGGATGATTCCATCCAAACCATAAAAAGTTTTTAAAGATACTAAAACATAAGCCATGGTTCTGCCTTTATAATTAGGAATTCATAAAAACTTTGACTCTACGTGTCCTAATGTTTAGGTAATACTCTGTTATATAAATTACTTACCAATTGCATTAAAAAGCAGGTTTGAACAAATCCACAAGTATCAGTAACATCGCCTGTTTGCGTAAAATACTTTTGAGCCTTCGGAAATACTGAAAATAATTTTTAATATTTAAAACAAAGCAACTGCTCAATATTTTTGACAATCAAATAATCTAAGGTAATCTGCATTTTTCAAGTTTATAAATTTCTTGGTAACAACAAAAAGTCAATCATATTAAATATATTTCATAAAAAAATTAAGGTTACCTTATAAATAAATAAACAGTTAAAAGGTAACTTATCTAATAAACAGCAGCAGATTTTTCTTTAGCGAAGTCCAGTGCCCAGTGAATATTTTTATTTACTTTGAATTTTGATCAACATAACCTTATTTTATTCTGGACAAAATCGCGATCGGCCGACGAGTAAGCAAAATTTCAAAAGAAATTCGGAACGAGCACATGGCTAACCTCGGGGCATGAGCATTCCTCGCACGCACAAGCGATTCCCACGTGCCCTTGCGGATTGTTCAAGTTCCCCTTGAGTATACTAGTAGTATACAACTATACTAGCGTTCTCCGTGCGGACTAGCGGACCGCTAGCGTTGCCCTCGTACCCGTGCGGAATACGAGCACCCAAGGGGACCCAAGGCAGCCTGAGGTGACCCTTGGGCTAGAGGCCTACGCGCCAGAGTTTTGCTAGTGCGGCCATGACGCATGTCGGTAAAACAGTCTGCCTTGACTACTTTCGGGCACTGCGCGGCGCGCTCGCAACACGAGGATGCAAGTGAACTCACGTTAATTTCTCGTGTCCTCGGCAGCACTTGGATCGCGAGCAACTATTAGTCTTGACCTTCGACCATATATGGGCAATTCTCAATTAGTTCAGAATTTTGTGTGACGCAATATTTTTTGAGCTAATACAATATTTTTGTTCGTTTATCAGCCAAGAACTAGATTGTATACATTGTTTACAACATGTAAACACAAAAAAAAAGTATTATAGTATACATTTTGGAGACAAAAATTCATGAGATACATAAATAAAATAGGAAAATTTGCAGAAAACAACGCGTGACTTTCTTATTTTTTTTTATTATTTTTTTCTGTAGAATTTGGTGCGTCTTTTGAAAATGTTTAAATCGGTGATGAATTTTAAGCATTTGGTGCGCGCAATCGAATATGACATGTTAGAAATGTGTGCTCTTAATAGGGGAAAAGTTACAAGGCACCAAAGTGGCGTGACTATTTTTTTTCATTTTTAATATATATTACTACGAGGGTAGTTCAATAAGTCTTTAGAATGACCAACAGATGGCGCGCGAATTGCTCCAAATCATCTGTTTTCAGTCAGTACCACTCCCGACTAGATATATGGTGCAGTCACAGTCCACATCTTCTGAGTTTACGTGTTTTTATAACCAATTGAAAAAAAAATTGCTTGTTAAGAAAAATGGAAAAAAACGAGTTCAGAGCGGTAATTAAACATTTTCATTTAAAGGGTTTAACTCCATATGAGATAAAAAATGAATTGGACTCAGTTCATGGCACATCTGCCCCTGCCTTAGCAACGGTTTATAACTGGGTAAATGAATTTAAGCGTGGTCGTACATCAATAAGTGACGAACCACGTTCAGGAAGGCCCGTAGAAGCAAATACTCCCGAAATCATCATTAAAATCCACGATATGGTGTTGAAGGATAGAAGATTAAAAGTGCGTGAGTTAGCTGAGGCCACAAGGATATCTATAGGTGCAGTTGTTTCAATTCTACATGAAAAATTAGGCATGAAAAAGCTATCGGCAAGATGGGTGCCGCGTTTGCTCTCAGCTGAGAATAAACGCAATAGAGTGGTCGCCTCTGAGGCTCTTTTGGCGCGCATAAGTCGGAATCCTGAGGAATTTTTTCGTCGATTTGTGACTGTGGATGAAACATGGATACACCACTACACTCCTGAGACAAAGGAACAATCCAAACAGTGGATTTCCACAGGCGAACCAGCTCCAAAGAAGGCAAAGACCGTAAAGTCAGCTGGTAAGGTTATGGCTACAGTTTTTTGGGATACACGTGGAATTATACTCATTGACTACTTGGAAAAGGGTAAAACAATTACTGGTGAGTATTATGCATCATTATTAGAGCAGCTGAAAGAAGAAATTAAAAAAAACGACCACATTTGGCGAGAAAAAAAATTCTCTTTCATCACGACAACGCCCGAGTTCACACATGCTTCGTTTCAATGGCTAAAATTGAAGAACTAAAATTCGAATTGGTCGAACACCCACCGTATTCACCAGATGTAGCCCCCAGTGACTTTTTCTTATTTCCAAACTTGAAAAAATGGCTCGGTGGACAGAGATTTACGGACAACGAAGACGTCATTGCCTCTGTAAGTGCTTATTTTGAGGAACTTCCGAAAACGCACTTTTCTGAAGGATTAAAATAACTTAAAAAGCGATTGACCAAGTGTATAGAGCTCCAAGGAGATTATGTTGAAAAATAAAAAAAAATTTACCCAAAAAAAATTGTTTTTATACTTTATTCTAAAGACTTATTGAACTACCCTCGTATTATGCCGCATCGCTATTGGTGCGTAAACAAAATCATTATAAAACCACATGGATAGTGTTCTAGGGCACAAAAGCAACAAATCTATACATGGCGGAATCATGTGCTCCCATAATAAGGGAGTAAACATGGAATGTATACTTAAGAAGGCAAAACGCGCATGGAAGCAAATATATGATATGATAAAATCAATAAGTATTTTATTTAAAAATCGGTGCAGAGTTATAGGCAAATTTTTTATTTAAAAAATACTTAAATATTTATTTATTTTAAAAATTGATCATTTGCACTCAGCTGATTTGAATTATGGTTTTATTGTTTAATTATTGTTAAATGGAAAATAAAGTCGCAGCTAATTTTTCGAATTTTCCTCGACGATTTTCATCGTTGTGTAACCTACAGAATAAGAAAAGTTTGTTCGGTAGTGCTAGATTAAAAAATTTTTTTTTCGATTTTCCGTGTCTACAAAGTGCACATTTTGGCGGATTTCGTAGCATAACATTCTACGTGAAATAAATATTTTTTTGTAATTTGACTTCACTGGTTTTTTTATTTATTATTACACATGATTTACTAACTTATTCTTCGAAAATAAGTTGAAAATCACGAAAAAATGAAAAAAAACGTGTAAAAAACGTTAATAACTTTTGGTGGGTTGCTTTAAAACGTTGCCACACATTAGATTGTGTATTCTAACAGCTGAAGGAACGTATACTAAAAATTTCAGACATGTGCTCAAAATATAAAAAAAATTTTTTATAATAAAATCTGAAGTTAGTAGAATAGCCTATATACATGGATCGCTCAAGCTATAGTTTTGGGTGTGATCAACATGTCTAACTGAATTTTCACCAAAAGTTTTTCAACCTCTAAAATTAAACAACATTTATCATTCTTTTTTTAATATTTGTATTTCATTTTGAAGTATAAAAAATATTTTCTTTCTATTATCTACATATCAATATTATACATCTATACTTTATATAAATAATACTAAAACAAAATCAAAATAGGAGAACAAGTAACAATTCAATATAATATTGTATTCAACATGATATACTGATCTTTATAATAAGGAAGGTGATGTTGATATATAAATAATAATTTGAACATTCTTGTACTGAACTACATTATTGGTGCAGTTGATGGATAAGCCTAGTAGATTTCTGCCTAACGAATTTTTCTTTTTGGCCTATGAGCTTCAAGTGGTGATGTAAACGAATTTTTAAATATTTTTCCGCAATTGTTTTAATAAATCTAGTCTTATGATCGTTGAAAAGTTCTTGACCGATGATATAATCATTCATTATTTGAGTATTATAACATCTCTTTACAACAATGTCTTAGTCAAAACTATCCTGAAAAGTTTTTGTACATTTCCAACGTATTTTACTAAATCACATGTGTATGAATTGTTCGTCAAATGCTGCATACATATCCCTGGTTAAAAAAACTTATAAGACCGGATTGTAAAATAAACCTATATGATCTTATCCGATTTTATCCGGATTTTAAATCCTATTTCATATGATCATATCCAAATCAATACAAACTTGGTTATTTCCGGATACGTTCGGATAAAACAGGATAAGATCAAAAAATCAATCCTGTCTTGTCCGGAATTTGAATCCGGTTTTATCAGGTCTTATCCGATATCATAAGTTTTTTCATCCAGGGATTTACAGACATCACATATTCAATTAATATGAAGCTACTATAGTTATTATAGAATATAATATTATATAGTTTTATTACTATTATTAATATTAATTTTTATATATAATATTCTAATAGAGTATTAGAAAGAATAAAGTATATTGTATCCATTTTTTTCTGGTAGATACATCTTTCGGAAACCTTTAAAAAGTACGTGCGACGCTATATCCTATAGTTTCGTTCATAGTACGCGCATGCGCATTTGCGTTCAGGATAAAAAGTTGGTTCGACATGTTTGACATACTACTTCCAATGGGGCTGGGTACGGCTTGAGCAGTCCATGTATATATGGTCGAAGACAAATCGAGAAGAGCAAAATGTGTTCAAGGGTAAGCAGGAGGGGGGGGGGCATGGGTGGTTTTATAAAACAGACACATGCGCGTGCGAGTAAGCAACTCGCATCTACTTCAGCCCACGGGTATTGCGAGTCTCTGCATGTATCTGGAATTTTTGCGCGCGTCCACGAACGGCCCCTCGGATGCAAGCAAATGTTCGGTATACATGTGCTCCTATGCCAATGCTAGTGCGCGGATATAACTTCCGAGTTACACTTGCGATACCCGTGTGTCCGAGATACAACAAAAAATTTATTCTGTTCGCTCGCTACTGTGAATGCACTGATTGATATAAAGTTTTTATTTATATATAAGATAAGCATGATTTTTATTCGTTGTAGATAACCCATGTGAACGCCGTTTTAACAGTAATTGAAAATTGAGCGAATTGATTTTAACATTGAACCAGGGAGCTATTAATTCCTAGCATGGCATTCGCAGACAACGAGAAATGCTATTATTATTATTACACGATCAAAATATGACTGTTGGAATATATATTATCCAAAATCAGTCCTACACTTATGAAGAATTGGTGCAACTTGCACGTGCAGCCCATTTGGCCAGAAGAGCGATCAGTTTTAACACTTAGGTAATTTTTCTTAGTTTTAACACTTAGGTAATTTCTCTTTTAACTGAAAAAGGTAAATACACTGCTATTTTGGCAAATTGTAAAATAACATGATATTTTTGTGTGTACAAATTTTAAAATATTCATACTATTTTCATTACATAATTATCATTATTTTAGATTTCTAGCAACTCGAAGTACATATACGCATTTGGCATTTTTTTTAAAATGGGAATAAAAATGGATTTTTCCATAGTATGCCAGACAATGAATGTTTTGTGAACAACGTTTACACAGTTATGATTTTATAAAAAATTCACAAGATTTTCAAAGTAAATGAGGTATACCGCATTGCATTGGAGCCATAGATGGGCGTCATGTAAATATTAGTAAACCAGCTAACAGTGGAAGTCTTTATCGTAATTATAAAGGCTACTTTTCTATTGTGTTGCAAGCCGTGGTGGACGCTAATTATCGATACATCTTTATATATGTAGGGGGTTACGGCAGTCAACACGATTCTGCTACATTTAAAGCATCTCAGCTTTATAAATCTTTAATACACAAAAAAATAGATATTCCGAGCAAAAGTAAAGTAACAGATTCAAATCTTTACCTACAGTCGAACCCCGCGTACTGAAAAAGTTCTATGCAAGAATCCCCGTACACTGCAATAGTCACCTAACCTGCTGGCGAACGAATCTCGTTCGAGTACCAGTGCTGTATATACGTAGACAAACCCCCAAGTTTCTGAATAAAAAAAATATTATAATTATTTACGTACCTGTACAGTTGAATCGATACTATTTAATTCTGCTTCAGATGGATGCATGGGAGCATCATCTAGAAACAATAATACTTTCTTTGTAACAGTTGTATTTGGATGTTCTTTAGTGACTTCAGTGATAAATACATTTTTGAACCATATCCTAAAAGTAAGCCGATCCATCCATGCACTTTTTTGTCCCGCGTACACCACTGGCAGGTTTGAGCGATCAGTTTTACTAAAACATCTTGGATTTTTTGACTTTCCAATTACGAACAAGGTCACCTTATGTGAATCTGTTGCATTGGCGCAAAATATTACAGTAACGCGTTCTTTATTCATTTTAGAACCAGAAGCACTTTGTTCGTGGCCTGCAATAAGTGTTTTGGTTGGCAAAGATCTATAATTGAGACCCGTCTCATCAGCATTGTAAACCTGAAATAGAAAAAAAGTTTTTTGAACCATATATATTCCAAATCAGTCAAATGACACTCTAAAATATTTTATAATTATCAAGTAATTAAATATTACAAATTTTACTACTGAATATATATTCAATTTCATTCTGTATAAGATTAAAAAATTATAAAAATTCACAAAATATTAAAAGCAATATCTATTGTATATTTTTATTCTCAAATCTTAGAAAGTTTTAATTTTATGCTTATACACATACCTAATTTAATTGATATTTATTTTCATGTAAAAATTTCACAAATTTTTCAGAAAATTCAGCAGAGCCTTTATGATCACTTGATAATTTTTCGCCTTGAATACATATTTGGTGAATATTATATCTATTGACAAAACGATGAAGCAATCCGTTAGAATCCTTGAAAGTTGGAGATTCATTTAATTTTTCATTTATTTCCAAAGCCTTCGCCACTAACAATGGTCCATTGATAATAGTATTACGGCTTCTCTCTTGCAAAAACCACAAATATAATGCTTTATCGAGCGCAGTCTCCACAACTCCACTTACTTGCTTTCTTGATAAACTACAATGATGTTCTGTTAAAAATTCAATTCTCGTTAATATTTTGGTTTCATCTTTTTTACTGCGCCAAATTCTTGTCTCGGACACTGAATATTCAACAGCAAGACTTTTTATAGATGTTCCCTTCTGCAGTTTTTCAATAATAATTTTTTTAGTCTGCAAATTTAGATTCACTTGGCGCTTTCTCGTACACTCAGGCAATTCACTATCAGCAGTTCTTTTTTTATTTTCTTTGTCATTCTGAATCCTCTAAATACTCTTGCAATCAACTCCGTACTCTTTAGCAAGCGATGAAAACGTTTGCATTCCAATTTTGTGTACGATTTCAGCCCTTTGGATTTCACTTAAAGCTTTTCGATACGGCTTATATACTTTTTGCTTATCCATTTTAGTCACATAAATGAATTCGTACACTGCAATATTATTAGAGTATAGATTAAAAGATATGGTCTCAAAATTGTAAATATACATGTTAATATTTGTTATGCATATAAAAGTTGAGATCCGAAGTTTTTGAGGTTATGTCGAGTCTGACAAAACTTTAACAAAATAATATGAGTGACTCTTACATACTAACATATCGTCACTTAGTAAAATATATATACTAATTGATGAAAATATCGATTAGTACTAAGTATTTGTGAAGAAGGTTACACTATTCACTTTCTTTTAAATGTGAGATGAAGATCACACCGATAAAGCACTTATTTAAAATAAAAAACTCTTGTAGTATGTAGTTGCAAACGCAAACCGATTCTTGACGAGTAGAGTTAAAGCGCGAGCGAAGCTCGAGGTCAAGACTTACGCTCCTGGCTTGGCGGCCATGATATTTCAGTTTGAGAGGTTGTCTGCATTGCAGTGCGCGGGGTTTTGCAGTGCTCAAACTTGCAGTGCGTGAGGTTCGACTGTACCTTATTTTTTCATAAGAGATGGGGCATACCCCTTATCTGACATTTTAATGAAACCGTATCGTGAAACTGTACTATTATTACATAATCAAGCAGTAATTAACAAGCGACTATCTACAGCTCGTGTAGCAGTTGTAAATGCGTTTGCACGTACCAGCCAGAAATGGCGTATACTGTACACTCCAATTGACAAAAGCCCGGAAATAATTAATTTAATAATCAAATGTACATGTCTGCTTTACAATATTGTTATAGATATAGAGCACGAAAATTCTATTAAAAAATCAAATATAGAGGACATAATAGATATTAATGATAACGATAACGATGAAGATGTACCAATCGAAGATATACGCAACGAGCTTACAACATTATTTATGACAAATCATTTGTGTCACAAATGCCCGCCAAATTAATCGCCAATCAAGCAGATTAATATACTGCAAAGTTTTCGTGTTTAAAAATTATTTTATGCATTTGTGTTTTCCATTTCTCATTGTGATTCTAGTGGTATTTATTACATTTTAAACGTATTTCTTGCTTTAATTATTAGTTGTAAGTATTGAGAATAAATATTTGTTAAAAAGATAATATTTATAAATTTTTGAAATTATTATGAAACGCTAAGAAGTGATCATGTATAATATACCATAAATGTTAACACTTTCAAATAACTAATAAAGATCAAAATTAACATTATAGAATAATATGGAAGCTCGGTTTAGTTCAATTTTTACTATCATTCCAATAAAATCATCAACAACTGCTAAGTAAATCGTTATAACTAGCGTATCTCTATAGACTTTGTAGAAAAAGAAAT
This sequence comes from Gastracanthus pulcherrimus, assembly GCA_949152435.1. Lineage (NCBI taxonomy): Eukaryota > Metazoa > Arthropoda > Insecta > Hymenoptera > Pteromalidae > Gastracanthus > Gastracanthus pulcherrimus. The sequence goes on from OX424575.1 coordinate 31,622,735, forward strand.
CTTTTTAGCCTATGCTGAAGTTATTCACAAGCCAATTAATATGTGAGTTTTGATGCTTCATCTATTTTTTTATTGTGAAGAGCATATCGTAAAGTAGTGAGTAGTGAGTCAAAATATACTTGCGGTAGTCAGATCGGCTGGAATGTTACAGCTGCGCTTACTACTTTTTCAAAACACAGCACAAGTCACATAAGTGTTGTCAATAAAGTTTCTTAAATTGTTCAAAATACGATACAATTTACTCTTTGTTGCACTTGCCACCAGCTTCGCAACAATATATTATGATGATAATAATGACAATAATAAATAATGAAAAAAAAGTAACTCCAATGAAAATGGGATATTAAAGATATTAAGATTGTTTTTATTTTATTATAACGATACAAATGAAAAAAAAATTATTTTTCATAATGATTATGTATTAAAAATTAAAAAAAATACTAGAACGAAAACAAAAATAGCCAAGAAAAAGCAAGTCTTAACAAATACAATTCGATTCATTTCGAATTATAAACACTCCTAAAAAGTACACGGATACAAATTTAGGTTAACCGCTTTACGAAAACAGAGAGTGGAGTGCCACCATACAATCAGTCCGACCGCGCGCCTCTCGTGAGCGTGATGATAAAAAAGCATCTTTCTCGTGTTTGGGAACGCAGCACGCCCGCAACGGGCGCATAGGTCGCTCACGGTAGGTGAGCGGTCGAGCCGATTGTATAGTAGCGCTGTACTCTCTATTTTCGTAAATCGGCTAAACTAAATTTCTATCCGCGTAGATACTATACAACTAACACTTCTTATTTTACTTAAGTACTTAAAACTACGTGCGCTAAGTCATAATATATTATGAATTTTAAAGTTTGATAATAATGTTTAATATAAAAATACTAGGAGAATAATATTAAAGAATAAACTTTGAACTTAATAATAAAGAAACCTGCGTTAATTTTAATAGAAATCGTCAGAGACTCAAAAAGTTTCTTCGGTATTTCTTTCATTAACCGACTTGTCAGTGGAAGCTGGGACAATTAATATATTCTGAGCAGAAACTAAGTTATTCCCAGAGCCCGAAATTTCGTTTTCTTTGTCATTATCGGACTCATTTCGTAGGTATGGATACAACTTTGAAGAGTCGACAACAGTAACATTTCCTCTGGTAGGTTCTTGAGAACAAGGAACAGTGAGATGGGTTGTCGTGGATCGACTGTTTATAAGAGCTGCTGTACTTGATTTACATTTCCACGAAACTGGTTATTTTGGTGGTAGAGCATTCTTTCAGGAGTTTCAGGGTACATGGTACTGAGCGGATGGGTGATAGTTGCCGGACATTGCTTTGGGATAGCACTTTGTCTATGCAAATCTCGATTCTCCATTGGTGTATAGTTACGCTGGCGGAGGTATTCTGGTGTAATCTGTTCGTCACAGTACTGACGACTGTTCGGTGATGGACCAGAAGCATGGGTCAAACTATCGTTTCCATGCCATGGCGAAGCGTAATCTAAAAAAAATTAAATATTCAGTTATTCGTTTATCAGTTATTTACCTAATTCTATATATTTTTCAATATAATTTTAATAGCGTGATTACAATTAATTAAGAATTTTTAATTGTATTTTAAACTTTAAAAGCAATTTTGAGAATGACAAGAAATACTATTCTTACTGTAATTCCGATGCTCAATATTCCCTCCTTTAGATATACTGATGTATATTTTCTTCTTTGATCGGTTTGTTGGAGTCGAAGTGACCTGAAGGTGAAGCATAAAAGACATTTTGAGAATGAACAGGAATTGTATTTCAGTTTTAGTATTGTATTTAAATTTTACCACTGATACTACAATTTCTACATTCAACTTCACGTTCTCTAAAAATATGCTGATCCTCTTTTTCTTCTTTGATTTTTCGAATTGATTGAAACAGGACTGGAGGTGGAAATTGGGCTACAAACTGACAGTCTAAAAAAATTAAACAGAATTATAACAGAAGAATATATAAAGTTTTATTTATATGACATGTTCTTCTTTACCATCATTATCATCATACGATTTCCTTTTCTTCTGAGGAACTGCACAATTTTTTTCGTCACTGATCGGTTTCCAGGTAGTACCTTTATAAGCGTAACTATATACTACTTTGTCACACGTCGCATTTCTGAAAGTAACGTCGCAAAGAAACTCATGTTGAGTTGGCCTAATGATGCTCTATCACTCATCTCTGGACTGTTAATTAGAGATTTTTGTAGAAGAGAATATTTTTTATTTTCCATTTGTAACAATTGTTCAGCAATCTCATTCTGTTTTTTATGCATATTTATTGTACCAGGAGCAGAACTTGAAATTTGGAAAGATTTTGTACTCGCTGGCACAGTACAAACAGCAGATGAGTTGCTTAATTTGTTATTGTTAGTACAAAAATCCTATAGAGAGGAGTTGGGTACTCTACACAACTTGCTAAAAATGATAATGATGAATCATATGGCCACGATGACTGATAAACGTCCTCAAGACCATAACCCGACCTGCGCAACTGAACGAGGGAGTGCTCTGTCTTGAATGTCTTTATCGGTGATTTCCATTTGCTCTGAGCAGATGACTCTGCAATGAGAAAAATATATTTGAATAGGTCAATATTGTAAAACCGTTTGTAAGAAATGAACGATACAAAATTCTTATACTACAATAAATAGTCTTAAATCATTGAATTACAAAATAATATGTAGAAGTACAAAAAATAACTTGTAAAAAGAACAGAAACTTATTACAGACCTATCGAAGCATACACAGTGGCTTATCGATGACTTTAAATCAAAATTGTACATTTCAATTTTCATCGATCAATGCTTGTAATACTAATTGAGTGAATTATCATGAGAAATTCGTAAATCCAAGTTTAACATGTTTATCAAACTTATAATGTTTCCACAAATGATAATAAATTATAACTTCTGACTTCCAGTGGTCTAGAAGATACACAAAAATTCAAATCCAACAAAATTGTAAGGGCCAATACATAGCATTAAATTTGGAACAAGATTTCATTATCATCCAAGCCATAATTATAACTTTTAAAATCAACAGAAATAACATCTAGTTGTAGTTGAATACCATCGATGAACCAGTTTTTATGTATTACATAAAACATTCATACGAGTGAGCCAATTCAGAAATTATATAACATAAAACTGATAATGGTTGCTGCGTTGACAATGACACCTTGTTTTCAACAAAGACTGCAATTTTTTCCAAAATTGAAAAACAAGTTCAGTATCCCAAGGTTTTATTGTCTACGTAGAAAGCATTATCACTCATATATTACAATGTCTAATTTGCCTCATTCGTAACAATGTCTTTATGTGATACATAAGAATTAGTTCATAGATTGTGTTCGACTGCAACCAGATGTGGCTTCTGACATCTACGCAGTCTACATAAGGGCTTAATTATGAAATACAAATGTTTCTGTATCAGATTGCTGATATCTTGAAGAAAATTGAAAAAAGTTCAATATTCATTCGAAATATGGTTTAAACATTGTTAAGCAACTAGTATCTCTTATTTTTTTAAGACTATCATATGTATGATAATGGTTCCTAATCAATATTTGCAATATTTTAAACGAGTATTCACTCTTAGATGCCAGAAGTTACGCTGCGCACTACCTATACCTGGATCTCGTCATCGGACACCCGACACATCTAAACGGAGTGCTAATATGTAATGTGCAGCTAGAAAATATAAACTACAGAATTCATGAGTCTGACAAAGGTATTGGCCTTCACAGACACATACACTATCTTCATACTATAACGAAATGCGAACCTGGACAATATACACATTTGATAAACTTTCTAAACTTGATTTTACGCACTTTCAGTACTTATTGACAGAAATGGAATTTTGAGCAATGACCGATGAAAAGAAAAATAGAAAATACAAACGTCGCGGGAGCGCGAGCATAGATCAAAGCATATAAGTATTGGTCGGTAACGTAGGCAGGCTCTGAATATCGATCGGGCACAGAGGCTCCGGACGACTTCAAAACAATATCGATCGGGCATAGAAGTTCCAAATGCGTTCGAAACATTAACAAGTGTACCGATGCTACTTCGATGCCCATCTAAGTAGATCGGAACGACATCGATCAAATCTCGAGAGGACGGAGGCATTGAGCGAACACGATACAGCTCGGTGTGTTCGAAGAAATGTCATGCGCCGAGCGTGTCGTCTCCCTTTTCTAGCGCCCCTTAAGTCCTTTTTAAGATATTTATTTAGGGATTTTTCAACATACTGTTACACAGTTAAAGTAACCTTATCATCTAAAACTGAAAAAGATTAGGTATCGGTGTCGTTTAAAAATTACAGCTATACAATAAATTATCTGTTTAGTGTTCTCACTATATCTTTATAATGGTACAGCCTTGGTCAAAAGCATGTATCAAAGTTATGATTTCAATAGCCGAGCCCATCGTTCGCGATTGATGTATGAATAAGTAAGAGTCCCTTGGAGTGTGAATAATGTGCAAATCTTAATTGTACTATTGGTGTATCCACAGGCACAAATAACGATACAGGTTTATGACAACATATCAATCCACTACTACTAATATAATATCGCGGTCAAATGGTTTGCAAAAGCAAAAACACATTTGGCGATGAGGTAAGCCATCTGCAGACATTTAATACTATAGACCTCGTAAATATATCAGAACTACGGCATTTATACGCAATTATTTGCTTTCCTCAGGAATACATCGTACATTTCGATGTCAGTGAAAAGTGTCAACTTTCTTACAGTTTCTGCCTCTTTTTTTCAAAAAAGTCGCCCACTATATAAGCACCACAACATGGCTGCGCTCTCTCATATTGATAGAATAGCTGGACTCAGAAGTTCTTAAGTAGAAAGATAGATAGATATAATATTTGTTATGTCCAAATTTTAAATGAAAACCAATTTTATTAAAATTGTGCATGAATGGGGTTCATAAAAGTATTATTTTTTATTTAAAATTAATAATTTGTACTTTATTGAAAAACAATTCTTCATTCACATACAACTAATCCGTTATAAAAAATACGCGCGTTCTATGGATTATGAAACGATGATCTGAGTCACATTTAAATAAGAAATCTTATATCTAATCGCAATTAGGAAGGTATAAAGCTTATGACTAGTAAACATATAATCTTATGACATAAACTTACAAACTAAAAACAAACGTTCGAACGCACATCCATACTCCGCAACTCTTCGCTCAGCGGCCCCTGGCTGATGATGATCGTGTTGAAGAAACCCGTCGTCTCCTCGTAGAAAGAAACGGGAAATTCTCGCAGATGTTGAGCCAGTTCCTGAAGGAGACTTTACGATTTTCGATCGGCGGTTGATTTGAGAGCGCTGAGAAATAAAGGCGTCAATGGACTCGAAAGAAAATCTTTCGTAGCGAATCAGCGATGTATCAGTCGAGCGTCCTCGACATCGATTAGCAAATACGCACACGACACTTATAGTCTAAAGAATTATTTCTAAACTATATTTTGACCGCAGTCTATATAATCAATCTCGCTTAGAGGTGAGAGTTCAACTGACTTACTCTCACGCAACGATAAAGGAAGAGTCTCGCTCTCCTTTCCCACTTCATTCTCTATCTCTCTTCTCTCTCTCCTTTTCCTCGCAGTCCGGCATGGATCAGCCGATCGATTCGCGCAACTGTGCGAATCGTTGCGTAGCGTCACTGGCCCCCTCTCTCTCTCTCTCACGTAAGTTAGATATAGAAAAGAGACTACTACATATTTATTTCGATTTTCATCGAAAAAATTATAGCATTATGTACATATATTTTCCTACAGAAGTTTATATTTATTGTGCTAGTACATATAATAAAATTTTATCATAGTTCATCAAATTTCATAGAAGTCTATGTTTATCACATGGCGTCAAATATATTTAAAAAAATAAAATATCAATACGATTTAAAATTAACGCGCATATGATCATTCTCATCACTCTAGCAATATACGAGGGTAGTTCAATAAGTCTTTAGAATAAAGTATAAAAACAATTTTTTTTGGGTAAATTTTTTTTTATTTTGCAACATAATCTCCTTGGAGCTCTATACACTTGGTCAATCGCTTTTTAAGTTTTTTTAATCCTTCAGAAAAGTGCGTTTTCGGAAGTTCCTCAAAATAAGCACTTACAGAGGCAATGATGTCTTCGTTGTCCGTAAATCTCTGTCTACCGAGCCATTTTTTCAAGTTTGGAAATAAGAAAAAGTCATTGGGGGCTAAATCTGGTGAATACGGTGGGTGTTCGACCAATTCGAATTTTAGTTCTTCAATTTTAGCCATTGAAACGAAGCATATGTGAACTCGGGCGTTGTCGTGATGAAAGAGAATTTTTTTTCTCGCCAAATGTGGTCGTTTTTTTTTAATTTCTTCTTTCAGCTGCTCTAATAATGATGCATAATACTCACCAGTAATTGTTTTACCCTTTTCCAAGTAGTCAATAAGTATAATTCCACGTGCATCCCAAAAAACTGTAGCCATAACCTTACCAGCTGACTTTACGGTCTTTGCCTTCTTTGGAGCTGGTTCGCCTGTGGAAATCCACTGTTTGGATTGTTCCTTTGTCTCAGGAGTGTAGTGGTGTATCCATGTTTCATCCACAGTCACAAATCGACGAAAAAATTCCTCAGGATTCCGACTTATGCGCGCCAAAAGAGCCTCAGAGGCGACCACTCTATTGCGTTTATTCTCAGCTGAGAGCAAATGCGGCACCCATCTTGCCGATAGCTTTTTCATGCCTAATTTTTCATGTAGAATTGAAACAACTGCACCTATAGATATCCTTGTGGCCTCAGCTAACTCACGCACTTTTAATCTTCTATCCTTCAACACCATATCGTGGATTTTATTGATGATTTCGGGAGTATTTGCTTCTACGGGCCTTCCTGAACGTGGTTCGTCACTTATTGATGTACGACCACGCTTAAATTCATTTACCCAGTTATAAACCGTTGCTAAGGCAGGGGCAGATGTGCCATGAACTGAGTCAAATTCATTTTTTATCTCATATGGAGTTAAACCCTTTAAATGAAAATGTTTTATCACCGCTCTGAACTCGTTTTTTTCCATTTTTCTTAACAAGCAATTTTTTTTTTTCAATTGGTTATAAAAACACGTAAACTCAGAAGATGTGGACTGTGACTGCACCATATATCTAGTCGGGAGTGGTGCTGACTGAAAACAGATGATTTGGAGCGATTCGCGCGCCATCTGTTGGTCATTCTAAAGACTTATTGAACTACCCTCGTATCTACCGCGTCAAAAAACTATAAAAATATAAAATCACTCATGCATACATCAGACAAATGCAGGCCACCATTCATGCTTTCAAATACGCTCATACTTATACAGATTAAAATGATGTCAACAACAATAAAATTATATAATAAATTAGGACAAGTACAATACATAGGACTTAATAAATTACAACAGATACATAACAAAAATGCAAATGTCCCAATACTTAAATTAATTCGCCACCGTTCTGCTGTCTGAGATATCTATTTAGAGCTGTTTTGAATTTACATAACGAGAGGAGATATCTCACACCGTAGGGGAGAGATTTCCAGAAACCCGCACCTTGCACTCTAAATAAATAGAGGCCTGTGTCAGTGCGTGATCCCGGAACTGAGAGCTCTTTCACACCATTCCTACTGGAAGATCTCGATTTATTTTTCTTGAAAAGAGCTGCAAGTTACGGGGGTTGCTCCATATTTATTGCTTTATACAATAACAACCCCGCAAAATACGCTCTTCTCTCATTAACATCTAACCAATCGAGGTACTTCCTGTATGGAGTGATGTGCTCATCCCTCCTAACACCGCATATATATCTCACAAACGAATTTTAAAGCCTCTGTAATTTAGTTTCACGCTCTTCCGACACGCTAAGATAGACCACTGAACAGTAATCTAAATAAGGCACTACAATGCATATGCAAGCTGCTTCTGCATCGCCTTGGTGGTGCATTAACGAAAACATTGTAAGTTGTAGAGAACTCTATTCATCTTTTTACTTACCGCATCAATTTGCAGTTTCTATGATACGAGTTTCTATAATACCGACGTTTGTGACAGTGTCAGCAAAGGGCACACATATGCCGTCCTGAAACTCAATGCCCGGCAAACCAAGCTCCTGCAACCATTTTATATTCTGGTCAGAACCGTAGATAATAGCTTTGGTTTTATCGATATTGAGTCGCAGGCCCGCTTCTGTGGCACACTTAGACACTGCCAGCACTACAGCCGATATGCGCCTGATGCACCTCTGAAGATTCCGCCAGGTCACTTGAGTCTAGGTTTGCAGGTCGTCAGCGTATAGTAAGTGTTCGACACCACCACCAACCAGAGCCTCCTTTAAGTCATTAATATATAGTCTCCATTATTAGTCTCCATTATTAGTAATAACCTTTTGGTCTTCAACCAATTATATATGACTTAAGCCACAGTAGAACACCCTTGGAGAAACCCAAACGTAATGATTTTCGTAACAGTTTTGAAGGTGAAATGGTGTCGACCGCTTTGCTAAAGTCAAATAATAGCAGTATTGTTAAGAGTTTTTTGTTATCATTTATGCCAGTCCGAATGTCTTCAGTTAGTTTTAGCAGTGCTGTTTGTGTATTGTAATGCTGTCGAAAACCTGTCTGCATTCGGAATTGGGTTAAGGAATCTTTTTGTTTGCAAAAACTCCGTAATTTTATCGTGGACTAACTTCTCCAGCAGCTTGGAGAGAAAGCTCAGTAGTGCTAGCGGACGAAAATCCGAGACTGAGGATGGCACAAAAGTGTTTTAAGTGGCACTAGGTGAGCTTCCATCTAGGTAGCTGGGAAATCGCCCGAGGACAGAGAGTAGTTGAAAATTCGCATGATGTAATTGCTAATAAGTGGAAGAGCCTTAACCATCACACTTTGGGGAATACCGCCCTCACCTCTTATCTTGTGATGTGAAATGAGCAACAGCCAGGGCTACATCTGAAAGTGTCACCTATTTAAATACGAAGCCGTCATCACTGACTGAGTTCAGAATGCTGCCCAAGTCTACATCACCCTCGCTCTGGGAGACCAATACTCCCGCAAAGTGGCAGTTAAGCTCCTCCAGTGTAAAACCGTAAAGTTCCTCTCGTGCCCTGGACAGGAGCCCCAGACCCTTTAATTCCGTCCAAATGTCTTTTTTGTTGTCAAGAGCATCGAAAATCCTGCTTTGTATGTAAGCTTCCCGTTCACTTTTCAAGCGCTGTTCTGCTTTGACCGCAAGAGCCCGATACTTCTGCCGGAAATTTTCGTTTTTGGTCCATGCATAACGTCTCCGGACAGCGTCCCGTTTTTTGAAGAGGTATACTAACTCAGCATCAACCCATGGAGGATTTTCCTTGTTTTTTGGTTTAAACTTCTTTTCTGGAGTTAATGTATCTATAACCTCCAATAGGTTGACACTGAAACATTCCCACAGACCGTCTACGTCATTATTGTCAGTGCAATCAAACGGCGACCAGTCGCAGCATGTCAGGTGAGACAGAAGGTCTTCCTGAGTAATTGACTTAAAGTTTCTGTACTTAAACACTCCAGTTTTAGGGACTGCGCTGGCTCCAAAAGCAATTTCAACACTGATTATGTTATGGTTGCTGCAAAAGGGTGCCATCTGATTACAGGTGTCAAGCACTACGCCATTGTCGTCTTTCATTATGACATCTATCCATGTGTAAGAGTTTTCAAGGTGATGAGTCGCGCCATGATCAATTATTCTTAGATTGAGGTGATGTCCAGACCTGCACGCGCGAGTCTACAACGCGAAGCCCACAACGCGAATCCTGAAACGCATGTCGTGCATAAACAAAAAACTCATATAAAAAGCACGTGAAAAACTTTTCCACCAACGGAAACGCGCAAGCAACCGGACATGCTGTTTACGAAGAGTTTAAGATTGAGCTGATGAGAATCGAGTGGTTGATATCCTATGCAGTGCTACCCAATAATCACAAGATTCGTCAGATAAATTTAATTCACAAGAAGAAACCTATCGAAAAGAGTTTACGCAGTTGGGAATTACACGAATATTCGGTACTTCCTGCCGCATCAAAACATGTTTGGAGAGTTAAAAAGTCAAATCAGATTAAAAAGCTACGTTTCGTTATTTTAGGCTTTCAAACCAATCTCAAGAGTCATCCGACTGCCAACGCTAGTCTTTTGATCATTGCAATACGAGCAACGTGAAACACTTTCTCAATCCTCAGTACTATCCGTATGGAAATCTAAATTTAAACATCACGCGCAATCAGTATGCTATATTGTACTACATGTATGCTAACTTTCAGAAAGCATATTACGAGAAAGATGTCGAACCTATGCTGAAAAAGAAACACTTAATTGACTGTGTACCATTGATCGTAATCGATTGTTCAAAGCAAAATGAGACTTTGAAATGAGCGCCAGTAAACGTCCGTCTGGAATTTGAATCAAGAGACCGTTTTTGAGCTGGAATAGATGGACGCACACATACACACGCACGCATGCACGCGCGCACGCACAAACACTCACGCACACACGCATGCACGCTCGCCCGCAAGCTCGCACGCAAGCACGCACACACGCATACACATATACAATAGAAACAATTTTATCTAAATATTTTATCTAAAGCAGCTAAAATGTTGAATTTTATGCTTAATTATATTATGTATGTAATAAGGAGGTTGAATAACCATCAAAAGAAAAAAATTATCCAATCTAACCCATTGTTACCTATTGACTTCATCGGTGATTCCCATAAGTAATACTATCACAGTTACCGTAGGATATTTTTTCTAATTTTCAGACTTTTGACCTAATAATTTTTTTTACATTCTTTGTATATAAATTCATAGCAGTGACTCTATATAACCTAAAGTTTTATAGAATTCAATAAAAAATATATCTATTTTAAGTTGTAACAATCTTCAGGTTCTTTAGATCACTGCTATGAATATATATACAAAGAATGTAAAAATATTTTTTTAGATCAAAAGACTGAAAATTAGTAAAAATATCCACGGAAGTGTAACAGTGTTGATTTTGGGAGTAACAGATGATAACAATGGGTAGTAATGGGTAGGATTGGATGATTCTTCTTCATTTTTCAACTTTCACTATTCATAAAAATGAACATTTAATACGTTTTTTAGAAAATATATTCACTCATTAACATTTTTTTAAATGTTCATATTTAGACACCCTTTTACCTCCTTAAAAGATTAAAAAATACTATAGCTTGTAACCATTTTCTATTGAAAAGAGGATCTCGTTCTTAATGGGTTAACATATATTGAATTAAAGTAACAGAATCAGAGACTTGTTAGAAAAATGTAATATAGGACATATATAGTTATAAATAAAAATTAATTGGTTATTTTCTCTGAGTTATTTTCCAATAACCTGTAACTATTATCATTTTAGAAAACAGCACTTTTTTATACAATGCATAATTTATAGTAAGCAGCAGCAAAACATACTATTCGCGACGTATATACAGTAGTACCCATATAATTTACCTATTTTGGTGGTAAATCTCAGAATTATTCGCTTGCTAAAATGTATTAGCTTAATTGGAGAATTAAAAAAATATTTTTTTAAAAATTACTAGACTTTAAAGCTGTTGGCAAATTGTTGCATAATATAAGAAAAACTTATCTTTACCTTACGAAAAGGTATGAAGTCATTCGAAAAGCTAGTAATTAATAAAAAAAATGTTATGTGTAACTTTCCACATAACCCAATGTATTTTAGCAATCGGGCGATTCTCAAGCTCGCCGAAAATTCGTGGTGTCGCTAGTGATGTGCTCGTAGCTAATAAATAAAGTTCTACATAGTAACGACTACGTTTACGGACTTACTACTAATAAATCATAAGTTTAATAATTGATTATTAACCTAAATAATTTTTCATACATCTACTAGCCGCGCTCCGTCCCACAAAAACCCAGACTAACAATCCCAATACACTGTGAATGCCCTCGCAACAACATCATCCTCATCGACTGCACCATTCGCAATGCACCCTGACCGAGCGCAGTCGCGCAAACACTGCACGACAATTCTCGTGCCAGCAGCGCTCAGGACGAGGCGAGGGAAGCATCGGTGCAGTCGTATCGCCGGATCACGGAATTCGACGTTTACTTTGCGAGAGAGCGCGATGCCGTTCAAACTTGGCGCGCGCCCGCCTCGTCTCTCTAGGAATATGCGGTTCGTCGTCGTCGTCATCGTGTTTCTCGCGGTTCGCGAGGGACGCAGCGGCGGTGTTTGAATTGCCCAGATGCGCGCAGCGAGAGAGCGAGAGTTGCAGGTAGTCTGTACCTACCTACGGGGTGAATAGTGCGTGGAATAGTTCGCTGCGTGACGATGTTGATTTTGCACAGGAGAAATGTTGGCTGGATGGCGAGTAAATTTTGGAGTAGCGGCGTTCGAATAATATTTTGTGAATAATTGTAGAAAATTAAATAATGTTTATTACAGGTATGGTAAAGGAATGTAAACAAATCTGTAGATCGATTGTATTTTATTCAGTAAAGTAGACTGAAGCTTGTACAGCCCACCTTATAAGAAAATAAATATAAATTGAGCTCGTGGAGAAAGCCAAGTATACTTTTCGCAAAGATAAATAAATTCACATTTATATTAATGTACTTTTAGACTTTTCTTTAATTTAACCACAAAAATTAGTTCCTGGGTTTTCTTTTATTAGAGAAATATTTACAATATAGTTTTATAATGATAAAGGTTTATTCAAATTTTTCTACAAACTCTACTTTTTCATCAGCCGACAAAGTACTCATAACTTCGTATGTGTCACACGACAACGTTTATATCTCTCGGCACCGGATATTAATAAATAAGAAAAATAATAATCCATCAAGGCGACTGCAACTTCCGTCAAGCATATTTCAAGGCTCAAACAAAAGGCCATAATAATAAACGTAAGCTGCGCGCACGTAACTTGAAGAAGAAGAAAAAAGAACCTCTTATACGGCGACAGCCAAGGAAACGCGCGCGCGCGCTTCCATCCTTCCACGTAATTTCGCCACTGAAAATTTACGGCGCACGCCGTCAATTAAATTATCCGCGAAACAAGGCGGCATCCACAGCAGCCGGCCGCTTCTCCTCTCCCTCTGTATCCCTATGTCCTCGCTGCGCATAACCGTTACTCCTCTCCTCGCCGCGTATACCGGCTATCAAAAGGAGAAAGGTGGAAAAAAAATGCCCGAGAGAGGGACGAGTATATCGGAGGCAAATTCAACGGCCTAGCAGGCTCTTCGCGCGCGTCCCCCGGATGTTCCCGCAGAGGAAGATAGAGAGGAGGAGGAGAGGAGAGAGAGAGAGAGAGCTATCGGGGACATTTATCGCGGAAAAGGTTTATACGAGAGAAGCGCTCGGCTCGGCGACGAAGAGTCATGTTCCAGGGAATCGAGGAAGACGTGGCACGCGGGGTCGCGGTACCGCTGATGTCGCTGACCTTTATCTTCGTCTTTCTCCCCCCCTCTCTCTCTCTCTCGCTCTCGCTATTTTCTCTCTTCAATTCTCTGTCTATTGCTTCTCGCAGCTCTTAGCCGCATCTTCATACGAGGTTATGTTATTGATTTACAGTACATAGAGTAATCTAAAGAGAGGCTCGTGTACGGTACTGGAAACATTGTGTTTCTGAAACTGCAGTTGACTGAGAGGTAAATTATGGATTTCTATAAAGTTTCATTGTTAGACCGATAACTAGAGTTACTTTATATATAATATTGAATTTATCATTGAATTGCTGTTATATAGATAAGAATATATTGATTTGGTTTTTAGTTAATTCAATAATTATCAATTTGCTCAAACAAAATTGCCAGCTTCTTGACTGTATAGTGTTATTGTAATTTAAACTTTGCACTTTACAACTTGTCGTTAATAAAATTTTATACATTTGCATTTTAGACTTTTCATTAACCTATACCTCAAAAAAATTCACTAAATTAAACGGTAAAATTTTCTCTTGTTTATGGCTAGAAATAAAGTTTAAGCATAATGTCTCAGAATTACCATGAATATTCCGGTAACTTTAAATGAAAAAATTTTGCAGCGTTTTATGGCCGACGTTCTATTCCGCTTGTTGATTAAATTTTAAGCACCACTACATGATTTGGTACCGCTTTTAATAAAAATTTTGTTGACACTTTTGTTGAAATTTTCAAATTTAATAAGAAGTGCATTACCATTTTCAGCTAGCAAAATTCTTCACCACTTAGGAAATGAAAAATTAGCATGATACGATTAAAAATACGCTGCCAATTCATTGGCACTTAGCTTCCTCAAACTTTAAAAAATGTTCCAATATGAAATTATTTATTCTATTTAATACTGGGGTTAAAAATAAAAAAGTCAAATCTATTGCTTTTTAATATGTTGACATATACACACATGTATATACACACACGCGTACACACAGACACACACACATACATACATACGGACATTTTCTAAAAATAGTGTATTTTGATTCGATATATTTCAAAACATGTTTCTAACATGTTTTTAGAAAATTTTTTTTTTTTACTATCACAAAGCTTCCTCAAAATCTAATTAACGTGTACCCTTAAATAGATACGTTATGAACTAAATACTTATATCTCCTTTTACTTTTTATTATATTTTATTACTTTTTACATAGGTTGTTAAGAAAATATAAAAGCATTGTTTCAGAGTTTAATTCAACACAAATACTTTTATACCCATCTGAAAGAAAATGGCCACTTTTTTCCCTGAAAAGCGAGGTCAAAATTACACATTTTGCGCTGGAAAAAAGTGACTTCACTGGAATCTACTCCAAATTCCTTTATATCATCAAGTTCTTCAAATAACCCTAATTTTCGATTGTCTTTTAACAATATTGTCTTTTAACAGTCCATTAGTCCCGCTTTCCAAGTCAAAAAGTGACCACAATTGAGACGGGTATAAAGTACTATATGTAACTCGAGAAAAAAGTCGTTTTTTCCCTCGGGTGATACTGCGGGAAAAATATATGGGAATCCCGGTAAAATAAACTTTTCAAAAGGTTATTCCATAATTTAGAGAAAAAGACTTTGTTAAGTACTTCCAATTGACATAAGTATTTCACATGAATCAATTCATTTCCGTTACTGGAGAAAAATGAATTTAAAAGTTACCTTTCCACCCCCCTTCAATATAAACACAGAAATCAATGCAAGCCGTGTCGTCGCTGCTTCCCAGCCGAATTCCACGCCGCTCTCGTCAGTCGCGGAAAGGCTGTCTGCACAAAAATAGTGATGCACAGCGCTCGGCGGTGGAATCCACATTTAAATTTACAACTGCCCTTCGAGCGGTGGAGCTGGAGCCACGCAGCCGTCCTCTAAATCTTCCTCCCTCGCTGCGCGAACTCCCGCTCTTCCGCGTTGCGGCGATGCTCCGCTCAAGGCACGAAACGACTTGCGCTCGATGCGCACACATGCACACGCGCTCGAGCTATGCCATACGCTGCAGGCAGAAGAGGGAGGAGAGCAGATAGACGCGTCTCTTAATTTATACATGAATCCAGTAGAAGGAGCAGCAGCAGAAGCACCAGCGGCCGGCCATAGCCCGAGTGCAATTTGCAATTATTACTCTCATAAAAGTGGAGGGAGGGAGTCGAGGTCCTGTAGTCGCGGTAGCCTTAACTTTAATCGGGGATCACTCGTTACGCTGCGGGACGAGCGCGGCCCGATGAATTTTAATTTTTCGCTCCGGTCCAGCCACGAATGCAATGTAAACTGTTGGCCGCCGTTGCTCTTCGACGTTCATTAACTGCCCCTCCTCGATTCTTTTTTGTATGCTTTCTATTCGTTGTAAGGATGATGTTCTCGGTTTTATTTTGCTCAAGGCGGTTTGCTTCTTGTTTTTGGTTTTGAAATTGGGGTATTTTGTGATTTCTTGAGATTTTGCACAGACCTTTTTCAATACCTACTTTTGTTGCGCAATGAACTGCTGTAGAAATACAAATTGTACATGCAGAAATAAAGTTTTAGAGAGCTCAAATATCCTTCAATTGGTATGACATACTTTTGCAAGTACTTGATTAAACTCATTTCATTGGTGAAAGTTTTATAGCTCATTTTGTATTTCAGGTCATATAAAATGAATTCGATAAATGAAAGAAATATATGTATTTCAATATCTATATCATAACCTAAAATACGAAATTGAGTATACACATTGAGAGTTTTTGGTGTAATATGAATATAATAGTAATTTTACTACGTTTATAGTATATTATTATACTATAAACGTACATTAAGAGTAGTAAATTTACTACTCTCAGAGTAGGAATTTCATAATATCCTACTCTAAGAGTGGAATTATGCATTGCGACTTTTTACAGTGTGCAACTAAATAATATATCATCCCCTTGAATGCTTCGATTTGAAAACTCGTCATAAAAGCACCATAAAATCACTTGGATAGGGGACATGCGGCTAATGTGGCGCGCGGCTTGGTTGACGTGCCCATGTCTTACATACCTTGAAATTAAATGCATCAAACTAATTTTATTCGACTCTATATAGTATTTAATATCATCATACACATTTTCGTAAAGATTGATCACAATTTGTGAAGATTATTGTGAAATATCAATTTTAGGTTACAGTACTATAAAATTTAGGTACTATAAAATTTTGCTGGAAAATAAATATTTAGAAATAATGTCTTGAACCCTATATATATATATATGAAAAATAAGTTTTTTATAATCTATGGCATACTATTTTTCGAATAATACTTTGATTTATAGATTTTGATACATAAATTTACTTTAAGAAGAACTAATAAATGAGAGTTCATATATGGTTAATGTGGCGCACACGAAATTATTACTATTTTCAGTCAAATTTTCAATAAATTAAACTTACAAGTCTTGAAATCTGTTATTTATATTATATTATTCAATAACAAGTTTTATAAACCACTTAAATATTCGATTTTGATTAAATATAATTATATAACCTAGTTCTCAGCTGTTATATGACATTCATTCAAATTTATTAAAAATATAGGTCAAAGCAACGAATAACTTATAAAGTCTTTATTATACTAATATTATTTTCAATAGTAATGAAGAAATACGTCGTCAGAAAAAGTTTTTAAGTATAACTACTACAACGCACCATTATACCCGATACGGTGGGTAATGTGATTCACAATTAATACTTATATAAAACTATTTGTATACTAAAGTAGACATGTTTAACTAACATTTAGTACCTTTTTATATTTAATTTTAGCAATTCTTTAATAGATATCAAATAATGAACCTAAAGTGCGCTACATTCACCTGATCTTCCCTGTATTTTAGACAAGATAATTAATCGTTTATTGCAATCTAGTAAAATTCAAAATACATATATTATGATAACAAATGATATTAAAATTATTGTAAAAACATAAGTCATTTTTAAAATCACCATAACTGTTTATTTTTATACTTTTACTAAAATAAAAGGTTTCTCTATTAGCGAACAGTTGTGTATAATATTACAGAGGGAGTATATTTAGAAATTGAAATACAGTAGATCCTCCTGGCACTGTGCAACTTGAGACTAGCTATCCCCCGGCACTGTGAATTTGCGCCAGCGAATCAGCTTCGAGCACCAGGGTCGTATCTGGGTCCTAATAATAACTTTTTCCTGTACCTTCCCCATAATCAAATATTCTTAGTATATTGACATTCATGCAGTTATATTAAAAAAATACTTTGCATACAAATGTATGTAAAATTATATAATGCATTTTTATAAACTTTTCTACTACATTATTTTAGTTTAAACATTTTTTAAACGTTTTTATTCAAATTTTTCGTCTAACACCTTCGTATAAAACGATTTATATCACATCTTTCTAGTTTAAACCTTTACATAAAACTTTTTCCGTAAAGTTGGGGCCCCGCACATAAATAAAGCCGGCCGTAGAAAAATGACAGTTCCGAGATGATCCACATTCACAGTGCCGGGAGATTTTCAATACGGTGAGTCACAGTGCCGGAAGGTTTTACTGTACAAGCTTAATTTCTGACACAAATACTTGTTTCTACCATTAGAT
Source organism: Gastracanthus pulcherrimus (assembly GCA_949152435.1). Taxonomy (NCBI): domain Eukaryota; kingdom Metazoa; phylum Arthropoda; class Insecta; order Hymenoptera; family Pteromalidae; genus Gastracanthus; species Gastracanthus pulcherrimus. The sequence goes on from OX424575.1 coordinate 31,640,882, forward strand.
ATAGTACATGTTCTTATACTATATAATAACAACAGTAACGCAGATTTTTTTTATCGCAGATAACATGTTTAAATCGACGTGGAAAACATCTGGTCGAATGCCTTTGAAATTTTTTAAAATCCTCTAATGAGGTTAGCGAAAACGTGCGTTCGATCCAATAAAATCCAATGAAATTGCATTATTTAAAAAAATGTAAACGCATTCGGCCATATGCTTTCCACATCGAATGTATGTCTTATAGGAAATATTTCTGACAGCAGCCATATTTTTCGCTGTTTTCTTATGTCAGCGTCCCTCTGTAGGCGCGGTGGTAATTTTTTTTGTCAATTTCTGCCGTAATGTAAAAGAATCAGTGATTAGACGCACAAATCCAGTATTTTGACACCGAAATATTACTTTATAATTTTTTTTATCTGTAATGTAATGCGTTAAATAAATGATGATAATAGTTTGGTATATAAATATTCTATAATAATTTCCCACATAAAATTCACAATAAGATTGAGAAATTTATCCAATCACTGGGACAAATCCAATCACTTGTCCAGTACTTTGTTCAAAATATCTTGACTTTTCGGTATATGCGATCTTATTATAAATATAATATTTTTATTTTGGTTAATATAATTCAACAAAATAAAAAAATATTTTAAAAAAATAAAAAATATTTTTATTGATATAAACATACGAAGGTTTGATTTTCGAGTACCGTATATTCTTAAGGGTATACCAAAATGATGTGAACTACTATCTTTAAACACGGTGATAGTTCTTGTAGCGTACGCGGACCAGCATCCATTCTCACTTACATACAGGTGTCCTATGCCCATCGAGATAAGCGCGCCCATGATGCTGACGCCGCAAGCGCTTATTTTGCGCGCCGTCTTCGCAGCACATGAACAAGCGCATCTCTAGCCGAGATTAGTACCAGTTCGACTCAAGCAGAGACACAGTACACACACTGAAAAAAAAAATTCTTAAATCTAAGTAAATGTTAAGAAAATATTTATTTGAAAATAGTAAACATTTCTTAAATTAAGAAATATTTATTGAAATTTAGTAAATATTTATTGAATTGGTGAATACCAGTATAAACATAATTAAATATTTACTATTTTCAAATAAATATTTTCTGAGTACGATTCAAGGAAACGTTTACTTAGATTTAAGAATTTTTTTTCAGTGCACCTCTCTCTCTTGATTAGCCCAATAAACTCATTATCATTCGAATCCGCAGTCTTCTTCTTATGAGTACAATCGAACCACACAAAGAACGCACGGAGCTTAATTCAACCGTGCCAAGAACGCGAACAACCGAATCCTCATCATCACCCACACGTCTCCATACCTAACATTATCCAAAAAACATACTAAATTCAACAAATTCACGCAAAAAAAGAAAACTTTGTGTTAACCCTGTTAGTCATTTCGTCCTTGCATATGAAAATCTGAGTTTCTCACCGATCTAAGTGCGAATAGAAGAGCAAGCTTCTTTTAATATTATACTATACCCCTGTACTAAAGTCAAAAGTAGGCATACCATCGTATCGTCTCGCATCGGCCATCGACTCATCCGATTAATAAACAATAGCACCAACCTCCTTCCTCTCCTAATGGTCTCGTCGACAAATCGTCCTGCAAACGGCGCGTAACGTCAACCGTATACATGAACATGCCCTTGCACGCGCGTACGGCTCACAATAAACGTATAATTGATGTACGATCGGCTCCTTAATTAAATCAATCGTTACACGAGCTGCGCCTGTATAATTTCCAGGAGAGCGGGTAAATTGCATTTCGCCGGGCAAATGCTCGGCCCGACGCCCCCGTACAATGTCAAATATTGGTGCTGGCTCCGACCCCGCACTGCATGAGCAGAGAGACACCGTATACGGTCAGTCTTGCATATACCTGCGGGAACGCATATATGTGCACGACCGAGGTATCGGTTGTATGATCGTCTGGGTGTCACTTTTTGTACTCTGTTTATTTTCAGATAATTTTAAGCTCACTAAATTTAAAAGCAATCGTTTGGTATATCAGTCCTTGATTGAAAATAATTATAGCAATTTCTTATAGTATATGGTTGATTCTCGTAAAACTGTTAGATTTGTATCCACGCAACTTATGATACTTGTAAGTAAAAATATCTTATATTGGTGTACATATATAATTAATGTTAGAACATAATAAAAATGAGTAAAATGCAACAAATGATATAGAAAAAAAATAATTTCCCTATTTCTGATTACATTTCAGTTTTCTATTGTTTTTCTTATATATCGGGCTACTTGCAAACTATAATTATAAATTGGAAGTAAAATTTTATTTAATTTACACCTGAAGAAAGCACCTAATATTTACAACAGCGAGATTGGAAAATATGCAGATACAGGAAAACTTCAAGAAAAAAACGATTCAAAATTTGTATGCACGAAATGAGCACTTTGCATACCACATACATTTGATAAGAATAAATATGCCTCGTCGTCGTCAGCCCACAGTTTCCCGGCAATATCACATTTCAAAAAGGGATTGTCCAAAACTCGTGCACATAGCTCTTCTAATCCAGCAGCATCCCCGACATACCTCCCGCGCGGCCTATTTATGTAAACGGCAGTTTCTTCCGGCCGGAGCGGGCGCATTCGTGTCGTTTGTTCCTTCCCGTCCCCATATATTCCCGGCGTTTTGTGCCCGCATTAGGCTCGCGGTATTCGCGAGGCCGACCGCAACCGACGTATTATATTTGCCTCGCGCATCAACGGGGCGGCGGCACTTCGTCGCGCGCACGGGAGAAGTTTTCCCGGCTGGATCCCGCGGGGAACGGCGCGGAATGTAGTTCACCGTGGGGGATTTCGCGCGGAGAGCTACGAGAGTACGGTGGAGATGGTGCGGGTGTCGCTGTTATACGTCGCAGCTGCAGCTGCAGACTTCGCACGCGCGGGAATAATTTTGCGCGCCGTCTGACTTATACGGGGGGTTATTTTTTCAAATTTATCGCTATTTTTCGCAGGTGTATGGGCGTCTTTAAATTGCCTTAGTTTACGGTGCTACTGTGAATTGTAAATTGTAAGGGGATTTAAATATAAGATTGTAGCAATTATTGAATGCACTGAGAAATATATTGTGTAGCAACATTTACTATTTTTGTTTGTACATTATGGGTAGTGCTTAAAGATTAAAGTTAATGGGATAGATATGAAACGTGCTGATTTTTAAAAAAATATGTGCGTCTCTGGATGCTCGCTATAAGTTATTACTTAAAAATGATTGTTGGTGGTAGTTACTTTTGGCCAAACTTTGAGTAAATGGAAAATATTTTAAATAAGCATAACATTTTTTAATTTATATACGCTAAATAAGTTAAATGTAAAGTTAAAATTAAAGTTAAAGTATAGTTAACATATAAAAATGAATTATATTTTATGAATATTTTACATATAATAAAGTGTAGGAATAAAAGCAAGATGTATTTAAATTACAATTATCATTTTTCGAGTGTTACAGTCGATACACTAAAGGTGATTTAGGATTTTTTAATGTAAACAATAATTAAACCAAGCTTTAATGAATAATTATTGAAAAATTGATATACAAAACCAAACTTACGGTATAGAAGCCTTTTTCACACACTAGCAGAAGAAAGTTTTCAATGTGAAAAATTTGGTTTAATGTTTGTTTGCATTAAAAAATTCCAAAATCACTTTTACACATATTATTCAATAATTTTCTTTTTTGTGGATTTTGTATCTAAAGAGTCTAATATATTAATTATACAAAGAAGGAAGAAAGCGGGAATTCACTACTAAATCTAACTACTGATTTTTGAAATACGCAAATAAAAGCTTCTCAACATTGATCGATCGATACTCGAGAGCCACACGAGAAAACTGGAGAAATTATTCTCTAGCACACAGCGCGAAATTAAAACCCCGTCAATGCAAGTACAGTCGAGAACTTCCTCAAAATTTATAAATTATTCCAATATGAACTTCTTTGATCTAATAAATTAATTTTAAATTACTATATCTCTTTCTAATGAATATCTCAAAAAATATCTGCTTTTTTTATCATTCATGGTGTTACGTCCTGGACAATGAATAATCGTGGCAAAATGCGACACATATTTTATAGTCGATGAGCACGCGGAACTGACGACTAGAGTATCTGTAGAGACCTCAATCTGTTATCCGTTTGCTTAGTCTCTTCCCGATTGCAAAAACGCAAACAGCATAAATTACGTAAGAAAAGTTACCATTCTACGTTATGAATGTTACCAAAAAGAAAATAATTGAATCGATAAATAATAAAATTATTTTACACTCGAAAAAATGTAAGAACCTATATAAAACCTGAGTAAAAAAAGAGGAAAGTGAGTTAAATAGTATAAAAATGAACTGTTTAAAATGTAATTAACACGAAGTCCAGAATTGTAATTATTACCGATTTATAATAAAAAAATAAGTTATCAAGTTATCCTGACAAAAAAATAAATTGATCATAAAATTCATAACAATCCAAAAAACTCGAAAAACTAAAACTCAAAAATCATAAAATAAAATAATTACTATAAATCAAAAACAAGTCGATGAATCTTGAAATTTCTTTGCAATTTTGAATCTTTATTTAAAAGGAAAAAAAATAGCCCCTTTTGATAAAAAATGACCACGCCGTTCTCAAGATGTAAGCGATCAAAGAATAATAAAGAAAAACATAACCTCAATATCTCAGAAAGTAAAAGATCTCATGATCTGAAAAAACATACAGGTCATGAGATAGTAAAAATTACCTTCTTGTAAAGTGTCAAATAAAATGCTGTCGATTTACTTAAGTTATCGCGTCAGGAAAAAGCGATATTTAACAAAATTATTTTTTTCTCGACAAAAGAAAAATATGAAGTTTAAAAAATTTTACAGGATATTGTTCTAAATATTCTTTATCATCTCAATTTTTTTCAAAAATTTTTCATTTTATATTTCACAGATATAACCGTTTGAAAAAAAATTACATTTTCGTGTATAAAAAAACTAGGGAAATATCTTTTTCAAAATTTCGGATCGCAAAAAATAGTTAATTTTATGCTCTTTCAAATGCATCTACATTGGATCCATGATGATAACATCAAGATAACAACAAAAATTTTCCTTTTTATATTTCACAGATATAACCCCTTATATATACAGACTTTATAATAGATATGACAATTTCATGAATATCAAAACAAGGGAAATAGCTTATTCAAAATTTCGTATCCGAATAGATACGTAATTTTATGCTCTTTCATATGCATTATCATTCAATTGATGATATTATTTATATGGTATCAAACAACAAAGAAAACGAAATCTATAAAATCAAAAAACGCTGAAAACAAAAACACATCGAAAAAAAAAAGGTTTTTGAGCCGCCTTCCTTAAAAAAAAGCAAAAAATATGAACCCTGTTCATTTTCAACGTCTATACTCGGAGTAATGTTGATCCACATCAACACACACTCACAGAAACACGCACACAGATACACACGCACACACACACATACATACATACACACATACACGCACATTTGCGCGCGCACACAGATATACACGCACACACTCACATACATACACACACACATATACACACACATACACACACACACACACACACATACATATATACACACATGCACACGCACACGCCTACGCACACGCACCCGCACACGCACCCGCACACGTACACGCACAAGTACGCACACATACATTTCCACACAGACATTTTCTAAAAATAGTTTATTTTTATTCACAGTACTCAAACATGTTTCTAACATGTTTTTAGCAAAAAAATTTTTTTACCATCACAAAGCTTTCTTTATGAGGAAGCAAAATATGCATAAGGGGCCGTTCATCAATTTGTAAGACATTTCGGAGGTGGGGGGGGTACAAATTTTCTTTCGTATACTTACAGAGGAGGGTGGGGAGGAGGTTAAACTTCGTCTTACGTAAGTTTTTCTGTAACCCTTTAACGTCGAAACAGTCGCTCACGACCGCTCATCTTCGGGTGCTTCCCAAAAATCAGCAATTAATAAAGACGGTTCCAAACTACAATGACACTTTTGTTTGAATAGAGAAGGAAGTATTGGGCATGTTAGACGTGAAAAAAAGCGCGTTTTCCTTTTAGGAAAGTCGAATTGGCGACTGCGTTCTAATGAAATTCATGCAGCTCGAAAAATTGATGCAGATTTTGCTTAAAAAAAGGTGAGCAGAATATACTTTTTTATATTTCTATCAATATATTTTCATATATGACGTCTTAAATCAGAAAATAAGCACAGGCTAAGTTAAATTTAATTAAATTTTCTGAGAATAAAAAAAAAGCTCTGCGTAATTTATGGACGCCCCCTAAGCTATTATTCATTACAGTATTATTTGTTCGTAAAACTGATGTTTCATATACTGTGAAAATCATATCATAATTCAGGCAGTATACATTGCAATGTTTACAATATATTGAAAAATTAGCAATATAAATTAATTTCATGATATTTAATAATTACGTTTATTGCGTAATATAATTTAAGTTAATTTTAAAAATACATCGAATTATGTTAAAATATGGGTTTTATTAATGTAATAATGCATGATCATTAGCAGCTATGACCTAAGTAGAAAAATGATGGTTTTTTTCTGGATATTTTTTAGTCACCTCAATAGGACATTTGTTATTCTCCTCTTTCTTGAAATTCAATAAAAAATAATAATGAAGGCCATGCACAAAAGCGTGCAATACCGCAATTGGCATTGTTAACCTCACGACTAATTGGCTCTCTGTAAAAGAATGAAGCAAGGGTGCGAGTTTTCTATCGATAACGCAGGGAATCAGCAAAAAATGTTACTGAAAATCATTAACGATCCTGAATGAACAAGAACACGGAGTATCCCACGATAACTTATCGGTTGAAACTTTCCATTACGCTATATAAAACTTGCAGATACAAATTTTATATAAAATACATCATAAACCGAATATTTATATAACTGTTGGAAGAAACTGGGGGGGGGGGCAGCCTTATATAAGATGATTGCAAAAAGCCTATGAAAATACGAATGAAATTTATAATTTTTTATATGATACTATGTTTTGAGATCGAATTACAGACGTGTCTACCTGCCTTAATTTTTTTAAAATGAGTTTGATAATTGAACATTGTTAACTTATTTAAAGCGGGTAGTCTAAGTTACATGCTTCAAAAAATCATTAGTACTTTTAAAAAATTAAATATAAACTTTTGCGAGAAAACAGTAATTTTATCTTTAATTTTTAAATTTCAAGGTCAAATTTTGAGAGTTTCAAAAAATTCTTACCACTATTACAAAGTTCAAAAAAAAAAATCCTTAGAGAGCATCCTTAATAATTTTTTTAATAACGTCTATATCATGTACGCTATCGGATACTAAAACTGTACTTATTCTTTTCTCAACAAGCATCCATGACTTTAAAAATTAAATATTTTGAGCTGTGCTCGTTGTCTCACAGCACAATTTATTGTAAGAGAATAGTGTTATTGTATAAATCCTTAAACTCTCTCTCTCTCTCTCTCTCTCTCTCTCTCTCTCTCTCTCTCTCTCTCTCTCTCTCTCTCTCTCTCTCTTCTCTCTCTCTCTCTCTCTCTCTCTCTCTCTCTCTCTCTAACCGCACAGGGGAAGGAAAACATTATTGTATACAGTAACAGTTCCTCTCGTCTTCAAGAAGATCTTTCCTGACGAAAGGTGATTGAAACAGGTATACTGTCGGAACTTTATCTTTTTCAAGAGTGATCACAACTATCTTCTTGTACACGAACTTGTGATTAGAGCTCTTCAAACCTTAAACGTCCACCATGCTATCTATTTTGGAATAGACTAACTAATCATATATAAAAAGGTTACAGTAAGAACAAAATAAGAAATTCATTAAAATATTCATTATTTGTGAAAAAGTGAGGTTAGGCGTGTAGCGCGACGCACGGAGACTCAGCTGCCGAACTTGTTCCGCTTTCTTGCCGTATACATACTACCGAACTCAATTCGGTCAAAACTACCGAACAGTTCAGCAAGTCTGACCGATGTATTCTTTCAGTGTACGCCAAACTAATCACGCACACCACCGTAGTTATCCCCTTCACCGCTCAGAGCTATACCACACTAATCAGCGCCCGTACTTCTTCCCCCATCACCTCGAGGAGCTAGTCTGAACACATGTTTTCTCTATCACTTTAATGAGGCAACATGAAACGGCGATGTTTTTTAAGTGGTGTCTAATGGCGAATTAAATCTAATGGCGAATCTGATTGGCTCACAACTAATCTTGGCGTTCCACAGGGCTCAGTTCTAGGCCCCCTTCAGTTCAGTCTTTATATCAACGACTTACGAGACGTACTCAACAATGATAGTGTCAAGCACTTGGTTTATCTGGACGATTTACAAACCTACACCCAAGTTACTAGAGATGATTTTCGGCTCAATGTCAACAAGACAGAAGCTAATTTTTGTTGGTTCTGATTATAATGTTAACAAGATTCGTGAATTGCAGCATCCAGGTATTGAGGTGCAGGATACAATTTTTCTTCCCTTTTTTGACACAGTAACTAACGTCGGGGGTGTTTTAGATTATAACTTGACGTGGAAACCTCAGATTGATGCAGTACGTAGGAAGGTCAATCGTACCCTTTACGACCTACGATCTTTTCGATCCTGTACTTTCAAATGCTCTTGTGATCTCCCACCTAGACTATTGCTCTTTGGTGTACCTTGACGTGTCGGGTGACCTACAGACCAGACTGCAAAGATTGCAGAATTCGTGCGTGAGATACATTTGTGGTGTTATAAGGAGAGAGCACATTTCTCCTTACAGGAATAGACTGGGTCGGTGTACTATAGAGGGGAGGAGGGCGTACTTTGCGGTGGTGCTTATGTATAAGGCAGTCAATATGGGACAGCCACCATACATAGTGGTCCTCTTAAAAAAAAAACGCTGCCAACTGCTTTAGCACTAAAATTACATTAATATACCTGTATATGAAACAAGTATACAGTAAAAATTTTAAAAATTACCATAAAGAAAAGTTTATTTGACCATTTTCGCTGAAACTTTTAAACGCTCACCGGGTATTGACAGCAGATCTGTATCATCTGTACAACGTTTTAAAACGTTATACCACACATTAAATGAATAGTGATATGCCGCATACTACCGCACGCACATACACGTACACGCACACGGACATGCACACGCATACGCACACGCACACGCATACAAACACGCACACAAACATGCACACACATACGCACACGCACACGCGCATGCACACAAACTCGCACGCACACATGCACGCATGCACGCTCGCACGCACGCACGCACGCACGCACACACAAACATACATACATACAGAAATTTAAGACTAGTGTATTCGGACTCCCCAGGGCATAAGACATGTTCATAAATTAGAAAAATATAAAAAAATATTTTTACCCTCACAAAGCTTTCTCTTTGAGAAAGAAAAAATCCTACTCGTTCCATGCCCAGGGCGTGCGACTCTGAAACTCCCTTTCTCGTAGCCTAAATAGTCTGCACTTGCTAAGCAATTTTAAAACAGAGCTGTGTAGACTTGGCTGAGAGACACAGTGACGACAATATTGCATAGTTTTGTTTCATCCTATTTGCTTATAGAACAGGGTTTCATTCAAAGTGCAATATCTAGATTTAAGAAATATCGAACTTTAATAACAGAGATATATGACATATAAATCAACGAACTGCGATAAGCAATGATGTAGAGAAACTGGGGTACAACGGATCACTAAAATGCGATGACCCATAGAAAATATAAAAAGCATAATTAAAAAAGAAGTAACATTTACTTACTATCCAATTGAAGAATATGACCCTATATTTATATCAGTGTTTAATGTTTTGTTTCTAATAGTAAAATACATTTATAAATTACTTCGAAAATAGCGAATTGAAAAATAGTTGGGGTATAAGGGGCCCCCTAATTCGGATATAGCGGGCCACTATAATTTTACATTCTTGCTGTTACACTATGGGTACGAAAATACCGTAAAAGAGAAGAACAATGTTTATTTATGCTTAATCCATCTCGATATTAGATCGAGAGACTTTACAGATATTCATAAATAAAGAGAAACTTTACATCCGATATGCATGAAATTTTTTTGTCATTTTTACAGCTCTCAAACGACTTAAAATTTCTATTTCATATCTGCTGCCATTTCAATTCTTTAAACTATAGTTTTTTATAAATGAACATGTCAACCTCTTTCTTTTGGAGCTCTCAACGATATGTCTACTCTTCTACAATAAAATAAAACGTTTTTATGTACTAAAAATAGTGGCTCATTATACCCTAACAAAAGCAGCCCGTTATGTCCCATTTGCGATAATTAACGTATCGTATCATAATTTTTTGTAATCTTAATGAAATAAAAAGTTACAAAACGCAAAATAAAGCTTAAAATATATCCTAAAAGAGGAATATTTGCCTGATTTTTAAAATCAATTAAGAATATACAAGGTTGGCAATTTGAAAAGTTTGTGTCGTTTTTCATATAACCTATTTTTCTCAACATAAAACTTCACTGCACTGTAAAATTTTTTCTTACTTGGAGGAGGATATGTATACAAAGAAAATTAACTCACACTACGACCACAAGTAGATTACGACGCAAAAGAAAAAATTTCGTCCCTTTTATATAACAAATATGGCTAGTGACCTGTTATACCCCGTGACCCGTTATACCCCAGTCTCCCGGACTATTATAATGTGATTTTCGTTTTGAGTCTAAATTGTTACATATAAGACTATAATTTTAATTCTAATTCTAAATGCATTCGGTGCATCAACCTGCATCCGGTGCAACAACCTGCATTCGGTGGCTCCACGTGCATCTAACTGCATCCGTTGCATACACGTGCATCCGATACATCGAAATAAATCAAAGTTCATACGAGTTTATCTGATGCATTTGTATCCATTTTCATGTGTTAAAGTGCATCAGATGCATCTGCATGCATCAATCTTATAAAAGAGCATACAATACTTGTTGGGACAAAATTCAACTATCCCCCAGTTCCAGATTTTTATTATTGCAATATTCTCCGACACTACTTGCCAGATGTACATGAATTATTGCATGGATGTTCTACTTGGTCTCAAGGGTGCATACATTAATTTTGGTATTTATAATTATAATCGTATCTCAATACGGTGAAAGTTTACTATTCTTGCAGAAAAATGACAATACTAATAATTTTTCATTTTAATGCTGCACAAATTATGCATATACGCAGACTCGCCCAAACGTACACGTATATACAGACGTGCATCTACACGTACTAATATAATTATACCTACACATCCATACACCGGTATTTATACACACATAGACGCATTCACATAAATACTTACGCATTTATCATGCATACAGACGCAAATACACATGCATAAAGGAACACAGAAAAATTCGGGCACGCTGGAGTCCCGAATCTCGGGCAGCTAAACTCAGGGGCCACAGCTAGCCCGATTCAGGGGAACTGAGGCCTCGAGTTGAATATGCGCCGCTTGACGCATGTTTGGCGCTGCTGTTGCACCTACAAATATGGCTGCATACAAGAGGGTTTTTCCGTGCTCGTATACAAGCAGATACATAGGTACAAATGCACGTACACTCGACGGCATTTTCCTCTGTCACAAACGGTTTTCAAATTTTTTAAATCTACCTATGCAAAAGCTAAACAAATAAACAAAATACAAATGCAATACGTGAGTACCCACTCATTCTTAAATGTACTCACATGCAAATACACAGATGGATACACATATATACACGTGAGCACGAATATGCACATTCATTCCCATACGCACATGCGCACATATGTGCTCATGGGTAAGTTACCCACACTCGTAAGCACGTACATATACAAATATATATATACCGTCACCTATTCACGTGAATTGTGGACTAACACACACACACATACACATACATACACATTAATTAGCACCACATGGAAGCACAAACATGGCGACGTTATATAATAAAAAAAAAAAAAAAAAAACATACATACACACATACAAACACATATGCAAATGCAGGTACATGCACTTACACTCACGCACATATTGACATGTGTACCTACGTACCCGCAGCACACATACATATATACGCACATATTCATGCATGTGCCTTCATATATACATGCACACGCATATGTGTGGATGCACATACATACGTTAATGTACTCTTTTCAATGTAAGGTACTATTATTTAACAGAATATATACTAAAGCTAGACCTTCTCCCCATTTTGTCAGAGTCAGCACCTAGTTTTATTATCCGATAGAAATCTATATTTTCAAAAACTATCTTAATTCATCGATTCGCATTTTCAAATTTATACTTCTTTCATAAAAAAACCGAGGGATTAAAATATTAAAAAAACATGGTCAATGTTTTGAAATAAATACATTTTATGCATTTTTCAAAAATATTATATTTTTAACATATTTTTATTATAAGAAGAAAAACAATTTTTCTTAATTTTTACAAATTAAAAAAAAAAATTTATATTTTTCTTTAAAAGTAATTTTAGATAATTGCTAGATATATCAATCAATAGGAAATCACGTGTACTTTATGAAAACATACATATTTTCAACATATATAACGTATAAACAGGAAAAATATTTTTCTTCGATTTTTGAAAATTTGATTGTTACTATTTTTTTTTAAATGTACTTTTTATTATGAACAGAAATTTCCATTTTACACTTTCTTGACAGTAGGCAAGAAAGTATAAAATGCAAACTGATTGCTCGTTGGGTATTTAATTATTTTAAAGAGAATCTAATGGACTCCACGAGTTATAAACCCTTATACTACTCAGACGGACTTTTGTCATTCCGCTTTCACAAATTCGGATAGGTGACTGTGTACTTTTTATTATCCAATCAGCTTCAAAATCTAATCAGTTCTAAATTGAGATATACTTCATACGTCTGTAAAATTTCAGCTCATACATGCTTCCCTTAAAGATTATCGTTCCACAATTTTTTTATCACGCACATACAGACATTTTTCATAAATCATGTTTTTTTTAACTCAGGAGTCTTGAAAACATCAAAATCTCTGATTAAAAAAGTTTCATTGTCACAAAGCTTTGTCTTTGAAAAAGCTAAACTAAATGTCAATACAATGTGCATAATTTAAATATAACTGTTTTAAATATACGTTATTTCAGTAAAAATAACATAATATACTGAAGAGAGGATATTAAATTTAAAACATGCAGTCTACAAATATTTGAAAATTGCTGTGAAATTATAAATTGACGATTCTTATAAATATTTCATATATTAGATTTCTCGAAAAAGTTCTGCTTTAGAAACTCCTATTAAATCTTGCACTTCTTAAATTCTCTGAAATCTATCACTTTTTTAAAACCTCCAAAAAAATTATAGTTTTTGTTGAAGAATATGAAAATTGCTAGTGTTCGAAAAATGTTCCTGAATAAAACTAATATTTTTCGATAAATCTGAAATATGCTAGCATTCATCAGGAGTTACTAACAATAAGATTAAAACTAAAGATTTTATAAATTTCATCAAGGAGAGCACAAAATTTATTACCGAATTATTAATACCGATTACTTATATCTGAATAATTCTGGACAATACATTGAACTTTTGCAGTTGTTACTATTACTGTTAGAAATACTGTTTTTGATAAACTTTACTTATACTGCGTGTTCCGATTAATTGATGTATTCTTATTCTCGTTGCTTCAACCTGGAAATCCACGCATATACACAAGGCCAACTTCTAGATCAGCACCTGCGGAAAAACGCGTCTAAATAGACGCTGTGTGAACGTGCTGCACTTGAGCGGAATCGAGGGGGGAGAGCACCGCGTAACGCGTGCAAATGCGGACACCATATTCATTAGCGGTCCAATTAGCAGAACAAACCCTCGTCGGGTGCCGCGCGAGTACCGCTAATGGCCCAAGAGACACAGAGCTCGACTACTTCTGCTGTGCACCTATACATAGACGCGACTTTTCCACGGCGTCTTTTACCGGGCGCGCTGCGTTTCTTTTTTTCTTTTTCATCGTCCCGCGCGTATGGATTTTGGAAGCTTGTTTTCTCCGCTCGCAGCGCACTTTTCCGACCCCCTTTTGTTTTCGAGCGTACGCCGGCCGCCGCGCGTCGAGCGGCAATTTGCGTAATTGACTCGAGAGTTGTTTGCACGCATACAGATGGAGAGGGAGAGAGAACGTAATTTACAATGGGACAGACGATAACTGTTATGCGTGTATAGCAGCAGCGGTGCGGAGAAAATTTACATGGGGAGCTTTTTTTTTATTGCCGCGCGAATATCAAGTGCCGTGTCGGCGATGAACGAGTTCTTCTTTTTACGAGGTTGCTTCATATTTGCGAATACGCTGGCTTAATTTATTGCACTTTTAGATCGCGATTGTACGCACAACTTTATGCCACTTTTTTTTAGTGTTTACCGATGTTTTTCAGTGCAAATGGAAATGGAAGTTTTGTGTTTATCTGACCTAAATATACAATTTACATTTTGTTTTACATATACTAGTTGAATATATATGAGGATTTATTCGTTTAATGTTAATGACTTTTGCTAGTCAGAAATAAGTTATTTATTTATATTTTTACATCTTTTTAGTATGAATAAAGAATACCAATAAGTATTTTGCTGATGTTTTAATAAAGAATAATTATAAGCTTCATTTACGTATATTTTTTATTTATGCTTTCGCTTTAAAATCTATTCTCTACTGCGTGGGAGTGTAGATATTATGAAATTTAATTATTTTACTGTTTTACGTAATATTGAAAAACCTTACGTAACTTATATAAGAAAAACAAATTATTTGACCTGAATCACTTCAATATTATCAATTAAAAAGCATTAAAAGGATTTATCACGATAAAATACAAATACTTCTTTTACTCTTGCTTAATTTCAATATGTCATATCTTGATTAAATCATTTGTTTATTTATTCATTGATTTACTAATTCAAAATTAAATGTTATTTTATTTGCTTTATATTGGCATAGATTTATACACGTCATTGGTAGTAATAAATATTAAAGATATGTTAAGAATTAAAAAAATAAAGAAAAGTTTTTTATATTTATATATAACTGTAATATAACTGTAATATAACTTCATAATTTTTGCTTTCTCATTCAAATGAATGATTCTTTCATGAGACGATTAATATAGAGAAACCGAGAGAAACACTAAAATTACCTTAGTCATGATATTTGCAGACATCAGTTATTCTGGCATTAATCCTTGCAAATTAAGTTGCCAGGGCGGAGAGGAGAGAAAATTGCCGGGGAAACGGGTGATTCAAGTCCATCGTTGAGTCGCAGATTATGCCATTAGGCAAAGATGATTGCTGAATGTATGGATATTAAACGTTGATATTGCGTGTGTGGAGCCACTGTATCGTTCGAATAAGGAGAACAAGCGGAAGAGAAAGGAAGAACTGCCGTCAAATGGATAGACGATGTCGATGCTTCTCGTCTCTCACTATGAAGACAACGTTAAAAGAAACGCATCTTCGCTAATTGCTCATGTAATTTAAAAATGCAAAATTTAATTTGTATATTATTAAGAGATAGCTTGATGTTAGCTGCATTTAAATAATTATAAATAATATTTCATTTCTTTTAATGCACCTGACTCATTGTGATATCTAATTGTAATCATAATTTTTGTAATTAATTGATATTTTATTGGAAAATAAGTAAAAACTTTTAAAACTATTATAGTTATAACGTAATAGTAGATCTTCGAGGATTGACAATAGTACACCAGGATTATATTAGAAGATATCAGAGGACCCGCAGTCACTTAAGCAAAAACTCTAATATTATTAATACGCCACCTTGGATGTATGACAATCATAGGTATTTTTAATGACTTTTACACGGAAACAGCGAAGTTGATAGAAGATCTTTTTATAAGCAAATATTATACAAGTATTAAAGATTATAAAAAAATTTGATTCTTTTCTTAGCAAAATGGCAACGTTTAGAGCTATTATGCGATGCGGTGGATATGTAAAAATCGACCGACCATTTTGTGTTGCGTAGATCTCAGAAACTGTTCAACCGATTGACTTAAAATTTTCAGAGAATCTTTCTACGATATTAATCTAAAGAAGTACGTAAGACTATTATGATTGTCTGAAAATACTTTATCGTACAGGCATATTTGAAATGTAATTGTCTTCTGAAAAATAGATTTTTTATTTAAATCTTCGCCATTTTCTTATAAGTAAACATTTTTAAATAAGCATACGTACTTCTACAGTTCTTGTGATGTAGGTTATGAAAAAATGGTTTTCTTTTCTGAGATCCCCGCAATGCAGATTAGTGAGTCGATTTTTGCATACCCAGCACACAACATTATATACCGCCATTTTACTAAATAAATAATAAATTTTTTTGTATAATCTTCAATGATTGTGTAATATAAAAAGATTTTCTACATACTTCGCTGTTTGAGTGTAAAAAGTCTTTAAAAATACCTATGATTGTCATGCATATCAAGGTGGCTTCCTCTCTTAAGAAGAGGCACTACTAAAAATTGGCGTATTAGCAGTTTTTATTTTTTATCTTTGTAAATACAAAACATTATGCAATATCCATGAGAGAAATTGTTTAAAATTATCGGAGAAATATGTAACAAAAGTTTCAATAAAGAATATTAAAAAGTGCAGAAAAAAATTCTTTACGTATGATTTATTTGTAACTAATCCTTCAACCAAGTTGAAAAAAAAATTATTTTTAATTTAATTATTCTTAAAATGATTTGAAAGTGTAAAATCGACTCTTAAAAATAAAAGAAAAAGTTGGATGTATGGATATTTCAGGTATAAGGTAAAAATAATAATTGGTAATATTACCCTTAAATTCGATGCAATCGAACATCTAATGCGGCAAAGTCATAGCTCAGGAGCTAATTTTCATATTGCCATTGGTCATTATACAAAATAAAACAATATTTGTTTAATTTTTAAAGCAAAAACTGTAGCTCCATACGCATTGCTTTGGCGATCGTTGTTGTATTTTTCAAATACATCGTCGTTATTGCAGTACTTACGGCAGATTTATACATTTTTTGTATATCTAAGGATAATTTTGAGGAAAGTTTTAGTTTCATGTGAAAGTCACACTGGGCTTTAAGGGGTTCAAACATTTTTTTTAAATCTATGTTCTCCTACGGTTTTTAATTTTGCTTCCTCTTTGTGATAGTAAAAAAATAAGTTTTGCTAAAAACTTGTTATAAAAATGTTTTGAGTCTTAAGGAATCAAAATACACTAGTTTTAGGGAATATCTGTAGGGATATGTGCGTGTGTGTATCTGTGTGTGCATGTGTGTGTGTGTTTGTATGACTGTGTCTATGTATGTATGCAAATATGTGTGTATATGTCACGTGCAATGTCCAAAATTCTGCTCTTCGCGAAGTGCATACAGATTTGTATGCAAAGCCGAATGTGAACGACCCGTTTTGTGCAGTCTGCGAATTGAAGGTTCGCTTTATACAAAGTGGATAACATACCTCGGACAAAGAAAACAATGAGGTCTAATTATGTTCATAAACATACAGATATAAAAAACGATAGAGAAACATTTATATATATTTAAAGCAGTATATTATATAATCGTCAAATTAATATTGTTGAAGGTGAGAAACAATATATAAAATAAATAAATGTATTGTAAGGCAAAAGGACAATTATGTAAATCACACTGTCATAGTTCTCTAATGTATTGTAATAAGTAATATTTTTATTTGTTCGAACTTTTTCTCGCAGTTCGCATTAGTGCGTATATTTATATGAATGTTTGCCTGTGAGATACGCAAGTATGTATGTGTGCTTGTGGCAACTTTGAGAGAGTCTGTAACTTAATAAGTTATGTTATCACATATATTAGCGACTAATTAAAATAAATAATCACATGTAAGATTAGCGACTACATAAATTAATAAAATAACTACTTATATATTGTTTTAAATGTAAATAACTGTTTCTCCATAATTTTGTATCTGTTTGACGAGTTTATTACCATAATTAAAACCCATTGTTTACTTTTCCTGATGCATGGATTCGCTCTCTACAAGGCGCACGTTCAATTCACAGTTTGCACACATTTTTTTGTACAAAGTTCGACGTATCGGACTTTGTACAAATAAGGTAGTTCACATCGGGGTTTGCACAAAAATCTGTGTGCACTTTGCGAGGTGCAGGATTTCGGACATTATACGTAACATATACATAGTGTACGTATGTATCCAGGAAGGAGCGTATAGTGTGGTGGGATGTATGGATGGGGGTTTTGATACGGGTGCGAGTATGAATATATATGTGGATGGTGGGCTTGGATTGGGGGATGAAGAGGGCTGATGCGAGGGTGCGGGTAATTTTGATAATGGTTGTGGTTTAGGGTATGGATTGAGAGTGGGATTTGATGTGGGATATAAGTTCCAGGTGAGTAGAAAGGGGTGATATGACGATACTAATTTAGGTCAAGTAGGGTGAAGCTGTTTTGAGTGTGACTGGATATTGGAGATAGAGCGGGGTTGGTGGATACGGTGGGTGGTGGAGAAGAAGTTAGTAGGTGGTGGTACAGTGGGTGGTGGAGCTGTGGGTACTGGTAGACGTGGGTTTAGTGGATTCGATAGAGTGAGTAGTGGGTGGTGCTATGGATATGGATGGTGGAGATTTTAAAAGTGGTAATGTAGATGGTGAAGGTGGGTATGTATCGGATACGAGGTGAGATGGTGGTGGCGTTGAGTTGGGATGGTGCTAGGAGATGAAGGTATGGGGTGAAGGAAGTTGGCTTGGGTGGTTCATACACGTATTCACACTCTAGCCAGGTACACCCACACGCCCACATACACGCGCGCGCAATATCATTCATAACCCTTTTATCAACCATGTAATTTATTTTCTAAGTAATTAATTATCTAAATATTCCATATTTAATTAATTTTATTAATTTATTCAACTTAAATCTAAATTTTATCGACTGATAATTTTTCTTTATGTTATATGTATTATTTATTAAAGTAATTGAATTAAAATATATATCACATCATTCAGTTTTGGTATTCTCCATTGTTATGATAATAATAGCAACTTATTAACTTTTGCATTATGATTGAGTAGACGGAATTACAAGAGTACAAACTTAAACGCTTATAATACATCATTCAAAAGTTCTATATCCTAAACCGCATCGTTTATAATTACCACTCCGATCAAGTGACAACGTCATCAAGCTCTCCATCTAAACTCCTCCATCCCAAGTAATAATTTCACGAATCATAACTTCGAGCCAACTACCAACGACATTACGAATACATCCCGATGCGTATCCCTTATGAATCCGTAATCGCGCCACGACGACGACGAGTACATTAAGAGAATCGAACTTCACTCTGCAGCGGAAATCGATAAAATAGAAGCAGCCCGGAATTAATTATTATTCATAGCCGTTGCTGCGCGAGCGCGCGGCCTGGTAATGAAATTACCGCGTCAAAGTTCGCGAAAATCGAAGGGCGCGAGCAAGCGATCCGCCGGAACCTTCCTTGACGCGGATTCTCCAGAGGGATGTGTTGTATAACTATACGTGCACGCGTGTGCCGCACGATCGGTACAGCCTTGGTGCATTAGCGCTGCAGTTTCGCATAGATAACCCCGCGCGCAGCGTGATCGCGCTCGCACCGGTTATGGTAAGTTAAATCCACGAGGGATCACGCTGTAGGTGAATTAATTTATGCCTCGCACTCAGCTAGTCTTGAGTGAGACCGCCTCTCTATCACGCGGCCGCAAGCATTAATGCTCGGAAAGCGCGAGATGATGCGCGACTTTGGCTTCAGCTGTTCCTTGATTTATGTTTTAGTTGAGCGCTTTTTGTACGTTGCAAGTGGATTTGAGGCATTTGTAATGAAGTTGAGAAATATAGAGATGTTCATTATATCACTCAGTGAATTTTGATAATTGTATATAAAATTCATTTATCAATATCTTCAGAGTGTATTTACATTTAGTGAATTTTATACAAATATTTAAAATTTACTAAGTGGTAGAATCAACATCCGTATATTTTTCAACATCATTATAAACGCCTCAAATAAGCTTGCAACGTACAAAAAGTGCTCAACTAAAACATAAATCAAAATGGTAGAAATCATGAATTAAGAGTAAAAATTAGCTAAAAATTGAAAGAAATACGTAAAAAGCACCAAATAACTCTGACTTTAATAATCAAATAGGTTGCGTCAAAAACATCGGTTACAAAAATAATTTTTTTTACATCGATTACTTCAATTTTCTCCGGTTATGATCCGCATAAAATGATTTATTGTATAAATTGATATTTTTCTCAGAAACAAAAGAAAAAAAAGCCTTATAAATTTTATCGAATATCTTTGCTTTCTCAAAGAGAAAGCTTTGTAACGATGATAAAATTTTTTTCGTAGAATCGATGAATCTCGATGTTTTGAGGTTTCTGAGTCATAAAGATAGATTTACAATAGGTTTTTAAAAAATGTCTGTATGTGTGTGTGCGTGCGTGTGTGTGTGTGTGTGTATGCTTGCGTGTGCGTGCGTGCATGTGTGTGTATGTGTGTGAGTGTGTGTGTGTGCGTGTGCATGTGTGGGTGTTTGTGTGCGTGTGCATGTGTGGGTATGAGTGTGTGTGTGTGAGTGTGAGTGTGTGTGTACGCTTGTGTGTGAATGCGTATGCGTGTGTGTGTTTGTGTGTGTGTGTGTGTGTGTGTATGTGTGTGTGTGTGTGTGAGTATGTGTGTATTTATGTGTGCGTGTGTGTGTATGTGCGTGTGGGTGTGGTTGTGGGTGTATGTGTGTGTATGTGTGTGTGTGTGTGTGTGTGTGTGTATGTGTGTATGTGCGTGTGTGTGTGTGCATTATGTTATTTTTATATAAACTTAAACATCCTAGAATGCGATAGAGCCAGAGTCATACTGAATCTAAAACTGTTTGATTTTTTTGTATCAGATGTCCCGTCGACTACGGCGCACACATACCTACTTTTCGAGTAGTTACGTTTTCCTGTCATTTTTGTGTATAAAAAGTGTTTAAAATAAATAAAAGTATTTTTTTATGTATTTCAACAGTGCATTTATTAAGCACAACAAATCTTATATCAATATCTATAATAGTACGTCTAAAAAAATTCACAAAAGTAGCCTTTTTTTAGCGTCCAAAGTAGAATGATCCCTTAAACGGTTAAATCTCAGAAATATATGGGTAAAAATCAAACAGGCCGACCATTCTCAAATATGAAATTTAAGAAATTAAAAGTATGCTAAATTAATAAAAATGCATTTTTCTACAATAGTGTTGGTATATAGATGTGAAAAATCTACTTGACCAAGATCAATAACAATTTTGAAACTATTAGAAGATTTATCAAGTATTAGAATGAGTCTTATTGATGGCGCTCAAATTACTCACTGATAATTATTAATAAACCATTTTCTCATTCTTTTGGTTTTTTTTCTTCTATCAAATATCTTTCTTGTGCACATTTTAATAGATATGAGAATAATCTAACTTGATCTTTATGCACTATTTGTAACTGAAAAGCATTACTGTTTAAGAGATTAACATTATGTTTGTTTACTGCTTCTCTATGCGCAGCGACAATGCGTCAACAAGACGGCTGTGGCGGTGCGAGTGTATAATACAGTATAGTTGATCAAACATCGGGACACACATCACAAGCGGGCGATAACATTTTCACAATAATTTGTTCCTTACTCGTAATTTAAACTTAAATAAAATTTCGGAAGAAGCAACCTATTGCTTCACACAATAAACTAATTTTCGAAGTCACTTTTTAAATTTTCTTGATATCTGTTTAGTTATAGCACCAGACATATATATGACATCAATTAAGGTACACAAGACGAAACGTAGTTATAATTCGACTTTACTTAAAAGATATACAATGAAACCTTTTAAAATCTCCAATAAATGAAAGGGAACGGTTAAATTAACAAATATAACCTACGTTGATAATCAATTTACACATCTTTATATATTTAAAATCAAATTTAAAGGACGGGATACACCTAACGCCAAAATCAAGGGACAGACTTTAAGTAATTTTTAAATACTCACAGTATGAAAATTAAGATATTACACTTAATCTATTTGATAGCTGAAAATAAGATTAAGCACTCGGCTACCTATTTTTCCCTTGAAACATCATCTCGTAATAAAATTTAAAAATAGCATAACATTTACTATATCTGATTTTAAGTTAGACCGATATATTGTTTTAATTTTGTGGAAAATAACGGGGACACAATTTGGTCGACTTTTTGGCTTTTACCCATATGATGGAGTGAAGCAGCATTATATGTAAAACTTTCCGAAAGGATAAGTTTTTCCTATCGCTTATCTGATTTATGTCTTTAGACCATGAAGTTCTTTAATTTGTATGATATTTAAGTTTATATAAAATTAAAAGAATAAGGAAATTTTTAATAATTATAAATTTAATGCGCCTACAGCAGTATCTCTAAGGAGACGTGCAAAAATGTAATTTAAACTAAATGTGTACATTTAATACAAAATTATCTTTTGTCAGACCATCAATGATAAATCAGCACACATTTGATATAGCAATTTAAAATTAATTTATTAGAACAAAAAATATTATATTAGAACAATTAAATTTGTTTGAGGAAGCTAAGTGTCATTGAAATGACAGCGGTTTTTTGTGTAATACTAAATTCTGATACTATATTTAATCATTAATAAATTTGAACCAAATTAATCTTTTCAAACTTAACATGTCTCAAATTAATCCTCTTTCTGTCTAGTTTTATTTACTTTTAGGTAAGGTTCCTAGTATGAATGCATTCAAAATAATAATCAAATTTTTAGATAAAAGGCCATATCTCAGGAAGAAGTTGAAACTGCTAATATTAAAGTTTATCTTTAGGTACCAGAAGTATCTCCCAAAGTCTTTTGAAAATCCGTATCCCGGCAGTGGTAGCTTTATTTGTAACTAATTATTTTATAAAGAAAATCCGACAATGAACATTTATTGTGCTTCTTTTATGCAAGGCTTTTCAGCATTGAAAAATAGTTTTCTGCATAAAATCAGCGTTTTTAACAAAACTAATAAAAATCTGCATGATTCATTTGGACCAAGGAAACAAACAAGTTAAGAGAATCCTCTCAAATAAGAAAAAAACTATATCTTTTCTTTTTCAATTATATTTCACATGAAGAAAATTGAACAACAAATAATTCTGAAATTCAAACGCGAGAAAGCACACATTCGATGCAATTAATAAACCGCATGAATCGTCACTCGAGCGCGCGCCACTCGATTTTCATTCGCACACTGATGAGCAACCTGCATCGAAGTATAAAGGATAATTAAAGCACGCTCCGTGTATACTTGCAGCAAATTAATAAATGCAGAATGTGGAAGAAAAGCCAGGCGCATCGACGTAAAAGGAAAAGGCACGGAATATCGCACGAGTCGTGTCTCAAAGAACGAGTTTCAATAGGCCTTCGTTTTTCACGTTTCCCTTTTCGCGTGGTTTCGAGTATCGCGACCGCAAGCCCTTTTTCTTTCTTCTCTGCTCCCATTGTTTTCGATGAAGCGTAAAAAAAGAATTGCTCGCGTTTGTAAAACACCGGAGCAACGAGCACCGCGCTTTTTTCTGTCGTTTTTCAGGTTCGACGCGTCTAAATGAAAGACGCAGGTTGTGGCACCACTTCTTTCTATATTTTGCATGCTCTTTGTTCACGTGGATGGAGGTTATGAGTTTCGAGGCGAGGGTGCAAGAGTTGGTTTAATTAACTTTTCGTTACTCAGAGTGTTTTAATTTTAAGTAAGAAAAGATGTATGCTGTTGTACAAATGAGACAGAGTTGAATTGAATGAGCATTCATTAAAAATTTGTTGAAAAAAATTGAGCGCTATTTGTAAGAAGAGATATACATGTACTTGAAGAAATAAATTTAAAGAGATAAAATACATTATTGAGTTAAAATGGCATTCGGAAAGAAGATGATCTGAGAGCAAATCCTGTGAAATACATACTTTTGTATATTAATAATTTTATTCTATTCGTTTATATAATAATGCTATTTATATATAAGTATACAATAAAACCGAAATTATCTAACTTTCAGAGTATCTCTCACACTGATATCTGCCATTTCTAAAATATTTCGTTATCTACAAAGGCGTAACTGTAATTGTTTTAAAATCTTCGTTTATAAGCCAAAAAAGCTTTCCCTTTGAGAGACCTACGGAAAAATCAGGTTATAAATCATCCGCTTATCTCCTGATGTATCAGGTTATAAATCATCTGCCTATCACCTGTTGAATCAGGTTACAAATCATCTGCTTACCAACTGATGAATAAGGTTATCATAATCTGCTTATCATCGAATGAATCAGGTTATAAATAAGTCAATATAATTAAGTTATAGATCAGCGTATAGTATCAGATGAGCAAGTCAGGTGATTCCATTATGAGAGATAGGTAATTGATTACATCATACAAATTTATCAGGTGATTAGTCATAAATCAGAGAATTATATCAGATGATACATCACGTAGAAACATCAAGTGATTTATCAGTAGATTTATCACATGATTTTTTTCAGTACGGAGCATTATATCGATAAAAAGTTTTGGATCAAAGATTTTGACTGATTTTGATGTTTTTGAGGTTGCTGCGTCAGAAAGTATGTACAAGTGTTTTTGTGTGTGCATGCGTATGTATGTGCGTGCGTGCGTGTGTACGTGAGTGCGTGCATGCGTGTGTGTGTATGTATGTGCGTGTGTGTGAGTGTGTATGTGTGTGCGCGTATGTGAGTGTGAGTGTGTGTGTACGTGTGTACGTGTATGTGCTTATATGCTTGTATGCGTATTCATTCAGCAGAATACAATCGCCATTTGAATATGTCATGTCTTCTTAATTATATTAATTCAATTAATAAAATAAATGTGAAGTTATGTGTTCAAATTATTGGAATTATACTGAGAATATCAAAAACTAAAAATATAAAAAAATCTACTAACATACAGCTATATCGGTTGTTCTACAAATAAATTTTATCCATTTGTAAATAAATAAAATTGACGCCACAGTATGTTTCAAAATGTTAGTCACATTTTCGACATTTTCACTCTGTAATAAATACTGAAATGAATGCCAAAATTTTGATATTCTTCAGGAGCAATGTATAATGTTTTTTATTTTTGAAAATGTAGATCTGCCTAAAAATAGAACATCGCTCAGCATTGCCAGTTTTTTCTCTTCCGTAAATCCTGGTCCCGACGCGTCGATCAACAATCGCGCCGTGGTCAGCTTATTTGCAAAAGCGAGGCGGGAAATTCCCGGCGCCGGGCCGACCGAGGCTAGACGATAAAGAAAACAGAGCCGGTGAGAGAGCTATGGGTCTGGTCTGGTAGCGCGCGACAGCAGGGCAAACAACGAATTATCCGCGTCGGACGGTGGCGAACCGCGAAATCCGACTGTGCCCTTTTGTTCCCAGCACGTTGCCGGACGACCACCGTCAGGGGCATCGCACTGTAATTAAATAAATATTCATTAGTATAATTAGGGACCGCACCGCACGACTACATTCGTCTGTGTGCGCCCGAGTGGGTTGGACTACTAGACCAACTTGAACTTCGCGGTCTCGGCGTACCGGCGACCTTTTTAGTTTGCTACCGTCCTGGGCGTGTCTCGTCGATTTTGCGTTAATATCAGTCGATCAGATTTGAACTTTTGATTAGTTAAACAAAAATCGTTCGATTTTAAATTTTTTGAAGTTTGAAATTAAATTATGATAGGAGATGTATTTGGGTATTGTAGTTTATTTTTCATTTAAATGAGTGAAATCGTAGTTTATTAGTTAAAATATTATAATTATACTATATTATAATATTATTTAGGAGGTGGCAGCCCTAAAAATATGCAATAAATAAATATATTAATAAAATGTTAGAATATATGATTTTTATATGCATAATATAAAATATTTATTTTCTTTATATAACAAGTACGTTTCAATTCATACTATAATATTAAAATATTTAAAAATTGTATTTTTAATGTAATATTTTCACAAATTTCAATATATTATGAGCTATTGTGTTTGTTTTTATAAACATGTTTTTACGTTTGTTATTTTTTTTATAAGTCTCAAGAGAACAAATAAATTCTAATATTTTTAGCATTAATGTCTATAAATATATGCTTGAACAGGTTCTGCTTTTTCTACTTATATTTATATTGAATTCATAAGCCTAGAACAAATAAAACTTTTTTAATTTTGTAGAACATTTTGTTTTTGGTGCAAACAAATTCATTAAGAGTTTTAATTTAAAAACGTCTGTGTAACTCGAATGAATTTAATTAATTAAAATTCTGTTTTTAATTATATTTTAAAATAACAACTATGTGTTTAAACTATTTTCAAGCCTGAAATTATTCTAATTTTAAAATTCTCTTACCATTTTAAAATTGTCAATCTGAAATTTCGAAAAGAATAATGTAATATGTGATGCTAAAACTTTTACAGAAGTAGGCAATCAAAAAAATATTCCCTGTCGAGAAATGGTGAAAATGTAAAAAATGAAAAGATCTAAAGTGTTCGAGAAAGAAACTTCGAGAGCGTATAGGTGCGGCATAGAGAAGCGAGTCGCGCGGCAGAAGAAGATTCGCGGTAATCCTATCACGTGCTTTTTAAAGCCCATAAATCATCAGCCGAGTCTCTCTCCCTCTCCCTTTCTCTTACGCGCGCGCGCAAAGGCAAGATGTCTTGACAGGGAAGAATTTCATAACTTCTTAATTGCACATACCGAGTGATAGCGCGCAGGCGGATTCATTTACATTTATATATAGCATTCCGATAGCAGGCAGCTCTCCGGGATCTCTCTATTTTCCTCGAATACGGGGGTTGCCTGCAGCTCCCATTAAGCGACTTTTTTCCTCGACGCTGCTTAGCGGCTGCTTATATACCGGCCCCGCGCCACGATCGATCGCCTATACACAGCTTCTTTCTCCTACGGTGGTGATTTTCG
This sequence comes from Gastracanthus pulcherrimus, assembly GCA_949152435.1. Classification (NCBI taxonomy): domain Eukaryota; kingdom Metazoa; phylum Arthropoda; class Insecta; order Hymenoptera; family Pteromalidae; genus Gastracanthus; species Gastracanthus pulcherrimus. Next base: position 31,668,060 of record OX424575.1, read on the forward strand.
TACTCTGGATCGCGAGATTCGATAATGGAATACCATGAATTTCCGTTTGAAATTGCGGTTTTATCGGTTTCTTTTTTCAGGTGTGCGTGCGTTTCGTGACTTTTCGTTAAATTAGAGATTGGACAGGAAAATACATCAGTTTATTGTAGAGAAATGCTTTGATAATGTATATAAATCTATACTTATGCGACTAAAAAGTTTATAAGTAGCTTATTCGATCCTGATTATGGAGATCGATTACAAAAAGAAAATTGTTCGACTTATAAAATAATACTTTTTTATTTCTTCTATATGTGAAAATTCAAAATTTTAAATTAACATTTTAGTAATCTCAATTACTTAAAACATATTTCACTCTGGTCCCTTGCAAAACGTAGCATATAAAAGCTCGGTCCAAAAAGAGAAACAAATGTTTCGTCGTTTTCAACTTTAAAACTTCAGCGCTTGGCAATTAAATGAATAGCTCGGATGGAAAAGTGCGTGGTTTCCTCGTTAATTTACGCGGAATGACCAACTGTTTTCACACACCCACAGCTTTTACTTCTTTTATTTTATAACTGCTATTACTTTTTTCTGTTAAAAATAAATAAAAGCAATTTAATTGAAACGATAGTTGTTATTTCATTATTAACAACTAAATTAGCATACAATTATTCAAATTCATATTACAATTTATTCGTAAAATATCTGTATGTATTTAAAAATGAAATTTCTGGTTTCCTCATAGAAAAAGCTTTAGTATCGTATAACAATTTTTTTTATAAAAACATGTTTTGAACCTTTAAGAATCAAAATATACTATTCTTAGAAAATATGGATATATAGATTAGCACATATCGAGCAAAAGTTGATCAAATTAATTTTGTTAGGGCTCATTATTATCTTTGTGTTTTCTACACGGTTTTCGTTTTATTATTTGATGAATTTTTTCGTGTATTTTCGTATATAGAAGCTAATGTAATTGATTTAGTGCAAGTGCATTCGAAAGCAAATCTAATTACCTATTTTTTTCCGACCTATAATTTAAAGTTAGCTTTATTCGTTTTTTTAAGCTTATAATTTTTTCTTTCTATTCCAATGTGTATTCTATAATTAATTCCAAAGATTTGAAAAGTTACAAAATAACAACACGTTGTAGTATAAAACAAAAATTCACTCAAACTAAATTCAGAAATATACACACAAGAGAATATAGAAATACTACGAACATACGTTATCGACTTGGTTATCAAACTCAGACTGGTGTTGACTGATGTTGAGGACAATGAAATCCATTTACAAAAGAATCATGATTTAAATATAAAAATTCTCGTAATTTTTGGAGTAGTTAACTATTAATTCTCAATTTTCTTTGTAACGAAAAAATTCAATCATTTATTCTTCGTAGAAAGTAAAATACAGAACATTCGGTGGACGAACTTTTACCGTGATATTAAAAGATTTTTCATCCGAAACTTTCAATGCCCTCAAGCGTTTAAGTACTGCGTTTCTCTTTAGTGGTGCAAAAATTAGGAAACTTTGTTAATTTGGAGAGAAGTTGAAGGAATTACTATCGTCATAAAAAAGTACAGATTTAAAGTTGACAGCACCTCATAAATTTTTAATATAACAATTTAATTTTTCACACTTGAATAAATTCGTCTCCTTTTCAGAATAAATCAATGTACTAGCTTTAGGTTTAATAAAATAAAAATATTTTAGTTCTTTTGTAAGCAATACACTTACAATCCATTAATTCTAATTTAATCCTCCCATTACAATTTATTATATTAAATAATAATATTGATTAATCTTCTTTAATTATTAATAATATACAAATCCTTAAAACTAAGGGAGCAAGAATTTATTAAATCTTAGAAACGAAAATAAATATTTCGCAAAATGCAGCATAAGTAATTTAAAATTTTTAAATTTAATTAAATCAGTTATATCATTCATAAGATATCGAAAAATGATTTATTTTATAGGTACAGTTGATGGAGAATGTAATAAAGTATATGTTTGTACCATTGAGCGATATTTACAAAATACTTTGAATTATCTCCATACTATATTTTATTTATCAAGAAAATGACTGGTATTTTGGTTTAGATCGCTGAGTTACCAGGAATCACCTAAATCAGCCTTCTTTGTACAAACAAATTTGGCTACTTATTGTACTGTTTAAATTATCATAAAATGTAAAACAGATAACTGCTTTTAACTGCTTTAGTGGATTGCTTTCTCAAAGAGCTTTAAACAATACATTTAACTCATTCCATAACTTATTTCTTCACCCAAAAATGCTTTCCAGTAGAAGTTGGTTATATAAATCGAATTAATTATATATATTTTTTCAAATATCCACAATACATAGAACCAAAAATTATTTATCAATTTGTTAACTCTATAACTACCAGAGCTGCGCAGTTACAAGCGACTTTCCGCATCCGAGACGAATTGGCATTTAATAAGAAAAGAATATGTGCTATACAGTAATTATCTTATATAGATCTCTAACAACTAAAAATACCTTTAGAAGTCCAGTAGATGCTATTTTACCTGGTGGAAAAAGCATATCGGAAACAAAGTACCGCAATTTTTGTTTCCTCATAGAGGAAGCTTTGTGATGGTAAAAAAAGTTATGCTTAAATCATGATAGAAACATGTTTTGAGACATTAGGAATCAAAATACACTACTTTTAGAAAATGACTGTATGGATGACTGTATGGGATGGGTGTGTGTATGTGTGTGTGTGTATGTACGTACGCACGAATGTACGTACGTTCGCACGTACACACAGACACATACATACATACATGCATACATACATACATACATACATACATACATACATACATACAACATTTATTTGAAAAACCTATGTACTCTTCTAATTCAACATCCTCAGGAATGTCGAAATTCATCAAAATTTTGGTTTTTGTATTTAGCATCAAATGCCATATTTTCGAACATCTTGTGTACAAGGGCTAAAGACTACACGACCGCTCTGCTTCTCTCTCTCTCTCTCTCTCTCTTTCTCTCTCTCTCTCAGCCACAAAACTTCAGCGCTCAAGCCACACGCGCGCGTTGCATGCGTTCACATGCGAGAGCAAAGCTTGGCCCGAGGCGCGCAATATAAGTTTAATGCGCGCCTCCTCGGCTCTTCCTGCGCAGCAATGAAACCCCGACTTCGGTCTATGTAACCTCGGTGAATTCAAGGTGCAAGGTTATGCGCGATGCGGTGGACGTGTGCGCGAGCGCGCGGCCAGTACACTTCCTGATTGGCCGGGACCGCGCGCCCGCGTGTGTGTGCACGCGTACATAACTTGTTATTAGTTGACTTTTTGCCGCTTCGAGTATACCTATCTTATAACTCTTCTCGGCGTATGTGCGCGCGCGCGCACGGGAAAATTGCACGGCGGAGCGTCTCACTTAGGCCGCGCGCGGAGTCGACGGTTATTATTATTTATTTCGCGCGATCGGCGATTCATAAATTTCGCCTGCCTGCCCAGGGAGAGATAAGAGGGCCGCCGACGCCGCGCGCTCTGCCCTCATTTGAATAATTGGCCGATTGATGGCGATTTGTTTTAAAATCAATTTGCGTTGATTATGCTGAGTTTCCGAGAGGTGCTTTTTTATATCGCTTTATGATCGAAGATAATGGAGAGCGCGCGAGGTTTATGAGTGATAAAGGATTCGAGAGAAATGAAGTGATAAACATTTATTTATGATATGTATTGAGTGTCAATTTATAGATATATTAATCAGGCGTTTAGTTTATATTGATTATTTAGATATCAGTTGAGAGAATAATAGATTATCAATCAGTTCTCTTTGGCTTTTAAATTTTAAAGTACTACTCTCTTGATCGCCGTGAGTAATTTCTCTATTATATTAAAAAATAGAATCGACGTCTCAAACGTCTTGTTTTATTTCTTTCATCAAGCGTTTCGTCAGAAAAAAAATACGTTACTGTATTTGATTAGTATATGATTATAAAGTTAATCATACCTATGTATCATATTAGCACATTTCTTCAAAAAAGCATTTGCCATCATTTAATTACAAAAAAAGCATATCACCCTTTGTTTTAATAAGTAACTGCTAGATAAATTAACTAAATGTAAGAAAAAAGGTGCAGAAATACAGTTAAGAAATCACATTAATACCGAATAATAACATACACTTACATCGAAACTCTGGAGGGGGACGGGGGTGAACATGAAGAAAGGTGAAAATATCCCGCCCGATAATCATGTTCTCCTTGGAGTAAGATTCGAACATTAAATAATGCAAACAATATTACAAGTTAAAATTGAGTAGGGAAATGCTGTAATTAATTTTGTTATATGAATAAATTCATCAGAATTTTATAAAATATAATGTATTCTAGACTGTTGCAACGCCGTTACCCTAAGCGGGTCCTGGGCGTAGTCGTCCAGAGCGGACGGGTGGGTGCCTATCACCACTATACAGCGCGTCCTCAGGTTGCGGATAGAGGAACGACCCCTGAGAAAGAGGTTAGCTGCGAATAAAGCGAATAAGCAGTCGCGGACAGCCGATAGGCCCAGGCGTGGGTGTGATGAGCCCGCACTGGCGAACGCATTCATCTAGAAACACTACGCAAGCACCGCAACAACTACAAACACTATACAAAATCTTCTATCTTACTTTCTTCTTCTACCTTACTCTGTAATCTATCTCTTTTACCACACATTTCAAACAAAAAATGGGCCAAAAATCCTGCTGTCGTGGAGGATGCGGGAGCGATGACAACTGCCCTGAGAGGGGATGTGTAGAATGATTCGCCACCTGGTTTTACATGGCAACGAAGCCAGCGAAGGCGCGCTGCCTTGCAGGGGGGCGTTAGGATATGAGAATGAAACCGAGTGTGTCTGACGACGAGTTGACTGTGTCCTCGCCAAAGTCAGAAAGCTCTCATACTTAGTTCTAGGGAGGTATGAGGGTTATCACCCCTAGACGGATGGACTCACCTGCGATCGGAACAGGATCCAAAACGCGCGGGTTTAACTTACTATCATGGCTCAAAGAAAACAAAACCAAACCAAAACGAAAAGAAACTTGAGGGTGGGAACCTGGAATGTACGCAGTCTACACAGAGCAGGCGCGTTCCGGGAAATCATAAATGAAACTGAGAGGTACAATTTAGATTTGGTAGCAATACAAGAAACCCGATGGAAAGATAACGCGATGCTAGGATCCGGTAACTTCACCTTTTTATATGGGGGCGCGAGCGGGCATTCTCTAGGCACCGGATTTCTTGTTAACAAAAGCATCATACATTCCGTTAAAAGTTGCAATTTCGTGAATGACCGACTCTCGTATATCATCATCGACGGAGCGTGGTATAATTACGTGGTTATTAACGTCCACTGTCCCACGGAGGACAAAGAGGAACAAGTCAAAAATCTTTATTATGAAACTTTAGAGCAATTAATCGACCAATTCGCGTCTTACGACACCAAAATAGTAGTGGGGGATTTCAATGCTAAAATAGGGAGAGAGGAAATGTTTAGGCCCACCATAGGCAAAGAAAGTCTGCACGAAACCAGCAATGATAACGGTATTATGGTCATAAATTTCGCAGCCGCAAAAGATCTTATAGTCAAGACCACGTGCTTCAAGCACAAGGATATACACAAGGCAACGTGGACATCGCCGGATGGGGCCACGCACAATCAAATCGATCATTTTCTTATTGATAAGAGGCGCCACACGAATGTACTCGACGTAAGGACCTATAGGGGGGCGGATTGCGACTCAGATCATTATCTCGTAGTGGCCAAATTAAGAGCCAGATTAGTAGCCGGTCAAAATAGTAAGCGAGCGAACAAAGTAGAAACCTTTGATATTGGAAAACTACGAAGCGGGATAGAGCGAATCAAGTACCAAGTAGAAGTTAGCAACCGATTTCAGGCGCTCGAGGAAACGGATGAACAGACGGGAGTAGATGACGATCCGAACAGGTTGTGGGGGGCTATCGAAAAAAACTATAAAAGGGGCCGCGAATAAAGTACTGGGTAAGAAAAAAAGGCCGAAGAGCAAACCATGGTTTGACGAAGAGTGCGAACTCTGGTTTGAAAGGCGCAAGAAGGCTAAATTAGATAGTGTACACAATGAAAGCGATAGGGCCGTAGAAGAATACCATGAAATAAGAAAGCAAGTACGTGTGATTTACAGAAACAAGAAGCGCGAGTATCAGAAAAATGAAATTAGAAAAATAGAAACTAATAGTAGGGAAAATAACCCGCGCGAGATGTACAAAGGAATAAACGCTATTAGGAAGGGTTTTCAGAGTAGATCGCAGTTAATGAAGGATAAGGACGGGAACCTCGTGACAAGCGAAAATGAACTATTGAAATTATGGAAAGATTATTTCGATAAGTTATTAAACGTGCATGAAAACTCCGAGGAAATGGGAGACGAAATCCACACTGCTGAACTCCATATGGACGAAACGACCTACAAAGAAGTAGAGGCCGCGATCAAAAAGCTAAAAAACAATAAGGCCGCAGGAAACGATTCTATACCAGCTGAACTACTTAAATATGGAGGCACCGCGCTTACATCTAAAATTTTTTATCTAGTATGTGCTATTTGGAGAAATGAAACAATACCAGAAAATTGGAAAGAATCCATCATCATACCGATCTTCAAAACGGGAGATAAAACAGACTGCAATAACTACCGGGGAATCTCACTTTTAGCTACCTGCTACAAAGTTCTGTCAAACGTAATACAGGCCAGACTCACACCATTCGCGGAAGATATAATAGGAGATTATCAGTGTGGATTCCGGCGCAACAGGTCAACGAGCGATCAAATGTTTACCATAAGACAATTATTAGAGAAAAAGTGGGAATATTGCGAAACTATACACCAGCTATTTGTGGACTTTAAGAAAGCGTACGACTCTGTCAAACGAAGCAAAATGTATGAAATCCTAGTGCTCCTTGGCGTACCAAAAAAACTCGTAAAATTAATTCAAATATGTCTGAACGGAAGCACTGGAAAGGTCCGAGTAGGCGGTAATGTATCCGAATCGTTCATGATACGCGACGGTTTGAAGCAAGGTGACGGGCTTTCAACGGTACTCTTTAACCTGACGCTAGAGCATGTTGTTAGAAAAATGCAGGCTAGCGAGCTAGGCGCAACACTCAACGGAACAACGCAAATTTTAGGCTATGCGGATGACTTGGATATAGTGGGAGATAATGGTGAAACGGTGGCGAGAAATGCGGAAATCCTTATAAATGCGGCTAAAAACACGGGGTTAGAAGTGAGCGAATCGAAAACGAAATATATGATCATGGAGAAACTGGGCATTCGCGAAGCAGAGGGGGATCTCAGAGTCGGAAATTTCACTTTTGAAAAGGTTAGCGAATTCAGATATTTAGGTACAACTATAAATGATCGAAACGAAATTAAAGCCGAGATTAATAAGAGACTTCATTCGGGTAATGCCTGCTTCTACGCTGTGAACAGATTACTTAAGTCAAAGCTACTGTCGAAAAATGTCAAAATAAGGATATATAGGACTATAATAATGCCGGTAATCTTGTATGGGTGCGAAACCTGGGCGCTCACTAAAGCGGAAGAAAATCGTTTTAGGGTATTTGAAAATAAGGTTCTGCGGAAAATATACGGGCCAAAGAAAGATGAGGAAACTGGGGAGTGGAGGAAACTGCACAATGACGAGCTACATAATTTGTACGCGTCACCAAATATTAACAGAATAATAAAATCACGGAGACTAAGATGGGCAGGGCACGTGGCAAGAATGGGCGATGATCGTACAGCAGCGCGCATAATGAAAGGAAAACCGAAAGCAACTCGACCTCTTGGTAGACCTAGACGCAGATGGGAGGATAACGTAAAATCAGACATAACTGAAATTGGGCGGGAAGGCGCGAAATGGATGGGGTTGGCACAAAATAGGGAAACATGGAAGGCTTGCGTAGATGAGGCGATGAACTTTCGAGTTCGAAATGCCATTTAAAAAAAAAAAAAAATAATGTATTCTAGAATGTCCATTAGCAAGATACTTTTAAAATACGATAAACGAATGTAATAGAGTAATTGAAACGACTAAAAGATACACACATACGTATGTACGAACACAGTTAAAAAAAATTCATAAATTCATACTGCAATATGAGATAAAATATTTAAACAAAAGATCATTATTATTAATAAATCATAAAACTAATTAAAAAATAATGCACAATATCGGAAAATTCATTGTTGTTATTTTAATATTTATTTTTAATGTAACATTGCTTCAAATCAGTGCAAATTTCATAACAAACAGCAATACAATAAAAATTAATATCACTCCATACTTAGAAGATTCTAACGTTATTTGTTATAATATTTACTATTCATATTTACGATTCATGTATGAGAATAAAAAATATTTTTAGTTACTCGTATTTCTTGACAATTAACTCCACCAGAAAAGCAACAATGGAAATTAAGGATCCAACAATTAAAAATGTAATAAGTTGCTTTGAAAAAGTATCTTTTAGTTTATGGTTTCGAGGTGTGCCAAGGTAAATCGATTGGTTAACGTTTTTTTCATGGTACATTGGACGACAGAGTTTTGTTTCATGCATCCTCTGGAAAATCTTATTGAATTTTTCGGTAAATGGAAAACCATTTTCAACGGAAAATGCCATTCTATTACAATCAAAGATAGGCTTAGCAATCTTCATTATAGGTGATCCGTCTGCATTCACGTATCTTTTTACGTATAGCTCTGCCTTCGCAACATTTGAAAAGCAGATAACATTACTTGTGTTCCGCAAATAATCGATACATTGTCTGTTATCAGTTATTATTTGTGTTCTCGATTTCATATTCTGGATGTACTGATTATCAGAATCCATAAAAATGTTTCGGTGAGCTATGCTGTGCATCTGCAACTCAAGTCCTGATTCGTCCATCTCTTTGAAGGTATGAAAAGGTTTTTCATCCTGCATTACCTTAACATCCACGATTGCCGAGTATAATTCGTTAGTATAAGTCATATAGAGCACATAGATACTTAAAAAAATAATCCTGTCATATGATCTTTGGGGTTGTGTAACAACTGGTACTCCGAAGAGAATTCTAAAAATTTCAAAGGTTTTCCAATAATTCAAAGGTATTTTTAATAGGTTTACTATAAGAATAAGACAAAAAGCAGCAACAAGAATGATAATAGTATCGGTAATTATTTTGGCCGAAATGGTTACTCTGTGTACAGACAAAACTGGTACAATCGCAACAAATATTTCACAACCCTCTTTTACTTCTATCATTGAGTGATCTTGATAAAATAACGGCACTGCGATTAAATTAATTCTTTCAGACTTAAGTAACTCAGAAGTCCTATTCACAACCTTAGCGAATGGTATATTTTCATAGATTTTGTCATACTTAATAGTTAAGTTGAGGGTATTTGCTGTAATTGATAATAAAGGAATGTAAATTCCATACATATTGAGAGTTCCGTTTTTATACTTTTCGTAGTTTAAGTATGGAGGATTACGATAAGCATATAGTTCTAAGGCGTATCCATTTATATTGCTCAGTTTATCAGGAAAAATTTGCGTGTCATGCCGCAATAGATCATTGTGGAAACTTTCAAAAAAAGGATTAAAATAGCGTACAAACTGCTCCTTATCATTTACTTCGATAATAGAAAAATCAATAAATTTTTTGAACCAAGCATAATAAAGAATCCTTTTAAAATACTCATTAGAAACTGAATTATTTTGGAAAAATATTACCAAACACTTTGGTCTAGTAGGCTTCAGAGAAAAGCGCACCAAGAAATCTATTAAATATTTTAAATCGACATTATTGTCTTCACTTACTAATACAATATATATTGATGCACTTCTTAAATTTTGAAAACTCATTGATGTCATGGATTGATTTGCCTTTTCGAATAACGTTTCCATGTATATGATTATACTTGGAAAGGTTTCACTTAATGCACTAATGTTTGTTAATTGATTGTGTGGATATTCAGTAATATTATTGGTAAGAATTGTAACTTGATAAGGGTCCTTATTTTCTGCAATTTTTTCCGAGAGAGAGTAAAGCCATGTATGTGACGCAAAAGTAAATAGAATCTTTTCGTAAACAGAAATAGACAATGTAAAGTAAGATATTTTCATAATTAGAGGATAAAAAGAGTTGATAAACTTATTTAAAAATTAAATTCATAAACATTTTATAATGTATGAAAACGTACTTTGTCAATTGATTGAAATGTCGAAACTGATGTCGAAAGTCAGCTAGTCACTAGAAAACGGGGTACTGTTGGAATAGTGGAACTGAGTATTTTCTGTAAAGTATATTACAAAAGAAATTTACAAAAGCAATTATGGTGATTGTTTGCCGAGAAAAATCAATTGTTACATGCTGTATACCAAAATAGCTTAACAAGAATTATTTTTGTACTTATACTTATTAAACAATGATAATTTATTATTTAAAATAATGAATATATGTGTACTCGTGTCAAGGACCAATTTGAAAACTAAGATTCTTATTAATATATATATATATTATTAATAAGAATTAAATAAGTATAAATTTATTATAAGTTTAAATTTGTCTGGGGAAAACTTAAGAATACCGAAAGCTAAATCAAAGTAAAATTTTTGCAATTAGTCAGGAACTTACATAGCAACGCACATCGCAAAATATATACACCGACACAGGCTTTTGTTACAGGCAAACAAAAAGACCATCACGAAGAAAGAAAACATACACCGCATAAAAGCAGAGATAAATCTTCTCCTTTTTCATCTACTACTCTCTTACGCTTGGTTTCCCTCAACTTTCTGAAATCGACTTCGCTGCCTCCCCCCCCCTTCCCCTCTCTCCCAGCCTCTAAATTCCGAACGTCGAGCTGTATGCGCGTCAGAACATTTCGCTTCCATTTACACGTAAAATCTATCGCTGCGGAGTACAATGCAAGCGGGTCATGCTTGCCTCCCCGACCCCCAACGATCATACGTAACCTACTACTCGCTTCATCATCTTTTTCCTTTTTCCAAAATATCTTTTCTACCGTCTCGCGCTGCCGTCCTTTTACAAAATTCAAAGAGTTTTAAGCTTTTCATTTATTTCTTCGAAATTCAGTTTCATCTTCAATATACGACGTTTTGCTACTTGTTTTGCTTGACTCTTTGCAGTGTATATATATATGATGTTTATTTCAGAATCAAAATTCGAGTATAAATTTAAGTTTTATAATCTATCATTAGTGATTTTTCAAATTAAAAATTAAATTATGAAACATTCAATTGTTTAAAGTGCTTTGAGAAAGTATTCTGCTAAATTAATAAGCGGCGATTTTTTAATATTTCAGGACTTTTTTATTGCATTATCGATACCTCTCGATACGTATGATCTTTCTTAATCATGTTTTCCAACTTGAATATATTTTATATATTATTATATTTTGAAGGTTTTGTATTATTTTATCGTATTTTCCTTTTATTTAAAGTGAAAATAGAAACTTTAGCCAAGCAGACATTCTTAGCACATATTTAAAGTTTGAACAAACTTTAGCCAAGCAGAGATTCTTTGCACATATTTAAAGTTTGAACAAACATATGTATAATAAACTAATTTTTTAATTTTACTATTAAAATTAAAAAGACATTTTAAAATATTTCTTGAAATAAAAAACACACACTACAATATCTTAATAAAATAATTCAATTTATCATTGCATAAATATGAAAAGCAGTTTTTAAACAAACAGACATATTATTCACAACATATTCTTTGAAAAATACTTTTCACCCTCAAAAGGCGAACCGGTTTTTGTGCGTGATTTCGCATTCACACACAAAACGTTTACTCGGCCGGATTTTCAGCGCTCCCAGGGCCGTTTAGACGCGACACTGCCGACGTAAAGCCGCGTTTTTTCCTCCTCCCTAAGGGAACAAGCGAGGAAAGCTCCCCGGGCTCGCTCACAAAAGACCTTCTTTCTTTCCTCTTTCGTTCTTCCATGTACATGCGTATATATACGTAATGCAGCTATGTATATATACACAAGAATGACGAGTCGTTAGAGAGCAAACGTTTGGATTTTTAGCCGAAGCTCCGAAAAATGCGGCTCGGATTCGTGGCTGCCGCGCGCGACTTTCGTCTTTTTTCGTGACTTTAATGTGGAATTGAATCGAGGAGAAAAAGGGAGAGAGAGAGAGAAAGAAAGAGAGAGCAGCGAGGAGGTTTTTTTCGAGCTCGCTCAAACGACTTTGGCGAGACTGATGCAGAGATGCATTTTTCTTTGTGCAATTTATTCTAGTTCTGCTTTTGCTTACTATATTATATATTTCGAGATCTTTATTATGAAAACAAAGGTAATTGTATTTATTCTACTTGAATGTACACTCGATGGAACAAACATTTCATCGAATTCGTTTGAATTACTTTTTAAAATATCCAATGAGGTTAGCAAAAACAAGGAATCAATCCAATTACAATGCAGTATTTCAAAAAATTCAAACAAATTCGAACATACGTTTGTTCTATCGTGTGCAAGTATGCGTAAAAGTATTTATGAAATTAAATATTTAATAAATTAAATTTCTTTAGATATTATATGATTCTGTTGAGACTTTACAACTTAATAAGAATTGTAACTTTAATGAATAATGAAATTATGGAATAGCAGAGAATCATGTGAATGAACAAGAATGTTAATAAATAGTACATTATGTAACAAGGGCAAAAAATCGAATATTTTAATAAATCGACTTCTTTCTCAAGTTACATATAGTACTTTATGCCCATCTCAACTGTGGCCACTTTATGACTTGGAAAGTGGGTCTAATGAACTGATGTAGAACGTAGAAACGTAGACGCTGCTCTACTCTCTAAGTAATAGTTTTTCGTATTAAATATTGAATATTCTAATAAATTTTGTATAAAATGTCTCTGTTTTAATTTTATTGGGTAAACATAACTTTTTTTTTTTTTTTTTATTAATTTAAGCTTTATTAACCTCATACGAGGTTTTTTAGCATTACATAGATTAGATATACAGTCTGATTACAAAGTATAGCGTGTTTATGTATAACATTATAAGTTTAACTTACAGTTACAAAAGAATTTGTACAGAGTTTTGTATACAGAAGGCCGCGTATCAACAAGTATAGATGAGCTCTTATTAGGTAGGTAGATATGTAATTTACTGAGGTCGCTTACAAGGTTTTGTCGTTGTGTTTCATAAAGTGGGCATTGCCAAAGTATGTGATCGAGGTCTTGTATGTTTGTATTGCATGTACAGTTAGGATCACTAATTATGCTGATGCGAGCCAGAGATGCAGCGAGATTATAATGGTTAGCTCGACATCTGTTTATCATGACAATATTTGCCCGATTAAAATTACTTTTTTCAAACCAGGGTTTATTTTTTAGAGTGTAAAAATTTTGAAAATAGTCTACACCTTTTTTTTTGCCCATTTCAGTAATCATTTTTTCTGTATTGCATTTGGAAGTTTGTTTAAATTTCTGGCGTAAGTCAGAGAAAGGAATGTGGAAATCTTTACAATAAGGATTATTTGTAGCTGCTTTAGCAAGTTGGTCAGCCCGTTCATTTCCATTGATTCCTATATGTGCAGGGATCCAAACTAGCTTAACTTTAAAATGGTTGGTATTTTTTTTTGTAAATTCACAAATTTTTCTTTTGATTTCATAAATATAGTGATTTAATTTAATGTTAAGTTTTGAGGATTTTATTGTTTGTAATGCACTTAAGGAATCAGTGAAAACGATTACATTTGTGTTTGTGCAATTTGTAGCCAGGTCTAGTGCATCATTTAATGCAATGCATTCGGCTGTGAAAATTGACGCATTATTGTTAATACTTCTTTGAATAGAAGTGTTTAAGTCAAAAGAAAAGCAAGCTGCTCCTACTGATATACTCGTACCATTGATTGATTTGCTACCATCTGTAAAAATTGCAATCGCGTCATTTTTTTTAATGAATTTTTCAAGTAACCTATTTGGATCAGCCGTTTGTCGTAGAGTTTTTCCGAATTCAGTGTCTACTTCAAGGTTAGATATAACAATATCGTATTCTGTGAGATAGAGATTATAGTGTCGTTGAATTTTGATTTCATCTTTTAAGGTGTATATTTGATCAATACAGCATAGGAGCATTATTTTTTTCTTTCTTTTTTTAAATATGTGAAAAGAGCTATTTATAGCTTTATTTACAGGTAGACTTGAATTTGAAATTGTTTTGCATAAGTAGTTTAAGCATAAATTTTTAGTTCTTTCGTGTATAGATACAAGTTTTGATTCAGCAAGGAGGATATTGGTAGGGGTACTGATGCGATAGCCCAAAGCTAACCTTATGGCAGCATACTGTATCTTCTCAAGCGCATTAGTGAGCCTCTTTTTCACTGGTAAATATACAAAGCCGGCATAATCAATCAAAGATCTAACATACGATTTATATATAATAAGAAGCGTACTCGGGTCAGCACCCCACCAAACTCCTCTTACATATTTCATGATATTTAGTACATTTCTACATTTATTTACAGTTTTTTCTGTTTGTTGTTTAAAAGAAAGCTGATAATCGAAAAGAATTCCGAGATAACGAACAGTCTCTGCAGATTTGATACATGTATTGTCAATTTTTATTTCCATGCTGCCTGGCTTAATACCTAGATTATTGAAATGCATTAAGACTGTTTTGTGAGGGGCGAGCTCTAGTCCAATTTCTTCTAAATTTTGATTAATAATTTTAAGAGCTTTTTCCATAATTTTTTTGCATGATTTAAGAGATTTCTTTTTAATAAGCAGCTTGATGTCATCAGCGTATTTAGACACAATTATACTTTTGGGTAGATTTTTTAATATTTCTGATATGTATAAATTGAAAAGAAGGGGACTGAGAGCTCCCCCTTGTGGAACGCCTTTGTAGATGGTTCTATAAGTATTTTCGGTAAATTGTGTATATATGTGTCTTTCGTAGTTTAGAAATTTGACTAGTTTTATGATTTCAAGGGGGCAGTTAAACTTAGCTAGTATGTCGAGTAAAATCTCACACTTCACATTATCGTAAGCACTGGTAATATCTAAGAAGGACGCCAATATGTGTTGTTTTTGTTTAAAGCCTTCATTGATTTTAAGGGTTAATTGGACTAGGTTATCGACACAGGATTGACCTTTACGAAAACCTGATTGTGACGCGGGTAAAAGATTGTTTTTTTCGAGCCACCATTGTAGACGATTTTTTACGAGGATTTCAAAGAGCTTGCAGGAACATGAGGTAAGACTAATGGGGCGATAGTTTTCCCCATCAGGCTTTTTAATAAAATGCACATAAGAGTTTTTCCAATCTAGGGGGTAGTCACCTGTGCCGTACATCTCGTTAAAAATGTCTAATAGAATAAGTCTATAATTCATTGGCAGATTTTTGAGTATTTGATAATCGACACCATCAAGGCCGGGGGAAGAGCTAGTTTTTCTTGAATCTAGGGCGATATTGAGTTCGGAAAATTGAAAATGACCGCTGAGAAAATCGTTGATAGTGCACTTAGGAAGCCAATTGGGGTCTGATGGGGCCCAGGAAGGGCTAAGTTTATCAAGTGCAATATTTAGTTTAGTTTGATTTTGTTGGTTTGTAGAATTGTGAGATTTTACTTTGACATATTTATTTTTTAAAATTTTCATTGTATTCCAAACATAAGTGCTATTTGTCTTGAAGTTTATTGTTTCAGTAAAGTCTATAAAACTTTCTTTCTTTTTCTTTTTAAAAATTCTTTTTGCAGTTGCTACTTGTTTTTTGTAAATAATAAAATCATCTAGTTTTTTAGAGTACTGCCATTTTTTAAAAGCTGCTTTTCTTATACTAGAAATTTTATCGCATTCCTGATCCCACCATTTGACAGGATTTTTGTATTTAAAGTTTTTCTTGCAATTTATTTTTTTCGGAGTATTAGATATAACAGCTGATTTAACTATTTCTATGAAAAATTGATATTTAATACTAGGCCTTGAATTGCAAAAAGTGGATTCAAAAAATTGAAAATACTTGTTTTTTAACGTATTTGAAAAATTTTCCCAGTTTGTTCTTTTAGATTTGAGTTTAAAGGTTTTTTTAATATAGGAATTTCTAGTGACATTAAGTAAGATAGATATTGGAAAATGATCTGATCCGAATGTTTCATCGTACATTGATGTATCGATTTTATCTGATAAATTTATAGTTGAAAGAACTAGATCAATGTTGGATTTTTTTGCTGTTTGAGGATCAATTCTAGTGAGAGAGTTACAGTTGTGTATATGTAGATCTTTTTTTTCTATAGAGTTTAATAATCTTTTACCATTGGCGTCGCTATTTGTGCAATTCCATAGTGTATGATGTGCATTGAAGTCCCCAAGTAGAATGCTGTGTGAGTCAAGGTCAATGTGGTGAACAAGCTTGTCCCATTCTTCTTGATTTGGTGTAGTCCCCGGAGTTCTATAGCAGGCGTAGATATTGGTTTCTGGTTGTATATTGTTAATTTTGATACCGAATATTTCAAAGTTATCTATGGAGCCATCTTTTGTATTAATTACAGAAATATCTAGGTAATTTTTAACTAAAAATAGAATTCCGCCCCCTCTTGTTTCTATTCGATCTTTGCGTAACGTTTTGAAGCCCGGAAATGAAAAATCTTTGTTGTAAGGGTTGTCAGGTGATAGCCACGTTTCAACACATATAAAAATATCAATAGACTGCAGTAGTTTAGGTAGGTCGTGCTTGCGTTGTGTAATACTTCTGGCGTTCCAAAAAAGAAGCTTTAAGTCTTTCTGATATGTAGTGATTGTAGCCATTATTATTTTTGGACAGTTTATTGTTTTGTTTCTGAACTTTCTGAGTCGATCTTACTGTTGATAGTCGTCGTTGTTATCAAAATCTGTTTCCATTTCTGATACGTCAGTTGAAGAAGTTTCAATATCAGATTTTGCTAGTTTATTCTTTAGTCTTGTAAGTTTCGATTTGGCAGTTCTATTATTGACTAGAGAGTGGGCTTTGTCAATTACTTTTATTAGTATAGAGACATCGTTTACAATTTTATTGGCTTTAGCAGTAATATCACCCTTATTATGACTTTCTTTTATAAGATCTAAAAATTGGTCATATCCAAATGGCAATTTATTTGTAGCGTCTTTAAAAATATCAACTGCTGGAGACATGGATTCTTCTAAGGCTTGCATACGTTCTTTTTTAATTTTTTCACAATCGGCTTGTTTAGATGCGTCTCCATTAGTTTTGCGTTTTTTCGAACTTTTCCTTTGCTGTCCTAATCTTAATAGCAATTTCGGAGTGACAAATTCATCGGTTTTTTCGTTGGGATTATCTTGAATTTCAGGTACCATTTCAAGAGCGTTTAATTCGGAGGTAGTATCGTGCAGTGATTCACCGCTTGTGGTAGATAGCGGTCTTTTCGCACTATTATGACTAGTAATGTGCTGTTGTGTAGGTTGATTACCTATGGGCTGCTTTTGACTGGAAGTGATGCCGATATTTACATCTTGCGAAGAAGTTTCAGTGTTTATTGGACACAGCTTAGCGATGTGGCCCGATTGCTTACACAGAAAGCAGGAAGTAGACTCTGTAGTTAGATAGGTCCAATATGTCGTGTTATCGAAAGTTATTTGCAGCGTTTCAGGAAGCAACCTTTCGTCTTCCTCTTTGATATAAAATTGCCTACGTAGTGATAATATGTGAGATCGGCCAGGTTTATGGGTACTTGCGCGTAAGTCGCTTATATTAGACGTTATGTTAATGCCTTTTCGCTTTAGAATATCTGAGATAACTACATCAGGAATAGAAGGTTGTACATTTGATATTACAACTCTTTTATTGTTGTTAATGTACGGTTTTATGTTCAAAACGTAACTTTTAACTGTAATTGTTTTGTTTTTTAATTCTTGCACCAGTTCTTTATTTGCGACATATACAATGACTCTACTTCCAGAAATTTTTGATATGTACCTTACGTTGCGTACGCTAGTGATTTCCTCCAAACCATCGAGGTAGTCGTCGTTTGTTAAACCTTCGATTGAATCTATGATTATAGCATCTTCTTTGGTTGGTCGAGTTTTAGTTGCAGTGACTTTGGCGTATGATAGCTGGGTGGAGGTAGTTGGAACATCCTTTTCTTGGTTATTTTTAGGCTCTAACTGATTTCCTTTGGAGAGATACATTTTAGCAAGCTGCGGCTGTTGCAGTTTTTACAAAACTGCAGCAGCCAGTGCAGCGATAAATACTGATATAAAAGCACTATTCACAAGGCACTCGCGTTTCCGCAGTTACTACCACGTGTGGAACACAATACTGTATAATATTTGTGTTTACAAAGCTACGGAGCAAGAGTAGACACGTCTGCTCGCAACCAGTGATGGTTGACGAATGCGTAAACATAACTTATATTGTTAAACGGCAATCGAAAATCAGGGGTATTGGTAGAACTTGATGAAATAAAGGAATTTGGATTAGTTTCTAGTAAAGTCATTTTTTCCCGCATTCGCGGGAAAAGTAAATTATTCCCCCTAATCCTTTTTGCGGGGAAAAAGTGTTACTTTGGTCTCGCTTTTCAGGGAAAAAGGTGGTCATTTTCGTTGAGATGGGCATAAAATATATTACGTGCTAAAAATAACAAAGGTATTTTAATAATAAAATAACTTACGGTAGAATATATGGAATCGCAAAAATTCTACGTTAATATTAACAAAGGGAAGGACGTAAATATTTTACTACAAAGAGTGTTTCAATAAAAATAGAGCTAAAATAAAAAATGTAACCTACACGCATAACAAGCGGTGGCCATGAGACAGATAATATTGAAGAATAAAATTGAATATGAAAGGTATTATTGAGGTGACAAAATTAATATATGAACGTTTTAAAGCACCAATAGAACGCTATATCAGAAAGAGTGAACTTATACTTCGTGAAACAATAAACATACTTCTATTAAAGATTATGCGTAACCTCCCTGTTACCAATAAATACAGGTAACCACTTTTGTCCATTAATTTAAATTTGAAAAAATATCTTTCTGGAGAGGTGTTGTTTGTGATTGTGACAACAACATCTCAGGCAGTTATTTACTCAAAATTGAAAATTAAATGATAAAAATGGGTCCTCGTAATTGTTTCTGACGGGCGGGTTTAGTATCATCTTAATAATAAAAATCCAAATTAATACAATAGTTATCAAATAAGAATGTACTACTTACGATACCCTTCACTATAACTAAAAAATTTACTTAAGTTTAGATTGCTATACCTTACTCAACAGAAAAGTTAAATTTACTATATAATATATTCCGGTTTGCAATTTTAAAGCTACTTGCAAAAATAATTATTTTTACTAATCGGATTAGTTTAAGAGTTTCGATACTGGAATTACAATGATAATATGTTTCTGCAAAAAATAATATGATATTTATTCTTTTATTAATTCTACGATAGCATGTATATTAGCAAATATAGTTTTAAAGGCATAGAGCGTTTCTTACACATAAGAATTATACACGTAATTATTGTACACAATTTAGCATTGATCAAATTATATATAGATATATTTGACCAATGCTAAATTGTGCACAATAATTACGTGTACAATTCTCATGTGTAAGAAGCGCACTATGTCGTTTAAAGATAAATTACTTTAAATACAGACTCTTTTAGATGGGCCCTTATGGGAGCAACGTGTAAACTGTCAAGCAAGAAATAAGAAAATATATTACATAAGAAAATTAATTAATAACAGCTAATAATGTGTAGACGAATACCTTAAATTTCTCTTCTTTTTTAAGCAAGCAACAACATTATAATACTTTATCTCAGAAAATGTTAAAATGTGTAAAAAATTAATTTAAGCATCAAAAGATCTATCAAAACGGTTATTTCAACAATTTTCTACCCAAATACTTGTCTTACCAGCCCTCAAGACGTAGATTAAGAGATAAAATATAAGTCACGAGCGTATCCTCGAAATTTTAATAAGAATTTTTCGGAAATGGAATCTCGGTGCGGCGCTTATTCCTCTAATTTATCGCGGAAATACATTTTTTTCGGTACTCGACCGAGCGGAAGGCAAAAGAGGAGCAGGCGGCGCCGCGGCAGAAGAAGAGAGGAGAAAGTAAAAGGGGGAATAAGGGATGTTTACCAATTTTGGTCCACTCTTATCGCCGCCGACAATCCGGCCTAGCACAGGCCATTAACGTCTGGATAAATTTAAGCCGGCGGCCGCAGTAAACACCACGAGTAAACAAATGCTAATGCCACTGTGGGCCAATGCTCTTCTCTTTCTCTCTTTCTCTCTCTCTCTCTCTCTCTCTCTCACTCTCTCTCCCCCTCACTTAAGTGCGATAAGGCTCACTTTCCATTCCATTCGGTGGCGACGGCGCGCACCCGAGAGTTTTTCCGGAGAATTAAAAAAATTCATTATCCCGACTGCGTCTTATCAATTTTTTTTTCGCTTAGTTTTACACTGTATTCTCGATAATCGAGATATTCGAGATAGATTCGTATTTATAATTATTTTCGAAATTAAGATTTTAAAGATGGCTCTCTGGCGATTTCTTATAATTTTTTTATATACAAAAGTCTAAATAGTACTATTTATTATATTAATTTATAATTATCAAAGTGTTGTTGAGAGTCTGAAGTGTTTCAAAATTTGGATATAAATTGATCCTTGTATGTATCAAGTAAATGGATCCTTATCAAATTTTATAATAGAAAATTAAATGTTCAGAAAAAAATTTTCTTTTGTTTTCTAAAATTAACTAAAAGAGACTTGCGAAACGAGTTTCTTTTGCAGATATTATTTCTGTTATGCCTAAGGATTACTTTAAGACCTTATATTAAAAGAATATGTATGCCCTTTAATTTTACAAAGTAATTTTTCTTCATTCTTATATTATTTTTATCATTAAATTAAATTTTGATCAAATAAATGATAAGTAACAAATGTTATACTTTAAACCACGCTCTATACTTACAATAACTTTATTTTACATTAAAATTGTGAAAAAATTTTGATCAATTCATTAAGTGTATTGAGAATTAGCAATATATATTTTTAAATTTCTTGAATAGTATAATATTCAAGAAATTTTTAAATATATATTGCTAATTCTCAATACACTTAATGAATTGATCAAAATTTTTCACAATATATATATATATATATATATATATATATATATAATTATCACCGTGTATACTCAGAGTAATGCTGATCCCCATCTATACATTTACACACATACACATACCCACACATACACACGCACGCACACTCTCACACACACGCACACACACTCACACACACACGCACACACATCCATACACACGCGCGCGCATGCACACACACCCATTTACCCACACACCGACACACACACAAACTCACACACACTTAACACACGCGCGTGCACACACGCACACACATCTACACCCACACACTCACACACACACTAACGCACAAACTCACACACATACACACATACACGCATACACGTGATTCGTCAATTGGGTGAACGCAAGGATCATTTTCAGAGTACTTTAATTTTATTAAAAAAATACACATTTTTTCGAATAATTTTGAAACTAATTGTTCTGATTTGGTGAAGTTTGGTGTGTAACTTTATATTTATATTAGATATCAGAGATCGGCAATTAAACGACTTCAATATTTTTACAAATACTTTGTTCTTGGTGGACTCATAACGCCCTGAAAACGCAAAATTTGAGTAATCTGGGGTTTTCGATAACAAATAAATATATTAGTCGCTTACAAAAATATTCGTAAAAAGTACATTCGTCTAATATTTTTCTTGAACAATCAGTAATTTATTATTTGTTTAAAATATTTTTTTAATGATTCCTGAAAATAAAGAAAAGATTAATTTAATTTATTAACGTTATTGAAAATATGCTAGAAAAATATTTTCTAAGTATCCGAGAAAAGTATTAAATCAATACTTTTTTTCGAATATTAAGAAGAATATTAAGTCTATTTAGAAACATTATTAGACGAATACTGTCTCGAATACTATTGCACAGAGTCCATGTTGCACTTATTTGTCATGTCAGATCTCGGGAAAAACAATTTTTTATTTTGAAATGTTTATAATTGGCCTTGTCAAAACCTACAAAAGCGCCGATAATGACGAAAACAAAAACTAAACATTTCTTGTAGAATTCTCTGAATAGCTCGATTTCAAATATCGTCGCTACTGTACGAATACGAGATCAAAGAAATATTTTTAAAAATGTATAGGTAAATATTTGCCGTTTTCAGCTACAAATATATCAATAGAATTTCAGATTATGTAGATGGAAACTGAAGATTTATTATTTGTTACGAAAGGTGCATCTTGATGATGTAATTGATTTGTAAATTCCGAATACAATCAATGCCCATTTTAGGTACAAATAGACGAATCGAATGTCTGACTTGATACGAACCATACTACTGAAAAAAATATGAACGTCGGCAGAAGTTGTTGCTTCAAAAATACTTTTGTTCAATTTGAAACTTATATACATGACATGGCGGTGCATAATACTTTTAACGAATTTTAACAATTAGTACTCTGTCAATTAACAAATTAGAATTCCGATTTAATCTCTCCTTCGTTAAAAATCTACATCCTTCCAAGTTCCTCAAATTCTCAAGTAATCAGCTCTCCAAAGTAAAGTTATAAAAAAACCCACTCCAGGCTAAAATCCCCCCAGTAAAATCCTACGATAAAATCAACAACCTTGTGGCACCTCCCCTGTACAAATAATTACGCGAAGCTTCGATCGACGCGACGGCAATCAATAGAATCGATCTCTCTCGCACTCGAAGCCGCGTGAAGAAAAAACCGCACCGTAAAATCGCGCGCTCTCGGCGCAAAAAACCGTGGAGTTCAACGCGCATCGGTGAAATAATAAGCGCCTCGTGCTAAAGGATGCGAAATTTACGGCCGCGGCTCAGCGCCGTAAACACGGGGCCGGTCATTATATGCGCGCCGCGCACATTGGAATCAAGCGGCGAGGAAGAAGCGCGCGCGCGGACGCGAGTATATGAGAAATTAGAGTCGTGGCTTTTATCTCCGCTCGTAAATCGCGGGAGCATCGATTATACGCAAGCAGCGACAGATAAAAATCGCGCGCGAGG
This sequence comes from Gastracanthus pulcherrimus, assembly GCA_949152435.1. Lineage (NCBI taxonomy): Eukaryota > Metazoa > Arthropoda > Insecta > Hymenoptera > Pteromalidae > Gastracanthus > Gastracanthus pulcherrimus. Next base: position 31,691,255 of record OX424575.1, read on the forward strand.
CTCGATATCAGCTCGATAATCCGAACGGAAGGAGAGGGTATTACCGTGAGTGCGTGAGCGTGGGTGTATAGGATGATAGTCGCGAGGTTTTCTCGAGAGCGCGCGCGCGTGGAGCTGGATTTACCAGATGTCGCTGAGGCGATAAAAGAAATGAGTGTTAGAGCGAGGTTGGGTTTGTTGTATTGGTGCGTAGTGACCCTTTTACGCTGCGTGTGATGAGTAAAAGATAAGGAAGAGAAATTTGTATAATTTTATATGGGATTGATGTATATGGGATGTATTGTAGCTCAATGAGCATTTCTATATTTTCTTTTAATATTTTGAAAGTTAATGCGTGGGATAGTATTCAGTCTTTACATAATTGTGGCTATGATATTACGGATATTCTCTCTAAAATAACACTAATAATTAGTGAATTCGACATATTTTTTGTTGCTGTTTCATTTTTAAAGAGTTCACCTTACACATAAATAATAACTTTCTAAGTGAAGTAAATATTTAAATTATTATAATACGGTATAATACTATTAGACAAAATCTATTAAAAAATAATAGGCTTCTATTTATTTTAATAGCTGACTAATTATCAATGTAAAATTTCAACGCATTATATAAAAAAATCAATAAGTTATTATTGTACAAAATACGCATTTTTCTATTTTATATAATTTGTTTTCATAAAGCAATCCTGATCTATTAATTTGAAGATATGTAGTTCTAGATAAAGGTAATATTTAATAACAATTTTATCAATCTTAATATTCCTAAGCTTAACCATTTTAATTAACTTGAACTTGTATAGTTTTTCAGCTGCAACATAATATCCTTGCAAAATTTGGTTAGGTCCGAATTGATATGTGATGTATCATGTACACATCACTCGATCACATATAGATAAACATACGACTGGACATTTATTGAGAATAGTATATTAGAACTTACCACGTCAGAGCTTTGACGAAAAAAAATAGCAATTCTCAAGTTGAGTGTAACATGGAAATTTGATTATTAACTGAATTTCGATAATGTACAAGTCTTAAAACTATACTTCGATAATGTACAAGTCTAAGATTTGAACAATGATAATGTGCAAGTCTAAGAATGCACGAAATTTCTATTCAATTTTAGTAAGATAAGGCCTATACGTTAAATTTTTTAATTCACATATAATTTTTTTCATACCATTGTTTTCTTATAGAGAAAATAAAAAATGTATGATTATTCTGTACGTCATGATAAATAAATATTTTTCATATGTGTTAAGATTTTGTTTATTATCATACAAATTATTAATCCAAATAACCTTGCTCGAGCTAAAAAAAACCGCATCCTTTTTCAAAATACATACTTCTATGTTTATTAAACATAAAAAATAAATCAAATAGGATTTTGAAATTATACAAATTAAAATACTATAAGCTGTACCTAAGAACGTCTCCTAAACTGACACATGTAGCCTCATCCCATCCTCATAACCGGCATTAAACCGTTTCACCGCCGAAAATAGCCCCTGTCACCACGAGTACATTAACAACTTATAAATACACCTCAATCCCACCTCTTCCTCTATCTCTCTCTCTCTTTCTCTCTCTCTCTCTCTCTCTCTCTCTTTCTCCCAGCAAACCAACGAAAAGCGTAGAAGGGGCGTGCAGATGCACAGCTGTCTCTCGAGCGAGCGCGAATCGTCGGTAGTTTCGCGCTCCGTCGGAGCTCCAGAGCCTCCGCATATACTCACCCACGCGCGCGCTCTCGCGCATTCGTCGCTACTATGCCGAGGAGGAGGAGAAGGAGGAGGAAGAGAGAAGAGACACTCGACACTATTTCAATTTGATACGCGCGCACGAGAGCGCGAGTATCCGGTCACGTGACGCGGCCCATAAATAAAGCGGACGACTCTCTGATTTCCGTCGAGATTTTTGCGCGCGTCGACGCGAGACTCGGAAATCTCTCGTGACGTTCGTTCTCTATCTCTCTCTCTACTGGGAATCTTGCTTTTGCCGGTTTCTTTTTTGCCCGGCTGTCACCGCGAATCTCGCGATGTTTGTCGAGGGAGTGGTTTATTCGCGGTCGCGTACGATTATGTTACGCGTGAATGATTCGGTTACCGTTGGCTGATTTATTGGATGCGGGGTGGCTTCGGTAGGTGCTGATTTTGCATGGGTTGTCGTTTTAAGTGGCTAATGGCTATAAAGTGAATACCTTCTATGTGTACAGGGATTTTTGCTCATTTTTTTGCTGAATTATTTTCATTTTGCAAGAACAAAATTTTTGTATTAACTCATGCGTGTTTAAAATTTATTCTTTATAATTAGCAACACAGTTACTGTAAATATTGGCTTCAAATTTCAATAGTGCTATCTCATTAGATTACATAGAAAACATACACACTATGTACATATAAACGGATGAGCAAAACTTGTTCAAACTTCTCACAAGAACCATTACATCATGTTTTAAAACTTGTAATGCGCTTGGGAAAACTTATTTATAATATTCTGAGAATATGTTTTCTATTATTATTTAATTTAAATCAATTAAATGTTTTTCAAAAACTATTTTATTAACAATTAGTTATACAGCTAGTTAAGTAAAAATTAATTAAACTTTGCTAATTCTTTTGTAATTTAATCTAAAAGTTCGAGTAGCCGTGCCGGTGCATCTAAACTGTTTTAAATTAAGCAAACATAGTAAAAGTTAAAGTTCATTAGATTTGGAAATTTCCCAGTGATTACAGTGATTAACATAAATTAAAAAATTTATTATAGTTCTGTAATGAAAAAATATCATAGAAATATAAACATAATATGTATTGGAATAGTTAAGCATTTTTTTTTTTTAAACTAATGTTGTGGATAGAAACAAACTCATATAACATCCAATTTTTTCGCAATATTGCCCCAATTAAGGTTGTTTTTACAGACCCGTTAGATTCATTAATATTTTATATGACCGATATAACCTTATTAAAACCTTCAAGCATAATGATTCTTGGCAATGACACGAAAATATTTTGTGTTATATGAAAATAATCATTTGCTAATTTCTATTCAACTATTATTCTATTGCAGATGCAGTGTTGCAACAATCTTTTTAACACACCCAGCCATAAAGTACGTACTTTATCCCCGCCGAGTCGGGAATAAAGCGCTACATTAAATCCCTACCCCCACTCTAGTCCCCGCCGCTACGCGCATGTGCCCTCGCCTTCGGCTCGGGCACAAACAGCGCGTGACGCGGCGGGGACTAGAGTGAGGTTAGGGAGTTAATATGTAGCAGTATTTTCCCTTTTCGGCGGTGAACGAGTACGAACTTTCTGGTAGATATGTTAAAAAATTGTATATTGCACGCGTGAATAAAGTGAGCGAGCGATTGCCAGCGTATATGACGCCCTTGCTCTGCTCGGGCGTCAAACCACACGCAGCCATTTACTGGCTCACTTTATTCCCTAGGTGCATAATATACTATTCTATACAATAATGATTGTGAGATCACGCAGAAATGCGCGCGTAGCCCTTGAGTTACGCACGAATCCTGTGAGCTGCGCGCGCATGCCTAGGTTTGCGCGCGTAGCGCTATATCATTTAAGGGGGTATCCCTATATAGATCGATCAAAAAATCGATTTTTTTTATTGCATAAATCGAAAGTACAACATTTCAAAAGTATGCTCTTAAAATTTCAGAGCAAAATTCGAATCCGTTCAGCCGCTATACGTATATTCGCTAACGTTCTGCAGTGCGCGGTACGCCCGGCGCAGGTAGGCAGGTCAGCTACTGCGAACTTTAATACGCGTTTTTCTCGAAAAGAAAATTTCTTTATTGTCCGTGTTTGTGTGCACAGTTTCTCGGCGAGTTTTCAACTTATCACAAAAAAAACGCCATTTTGAAGGTAATTTCATAATCTGGTCGATGAACCGACTTGTTTTTGAAATAAAAATTTATTTAACCACAATTTTGCAATAATAATAAAAAAAAATTACAGTTTTTTTCAAAAGTCCACCATTTTGCTATGGAATTTTTTTATACTTTTAATTTAGGTTAGTCGACGAGATTTAGACCTAATAATAACAAAAAACTTTTTTTTTATGTTTCAGAGAGATACGACGACGAGAAGTCTGCACACAAAATTGTAGGAAGAAAAAAAAGTTCATGGTTCATCATTTTTTTATCACTAGCATAAACAAAATAATGTAATAAAAAAAATAAGAAATTCATATTTAATGATTGAATAATAAACCAACAAATTTCAAATAAAAATTAGTTTTTTCAAAAAAAATTCGCAAAGTTTTAGTTTTTTTTTGCCCATCTATATAGGAATAGCCCCTTAAGTTATCGTTGTACAAATAAAACTCTACTTTTTAACATTTTTCTCTTCTATTTTTTTTTAAAGAAGCTGATAATTTTATTACTTTAAATTTACTTTAAGGTATACAACAATACAGTTGTATATGTAAGTATATGTACGTGTACATGATTCCACGTACTAAAATTATATTAATATCCACTTCATGCTATTGCTATTGACATTGCTGATGTTTGAAAGTATGGCGCGCATACCGCGCCTGGCGTACCTAGTACGGTAAGTTTACTATATTATCAACAGTTGTTTACTGCTTGCTATCTTAACAACTAGAGCCTCTTTTCACGGAAAGAAGTATTCAGGGTCATAGGCTGTGCACCACCACGAAAAAATGTAGTGCCGTAGCTGCAGCAGCTTTCCCCGGTGCGAGCAACGAGATAAACAGTTATTGTCACGGCGAAACGCTGTGCAGAGCCAGCATCGTCCATCCGCATGACCAGACGCAGCCTGCAGAGACGTGCATGGCATGCCGTCGCGCGGTGATACAGTTACTGCCGTGCAAATTAAGAAAGTGGGCATTTTGCAAAAAGATTCGAACCATATAAATAATTTCGCAAAATATGATTTGAAACATTATTTTTCTTTACAAAAATCACTAGATGTAGTTAATTTTTTTAGGAAAAGGATAGATATTTTTTCAATAAAAATCTTACGCAAACAGATTCAAATAAAAATTAATGTTATCAAGGGTCTGGGATTTAATTCAAATACAGATACCCACTTTCTCCATTTGCACAGCAGTAGACTGCGCAGTGTTTTGTTTCCACGCTGCACGAACTATAGCCGTGAATACTTATTTCCGTGTTTCTGCCCTGACCTTTTCCCGCACTACGAAATAATCAATGATACAACCCACCCCCAGAAGCGGTAATAGCATCGCAAACGAACTTCGTCCACAAACTTATATCTGCACTAAACGAGAGAAGAAAAAGGGGAGGACTAAATGCAAAAGGTACTAGTGCACTTTCGTGCTCGGTGGGGCGTGTAAGCGATGTAAACAGGCGCGGCGTGTATTATGTGCGCCAGCGTGCATCACTCGTGTAAAGTGTTCGTAAGAAATTGGCGATGCGCGCGAAGAGCCGGCGAGCCTGTCTCCTTCGTAGCTGCTGCATAACGCTGTTGGGAATTCAGCATACATTGCGCATCTGAAGAGGAAATAAGTGGTGCGTAGACAAGAGAGTAAGGCGTGAACGTGGAGGTGCAAGACGTTTTTTGCGCTGTAAGGGTAGGTGATGTAATAGAAGACGAAGAATAAGAAAGTGTAAATCTTAAAAATAAAAATTAAAAATGAATTCTTTAGGCAAAATATAAAACAAGGCACCAAACCCCTTTTCATTAACAATTAAATAGTATGTTATTATTAGGTTACAATTAATTGTACATTATAATGTTACTTGATTTATGTAAATCTGCATATATTTTATTAAATTGGGGGGGGGGGGGCGGTCGTTTCATTTTAATCTTACAGCAATTTTTAAAAATGTAAAAATTTTGGTTTTTTGGAAATGTTTTTATGAAGAAATATTTTTTCAGAATCGAATTTTCACAATAAAGTACTCATAAAATCCTTTAATTTAAGACTAAAAACGATACAAATTGTACCGTTTTTTATTTGTTATACCGCGTGTTAAAATTATGTTTTCTAACCTGTATTACTTGAAAATTAAGGATAAAATTTAATGTAATTTTCACTAAATATTAATTGTATATAGAACTATAATCCTGCAAATTTTCAAGTTATAAGACTCATTGCTCCTTCAGAAAATAAAAAATGTTAAATAATTGTATTTAGTTAGATAGCGAAATCTTAAAATTTTTTTATATTTTCCTTTAAAAGTTACAGTAATAATTTATTAAGTATAGTAATATAAGCCTACTAGCATGGTTTTGATATCATTTTTTGCAATTTTTTTACATAAATGCAGAATATATAACGAGAGTGAAATGGTACTTTCAGAATAATTACGCGTTGTGTAGGTATGTATGTATGTGTGTGTGTGTGTGTAACATATGTGCACGTACGTGTGTTGTATTAATGTATACATGTGTCACTGATCTGAGCTCAAACACCAGTGGATATAATCTAATCCAGTCTGTGTGCAAAAACTTAATTTTCAGTTAACATTTAAACTTAAAGTATTTTTTGTAACACAAGAACGATTTTCGCGTTTTTCTGTACCTATTAAGCAGGCCTAAAGGACTAGCTTGCCTTCAACTCCTACTTAGTTTTATTATTGTCTAAATTAACGTTTTTATATATTCTTGTACAAAAACTAGAAAAATATTTTCAAAATATTTAATTCTATCCTCTAGTTCACTTTACCCCGCACTGAATAGCCCGGGTAAAGTGAACAGGTATCTTTAAAACATAGGTAAATAATATTAAGCTTAATAAATGAATGACTTTCTTTTAAGTTGCTAGTATGTTTATTGATGTAAGAGGTTTCTTGTGCAACTTAAAAAGTAATGTTTTAAGTATGAAAAATACATTTCTTTCGACTTTTAGAGTTACTATATTCACTTTACCCGAGTCTCCCCTATAATATATAACCTATTTTGTCAAACCCATCCCCAGATATTGACCTATGCATAATATGTTATACTATACAACATGACTTAAACCTCTTAGAGCAAGCTGAGTGCCAAATCAGTTGGCAGCGTTTTTATTATAGGTTGGGAACGTCTGTAGGGCCATGATGAAAACCTGTACATTCCTTGATTTACAGAGGGCTAAACTACTTTTCCAAATGTGCCGGTTAATGACCGTCAAAAGGAGCATAGTTCATGGCGTAAGCTGATTAAGCCATAAACTATGCACCGTACATCATAAACTATGTACATTTTAACGGTCATTAGGGTGTGTACAAATGGAGGACAAAAATATGGTCTGTCCTCTCCAGTTCGTATTCCATCGCTGTTTCGCTGTCCCGTTTTGAATTCAAACGTTGAAATGCATCTATACGTCTATACTCTCAATGCTCCACTGCAAGGGCTAAATTTGCTCCGAAGATCCGGAGTGACTTTAAATGGTTTTAACGTATCAAATCCCGACGTTTGAATTCGAAACTGAACAGCGAAACAGCGATGGAACACGGACCAGAGAGGACAGGCCATATTTTGTCCTCCATCTGGACACACCCTTAACCGGCACGTTCCGAAAAATAGTTATCCCTCGGGTGTACCGCAAGGTTTCGAGAGTCAAACTGATCTGATTAGAGTATCAATGTTTTATTGTAATCAAAATATTTATCCTCAGGTTTTTAATGTAGGAATGTAAATAACAAAATTATTAATCTTAGTTATTGTACTTAAGGTGGAATTTCATCGTTCGTGAAATTTGTTGCGTCAACTCGATCACATGACATTTTACTGGGGAATCCCAATGGTTACATTAATTTTATTATTTTTGTAATATATTATTTCACTGTTACACACATATTATCTTCCTTAAAAGTAACACTTTACATTCATGATAGTTTGCAAACGTTTAAATGTTTCCTTGAAATATAAATACATTCTCAACACTTTTTAAAACTTTGTATTTAGATAACCTTTTCAATGATATGCACGACAGTTCAATTGTTTATTGAAGTTAAACAATTTTAACATGAAAAATGCGAAAGCGCGACTAAAAATATCACGTGGTCAACTTGATGCAAAAGTTTGACGCTACATAAATAAGGTTTAAAAGTCATATTTTATAATTAAATTTTTATTTATCTTTTTTTAATTTTTAAAAATCGTATAACTTTGGCTCCGTTATAATGATTTGTTAAATATAAAATAACTTTGAATTTAGATTTATTATTTGAACATTTTTTCTTAGATAAATTTGGTATTTATTAAAAAAAATGCGAACTTTTTTTACTTTCAAATAATCAATTATAAAACTTATTATTTTTCGAGCTTAAACCTAGTTTTTAATGACTTTTTTACTTTATTCAATCTAAATTCATTCATAGAATATCATAAGTTATAATTCAAATAAAATATTTTATTACGATTTTTCACATTTGCAATAAGTCCTAGGTACTAGGTAGTACCTAGGTACTATTATCTAGTCATCTCTGCTATGAGACATGAAAAGTCGTAAAGCAGTTTCAAAAATTCGTTACTAAATAATTTCATCTTTTGACCCATATTCCATTTTGTGGCAAAGTAGAAATAAATAACTAAGCATAAAATAATTTTACAAGAGGCACATTTCTTTGTATTACTTTATTATTGAAAAGATGAAGTTAAGCTTCCCGTTGCTAACAATGCATATGGATTTTCTTTCCAAAAAGGCGAGTAGTGTAACTTCTTCAATATTTAATTTTCATTATAATTATTTGATTTGTGTTTAAAGATATCTAAGAATAATTTATTAATACTTATAGTATAAGTATTTATTGAAAAAGCCCTAACCTATTAATTTGTTTTGGTTGCCATGACGCATTAATTATCTTAACTGGTTCTTAAATAGAAAATAAGGTAGAAATAAGTCAAAAATTACTTTATTTTTAGGTAACTTTAGCTATAAAGTTATACCTTAGCTGGCCGAATTGGCTTATTTTTTACCGGGGGCATAATATGCTGTTTATAAAACATTATTTATGCGATATAATACAAAAATAATGAAATATATAAAATTTAATGTCATATTCCATGTCCAAGTCCCGCTGGAGTGCGCTGTTGTTGGGGCTCTTTTTCATTAAGAAGCATATAAAATGGATAAGTTTAAAAACTAATTATATAAAACAGTTCTGCCTGCTTTACAGTTTCTGAATCTGTAAAGAAAATAATGTTATGAGAACTTTTAAATAGTTTTAAAAATGTTACAAAAGTATGTTTATTTTAAAAATACTAAGTCAGTTTAAATAGAGTTAATAACTTTTTATTCCTTTGTTTTTCACCTTTTTATTCCTTCATTATTACATATAAAACCTTTGCAACCACTTTTATTTAGTACAATTGATATATATAATTAGTTTTAAAATCCATCCATGCTTATTTAAAAAAGAAAAAATTATCAAATTTGTCAACAACAAGATAATTAAAAGTACGTTTAAAAAAAAGTGTAGCACAAAATATAATAATTTGTCAAGTCTTTGAAAGCGCACGGCGACCCCTTACGCAATAACTATAATGCCATTCCACAACAATGGAAACAAACCGGCGCAGCGGAGAGGGAGATGAAAAAGGGAGTAATAAGTGGGCAAAGGGAGCGAAAAAAAGGTATCGCGCTGCCACAGTGGTAGAGAAAAGGAGCAGTAGTCGGAGAAAGTGCCAGCGGGGCCAAGAGCCACACTCTGCGTCTGCAATTTAATGGCCGCCAACGCTCACGCGCGCGTCCGCTTGCCGGGCCGCGCGCCGTTTGCCTTTATGGCCCGCGCAACGCTGTTTCAGTTGCGGAAAATAAAGTTTCCCTTGCTCGGGTCGTTTCTTTCTCACGGGGTTGCGGCGACGGCGAAGACGGTGATCGAGGCCCGAGGAGGTGCGAATGTACTCCTTTCTCATGGATTGATAGGTATATTTTCTTAGTTTTCTATGATCATTTAAAAAGTTCCTTAGCTGGCAGTAGTACATCGTGCTTCGTTGTTGTGTAAATTAAGTTGACGTTTGTAGGGTGCTGTAATTAGTACTAGCTGCTTATTTGTGGGGATACTTTTTCTGGAGAAGGGAATGATTTAAGAAGTTTGTTAAGCTGTATATAATGTGAATCATACTGAATTTAAATAACATCTGTAATATAAATTTTGGTTAAAGCAACGCCGCTTTAATTTTTATATTTATTTTATTACATGTTTTTTATGAACGATGCCTGCTATAGGTATTATCCTTTCCAATTTGATATCTGGCATAACATCGTCCAGCTGGTTAACTTTATTTAAAAGTTCTGAATTAGTTTAAGAAAACTATAAGTAATAAGTAATAAATAGTAAAAGTAATTAACCGAATAGTTATCTTTATTTGTGATTGCTAAATTAAATTCTGTAGAAGATAACGACAAAACTAGTAAATAGCGTTGTCACAAAAATTAATTATTGGAAAGGGGAGCATTAATGGAAAATGAAAGGGTTACTAATGCTAGCGCAATCAAATAAATTTATTAAATTAATGCTAATATTCGGAATATATACAAAAAGACAGTTAACTAAATAAAGTTCGACTTAAAAAGAACGTAATGATCAATGTTCACAAACTATAACTATTTTATTAATATTGACTTTTTTAATGCACTTTTATCGTTAAAAAGGAAAGTTTTTAAATAATCTCTAAATATCGAAACGATCGCTTTTTTATCAAAGGCAAAGAATGTTACACAAAAGTCAATTGAAATTCGCATAAAATATGCGTCGTACTATATATGGTATGTATCCACAACTTTCATCAATCTAATATAGCGCTCACATTTACTTAGCACTTTTTAAACATTCTTTATTAAGCAAGGGATAAATAACATATTTTCTATTTAATTAAATGCAATACACGTTTTTTAATAGTGCTACATATATTTCAGTAATTTGCGCTGTATAGCCAAAACGTGTACCCATTCTTATGACATTTATATATTTTTTACCATCAGGTACAAATACAATACCTTACGCTATAATAAGATTGTATTTTTCAAATATACACACGCATCTGTATCCATTCAAGTTGCGAAAGCTGACAATAAAAATGATAAGTTACTCATAAATTACGTAACACTTTAGTTTTTATTATTACATCCATGACATTTTTACTATTTTATTGATCCGAATTAGTACTTTTCGATACTAGTGCGATAAAAATGATCACGTGTATCGAATTTTTTTTTGTGTTTAGGAGCTCTTTAATTATAATCAGAACATTATTTTTATTTCATTTCATTTCTGTAGTTTGGTATGATTATAATACTCAGAATGTTTCTATTTTTATTATATTTTCTGTGCTAACATCTTGAGCATAGGTTTTCTCCGGAAAACCGTAAAAAGTTTGCGTGTACACTTTTTGTTTTACAGGCCATGGCTTTCATTTAGTTATATTAAATCTTTTAATATTTGATTCTTGTCTTGTAGTTGATTGCTTAACAATGTCACAATTCAATTTGCTATCTTTAATTCTCGTATCTCATTGCTGGGTTTATCTTTTATTATAGATCCTTCTTCATTGTTTTGACTTGTAGTAACTTTTGCAGTTTCTTATAGATCATCATAGATCTGCTTGAACCAGTTACAATTTGTTTTTACCCGTTTAAGCCTGTCTTCTAGTTTCGTATACGCTATATTTTATTTATTGGTGTCTTCCTTTAATTTTATTACGAGTACACGTAATTTATTTGAGGTTAGATTTTTCTTTTTTTTTTTATTTAAATTACTTTTGTGAAATGTACTATCATATAATATATAACTAATAACTCCAGCTTTTTTGTATGGAATGGTACTTAAAGAATATGTCGGAAGGAATTGCCTCTGGCGACAATCCCCTGCCCGCCATATAGAAAATTTTGAATTTGGTATTATCTACAAAATTCGGCAAAATCTCCATACAGTATATAAAATGCACGAATCAAACACTTTTACTAGAAAATGTAGAGACTCGTCAAAACAGGCAAAGAAGAAAAGCTAAAGCACCCGCAGAATCCACCTATTCTCTAAAGACCCGCAGAAAAAAACACGACCGCGCGTGGAGAGATCAGTTCCATAATGAAATCTTGAACTCGGATTTCAGCTTGCCCTCAAAGCTCCCCAACGAGGAGCGAGAGAGGTGAGCCAATTAAAGCCACCGCTGCTGCTGCTACTGTTATCCCCGCGGCGGCCTGGCCACAGCCTCCCGAGTCCCGGCCAAGACCATATATAAGGCGCTACCTTTATTAGCATACCGGCAAGCTCGCGGAATAAAAGAGGACTCGAGAATTTAATTACTTTTTCCTTCGCTCTCATTCCCTATCTCTTTCTCTCCAGTGGCCGAGAGTAGCTGTTATGTGGCTAATCGTCACCCCCTTGAGTTTTGCTGCTACTCAACGAGGAACTGAGAGAGGGAATGAAAGAAAGAAAGAGCTGGAGAGCAAGTGGCTAACTCGCGGTAGCGGTTAAATGCCCTGCGTTAAGATAATCATTTTTCTCGCTTTTAATCGTGTATTTTTGTACAAAATGTTTGTAATTAGCTCTTAGGGTGGATTTAAACGTGCTCTTTTTAATATAACTTCGTGATTAAACACTTTATAACAGCTTTATTAAAAAGCTACATACACCTCAAAATAGAATATTTAAAATAATGCCAAATCAGCTGTGAAATTGTTATTATTATTTACAACAATTTTATAAAGTTATTTACATGATATTTTTTAAAAGTACATCATATAAGTTACCCAAGTCCCAAGCTCGGTAACCGTTACTCGATAACTTGTACAGTCTATGCACACACTTATACTTACTGCCAGTATAGCCAAATCAAAAATAAATATTTCAGCTTTCTTAGTTTAAGATTCATAAATATTTAAAAAATATTTTGATTTAAGCACTGGTGATAAGTATAAGTGGCTAGAAGAACTAAGAAAAGATTTTAAGCAATCCAATGCAAATTACTTGAGATGAGGAGTCAGGTCAATGTCACAAAAATGTTATCGACTGATAATTACAAAGTTTGAGACGGGAGTGGTTTATAATGTTTACCAATGTATTATTGTTATAATAATGGAATTACTCGGCAGAAGAATAATAGCACATAAATTCACGCAATTTCACTTTTATTATAACTTTAGTAAGCTAATCGTATATAAATTAACCGCTAAAATGTTGTGCTATTTTGCGCTACAACGGTTAAAACCATATGATTCATTCATTTATCGTAACTCAAAAGTATAACTAATAGACGAAATTTGGATACATTGTAATCAATGTTTGAATTACTAGAATTCACATATGCTAGATACATAAGTATTTGTTTCATATTATTTGTTTCTAAATAAGTACCTATTTTATGAAAATAAACTTCTCTTTTTCGCAACACAATAGATTATACACTTTCAAAGCATACTTAAGGTAATAATTTTACAAACTGTTAAAAATAATACTAATGTTACAGCAGGTTTTGCATAATTTTAAATTTGTTCTATATGCTTCCCCTCTTTTAATTATGATTTGATTACATAAGTTATACCGTTATAGTACATTATACAATAAAATATTATTTATTGTTATTACGCTTGTTCTTTTGATGAATCAAGTCAAGCCAAATCAATTATAGCATTATGAATATTTTATTACAGACTAGCTACATTACACGCTCGCTAACGCTCGCTCGTAAAAGTTAAAATTAATGTAGCAGAGTAATGATAATGGTATGCAATATTATTATTGGGATATTATTAATATACTAGAATATAAATATTGTCTATTAACAACAAATTATCTAATAATATTCAATACAGTGCGACAAACAAGTCTATGGCCATTGATATTAAACTTAGAAGCGTGTTTAAATATAAATAAATGATGATAAGCTATTATATATCTTTAATTATTACGTGAAATTAGTGTATCGGGTACTTAGTTGCACGCCTTTTGGAGTTTGTAAGTGAATCTAACAGTTATTTAGTTTACTTTTATTATTTTTTCTTTGAAAATAAAATTACTCTTTATTAAGATGATTCATGAATATTGATGTATTGATTTATATATTTGTTTTATAGTTTAATATTTAGGTGACCATCAAATGAACTAACTATGATTATACATATATTATAATTTTAAGCTACAACATTATTAAACATTTTAGTTTAAAGGAACTATAGTCTTTTAAATTATAAATCATGATACAGCAACACGAATTTTAACTTAATTATTAAACTTTTAATTTCTAATTTAAAAGTAGTTGTTGATTCTATGAGTATAATTATAAAATAAAATTACATTTATCAGTAAAAAAATTAAAACAAAAATAAATAAAATAAATTAATGAAATAAAATATAAACAATTATGTGTACTTATGTACACGCGTAATATGTTTTATAGCATTTTTGGAAACTGTTGTAATATATGAAGATTTAGAAGGTTAGATCTAATAATAATACTTTTTCGAATTTTTATTAGATCTAACCTTATAAATTTTCCTATATTACAACAATAACCAAAAATGTTATAAAGCATCTTACGTGACTAATATGGAATAAATTAATAATGCAGCGATTAAATAACAGCTTTTTAACTTCCTCTAATGTTGTTATTGGTTACATTTTATTAAATAATAAACTATATGTAGGTGAATACAGTGTTTACATTTAAGTATACCTACCTACTTATTTATTTTAGTTATATTATTCGCCGATATGACTGATTTCCTTTATAACATCACAAATCAAAGTGCATTATTCTGCAATGTAGGTATACTTTTGTTATATTTAATAAAATGCGACCATCGACAAAATTGAGGCAACTTAAAAATCTATTATGATTAGATCACTACATTACTAACGTATCACATGTAAGAGACCCGAATTAAGAAACAAGTTTATGCTTAAGCATTTTGTATGATTAATTTAATATTTTATTTCAGTTATTTCATGTATATTAATTCTTTAAACTATGTAAGTGTAGTAATATATATTTACAGATTTACTTATTTATAATATAGTTTAATTGATTATTAATATTTAAAATTTTCAAATTTTAAATTTAATATACAAATTATTGTCAATAAAAGAAAATTTGTAATACATACGTAAAATGCTTTTGCATCATGTATTAGCGATGTAGATGCATTGTTAAGTTTATGTAGTAATAGGTATCGGCAACTTTACGTTCATGCGTGCTGCACTGATCCATTTGGGACTCGGTACGAATGCCACGGGATTCAAAGTTTTTGGCGAAGAGTATCACAATTCAGCATTCGCAACAAAGACTAACGTGATTAAGGAACCCCAATTTATCACAGTTCTTGAATGCATAAAATAGCTGTAGAATCTGTTTTACCCCCTAAACATAAATAAAATTTAAGACCTATAGGTAAAATATATTTTACGCATTTGGCTAGTGCTATAATTATTTTTGCAAATCTTTGAATTGCGTTACTCTTCGTGGCAAACCTCCGAATAGCGATGCTCTTCGCCGCAAAAGCTGAATCGCGACTCTTCTCGCCGTAAACGCTCAATTGCGATACTCTTAGTAGTAAATTAAAACGCGTAAACGTTCGTATTGGGCTGCGCGTTATAAGGTATCTGTTCCGTTGTCATTTCAAAGCACCTTCAAGGTTAGCGTACAGACACAGCGAAAGATGGTAGCGGCGAGCGATATGAATTATTATGAATCTTTGATTGTTCGACATGATCATAGAGTTACGGACTAACGCTATGAACATATTAATTTTTTCCTGGGGCCTGCGGCGGCTCAGTCGGTAGAGTGTCGGATTCCCACGCCGGTGACTCGGGTTCGAATCCTAGTCTCTGCCGATTCATACAAGCACCACTGTAAAAATTACATGTGCTTTGTTTACAAACACACCGCAGAACCCCGTCGTCGATTAGCACCGCATGGAAGCACAAACATGGCGACGTTAAAAAAAAAAAAAAAAAAAATTTCCAATTTTTCATTTTACCCCCTAGTTTATTGCCCACCGAGGCGCGTCTAAAAATGTTATATGACATCAAAATTTTTTAATTATTTAAAATATGGATTGATGGACTTTAATAGTGAATGTCATATTTTAAAATTCTTGATTAAAGAGCGCCTTATTACAGAATCACAATAGAGAAGTAAAAGTGTCTAATTTATATTTTAAAAAGACCATGACACTGATCCCTGTAATGTCGACTAAGACTAGTAATTAATCATTACAATTAAAGGATATTAAATGAAAAAAGAGATAATAAATCTGTAATTGAATCTCAGAAGCAATCTAAAGCATTCTAAAAAAGAGTGTTTCACAGCATATTGATTAACTTTTGATTTAATTTGTTTATCTTTCTTATATAAATAAATGATTAACCTTCGTGTTTGCAAATTGAAAGCAAAAACTATCGGCAATTTATATTACACGTCGATTTGCACTTCATCGGCATTATTGCTCTCATTATGCTATAAATCAATATCTTTATTATAAAGGAGTTGCATTGGTTAGCATGAAAAATATTCAAAACGGTTTTTTGATTACAAATAACAACCGAATTTTATGAAACTTGAACCAGACAATGCGTATACGAAATTGAAGTGCATACTATTATTATTATGTTTATTACTACCTTGAGTGCAAGAAATAAAATAGATTTTACATTTATTTTATGTCTTTAAGGGGGTATTCCAATGTGAATGGTCGGAAAAATCGATATTTATTTTTTTTCATTTTTCGATAGTTTTTGGGCATAGAGTTAATATCCCACAGTCGGTATAGGCGATTCCTGCCATTTTAACTACGTATGGCGCATATATATATATATATAAGTATACAATGAAGGCGTCCCTTTTCACTGTGTAATATGTAGACGAAAGAATTATGCATGGTTCTGGCATTTCTGATTAGCCGTAAGGGTATGATTTTTATGAATTTCTATTTAAAAAAACTTTAAACGCGTTTTTCTCAAAACGACATTTTTGCACCTGGTGCAGATGATTGCTAAAAAACGGCTGAACATATCGAATTTAAAATTTAACACAATATTCAGCTCACTTATGGCTATCGTATGCACAGCAATCATATTAAAATTTAGATTCTAATACATAATTTTGCTTCATTTATAGCGCAAGAAACGTGATTTTTTTTACTTTTCAAGTAACACCGCCATTTTGGCAATTAACGATGAAATATAAAAATTGAGGTACGGGCGATAGCGACGATGATACAGATTAATGGGTAATACCACTCTAGAGCCACGAAAAAGGCCTAACATTGATAATTTTTTTTAAGGATATGGGTAAATGGATCGGGTTTCTTTTTTCAGGGTTTAATTAAACACATATTGAAGTATAAGAAAGTTTTTTATTGAATTTTCAAACAAAATGGCGGCGTAAAAGTTATTTTCCAAAAACGTTTTTTTTATACCTCCACGGGAGAAATTGTAACTCCGAAAGTATGAGAGCAAAAAAAGAAAAATTTTCTTAAAGTATATGTTATTGACTATAGAAGAACATAGGGTCTTTATTTAAATTAATTTAAAAAAAAATAGCATAGGCTTTAAAAAGTTTTCATTTTTTCGACGTACAAATTTTCAGTAAATTGTTTATAAAAAAAAAATTTTATTTAATCAAAATACGGCTATGTACTTCTTTAGATAATGCGATTGTGAACCTACAGTCAAAATTTGAAAGCGATCTATCGAGCGATTTTCGAGCAGCGTTTTCGTCAAGTTTGAAAAAAGTAATTTTGAGAAAAACGCGTTTAAAGTTTTACAAGTACTTAACTCTTAAAAAATTTCGTTTTACCTTTAATCTGCAATGCCTGCACGGTATATTTGGCCATCTAAATTGATATTCTCTTCTTCTTTCTCCTTCCTAACTGATTTTATGTCCAACCGAGCCTTTTTTGCAGCATCGGCGAGCGATCGCTCGGAAAATTTGATGCGACGCTCATCAGCTTCCACGCAGAAGTTGTAGCAGTTTGACCCTATTTTCATCCCCAAATTTTGCATCAGACACATGATACTTAACAGACCATCATTGTAGATACCTACATCAATGTATCCTGCTATATCAAGTACATGTTTGCCACTGGAGAAATATTTAAGTGCCATAGACCACACGGTTACGTTAAAGCTTTCATTCATATTTTGAGTGAATCCGCCAAGGCAACGGGTAAGAAAATCGTCACTGCTCAACTCTTATATAAACAGGAGAAATCGCTTCATAAACTTCTTGAGATATCGGTGCTTTGTGGGTGTAGTTTGATAAATCTCCAGTAGCTTTTGCCTTCTGCCATGAACACCATGAGTCTTCTCCACTCGGGCACTTATCATGTTTTCGTTTGGTGTCTGTTGAAAGTTTGTAGTCTAGCGTTGCGTAAATACTATTGCGCATTTTTTTAATCGAGTCTGGATTTCTGCGTATTGCTAAACCATAATATTTAGATAAGCTGTCGATCAGCTTTCCAGTCAATTTACCTTTTCCTCCAAGGCCTTTTGTTTGTTTTTTCAAATTTCGAAGACGAGTACCCATTCGTTTTTGGACATGATCGATGCACTCTTTTCTCTTTATCATGATTTTCTCGTAGGGCTTTACATCGGTGAGACCTTTAAAGGTCTTTGAATCTCCATCATCAACATAGTTTGGATATACCATACCGTGTAAATATTCTGCTCGTTGGAACATTTCGATGACTGCATCTTCCCCGCTGAGCCCTCGTGATTAGATTGACATTCACTTGCATGACTTTAAGCCCATTCTTTATATTCTTCTGTGTCAGTTTACTTCTTCCAGAATTCACAAGCTTTATAGTATTTGGACTTGACCAAAACATCGACCACCTTTCCTGTAAACCATCCGATTAGCGAAAAAAAATCAAAGAACGATGAAAAACCTCGTTTGTGCCAAAAACCATCACCAGACTCTGTTATACCTTTTTTCTGTCCTTCTTTTTCACTTGTTACTTTTTCTTCTTGAGCTGCCGTCTTCATACTTCTTTGGCAAACTTCTTCTGCTCCAATAGCTATTCTTCTTACGACTATATCGTAAAACGATTGAAAAATGGGACGAGGCAAATTCATGAACGCACAAAACTTTATTATATCATTCAAGCCTACACCCAGGAGTCGCATAGCAAGAACAATTCTGCGATTAATATCATACCATTTTTCAATAAAAGAAGAGCTAGAAATATGAACACATTCACAATATTTACATGAAACCACTACTTTGAATCCCAAGCCTCTCATTCCTGATTCTGTAACGTCTGAGTTGCATTTTTTACACACTACCACTTGCGACAACGCGGTAAATACTGCTAAAAAATCCAAAATTCTATAACTAAATCCTGCGTCGACTTCGAATTCATCAGGATCAATAGGCAACAACGCTCTTGCTGACGTTCTAGCTTTTTCTAAACTTGGTTTTTCTAACGCGTAGTGATTCAGTAGCGGAGCGCGGTTTTAAATGTTCTGTTTTTTAGCATTGGAGGTACCTCCCCGTCCGGACTTTTTTCCACTGTATTGAGGTTTTTTATCACTCATTTTGTTTAGTGTACAATTATTATTGATAATTCACTATAAAACAACTTTATATTGATTATTATTTATATAAAAAATAAAAAGATCAACCGCAAAAACAAATCGGAGCGTCTGACTCGGCGTTATTTCGCAGCTGTACAGACCTACACATACACGTATATTATAGTGTATATATAATATATGTACATGTATATTATAGTGTCAGTATACCCTGGTGACCACGAATGGAAACTTAGTGACCTTTTACCTTGTAAGTAAGGCAGGTATTTAATATTTCAACAGGTAAAAGCGAAAAGTAGGAGCGGTACCACATATGCTCTAAACGCACACTCCGAGGCGCGACGGCAAAATTGAAAATTGAAGCTGCTACAATATCTTTTTGACCATAAGACAACTTGGATATTGTTTTTATGACCCTAAAGTGTTGTTCAAGCAAAAAAAAAACGATTTTTAGATCCTAGAGTGACGTTAGCCCTTAAGAATCCGCTTTGACTTTCTGTTTCAGATATCAAGAAATAAAATACATTTAAAGTTTATTTTTTGTCTTTAATTCACGTTCAATCTTTCCAATTTTCGAAAATATTTAGACATTCAAAATAATAAATCAATATCTTAAAAAGTATATTAGAAACATAATAGTATGTTAAATATTAACTGTCATGATTTATTATTATCACTATTATATGTAGTGCAAGAAATAAAATACATTTAAAGTTTACTTTATGACTTTAATTCACGTTGAATCTTTCACACATCAATGAACCTTTTTGTGGTGATCATAAGTGTATCTGACGTGAAAAAAAACATTCTAAAGTTTTAAACAGCTACGGATTTAAAAAATATATATTTTTTGATAATCTGCCATATTACAAATCTTTGATAATAAAACAATAATTAAATTATTTAATTAATGTATAGTTTTTATTAATCAAAGAATGACAATCTTAATCCTGTAAAACGCAGAGAGTAATCTTGTATATATATATATATATATATATATATATATATATATATATATATATATATATATATATATATATATATATATATATATATGGGTGGTTCTCTGACATATCGTGCGCGAAAAAAAATGGATTTTCCAATAATATTTTTTTTATGCTCCTATAGTATGTATGAGTATCCCTGAAGTTTTTCAGATTTTTTCCATCATTATTTTCCGAGTTACAGAGGGTCAAACTTGGCCATCTAAGCATTTTTTGCATTCTTTGGCCATACAAATTAATTTATAACTCCTCAGGGAAGCATTTTTCACAAAAAACGTATACATACTTTTTTTGTAAAATTTTCTGTAGTTTGCATTAAAAATACTTGCAAAGTCATATATATATGTTATAACTATCTTATATGCCAATTAAACCTTAAAATGCTGATTCTGAGAGTTCGATCAAAGCCTCGACCACCAAAAAATTCATGGAGATAACTTTTTATGGTACAAAAGTCCCAGTATAGGTCCCAGAATGGAGGGGATCCTGTATCTTAGTCTAAAAATTAAGATAATCATCAATTCATGCTAAAAATGATTAAAATCATAGTTAAAACTATGATTTTTTTATAGTGCAAAAGTCCCAGTATAGGTCCCAGAATGGAGGGGAGCCTGTATCTTAGTCTAAAAATTAAGATAATCATCAATCATCAAGTTTTAACTATGATTTTAATCATTTTTAGCATGAATTGATGATTATCTTAATTTTTAGACTAAGATACAGGCTCCCCTCCATTCTGGGACCTATACTGGGACTTTTGCACTATAAAAAGTTATCTCCATGAATTTTTTGGTGGTCGAGGCTTTGATCGAACTCTCAGAATCAGCATTTTAATGTTTAATTGGCATATAAGATAGTTATAACATATATATATATGACTTTGCAAGTATTTTTACTGCAAACTACAGAAAATTTTACAAAAAAAGTATGTATACGTTTTTTGTGAAAAATGCTTAGATGGCCAAGTTTGACCCTCTGTAACTCGGAAAATAATGATGGAAAAAATCTGAAAAACTTCAGGGATACTCATACATACTATAGGAACATAAAAAAAATATTATTGGAAATTCCATTTTTTTTCGCGCACGATTTGTCAGAGAACCACCCATATATATATTGTTTTTTTTTCACGTGAAGATCTATGTCAGCCACTTATGGTTCTCTTCGATCCCCATAACTTTAAAATGAATTATTTTTTTCTATTTCTTCTTTTTCGGCGATAACGGCTTTGCTTGGTTAAAACGGATTACCTTATATATATATATATATATATATATATATATATATATATAACGAATATTGTCAAGTCAAATCGACACTATTGTCAAGCCATAAGGAGTATAAAGAACAATATTAAGACCTCATTACCGCAAGTACACGAAAATATCAAGAAAGTAAAAAAGAAGTCACCCTAAATTAACTACAGCCCATAAGTTGCTTAAATGCAACCCGACAATACATATCACGAGCGACGGATAACAAACCCATCAAAATTAGGTATACCACCCGTACGCTTCGCAAAAAGAAAATGAATAGGAAAGGATCCTCCTGCAGCAGACCTCACAGTATCTCCAATTTGTCGGGGCTCTGAACTCAATTACCAGAGGATCTCCTCCTCCCATGTACCTACCGCTGCTGCTTCCACGCATCCTCCCGTCATTATCGCGCACGTATGAGCTCATAACGCAAAGGATATCTTGCCCCCTCCCCTTCCCCCACCACATATATGTAC
Organism: Gastracanthus pulcherrimus; assembly: GCA_949152435.1. Classification (NCBI taxonomy): domain Eukaryota; kingdom Metazoa; phylum Arthropoda; class Insecta; order Hymenoptera; family Pteromalidae; genus Gastracanthus; species Gastracanthus pulcherrimus. The sequence goes on from OX424575.1 coordinate 31,713,464, forward strand.
AGCTTTAGTATACACGTAAGGAACAACATGAGCGTCTGCCAGACTCGTGCGCTATTCTGGGGAAAGATACAAAGGCACTATATATATAGACACGCGGTAGAATGGGGTCACGGGGGGCTGTAATAGAATTTGGGCCTAATGAGTATCCTAGCGCAAGCGCAGCTATTCGTTCGGCTTTATACGTAATCCTGGCGCTTGTTAACGGCAAGAGAGAGAGAGAGAGAGAGAGAGAGAGAGAGAGAAAGAGAGAGAGAGAGAGAGAGAGAGAGAGAATATGGTTCGCGAAATACGTGTGCCATATGGAATTGCACTAATTATGCGGGGTTTAATAGGTGGCGATGTAACCGATTGTGTGCATATGGGGTTAGAGCTATACGTGAATGGGATTTACGGAGGATTGTTGCGCGACTCAGATGCGGTTTCGGGTGTTGTGTAATTGAGTTGGTCGGGTTAGAAACTTATTTTGTAAAAATTAGTACAGTCGGTGTGCTCCTTGCTGCGATCAAGATGTATCCGCGTTGTTTGGTCATATACTAAAAGTGATAATTTAGTGAAAGATAATGTGAGTTATTAAAGAGTTTAATTTATAGTATGCATTAGGCACTGGTACTAGGTTAAGAAGTAGATAAAACTATTTAAATGACGGATATTATCTATTAATCATAAAGAAGATATTCTTAAAAAAATAAAACCTGACTACGAAAGACTAAAAACAATGAAAAAATAGAACGGGCCTCTAAAATGGGATGACCAGAAATAGTATATTGAAAAAAAAACTAAAATAGCATTTAATTACTATCTAATTAAAGAATGTTATCCTATATTGAGATCAGTGTTTAATGTTTCTTTCTAATAGTAAAATGTACTTTTAAATTACGTCGTAAATACCGATTTAAGCAATAGTTGGGGCATAACGCCCCCCCCCCGCCCCTACCTCAATTGGGATGTAACGGGCCAACGTAATTTTACACTCTTGCTGTTAAATTATAGGTACCAAACTACTGTAAAAGAGAAAGAAGTACAGTGTTTGTTTATGCTTAATTAATCGCGATATTAGATCGGGATACGTTACAACAACTCATAAATAAAGAGAAACTTTACATCCGCTATGCATGAAAATTTTTGTCATTTTTACATCACTAAAAAGACTTAAATTCCTGTTTTATATCTGCTACTATTTCAATGCTTCAAATTATTATTTTTTACTAATAAACATGTCAACCTCAACAATACGTCTACTCTACTACAATCAAATAAAACATTTTTATGTCCTAAAAATGGTTGCCCATCATACGCCAACAAAAGTGTCCTACTATGCCCTATTTGCAATAATTAACCTTTCGTATCATAAGTTTTTGTAATCTTAATTAAATAAAAAGTTACAAAAAGCAAAATGAAGCTTGAAATATATCCTAAAAAAGGAGCATTGTTTGATTTTTTAAATACACTCATTCACACACTAAACCTAGAAACAGATTAAATTAATAATTAATAAATAGGTTGCAATAGAATGGACGCATCATTTAGTTTTGCATATCACGGACAAGTATTATTAATCTATACCGTGAATGTGACGTAGGTACCTGCTCACCATCGCCTTAAATTTACAGAACGATGGCAAGTACTTAAGGGAGTTCTATACCTACTACACTAGTCAAAATGATTGCCCTTTTAATTTCCTGTTTATTCACAAGATATACTCGAATATTAAGATTGCATAGATAAACTTATAACAAATAACAATTATACATTTAAATTAACAATTCTTTTCAATGTAATTATCAATCAAAAGTTCTATTAAGATGCTGATTTAACTCATTCTTTTAGGTTAAATGTACCTTTCTTTTTGTTTTTAATAAATATTTTTTATAAGCTCTAATGATGACCCAATGATTTTTTTAGCGATAATTCTTCGTCAAACATTTGTCTTATACTGCAAAAATTTTGAACAACATCTTAGCATCACATGCTTTGTAATATGTAAATAAGTACGACGAATTTGCAGTTTCCCATAAGAGTCCATATTAAACAGCAAAAATAAAAACATTTATTTCTCGACTTCTAGGTACACTTCTTAAAATTTATATGAGTGTTTTTGCGGCGTATCAACCTGTAAATACAATTTTATAATTCTCTCAGCGTTATTTCTATTTGATATAGAACTCCCTTAAAACTGCGCTGTTCTACGGTAAGCCAGCCCAGTTTCATCCTGTGAGGGTTGTTCGTCCCTCCTTACCCCACAGATGTATCTGACAGATAAATTTTGCAGACGTTGGAGTTTAGTCTGCAATTCTTTGGATACATCAAGTATATGTGTGTATGTGTCCCTCCGTATATCGAGTAATCCATGATCAAACATAATGTTTCAGGGCTAAATTTGATCTTTTTATTCTACACGAAGTATGTATATATGTTGACATATTAAAAAGCAACAAATTCGTCATTTTTATTTTTCACCCCAGTATTAAATAGAATGAATAATTTTATATTCCAAACATTTTTTAAAGTTTATTCAGTAATTTAGTAATTTAAATTTATGCAAAAATATAGCATTAATTATGAAGTATTATTGCTTAAGATATTCTTTAATATATATAATAAATTTAAGATAAGATAATATGTAACTAAGAAAATCTTAAAAATGTTCATTACGTGTCATTATTCGAGTTAATTATTCAAAATAGTTTATTCAAACTCATTTTAACTGTGAACCCAAATCGTAACTCTAATTAAGTTTATTCATAACAAATTGTATTGGAATATCAAAAATATATTGATTAACTAAAAAATGCTATATATTCTTCTTTTATTTTGCAACTATTGAATACAATTTTTTTTTACAACTTATTGGAGTAAAAGAATATTTTTGTGATAAAAATAAGAGTATTAAAAAAAATTTTTGTACACATACCTATTAGAAAAAATTTATTTTAAATAGTTTACAAGTATTTTTTTTTTTTAAGTGGTATTTCGAACTTGAATGTTCATCGCCTCATCTACGCAAGCCTTCCTCGTTTCCCTATTTTGTGTTAACCCCATCCATTTCGCGCCCTCCCGCCCAATTTCAGTTACGTCTGCTTTTACGTTATCCTCCCATCTGCGTCTAGGTGTACCTAGAGATCGCGTTGCTTTCGGTTTTTTTTTTTCATCGCCCATTTTTGCCACGTGCCCTGCTCATCTTAGTATCCGTGATTTTATTATTCTGTTAATATTTGGTTACGCGTACAAATTATGTAGCTCGTCATTGTGCAGTTTCCTCCACTCCCCAGTCCCGTATTTTCCGCAGAACCTTATTTTCAAATACCCTAAAACGATTTTCTTCCGCTTTAGTGAGCGCCCAGGTTTCGCACCCGTACAAGATTACCGGCATTATTATAGTCCTATATATCCTTATTTTGACATTTTTCGACACTAACTTTGACTTAAGTAATCTATTCACAGCGTAGAAGCAGGCATTACCCGAATGAAGTCTCTTATTAATCTCGGCTTTAATTTTGTTTCGATCATTTATAGTTGTACCTAAATATCTGAATTCGCTAACCTTTTCAAAAGTGAAATTTCCGACTCTGAGATCCCCCTATCCTTCGCGAATGCCCAGTTTCTCCATGGTCATATATTTCCTTTTCGATTCGCTCACTTCTAACCCCGTATCTTTAGCCGCATTTATAAGGATTTCCGCGTTTCTCGCCACCATTCCACCATTATCTCCCACTATATTCAAGTTATCCGCATAGCCTAAAATCTGCGTTGTTCCGTTGAGTGTTGAGCCTAGCTCGCTAGCCTGCATTTTTCTAACAACATACTCTAGCGTCAAGTTAAAGAGTATCGTTGAAAGTCCGTCACCTTGCTTCAAACCGTCGCGTATCATGAACGATTCGAATAAATTACCGCCTACTCGGACCTTTCCAGTGCTTCCATTCGGACATATTTGAATTAATTTTACGAGTTTTTTTGGTACGCCAAGGAGCACTAGGATTTGATACATTTTGCTTCGTTTGACAGAGTCGTACGCTTTCTTAAAGTCCACAAATAGCTGGTGTATAGTTTCACAATATTCCCGCTTTTTCTCTAATAATTGTCTTATGGTAAACATTTGATCGCTCGTCAACCTGTTGCGCCGGAATCCACATTGATAATCTTCTATTATATCTTCTGCGAATGGTGTGAGTCTGGCTTGTATTACGTTTCACAACTTTGTAGCAGGTAGATAAAAGTGAGATTCCCCGGTAGTTATTGCAGTCTGTTTTATCTCCTTTTTTAAAGATCGGTATGATGATGGATTCTTTCTAATTTTCTGGTATTGTTTAATTTCTTCAAATAGCACATACTAGATCAAAAATTTTAGATGTAAGCGCGGTGCCCCCATATTTAAGTAGTTCAGCTGGTATAGAGTCGTTTCCTGCGGCCTTATTGTTTTTTAGCTTTTTGATCGCGGCCTCTACTTCTTTGTCGGTTCGTCCATATGGAGTTCAGCAGTGTGGATTTCGTCTCCCATTTTCTCGGAGTTTTCATACACGTTTAATAACTTATCGAAATAGTATTTCCATAATTTCAATAGTTCATTTTCGCTTGTCACGAGGTTCCCGTCCTTATCTTTCATTAACTGCGATCTACTGAAAACCCTTCCTAATAGCGTTTATTCCTTTGTACATCTCACGCGGATTATTTTCTTTACTATTAGTTTCTATTTTTCTAATTTCATTTTTCTCATACTCGCGCTTCTTGTTTCTGAAAATCACACCCACTTGCTTTCTTATTTCATGGTATTCTTCTACGACCCTACCGCTTTCATTGTGTACGCTATCTAATTTAGCCTTCTTGCGCCTTTCAAACCAGAGTTCGCACTCTTCATCAAACCATGGTTTGCTCTTCGGCATTTTTTTCTTACCCCGTAATTTGTTCGTGGCCCCTTTTATAGTTTTTTCGATAGCCCCCCATAACCTGTTCGGATCGTTATCTACTCCCGTCTGTGCATCCGTTTCCTCGAGCACCTGAAATCGGTTGCTAACTTCTACTTGGTACTTGATTTGCTCTACCCCGCTTCGTAGTTTTCCAATATCAAAGGTTTCTACTTTGTTCTCTCGCTTACTATTTTGACCGGCTACTAATCTGGCTCTTAATTTGGTCACTACTAGATAATGATCCGAGTCGCAATCCGCCCCCCTATAGGTCCTTACGTCGAGTACATTGGTGTGGCGCCTCTTATCAATAAGAAAATGATCGATTTGATTGTGCGTGGTCCCGTCCGGCGATGTCCACGTTGCCTTGTGTATATCCTTGTGCTTGAAACACGTGGTCTTGACTATAAGATCTTTTGCGGCCGCGAAATTTATGACCCGAATACCATTATCATTGCTGGTTTCGTGCAGACTTTCTTTGCCTATAGGGGGCCTAAACATTTCCTCGCTCCCTATTTTAGCATTGAAATCCCCCACTACTATTTTGGTGTCGTAAGACGCGAATTGATCGATTAATTGCTCTAAAGTTTCATAATAAAGACCTTTGACTTATTCCTCTTTGTCCTCCGTCGGACAGTGGACGTTAATAACCACGTAATTATACCACGCTCCTTCGATGATGATATACGAGAGTCGGTCATTCACGAAATTGCAACTTTTAACGGAATGTATGATGCTTTTGTTAACAAGAAATCCGGTGCCTAGGGAATGCCCGCTCGCGCCCCCATATAAAAAGGTGAAGTTACCGGATCCTAGCATCGCGTTATCTTTCCATCGGGTTTCTTGTATTGCTACCAAATCTAAATTGTACCTCTTAGTTTCATTTATGATTTTCCGGAACGCGCCCGCTCTGTGTAGACTGCAGACATTCCAGGTTCCCATCCTTAAGTTCCTTTTGGTTTTAGTTTCGTTTTGTTTTCTTTGAGACATGATAGTAAGTTAAACCCGCGCGTTTTGGATCCTGTTCCGATCGCAGGTGAGTCCATCCGTTTAGGAGTGATAACCCTCATACCTCCCTCGAACTAAGTATGAGAGCTTTCCGACTTTGGAGGACATAGTCAACTCGTCGTCAGACACACTCGGTTTCATTCTCATATCCTAACGCCCCCCTGCAAGGCAGCGCGCCTTCGCTGGCTTCGTTGCCATGTAAGACCAGGTGGCGAATCATTCTACACGGGCAGTTGTCATCGCTCCCGCGTCCTCCACGACAGCAGGATTTTTGACCCATTTTTTGTTTGAAATGTGTGGTAAAGTTTACAAGTATAGCATTTAAAAACTAACTTAAAAAGTTTTGCATATCAAATTACATTTCTGTCCAATTGACAATAATAAATTTTATAACACTATAATTGTTGATTAAATTTTATTTATGAATATAGAAAATGCATTCTACCTTAATGAAAAAAATTTTCGTAATTTTGTTCGAGATTATGAACAACGGATTCATTTATTACAAAAATATCATATAAAAGAAAAACGGTATAAAACAGAAACAAATCGATCAATCTTAAATGTCTGTTATTTCAACTCTTCATTAAATAATAAAAATAGAGCTTTGAATGGCGAAAAATTACCTCATAATACTCAAGAAAAAAGCTATAAAAAGATTTGAAGAACAAATGAATATCATTCAGATGAAAAAAAGTTATAAAAAAATGAATCGATAGATCTTAAAAATTCTTCTTTATTTTAAATCTTCATCAAAAAACGTAAACAATGATCTTAGAATAACAAAAATTACCGCATAATACTCAAAAAGAAACTATTAAAAATTAAAAAACAAAATGCATATCATAAAAATGAAAGAAGTTATAAAACAAAAACGAATCGATAAATCTTAAAAATTTATTTTGATTTAAAAACTTCATCAAAAAACGTAATACGCAAGCAATCTCCAATCAAAAAAATTTTGAAAAAGAAAATATCATAAGAAATGAAAAAACGTTATATAAAAGATACGATTTGATAAATCTTGAACATTCTTTTTGATTTCTATTCTTGATCAAAAGACGAAAAAAATAAGCGTTTGTTGGTAAAAGATTATCATGTAATACCCAAGAAATAAAGAATCATAAATTTTTTCAAGAAAAAATAACCTCGAATATCTCGAAAAATAAAAATCCTCATGATCTGAGCAAGGAACTTAGCAGAGAGATAGTAGAAAGTTACCTTTTTGGAAATTTTTGGAAGGTATACTTAATTCCACTTTACTCACATCATCATTTGCCATATAAAATAATTTTTTTTTTACAAAATGATTTTTTTTCTCAATTGTAGAAAAATAAAATGTTTTAAAAATTTTACAGAATAATTTTCTCTATTGACGTAATTACATCAATTTTTTTCAAAAACTTTGCATTTTACGTTTTAGAGAAATCACCATTTAAACAAGAAAATTACGTTTCCCTGTATAACAAAAGAACGGAAACCGAAATTCCGGGTAGTAAAAGATAGGAAATTTTATGCTATCTCGAATGCAATTTCATTGGATCGATAATATTATTTCTAACGTACCAAAAAATCCAAAAAACTAAAAGCGAAAAATCGAAAAACTGCTAAATAACAAAAAATATCTGAAAAACTATAAATCTCATTATTGTGCCCCCTTTGTTTAAACAAAAACAAATGAAATGAGCCGCAAAACATTAAATGTTACCGTGGATTACTTGAGATATGGATGCATACACACATACACACACATATACACATACATATGCACACACGCACGCACGCACACACACGCACGCATGTACGCACGCACTCATGCACGCACTCACGCACTCACACATCCATACGGCCGTTTTCTAAAAATAGTGTATTTTGATTCTTTATATCTCAAAACATGTTTCTAACATGTTTTTAGCTAAACTTTTTTCTTACTATCACAAAGCTTTCTTTTTGAGGAAGCAAAATTATTTTATAAAAAAAGTCGATATTCTATAGCCCACGATAAATTGAGTAAAACGACACCATTCCTTCTGAAAATTTCCAAAAAAAGTAGTTTGTTATTATCTCTTGGCTGAGTTATTTGACCCGATCATGAGAACAAGTTTTCAAAATTATTCTTATCTGTTATTCATGTGTATTACGCGTTCATTTTTAGCCAAATGAAGATTTATTTTTAATTCTTTTATGAAGATCAAAAATAAAAAAGAATTTTTTACACATGTTCATAAAATAGGCCCATTTTTGTGCATATAAAGTGGATGGAAAATTGCTCATTTTGGCGTTATTAAGAGATAAACTGTAAAGTATGTGGAGATGACCCTATTTCCTTCCTAGGGAGGAAATGATTCCCATCCGCCAAAGCGGAAAGTCCCCATCTGCTTTGCATGCATAAAAGGGCCTATTCATGAACTAATTAAAAAGATACAGTGTGTATTTTTGGATGATCCGACCTGATAGTTTGAATAAGGTTATTCCCTTCTTTAGTTATACACGAAAACGTCATTCTATGCCTACACAGTTATATCTCGGAAATATATAACGGAAAAATTTTGAAATCATATTAGATGATTAGGAAAATAGAGAAGAATATTAAGTAAAATTTTGGAGTCTTGACCTGTTTCTTTGTCGAGAAAAAAATAATTTTTTAAAAATAATCGATTTTCTTTCTCCGACGATAACTCAATTAAATTGGCAGCATATTATCTGAAACTTTACAAAAAGGTAGCATTTTCTATCTTTTGACCTGTTAGTGTTTTCAGATCATAAGATAATTTATGTTAATTAGATATTGAGGTTATGTGTTTTTTGAAATTTTTTTTATCTTTTATATCTCGAGAACGCCGCGGTCATTTTTTACCAATAAGGTCTGATTTTCTTTTAATTTTAAAATAACGATTCAAAATTCAAAAGAAATTTCAAGATTTATTGACTTGTTTTGCTTTCTCACAGATTCAATGAATCTCGACGTTTTCGAGGTTACTGACTCATAAAAATAGGTTTACAATAGGTTTTTAAATAATGTCTGTTCGTATGTATATATGTGTGTATATGTGTGTATGTTTTGTAATGTATAAAACTAAAATTAGTATCCACCATAATTCTTCAAGGGAAGCATATCACGCGCTGAAATTTTGAAGGCATATTACTTATGTTTGAACTTAGAACTGATAAGATTTTGGAGCTGAATAATATTAAACTCGACTTTAGCAAAAATCATTAATTTTTAAATATTTGTAAAAATCGAAAGAAAAATTTATTATTATTTTATACGCTGAACTTGTCAAATATATGTACATTTTTCATAAAGTTTCATAGTTGATGTAATTTTCATTTCGATCGATATACCTTATAATAACTGTAAACTTATTATCGTAAAATAATAACAAAATATTAGTTTAAAGAAATTGTAATAAGCGAAAAAAATTTTTTGTCATTTTATACGTCGAACTTTTAAAAAATATGTACGATTTTATAAAGTACATGTCATTTTATTTCGATTGATGTATCTAACGGTAACTTTAAAGTTGTTTTTGTAAAATAAGAACAACATTTTAGTTTAATAAATTGTATAAATAGAAAATTCTCTTTTATCATTCTATATGTTGAACTCGTCAAAAATATGTATGTTTTCATAGAGTTGACGTAATTTACTTTCAATGTTTTATATCTTACAATAACTGTGAAGTTATTTTTGTAAAATAGTAAAAAAAATATTAGTTTTACAATTTTCTTTTAAAACCAACCATTTTCATTTGTCTTTTAAAACTTTTATTTGTTTTACTGATACCTAAACACTTGTATCAAAATAATTAATTATAGCATTAATTTATTAATTCCGAAGTTTCATTATAACATTCCTAAATCGATTAATCAGGACCTCTCTTTGAGAAAGCATTTTTCTCTTTTTCATTTTGAGCAGCGGTTTTCGATTTATAACTATTTTTCGCTTTTTTTAATTTTGAGTTTTAGATTTTCTGTTTTTTTAGTATATTAGAAATATTATGATAAATCTATTGTAAATTCATTAAATAGAATATAATATTACCTATCTTGGTGGTTTTTTAGTTAGTTACACAATTACAATAATTTATTTTTATTTTAGTAGTAAATACTACATTAATACCAGTTATTGTTATTTATCTATTAATATGTACTAGCGAGTGTAGGATAACCTGCTAAATAAGTAGGGGAGACCGGGGCAAAGTGAGCCTAATAATGTTTGAGCACGAATATATAAATATATTTCAACTATCAATAATTCGAAATATATTAGAAAGGTAATATTGACTTTATTTAATATAAATTTCAAGCATCAAGACTGCAAAATAATTGAAAGTATTTTAAAATTCAATTACAAGAAAAAAATGAGAAGGCCTACTTTGTCACGAGTTTGGGGTAAAGTGAGATTAAATAGATATGCAGATACAAGTTTAAATTACGATAAATTAATAAGTTTTATTTAACTTTTAAACGTAACTTAATTAATTTGTTAACAGACATGTAAGTTTAAAGTTTTACAAAATGTATTTATCAGACATAACCGTAGAGCCAGTTTGAGGTTACACTTCCCTGGTAGAAAATTGAGCATATTAGATGGTCGGTTCACGATCTATTGGGCAGATCCGTTTCCTAATAGTTCGCCAGAAATAAACCAGCATCTGACCAGAAATTTATAGAAAATCTAAATAGCTTACATAACCCTAAACAATTATTGAAAATGTAAATCCCATTATAGTACTTCTGCGTTAAAACAGCATGCAAATTTTTATTCGATTATTTATTTGATTTTTTTGATGTCTTATTTAATTATAAAACTCTAACCTTAAAAAAACTTTTAATGAAATAAGTTTTTAGTTTTTATTTCGAATCTATCCCAAATATATCTTAGCATTCTATTAACAATAAGCTATTGAATCCATGACATAATAATCATTATTAACTTATAAAAATTCGTTAAACGTTATTTTTTATTTATTTATTCATAAAAAATAAATAAACTTTTTTAAGACTTTTAAGCAGAAATTGGCCATTCCCTATAAAATAGAGTAAAATCTGGCGAACATATGGGGAACGTTTCTACCAGGGTTTCTTTTTTACATTGTTTATATAAGCTCGCTTTACCCAGGTCAGTTTGCCCCGAATGCACATGCGATGTAAGAATATTTTTTAAGAGATTTACGTATTGTCTTATTGTATTAAAAAATAGCTATTGAAATTTTAGTGTAAGTATAAAACAAAAAAATTCAGTAATAAAATAGCATACGTAACACTTCTTTATCTAAAAATCCAAACATGCAAAATTATCATATCGAGTGGCTCAAAAATACATTGTTAAATTCTTTACTAAATACCGATTAAATGTACCACGAAGCATTTAAAAATAATTTTTTAGTTAGATTATTTTGATATATAAGTGAAATTAATATAAATGTTTTATTTACGTCGAAATATAGAGAAAGCTCATTTTACCCCGAAGCTCACTTTACTCCGGTCTCCCCTATAATAAATATATGTGATTAGATTAGAAAATCATATTGATTTTTCATCACGGAATTAAATAGAACAAACTATTTCATATTGGAACAATTAATAAGGTTTGAGGAAGTGTCAATGAATTGGAAGCCGATTTTTATTATTTTCTTAATAAGCGTCTTATTTCAGAACTTATTTACGAATAAAATGTTCTCTTATCCATCATAATGAACGTCGATATCGACATTTTTATAGAATAGAAGCTTGATGTATTCAAGAAACAAAATGATGCCAAATGACTTACATACACTACCGGAAGCCTTGTATGTATGTAGATACCTGATTAGTCTCCCGGAATCGATTCTTTTAGATATAGATTAATTTTTTATTTTGATTATAATTCGGTAAACACTCGGTCTTATATTAGTCGGTTTTAGCTGTTTACTGAAAAATTATTTTTTATTAAATACAATATAAGATACAGATGAAAATGATATTAAAAATTAAAAGTTAAGAAATACTCTTTATTACTAAGTACAATGATATACATTTCATTTTATTCTTATGGCTATTCGTTATTTTATTATACATACGTATTTTATGTTAAAACTTGATGTTTGCTCAGTAAATAATAATGAGACTTAAATAAACTCGTTTGAAAAGTCGTTGGAAATAAATAACATAGTTAAAAACGAACTCTTGGAGTTAACGATTTGTTTATACAATAAGTATTGCCATCTTTGTGTAACAAACAGGGGCGTATATCATAAAAATGATAAAGATTTATAACCGTCATACAAATAAGCGGGTCATTCTGTTTTTAATACACTGATAAATCTAGAATAAGTATTGGTTTTAAAGTGCCATTTTCAATTGAAATTGACAGCTTCAGTTAAAGTTTTAAACAGATAAATTATTACACCTCTAAACTTAAAATATAACTATTCCAAAAGATATGTGAAAACTAAAATATATTACACTAGATTTTTACATTTAAAATGTTTTCATCAAATCCATCTACAAAAATCCATAATTTACAACACATTCAATACCAGCATCTCATTTCTTTACGAATCATAAAAATAACTCAGCGTCCGAACAATCCAAATTATCAAATCTCTTCATCCAAACACCATCCACCTGCATTTCCTCATCGCGTAAACTAGCCAGCAGGCCAGTTTATTAAACTCAAGTCTTCATTTAAAAACATGCGCCTCGAACAGAAAGCTCCCCCTCGCAACGCAAAACCGCGCGTAGTCACTTGATACCTGCAACCAGTACGAGGCAGAGAAACGGCGGAAAAAAAACCACGGACGAACGTACGCGAGTAGTACCTGGTCTCGTAAACCAAACTCGCTTCCAACAACACACGTAACCACGTACACAGTAGTACATAAGTGTGCGCGCAAGCGGTGTAGTGTGTAGCTCGCGTGACCGGCCGGTATCACGCGCCTATCTCTTTCTCTACCCGAGCGCGAGCGTTAAATATGCATTTCAGGGGTCGTGCGGTGCGCGGCAAATTAGTCGACTGTGGGAGGAGGGGGTTAAGCGCCGCGAAATTTTCGCCTCAGTCGCGGGGAATCGCGGAAAGAGTTAACGAAGCAGTTTGTAGTCTAGGGTGTTGCGTTGTTGTTATTGCCGGGTGTAGAGGTTCGCTTTACTTTTGTTTCGTTGTTCATTGGATTGTCGATAGGATCTCTGATCTGACGATGTTCTGAGTTTCCTTCGTACGTGTGCCTGGCTTAAAAATTTTCACAATAAGCTTATCTGCTAATTTAATACGTTTAATTTTATATGTAATTAGCTTGTTAAATTTTCTTAAAGTATTAAAGTTACGTGTCATAGTTAAAATGCATGTTGACAAAGATTACAAAAGGATCATGTGATCTAGGTTTGATGTATAAATATTCAGTTATAAAATAATTGTTTATTAATTAATTATGATTATTTGAAATATAATTAAGCTTCTATATCTGATGAAAAATGTACAAGAAACTCGAAATGTCAAATTATAAAATTATGCAATTAATAAATATAAATAAATAATTTTGTTCATCTACGAATGTGCTGTTAGAGCCACTTTAAATATTTAAATTTGTTATAAGTTTTTCTGTATACCTGTGATGAAAATTTAAATAATTATTTATAATTGCACTAAAAATGTCAATGTACTGATAATACCAATGTATCACCAATTATACAAGAGAAATTATTTTATTTTATAAATTTTATAAATAATAAAAACGTTTGACACAAATATCGAGTATTTTTCAAGCATAATTTGTGATACACTTTTCTGCAGAAATTCAATAATACTCGTTAACAAATTGAATTCATTAAACTAGTAGAACGAGTAATCGCTTTTCACGGTTGATCTACTTTTCGCGTGTTAGCTAATTAGTAGCAAAAAGAAAAAAAATACGGTCATTTGTTACGTATTCGTAATTTATGACGTAACTATCCGGATGAATAACGGTCTGACCCGTCTAATGTTCGTAAAAGCTGCAAGTGCGTAATTCCACCAACTCAGGGTTTACTTATTTTTTACCACACAAAAAAGAAGACTCGAGTCAATCAACGATTATTCATCGATAATCATACCTATTCATTGAGCAGAACAAAGTTTGCATGATATAGAGCGTGTGCCTTCTCATTATTTCTCGTTTATCCCTGCACGCACAAATTACGCGTATACAATTGACCTTCTCCCCGTTACAAGGGCTGCGGCTATTTTCTTTTTTCTTTTTACGTGCGGGGCCACGGCGTAAGCGTTCATTCTCAGTTAATTAACCAGACCTGACTAAACCTGATCAAGCTCTACTTGAATAGATTAAAGCTTTGACTTTGCAGCAAAACTATTTTATAATAAAATATTGAAATATTTTTTAAATATGAATTTAAAAATGGATTATTTATTTGAAAAGTTCGAATTTTCGAGGTGTATAAAAAAATTTGGAAAGGAATAGTGTTGCTAGTAACAGGACGTATTTGGGTTAGTAAAACATGTAAAAGTTGAATGTTTCAAATAACCATGCAGCTAACGTTGATATATCGAGCGGCTACTGCATTTTAAACTTGATTTTATATTATTCAAATTCAACATTTGCGAAATAATTAAATAGTTTTTTTTCAGTAAAATAAAATATAAGAAAATAGGTTTTTATACGCGTTAGTGTAGAGACATTTAATGACATTTAACAATAAGTTAAACCTTTGTACACTCGTGATTGCTGCCATTTACATACGAAGTCAATATTAACAGAGGAAAGACTTTTTATTACTCTAATATCAAGTAACTAAATTAAAAAATGTGCACGTTACAATAAACTATAATAATATCTATAAATCTATTAGTAATGAAAAAAAACAAAAAAACTAACTGTTATTTAATATATACTATTATTTCTATTATTGAAAATATCGCTGCTAATTCATATATTGATATTACATTTAAAAGCTCATATTATGAAGGCAACAGAAAACATACACTGTATAATCAGGTATTGTTAGATCTGGTTGGTTTCACTCGGATCTAGTCGGGTCAGGTCAGATCTAGACCCAACCAGTCCCGTCTTTGGTATATCACTATGAATGGACCCTAAACTTATTCCAACCCTCGCAACAGCGACATTCCCTCTCTATTTTACGTACACCCAAAGAAATATCATGAGAGTCACGCGTGCAGTTTTTTCTACCCCGTTGCCACCGTTACAAGTTAGTATAGCGCCTCTCCTCGGCGTGAAAGCGACGCGTTAATAACGGTTTTTAGCGTTCGCGAGAGAAAAAAAAGCACGCCCTGATTTATGCGACTATTTTTTCTCCGGCTTATCGTGCGTTGGCGTAAATTCTTTGTTCTCGGTTTCTCTCTCTCTCTCATTCTCTCTCTACGCCGAGTTCCAGCGCGCGACGTAATCGCTCGCGATCTCGCTCGCGCGCGATGAAGGCGCGCGGGTGAACAACGACGTGTTATATGTCGTGTGTTCGAGCGCGCCGGTTGGAAATGAATCTCTTGAGTTATGAGTAATTTTAAGAATACGACTTGGATGAGCATATGAATTATTGTGTTGAGGTGTACGAATTTTTAGTTTAGATTATTTATGTAGACTTTATTGGGGGGACGGGGGGATATTTAAACAGTTTTCATTATGATTAATCTTTCTTTATGTATACAATGCAGGTAATCAAAGTATTGGAAATACTTATAATTTATATAAAATTATAGAAATATTATAGCTATTCTGAGTGGTTCTATGCTAGATCGACCATATAAATTTACCATGCGCTGTATTTCAACGAAAATCCACTAAATAATTTATTATTTTTCGTTTTCTTTGATCTAATGAAGTAAAAAGTTATAATTAAATTTAATATTAAATATTTAACTATTAATTTTATAAAATGTAAAATCGTGAAAAAATAAGTAAACTATATATACACTGAGAAAAAAAAGTAGTAACGGCTACTACCAGCGGATAGGAATGATTACTAGACTGTCTAGTAAAAAGATATAATGTGGTACGGTTAGTAATGATTCACAACCAACCTAGGACTGAGTTCAATTATTTTAATTAATTAAATTAATCTGGTTGATCGAACTAAACTACGAATTGCTGCTGCAACAATACTTTGTCATTGCTCCTACAACTATATTATTTTGCTGTGACAACCATACAATATCAGCGACAACCCTAATATAGATACCCAATTCCTTTTGTCAGTATACGTTTATATATAAGTTATAATAATATAGTATATATTCCTTACAAGATAGTAAATATTACAAGCATATCTAGTACTGAGTCTCATGCAACCAATGTAAGATATAATTGGCACTCAAAACCAGACGTCTAGTATTCAGTCCAAAATTTCATATAATGAGTAAAATTTTCCTACATCGTATTAGATTTACTAGAGGGTCCAGTAATGGTTACTAATTTTTTCTCTCAGTGTATTATTATAACTTGACCCAATCATTTAAACTAAATATAACATTTTATTGCTCTATAAAATAAAAGTACTTGATAAACAAAAAAGAAAATTTATCCATATCAGTAGTCCCTTCACCTTTAACGGAAAAAGCTTCGTCTACTTCACCAAAAAAATGCGAAGAGCTCTTAAAAAAAATTACTATACACTCGTTACCCGTGCACACGAGTGACGCACGAATTCCATCCATTCAATCAACTTTGAAGTCCCAGGCGTGTGTTTGTATGTCTTTTTTTCCTCTTTTCGATCTGTCGCCGCGAGCATCCATCGAACGCCCTCGTTTATTTCCCTAAGCTCGCACTAACGACGCAACACTCTCCACACGTGCGGGGACAGTGAAAGGTCGGCAAATACACGTCGACCGAGCTCTCGGGTGGATGTGTATTAATCATTTTTATCTGCCTTAGCGTGCTGGAAATCTGGAGATGAAGTAAATCGAGACGCTGTATTATTTTAAATAGTAATATATTCCAATTTTTTTTAAATTAAAATTATTCTGTATGAAGCGATGCTTAATCAAAATTATTCTTTGCGAATAAATTATATGACCTCTTTTGCATAAATGAATTATGTTTATGTTTTGCTCAGAATTAATTTGGATACAAGATTATATTATTTCGACGCGATGTAAGTAGAAACAGCGTGACAAGATCAGACTAGACAATTTTGATTTTACATTTTAATATTCATATCTCATATTTCATTCTGCTTAAGTCTTTACCTATGATTATTTAGTAACTCATCAATATTGCTGAGATTATTAGTATACCACAATTGCTTTGAAAATTACGCATAGCAAACTCAATTTTGTGAAACCTTTGACACATATCCCAGAACATCTCTCAGGCGCATAATGAAATACCTACTACCATTGTACAAGAATCAATAGAGTTACGGAGAATCTCGAGTATTTGATTACTTGCAGTAAAGTTGACAATGTTGTTATTAATCGAAAGAATAAGTGACATATTTTTTATCACGTTTTGTAGTGACGTTTTTGTAACATAAATCAATCAGTTATTTAATTTCTTCCTCCACATATATTAATTTTAGAATGAAACAATGCTCAACAAAATTGTTAATACTATCATAAAACTATTCGACTCTATTACGAAAGTATAAAATGATCAGTATTTTTGAAGATAAAGATGCTTGATATATCAAATGCATATTGTTATTAAATCCTATAGATATTGCATACGCACATTTTCTTACATTCTTATAATACATACTTGCAAACATTTTATAGAAACGATAGCAAAAAAATTACATTTTAAACGTTCTTGCGTGATTTTTAATGTTTACCTTTGATATTCTTAATCTCTAATCCATTTCATTTAAATCGAGATTCCCCATAAAACCATTTTATCACTCCATCCTCCAATGAGGAACTTAGAACATTCCACCGGTCTAATAAACCATAAACCATAATAAAAACTTAAAATCCCCATACTCATTCATCAGCCCTCCATATTCTCTCCTCTCGTCCGTATATACGTTAGCACCTCCGAGCTCTCGAGCGCCCTCGAGGCCCTCCAGACGCGGGGAACATAATTCCGCGAGCACGAGTGTACAAGCGCTTACACATACTCTCTCTCCGTCTCTCTCGGGCAAAGCCCGGGGGTCACGTTTCGCTACATGCTCTCGCGGCTGCACATGTGCTTCGCCCTTTCGAATCGCGCGGAGGAGCAGCCCACGTGGAAATTATGTCAAAAGCCGCGCTGGCGCGTTTACGTAAACGTCGATCGTTTCGCCGTGCACAAATTGTTTTTCGCTTAATGCGTGCAGCTCTGGTAGATTAAGAGGCTTTATGGGAGGTCGTGAATACATCAGCGTGTATGGGGAGGCTAACAATTTAGATATTTATGGTGGGCGAGGCGAGGAACGTGAAGTTTTGCTTATGAATATGGCGATTGAAAGATTTTTTTATTTGGCTTATAGGTACATGCATGCGAGGTGATTTGCGATGATATAGTGCTATACTTTTGCTTTCTCGAAGACAAAGCTTTGTAACGATGATACTTTTATTTATTCGATGAATCTCGGTGTTTTCAAGGTTCATAAGTCATAAAAATGAGTTTACAATAGGATTTCAAAAAATGTCTGTCTGTATGTATGTATACAGGGTGTCAATTAAGTCCCGGGACGGCTGAATATTTTCTAAAGTACTGCTTTTCTGGAAGAGGTCAAGGTCATTCCTTAAGTAACTTTGAACAAGGAACCCAACGGTGACCTTGGATTTGACCTTGAACCTCATTTTCAAGGTTATTTTGAGGTCAACCTCATTTTTTCAACGGGAACCCCTATTTTTTATAGCGGAATCAGAAAGAGCGAAAAATTTTACATCCGGATATGTATTGAGGTATTGGGTTGAGGTAACCCTTAGAGGTCAAATAGAGGTCAAATAATGACTTCTTAAAAATCTCGCGAGTTCAGTGGTAAAACAAAACAAACAAAGGTCATACCCTAGGTAAATCTTTACGGGGTACCCGACGGTGACCTTGGATTTGACCTTGAACCTCATTTTCAAGGTTGTTTCGAGGTAGACCTCATATTTTCAAATGGAAACCCTTATTTTTGATACCGGATTCGGAAGGAGCGAGAAATTTCAAGTATGGATGTGTTGAACAAGGGATGTAATTGTGACCTTCAATTTGACTTTGGACTTGACCTTGAAGGTCATTTGAACGTCAACTGGT
Source organism: Gastracanthus pulcherrimus (assembly GCA_949152435.1). NCBI lineage: Eukaryota > Metazoa > Arthropoda > Insecta > Hymenoptera > Pteromalidae > Gastracanthus > Gastracanthus pulcherrimus. Next base: position 31,732,527 of record OX424575.1, read on the forward strand.
TTTTTTAATCGGAAATCCCAGTAATAATACCGGAAACCGATAGAGCGAGAAATTTTACATTCAGTCCTTATTCTCACTTTTAGCGTTACCCAGAAACAACGACGTGGACGTAGTAAGATCTGTTTCCTTTGGGGTGCTTGATTAACGTGTATATGTATGTATATATGAAATCGAAAGACCGTGGTATTTAGACAAGCCGGTAGATAACATATATCATGCGTCGACCCAACATCTTCGACGCGGACAGGCTTCCACTGTCAAACCACTGTGTGTTTTAGTGGTTTTATTGTTCAAAGGGGCCATTTTCTCATTATGTTAGCTCGTTGGTCTTTACGAGATTAAAGGTTTTGTATTTAGCAATGAAGAGGAGAGTAGAAAAAACTCTCGAAACGTCACTTACAGAGCAATAAAAAAAAGGTTATAGTTCCACGAGATCATCAGAGTCTTTTATTACCTAATACTATCACCTGGGAACCATAAAATCACATATTATACATAGTAGTATGACAACTCAGGGTTTAAGAAGATCTCTATCCATTCATTTTTTATGCTTTTCATATATTATAAATATTCAGTAATATTAACTATTAAATATTAAATATAGTTTTAAATATTTTATATCAAAATAATTATTCCCTCTTATCAGAATTCATGTTTATTCAGTTATTTATACATTTCACCTTCTCATAAAATAATGTTTCTTCATACTTTCTGCTCATCTTTTACTTCTTCCTTTTTGAATCTTTTTTAAAAGTTTACCCTAACAATTTTTTTAGTCTCTTTAATTTCTCTCGCCTTGCATTTTGACTAGCATTTTTCGAACATCTGCTCTTTCTTTTTATTGTATCTGTATCACGTATTTCCTATTTTTATTATCATTATGCACTTCTCATTTACATATTTTCCATAAAGTTTTTCCTGATTTGCTCTTTCTTTTGTTAAGGAACTAGCATGCGAACTAAACTTAAAGCTAGTTGAGGATGGTGTGACTCACCATGTCGGAGAATCGACTGACGACAATGATGTAGTGCTGAACGCGCGGAACATGATGGCCATTTTTCTCAGCAAACATAACATCATTGATGTTGAGGTGTATTTTCAATATTGTGAGCCCCATGTTCTAAATAGCTTTAAATATAGGGATTTCAAATCTATCAAGGAGGAACTCTTATTTCTTCTAGCATCCTGTGATTGGCCAGCCAGCAGTTGTTCCAATATATAAAATAGGCTAGAATACCTTAGTCATAACCTGATGAAAGTCATTGACGAAATTGCCCAGTAGATAGAGTTCACCTCCTTGGGTAGATGCCGACCTTCAACATCTGTACAACTTGCGCGACGCAGTACGTCGGCGATATAGGCGAACTAGAGACAATAACTTATAGCAGGAGTTTAAGCTTCTCGCTGCTCAAGCAGAACAACGCACAGTTGAAGGAACTGCACGGCTTTTCTTCGGATGAGAACGCTCACTTCGCAGGGGTATGTATTTCAGCGACCGAGCAAGAGGCTGATCTGGACGACATCCTATCGATGGCTAGTGATGATGGGAAGATAGAATACAACAAAATGTCATCACAAAGTCCCCTCCGGTCATGGTGCCTCTAAAGAAGAAAGTAATCGATACCATTAGCGGTTTCGGACTTTCGTCCTATTGCCCCTCTATGATTTATCTCCAAGATCCTGGAGAAGATTGCCCATGATCAGATCTCAGACTTCATTGACCCAAAGAAAATGCTCGACCCAAGCCAAACTGAGTTTCAAAAATATCACAGCACCGAACAGCACTACTGAGTCTATTAGAAGCCATCCGGGATGGCATTAATGACAAAACACAACTGTTTACCATTCTTCTGCTTTTTGACTTCATCAAAGCGTTCGACACGATTTCTCCGTTAAAATTACTTGTTGAACTAATCAGAATGGGATTTTCTAAGTCCGCAGTTCTGTGGATTAAATCATATATCACAGGATGTAACCAGAAAGTGGTTACCAAATCCAATGGGGAATCAGTCTGGCTTACAACCAATCTGGGGTTGGGGTACCACATGGCTCGGTTCTGGGGCCTCTTCTGTTTAGTCTTTACATTATCGATCTTAGTGATATTTCGGTAACTTTTAAATCTCCGAAGGAGGAACTGTCGGAGGGTATTGAATATCTTTCTGCTAATGACCTGCATATCTACACGCAAGTTACCAGGGATGATTTTCGTGTGAGCGTTGATCGCTTGTCAGCCGTGGTGCGTGCAGTGGCGGCTTGAACTTCTGAGAAACACCTCAATGTCAGTGATAAACAGGCTATCATTTTCAGTTTGGAATACAATATTAATAAGTTGCAGGTATTAAATATGCACGGTATTGAGTTACAGGACAACGTTTCCATCCCCTTTGTCGATACTGTAATCAATCTTGGTGTTGTCATGGATTCTAAATTAACACAGAAGCCGCAAGTGGATGAAATTAGTCGAAAGGTTAACAAGGCCCTGCATGGGCTCAGATCCTTCAGATCCTATATCACCGAGGTGCTATGCAAGTAGCTCACAAGCGCTCTCATTATTTCACATCTAGATTGCTGTTACCTTATATATCTTGACATGTCAGGTGAACTTCAAACTAGGCTTCAAAGATTGCAAAATTCGTATGTGAAGTACATTTGCGGTGATAGAAATGTTGAACACGTTACTCCCTATCGAAGAAGACTGGTTTTGTTAAGTGTGAATGAAAGAAGGGAGTACTTTGCGGCGGTATTATTATATAGAACAAATGCAATGAGATAGCCGCCGTATCTTGCTGCCCTCTGTAAAAAAATCAATCAAGGACCTGGGGTAAGAATCCGAAGGAAATCACGATTCCGGAGTCTTACACAATATTGGCCTGAACTCTTTCAGCGCTCACGGTGCGCGCCTCTGGAATTCGATACCATATAACATTAGATACCTGGCATCGTTTATCAGGTTTAAGGCTGGGATACGTAAGCACCTTTTTGAGTCAGCCGACGTGATGTAATGCAAATCAACTGCATTACAAATTCCGTTATAAGTGTGCATACTGACGTGATAGAAATAAGAAATATGTAACAGGACATGTGCAATAATATTGTAATATATGATGAAATCCTGTGATAGATACATGTGATATATTGACCTAAGAAAATGACTACCAAGTACTGGCTAATCTTTATGTATTTATGATTGTACAGAATTTTTTCCTTGCACAACATAAATATTATATCATATCTAATGTTATTTTGTCTTATCTTATCTTTCCCTTATTTTTTCTGTATATACCTTTTTCACATACTATTATGATCAATGTATACCCATTATCTCTTCTAAAAGTTTATTCTTTGCTCATATACTTTCTCATTTTTAAGTGAATCTTTCAATTTTTCTTTGCAAAACGTTTTTTTAATACTTGTTGTTTTCAATTTTAACATAAAATTAATTTATATTGCGAAGTATACTTTATTTATTTCTATAATAATTTATTTTTATTTTTATTTATTGATTAGAATATGTTCATTAATTCAATTGGTTTTTTAGTGAAAAGTTATAATAAATAATAAACATTGTATTATTTAAATTTTGGTGAAAAAATTGTTATTTAAATTATGGGCAGAGACCTCCCTTACGCCATTCTACTAAACTGATTTTAGATATCTAAAAAATATTTTATTAAACTAAATTAGATATCTAAAATACTATTTTATAAAATACAATTTATTCGAAAGAACATAAAGAACAAAAAAAATGTCGGTCGTGATCTATGTTTATGCTTGTTAGCACACACATTATACCTATTATTGCTATAAGTTTTAATGTATGTAAATTATGAAATGTTTAATTTAATATGCTAGAAAATGTATATAATATAAATATCTTTGCAAAGTTTCCAACTTAAAAGCATTCACATTATAAGCTACAGTGGATTAGCGAAGTCATATTTTTGAGCTAAAGGAAATTCGTGACTAAAGTCTTGGTATATATTTACATAATTCATACACGCCTCTGATAGCGTATCTACTGGGTCATTTAAAAACAAGAAATGTCGCTCATTAGGTAATAGAATATTTTTATATATAGTTCTTTAATCCAAAATCCTGTCCACTATTAAGAAGTAAAGTAATGTAATAAAATTGATACTTTAATATTTATGACATATGAAATTTATATATTTAAAAAAAATAAGAAGAAAATGCAGTTAATTTATAATACTTAGATAAGCATTATTTATTTTTAAGTGAGCATCATTTATTTATTTATATATATCCATTTTTTTTATTTTAAAACTTTATAAAAACAAAAGTATGAGTCTTGATAGATCACAAATAACTCCTTGCCGAAATATAAGCGATCATATACAAAGTACCAAATCCATTTACACATGCATACACACACGTACGTACCCCCAGCTGTAATGGATTCTTTCAAGAATTTTTTAAATTTTAGTTAAATGCAGTTACGGACATTTCAACTTTTGTGTCGTTGAAGTTCATGTGAGGTATAAAACACACCCTATATAACTTCATTGCGAATATATTTAAAAAATTTTTGAATGAATCCATTGCACTTTGCAGGATGGTGTACATACGCACACACACAGATACATACACACATATACACATACACATTCACATACACATACACATACATGCACACTCATACAATACACACGCACACATCCATACTTCTAAAAATTAAATACATTTTTTAAATGTCCCTGGTAGAAAGTTAGCTAGAATGTTTAGTTAGCTTATTAATTATTAGCCAGATTAATAAGCTATCAATAAGCCAAATTATAGCTAATATCTAGCTAAAATCTGCTTAAGTGTACGCTTTAAGTAAATACGTATTTTGACTGCAAATCTAACCTATTTATATTTTGTTTCTACAATTTATTAGTTTTTAAAAATATAAATTATCATACTTTATTGAATTTTGAATATCATATGACGCCAATACAAATATTTTTATCAACAAATAACAACTTACGAACATATAGGCATACGCTTATGAAATGCTAAATGTATTTGATAACTACTAAAATTAGTCAATCATAAGTTATTCAACAAAAATTTTGTGATTTTTGACAAAAATAAAATTTTGTAAAAAAAGTTTATTGTAAAACTATGAATATTTGTTTACCAATTATTGTTTCTTCCAAAATTCTTCAAAACTTACATTATTCTGTTTCTACTATTGTTTTTAAAGTAACAATAATGATATGTCTACGACATGTTTTAGATTATTAATAACATACATTTCTTTAATAAAGACACTTCAATTTTACTTGGGACTTTGATACTTTTTGTATAAATCATACTTTTTAAATGCATGTGTCATTATGTAAACAAATAACCTTACCTCCAATACTACTAGACATTGAAGGTACATTTTAAACTTTAATTTAGTAAAATACTCAATGTAATATGATTATAAGTGCCTATTACTTCGATTTCTATAAAACTGTTATTACTTTCATTATTAATTAATGTATATATCATCTTTATGTTAACTAGAATATTAGCTACTAGAAATTAGCTAAAAAGCATGTCGTTTTTAACTGATTTCTAACTAAACTATTAACCAGAAAGAAAGCAGATTTAGAAAATCTAGCTAATATCTGGCTAGAAATCAGCTTAGATTTTTACCAGATAATTTGTGTATTTTGATGTCACAAGTTTCAAAACATGTTTCTATAATGTTTTTCGAAAACTGGTTATACTATTACAAAGTTGCCTCTTTGAAGAAGCAAAATTTATGTCCATATTAATTAATATTTTTATTAAGAAAGTATTAAATATTGTAGATATACAAATTTACAGTTACAAATTTACAGAATTATAAGTAAGCAATAATGTAAAATGAAATTAATAAAAAATAATAGTATTGATTAAAAAATTGTGTAATGAACCACAATAAAATTAATTAATTATTTAAGGATCTGTTGATTAAAGTTACATCCAAACAACATATTTCGGAGTTATCAACACTGAGAAAACAATATCGTTAAATAGTATAATATTGATATCATAAGAAATTGCTAATAAAAAATATTTTTTTGAAAATGGTAATTCCATAAAACGTTTATAGTACATTATGCATCAAGGGAGTAAAGTGGGCAATGGACGCACTGTGTGACGTTGCCGACCGAGCGAAGCGAGGTCGGCATTTCACACAGTGCATGCTTGCCTACTGTACTCCAGAGGTGCGTATACTACTTTTCACCACACCCCCGTAAAGAAATGACTGTACGCATCTCAGCAGGCCGTACAGTACCCCATGCTCTGCCTAGAAGTAAAGTGACTTGTGTACGCGCGACGCGCTGTTTTACCGCTCGAGACGCAGTCGACAGCGGAAAAAGGCGCATCGCGCATGCGCAAGTCACTTTATTCCCTAGCCAGTCCATGCGGTACTGTACGGCCTGCTGAAAGGGCGTACAGTCAGCACTTTACGCGCAGTGTGGTGAAAATACAATTTTTTAATTTTACTACATTCAATATCGTAAATTTTACGATATTGATATCATAAATGAATATCGTAAAATCAAAAAGAAATTGTATTGAACCTTTTTTACAAAACTGTATCATTTACAAAAAAGAAAATAATCTTTCATTGTCATTCTTATAATTGCAGAAAACGAACTGAAATTTATGAATATACAGCAATCACAAAATTAATTTATAAACAATGAAGCATTCTTAATATTGATACAATTTAGCTTTGACATGGCTTATAATGTTAAGAAATATTGATAAAGTACTTCGTAGAATGAAATATTATCGATCTTATAATTGATTTAGAGTATAAGTGCAAGTTTCAACTTATATCGAGTTTTTCAAGCGTTAAACAATAAACCGATACTGAAAAGCTCCAAAAGCCCTTAAACTGCCTGTCTTCGCGCTGGATCTGCAAGTACAGCTTCCAGCGTAGGGTTTATCGAAAAATTCCCTGCAGCAAATTGACAAGCTTACGCTTATCTGATTTAGCCGTCGGTGGCCATTTCTCTTCGCTCTACATTCTTCAGGCAGCGCAAAATAAAGGGCAGCTGCTCTTCTTCGTCGTCCTCGTGTCAAAGTTGGCGGCTCGCGCGCTTGAATAAATCACCGAAAAAAAAACGAAGAGACGGTACAAAAAACTGTACAACACGCGACGCGCGCTATCGATGTCACTTGTAAATCCGCGCGCGCGCGGGAGCGAGCGAGAATAACTACGCGTAATTTCTCAGTTTCCCCGCGCGCGCGGTCGTTTACAGGATTGTCGAGCTCGTCGTGTTTCCGGCATCGCGTGACTTCTCGCGTTCTCGCCGAGTGGTCGTATATAGGTGCGTACAGCGGCGGTGAATGTCAGCGAGGGTTATGGATTTCTTTATTTTACTGAATATGTTATTCGTTTATGCCGGCAAGTGGTTATTAATGTCTCACTTTCATTATTGATAACGCGCGGTTCGCTCGGTGCGGGTAATATGTATGTGCCATGAATATCTGACAGCTCCGAGAGATGAAAAAATCGTGAACAATATGGAAATGTGTGCTATAAATCTGTTGATTTTTATCGAGCTACGTGTATCCAAATACAGAACGGAAACGTGTTGTAAACAAAAATATATTGATGCAAAAGATAGAAATATTTAGCTTGTTTATTTATCGAAATTCTAATCTGTACAATTTCGAATTTGCTAAAGGTAATGTAAACTTATCGATTATTATTTTAATTTATTATTAAATGGCTTTTATCGATCTCTCCAACTAAAAACCAAAGAAAGAATAAATACAAAGATTTGACTTTCTTTTTCACTAAAGTTCCATTTTATTTCTCTTTTTATCCAAATTTGGCTCGGAAAGATCGATGAATGAAATATTAATAAGATATTAAAATTTGCCAAGTAACAGAGATAACTTTATAATATTATATTATTCTATAGTTTTTATATAATCAAGGATTCTGCGAACAAAACTGAATAAATCAACCTTTCATAAATCTGAGAAAATTGCGAAAATCTGTAATCTTATACTATCAACTTAAATAATAACTAAGAATTTTAAATGGAACAACGTATTTTTGATATATTTAAATATTCAATTTTCACCAAAAGTGGAAATATCTGGTTTTGTTCACAAACTCCTCCATTAATCTTATTAAAAAATAATCCCAAAAAAATACTAACGGTCTGGAAAATGATTTTCACGAATTCAATTGCAAGGCTGAAATTCAAAGTGAATGAAATTCAAATAAGTTAACTCCTTAAATATAATACACGATATTTCATATCCTCTACTTTACACGCCAGAATTAGAATTAAAGCCCAGTATTTAAAATCTTTTCGGAAGTCCGCTTAAAAAATCGCGATTCAAAAGGACCGACCTTTTATATCACTCTCGCAAGAGCGAGCTAATTTCTTCGCGAAGCTTACGGCGGACCGAAATTTATTTCCGCGGCGATTCGAATCGCGTAAATTCACCTACGTGTCGGGCGGATGACAGAATTATGAGCCGGTATGGCTTCTCTCTCTCTCTCTCTATCTCTCTCTCGTGGTCAAGATTAAAAATCCGATCCTCGCGAACGGGAGCAGATCCCGCGCGACTAATTTGAAGCGCGCGCGAGTGTACAGCTTTGCGCTCGCTGGCCTGCAACACGTGTGTGTAGTGCGGTAGCAAGGACTCAAATCCTCTCACTGCCCCGCGCTTTTACGGTCTTGTTCCTTCGTTTTGCGCCCGCGAGTCTTTCATCTCTCGTTCATTCTGCGGCAGCGGCGCGCTTGGCTTAGCGCTGCTGCGAGCAGTCAATTTCGTCAAAGGACTGTGGGGCATCGTTTTCTTTACTTTTGTCAATGGTATTATATACTAGTCTCTTTCTTCGGGATTGCGTGGATGAGATTTTCTTTTTCGAAATGGTTTCTAGATGTGTTACAATGGATTCTCGTAATAAAGAAGTACAATTTTTTTGTGAAACACAGATTTAATTTGAAGTATTTCGAACAAATATTAAAATGTGTTATATATTTTGTATTTGAATGTTCTGCATACTAAAATAACATTTAAAATGTAATTAAAAAATCAATTTATAATAAAATATTGTAAATACAGTTTTAAATATTTTAAATATTATATTATTTTCATATAAATATTTCATTATGCGGTAACGACATGGTAAGTTCAAATAAATAGCAATCCATAATTTTTTATATTTATTGTGATTGAGCGCATTGCTTTATTAAACAGTTATTTAGAGGACAGGCCACTATTATACAGTATTAAAGAATACAAAAATAATCTGCCAAACGTTATTTAAAAATCAGTGTACATTTATATTACTGCATCAGAAATATTACTATATTATTTGTATCTATACCTATGCATATATACCTATATCTACTTGACTTAATAAACATGTATTCAAACATATAAAGAAAAGTCTAACTTCATTTGAGGATTTTAAATAACTTAATAAGCCTTTGTCATGTAGGTAAAAAAGATTGTCTTTTTTGATTTGCTATAAAATAAACCATCTGCCGGAAACAATGTACACTATTTTGCTCCTTGAAAAAAATGTTTGTGCAATTGGACGCCACCATATTGTGTAATACAATTTTAAAAATAATATTTCCTCGTTAAAGTACCACCACGTTCAAATTAACAGTTAATTGTTAATATGTTTCTAGGTAATAATAAATTATACATCACATATTACTTTTTTTAGATAAATTATGTTAGCCAAAAGTCAATATATTTAAACCAACAACAAAAAATTATATAATTTATATTTGATTACATTACAGAAATATTACTACATAAACATATTTTCATATTTTAAAATATTTCGCAAACTGCAGGTTTCATAGTTGATATATATCTAAAGTCTTTTAATCCTTTGGATACATACATAATTCAGTAATCCAAGTGACAAATTATAAATACATAATACCCCTTCGAACTTAGATTTCCATATCAGTAAAAAGTAATCTAAAATACCATGCAGGATATACGAAAAATAAGAATAAACCAACCCCTATTTCCACACGACCGGCCCGATAATAAAGTAAACAAGTACCGAGCCAAAGTCTATCCGTTTTCTGCCCAAGGCGAGATTCTCCACTGCTTTTTTTCTCGTAAACTTACACTCCTTTCACGCGTGCGCACACACGCTTCGAAGGAAAAATGAATAGCCGAGAAAACACTTGATAGAGAGCAAAACGAAGACAACGGTGGCGCTCACTCACTTGCACAGGTAGACACGAGCTTATACGTGCATGTGCGTCTAGAAGGAACAAGGGAGACTCTCGGACAGAAATAAAGGAAAAGATAGAGAGAGAGAGAGAGAGTGAGTGAGCGAGAGTGAGTGAGCGAGAGAGGAAAACTAAGCGAGTCACGCACGCGCAATCTCCATACATCACCGTCGGAGCGTGTAAACTTTTCAACTTCGTCGAATATCCTCGCGCGTGCAGTAGGGAAGTTGGCCTCCTAGAGACGGCGCGGACGTGGCGAGCGGTGATGTAGATTTTCCTCCTGTCCCTTTTCGCATCTTCCCCTTTCTTCTGCATTTGCTACACACGTATGTACTTTCTCTTTCGAGGTGTCCTCAGAGGTACGAAGTGCCGAGGATGCTTCGTAGAATGGGATTTCAGGGGGATGAGATATACACGGAATTCTCGATGCGGAAAGTTATAATTTATGCGGTATTTTTTTTCATGCGTCATCTTTTGAATGTTTCTTGGGAAGTTTTGCGTGCTTTTTCGGTAGGGGGTAAAGCGTTGAAATATATTGTTTTGGGATTGGTCTGAATTATTGAATGAAAGTGAAACTGGAATAAGCGGATATCTTTAAGATCTATAAAGTTTTTGTATACGTGATTTTACTTACCAAATCAACAAAATAATTTCATATTTATGGTTATTAAGAAAGTAAAGCATAAAATTTAAGAAATAATGAACATATTTTTCTTGGTAAACATTTTGATAATTAAAACTTAACTAATAGTCATCGTCTAATTATATTTGTTGAAAATAAACAGTTATATATATTTTTGTAAAATCCAATAACCCAAGGAATAAAGTTGGATTATTGGGTTATTGGGTTGTTGGATAATTAAGATATTGGGTTACTGTGTTTTTGAGTATTGGATTATTGATCATTTGTTTATAAATTATATAGTCGCATGACCCGTTGTTCAGTCACACGGACAACACTGTACTCAAACGTCATGCATACATTAACACTCTCTCCACCGACCTCTAACGTAGATTCCTGAAAGTTTCTGGCAAACGAGAGAGTTAATATATGTTTTTCACAAAAAGAGCAATTTTAACAAATCTGGTCAATAAAGACGTAAAATCATTTTATTTTTTACCAGGAATATAATACGCGTATACAAGAGTAATTTCACACTTACTTATAAGGTTGAATATTCGACTTAATATAAATGATTTAATTTTGAATGAATGATAATAGAAGAATATGAAAACATATTATGGTATATTGATAGTAGTGTTTGTACCTTATTTTATACGAAGGAAATCACATAAGTTGAATAAAAGTTTTCAATTTCAATAAAGTAGCCAGCGAGTTTTACCTTCGCGGATATTTTCATATACAATCCCATGAATCGGCCATAAGCTTTATTGAGTTTACATTTTCTCTTCGACTTATACACTTCAACTACTTGAAATTTTCTTTTCCCTCTGATATCCCTTTTTCAGCCATCTCCTTTACTTCACATCCGCTCTCCATTATACATGTAGTTTCTTCTTTTGCCGAGAAAGATCCACGTAGGCTCCGGTTCGAATCCACAAATTATTCAAGCTCAATTGGGTTCGTGAACGCAGGCCGATTGCGGTTATCAAATGGTAATTCAATTTGAAGGACTTACAAGCATTTTTTTCTTTAAATGTTCAAGATCTCTTAAAACTTGGTTGGACAAATTTATTAATAATTTGATATAAAATCATTTCAAGTCTAATATTGAAAATCAAATAAGTTACCTTCTAAATTCATGTTAAAATAATTGCAAAATAATATAATTATTCAATAATATAATAATTATTCACCGTCCCAAAATGAAGAATAATGTACTTATTAAACAATATTAAAAGACAAAATTTATACGAGAGAGTTATAACCAGAGCTGGGTAGTATTTAAAATACAGTATTTAAAATATCATATTTTAAATACATTTAAAGTAGCAAATTTATTTAAAATATTGTATTTAAAATACAATACATTTAAAATACATTTTAAATACATTTTTTGAAATACATTTGTTATTTCTGAAGTTTTTAAAATACGCTATATAAAATAATTTCTTGTGTGGGTGATTGTCAAATAAACGGTACTTTTAGTGTCGCCAATGCACTGAGTAGAAAAGAAATATTATTACGGGCTTATAAACATTTGAAGTTTTTCAAAATAATGTATTTAAACTTTTTGCAAACAATTCTGAAATTATTAAACAAAAATTTATGATTTAATTATATCCAACCTATGACTTTGAAGTACATCATATGTATATATGTTCTTATTTTGTCAAAATTTCTTTTAAAACTTCTCTGCCAACACGAGTGTTACGCACGTTATCGCCAACTTTTTGAGTTTTGAAATTCTCGTGTATTTTATCTTTTTGTGATGAATACGGAAGCTTAGTGGTGCTATCTATCTAGCCTTTGGTGTTGTTTAGTTCGAACATCAAAGAAATACATAAGCGAGCGACCCGGCTTTTATTTGCCATTTAGATACTTAGGTTTTAGGTTATTGGTTTTAAAATGCCATAAGCTAAAAATATACGTAATTACCGTGGACATTAAAATTATAGGTAAGTTACATTTGTAAGAATTCTGTTACGAGGTATTCTGGTATATAATATCATGTGTATATATACATACTATGCGGAAAATTATTTTTATTATGCAAAAATAAAACTGCAGGCATTTTTCTAGCAAAAAGTAATTACCGTGGCCATAATTACTGTGGCAAAAATGATCATATTTAGTCCGGTAAACAGTATAAAAAACATTCATAAAAAAATGTTGGTGACCTGCAAATGGATTGCAAGGAAAATATATCTCATTATATCACGAATAAAAATTTTAAACTGAAATTGCGTGCAAAAGAAGATTTTTAGGTTAGTCCGAAAATTAAGAAAATCATCCATATACTATCAATTAAATTGTGGAATAAACATATTATATAAATTCAGTAAATATTAAAATAATAATCTTCGCAAAGATAAAGTAAATTTTCGTGCTAATGCCGGACGCAATTGATATGCACTTAAGTGATTTTCTTTACTTAAGTGTTTTCGTAAGATTTACGATATGTAAGTACATATAAAAAACTAAAACAGAGTTATTCTACGAAATACGATATTATTAATTTCAATAATCCCTCTTGTTGTATAGATTTATCATTCAAAATATGTTTGTAGCTATATTCAAGTTGTTTATACAGTTTTATTCAACTATGAATCTAAAGGCAGTCGAGATTTTACAATATATTATTTGAATGATTTTATAGTTTATACCTATTATGTTGCTAATGTCTATATAATTTTTTTATTTTTACAAATTCGGACTCAAAAAATTATTTTCTTGTACTTCTAAAGACAGTCGAGATTTTACAATATGTTATTTGATTGACTTTATAGTTTATACCTATTATGTTGCTAATATCTATATCATTTTTTTATTTTTACAAATTCGGACTCAAAAAATTATTTTCTTGTACTTTAAAATATGATATGAAATAATCTTTTTGTAGCACTTTATATTTAATCTCACTTTTGTGTAGAAAATTATGTGAAAATCAAGTCTTAAAAGCTATATATCGTGCTCTTCCTAAAAATGAATAGTTCACACTCTGAAAGACATACACATTCTCCAAATGTATAAGTGGAAGAATACATGACTCATTACTGTACGGAAACAGGTATAATGCTGAAGGAGACATTGTCCCGCGAAGTATCCTCCCAAAATACATACTACAGGTTTTTTTCGCAACAAATGGACGCACAGCGTTTCGGTAAAAATGCGTCAATGGGGCACTTCATGGATGCTAACCAAGCACGAGAAATCAAGCTTCTTACACAGAGTTTCAAAAATTATCTTTTTCTGTATTTTAAAATAAAAAAAATTAGTATTTCAAATACACTTTGAAATTATTGTATTTTAAAATACTGTATTTCAAATACATTTTTTCTGAAAAGTACTTCAAAATAGTGTATTTTGAAAAGTATTCGTATTTTGTATTTTATGAATTAAATACTGAATTTGCCCACCCCTGGTTATAACCAGATTATCTCTTTAAAAACCGAATTGGGAATTCCCTTCGATTTTCGATACATTCTGGTCTGTAGAAATATGTAAATTTCAAATGGCATATCGAAGCTGCCGCATGCGTGATTCGATTTGTAGAATAAAATCGATGCGACGCGTCGTCGTGTAGCTCGTTCGCCCGTTCCCTCGAGGGCTGAAAAGCTGGAAAAGTAAATCGGTCATTTATGTTACTCTCTTTCTGTGTATATAGCTGGCGCGCTGGGCGCTCGCAGCGCAAAGAAGGCACGAGGTATTTTAATAAAACCTAAAAAGGGAGTAACGGAATTTTTTCCCCACTGGCAGCTCCCGAGTAATAAATGCTAAGGGTTTAGAATAAAATTTCCTTTTAGAATCGAATTTAAAAGAAGATTTTATATTATTATAATTTTAATTAACTATAGTTAAAAAACGTTAAATAATTTTTATAATCTTTTCCAATATATTAGTTATCTATATTGTGCTTGTGAAGCTTAAATAAATTGAATGTAATATTGACGTTCTGTTTTCTATCGTATACTTCAGTATTACGATAGAAATATGTTTTTTGTCTTACCTGCACCGAAAGTATGATTTTTTGTGCATATAAAGCGGGCGGAAAGTAGTTCTTTTCCGTCCTCGGGCGGAAAATAAAACCCTTAGGAGGAAAGTACGTTACTTTCCGCCCGCTTCATATATGCACGACAAATCATACTTTCGGTGCAGGTAGGCCAAAACTATCGTGTGCACCACGGGCGGAAGTCAATTAAAGCTCGTGCTGGATGCAGCCCTTGCCTCGGCTAGGCTTATAACGCCCCCACGGTAATCGACGACTTTCCGCCCTTGATGTACAATACACTATTTTCATACATTATAAATTAACACAAGTTCTTTTATAAATACAGCAATGCAAATAATTAATACACACGGTCACGGACGGATAATACTAAAATTTATTTTTTAACATTGATATTATATCTGTTTTTATTTATTACAGATTTATTATTATTAATTCTCTTGACTAACAAAAATAATATTTGAAAATCAGAAATAGTTTCTGAAAAAGTCGTTTACTATTAGAGTTTTAGTACATTATGCATCAAGGGAGTAAAGTGGGCAATGTACGCACTGTGTGACGTTTGGCATTTCACACAGTGCATGCTTGCCTACTGTACTCCAGAGGTGCGTATACTACTTTTCACCACACCCCCGTAAAGAAATGACTGTACGCATCTCAGCAGGCCGTACAGTACCCCATGCTCTGCCTAGAAGTAAAGTGACTTGTGTACGCGCGACGCGCTGTTTTACCGCTCGAGACGCAGTCGAGAGCGGAAAAAGGCGCATCGCGCATGCGCAAGTCGCTTTATTCCCTAGGCAGTCCATGCGGTACTGTACGGCCTGCTGAGAGGGCGTACAGTCAGCACTTTACGCGCAGTGTGGTGAAAAATATATTTACACTGTTACATCTTACAACCATAGAGCTTCAATCTGATTGCCTGACCTTGCATCAACATAGTACACAAGTTCGCCAGTCTCTACTTCTAACAGTGCGCAAGGTTTGACTGTATATATGCAACTATTAAAAACTATAAAAAGATTTGTAAAAACGATTTATCTTATAAGACACTGGTCTACTTGACCCAGCGTCAACTCCCTCTACGCTATCCTACAACTGTTAACTTGACAAACAACAGTCTCCTAACTCAACCTATAATTGGTGAATTTCCAATAAAATTGTTATTCTTGCAGCATCAACTCGATACAAACTCGTTAGTTCGATACTAACTTGTTTCCGCAAACTAACTCCTGCCACCCGGCACGTCTCCTCCCTTCGACCCAGATCAAACAAAACCAAACCCAATCACTCGGATCTCTCTAACCCCGCGACCCACGAAACACCTCGCGACCGCTCGCCCGACCAACCCCTCCCCCCTCCAGCCGATACATACAAGCGGGATTCCCGACGCGCTTCCCACGGGCAAAGCGGATCACTTATCGGTGAAAACAGAGGGACTGGGTATCCGCGTAAGAGACCAAAGAGCATTCTCCGCGCGCGCGCGGGGCGCGGCTTACTGCGAAATACGTTATACACTGCAGCAGACGCTCTCCTCGAGCTTTTCGCGAGGAATCCTCTTGCCGTATATACATATATATGTACCATATACAAGGGGAATTCGTCGCGTCACCGCGGCGCGAAACTGCATGCCGGGGCTTAGACCGCGGCCCGCCTCCTAGTGGGGGCGAGGTGAGAAACCGCGGGAACCTCAGGAGAGCCCGGCTGGTGCCGAGACCTCGACTGGCACGTCTCTCTCTCTCTCTTCTCTCGCCGCGATGCTTCGACGTCGTCGTTGGTGAGCTGCAGCGCCAGCGAGGTACCCGTATTGTTACTCACGGATTATGGCGGCTGATGCGACGACGGCTTAGCGAGGGGTAGGACGTTGCAGGTGTGTGTGTGTGTGTGTGTGTGTGTGGTAAGATGGGGAATGGGGGAGTTCTCTCATTAGCTTTTGAAATAGTCTACTTTGGAGACATTGCCTGGCGTCTCTGAGGGAATTTTGAAGGTAGGCGAGTGCCGTCAAGGAGAACATCGTCGTGGCGTAAGGAGCGTATAAGTCTTTTGGCAATGTGCGGGTGCATGAGGGGAGGAAAGTTATAACTTTGTGAGTGTCGGTGCTTTGACAAAACTGTGAGATGTGGTTCTAGAAATTTACTTACAGTAGACATTTATTGTTAGAAGGTACGTATTTTGTTGGTTTAATAATGTAACGTATATTGGATGAATGCGAGGCAACATTTTGCGTTTAAGACTTTTTAGAGCATGATTTTTTCAACATATTCCCGTGGTTTTAGTTTACCATTGAAAAATATGCCCAAAATTTTTAAATGTCTGTTTTTAAATGTTTAATTTTTGATGCCTTGAAGACATTACTACTTTAATATTTATGTTTTCGTTTATACAAACTCTGTCTACAAGGTACTTAAATGTGGATTATTCAACGATGTCAGCGAATGAATGTGTCCCTATGCCTAATTTCGATAATAGTAGTGCCATATCGAAATTCGTACTAATTAAAAAACTTTTCAACCACGCTAACAAGGTTTCGACGTTTCAGTAAAATATGCAAGTATTCTAAAAATTTACGATATATCGATTTCTTCTGCAAAGAAAAAAAAGAAATGAAAAAAATAACAACTACTTAGGGATCTTACGTAACCGTCTCACGAAAATGCTACCGACCAACATTTGCACAGTGAACTGAAATCGATCAGCACACCTTACAAATCGACATTTTTTCAAAGTAGTAAAAAAAATTTAATTTTTTCATATAGACATATATTTATATTGAGTTCTCACTGAGAAAGCTTTGAGATAGTAAAAAAAACATTTTTTTATAGAGATTTGAAATTGTGTGTGTGGATGTATGTGAATGTGTATGCGTGTGTCCGAACGTGTATGTATGTGTGAGGGTGTGTGTTGGTGAGGATATGTGTGTACCTGTGTTGGTATGGATGTTTATGAGTGTGTGTGTGTGTGTGTGTGTGTGTGTGTGTGTTTGTGTGTGTGTGCGTGTGCGTGTGCGTGTGTGTGTGTGTGCCTGTATGGGTATGGATGTGTATGAGTGTGTGTGTGAGTGAGTGTGTGCGTGTGTGTGTGTGTGAGTATTTGTGTATTATACAAATGAGTGGCTATCATAACTCTTATATAGGTATATGAGAGATATTGAATTATAATACTACTAAAAGTTTTAGGACGTCAAATATTTTGTTGAATATCAATTATTTATTTTTATATTATCGACAATATAGTGAGAAACTACTGCACTAACAAAAACCGCTGCCAATTCGTTGGTA
The DNA here is from genome assembly GCA_949152435.1 of Gastracanthus pulcherrimus. NCBI lineage: Eukaryota > Metazoa > Arthropoda > Insecta > Hymenoptera > Pteromalidae > Gastracanthus > Gastracanthus pulcherrimus. The sequence continues at coordinate 31,750,653 of OX424575.1, forward strand.
ATTAAAATATAGGCACTTCTAATAAATTAATTTTAAATAGCTATATCTCTTTTTAAATAATACCTAAAAAGGGTGTGCTTTATTATCATTGATCGTTTGACAAAATATAATTTTTTACTAAAATTACAGAACGATAGGTAATAACCCTTATCACAGCAATTTTTCTCTGCACGTATAATTTATTAATTTTTTTAAATATTTAAATTAAGTGTAATCAGATGTTAGTACGTATATTCAATGAATTTCTAATCATCTACAATTTTGTGAATGATTTGTCATCATAGATTTCCGAGATATAACCATTTAAACTAAATATGACTTTATTCTTGTATAACAAAAGAAAGGAGAGAGCCTATCTAAAACTTTCGGTTGCGAAAGATAGGTAATTGTATGCTCTGTTTAATACATTTACATTAAATTGTTCATAATAATATTTAATTTCTAACAGACCAAAAATCTCCAAAAACTAATACTCAAAAATCCAATAATCCAAAAATTGTTATAAAAAAAGCGATTCGATGAATCTTTAAATTTCTTCTCAATTTTGAATCTTCATTAAAAAACAAAAAACATCAGCCCTGTTGGGTAAAAAATAACCATACCGTTCTCGAGATATAAGCGATCAAAAATGATTTTGAAAAAATACATAACCACAAATATCTCGAAATATAAATGTCGTTGTGATATGGGCAAAGAACTTGTTTAAGAGACAGCAAAGAGCTACCGTTTTGGAAAGTTTCAGAGCAAATGCTGCTGATATACTCCAGTATACGCTACAAAATAAAAATCCATTTTTTTTACAATAATATTTTTTTCCCTTCAATAGAAAAAGATAAAACCTAAAAAATTTTACATTATTTTCTTATCCATATTCCTAATTATCGAAAATTTTTTAAAATAATTTCCATTTTTATATTTCACAGATATAACTATTTGAAAAAAGATAACGATTTCGTGAATAATAAAACAAGAGAAATAGCTTATTCATAATTTCGGATGAGAATAGGTTGGTAATTTTATGCTGTTTCAAATGCATTATCACTCAATCGATAATTTATTTCTATGATATCAAAAAACCAAAGAAACTAAAACTCAAAAATCGTATAGGAGAGAACGGGGTATTGCCGGTCACCTAAGCAAAAGTGCTTGTTATTACCACTTCCAAATAGTTTTTTATTAACTTTAAATACTTATTCTGTCAGTTCAAACCATTGCCTTTAAATATTTCGTATTGGTTTAATATAAAAATGTAAGATATCGAAGCTATAAGACGAAATAAAAAAAAGAATTTTTACTGAATTTACTTCACATCAAAGGGAAATATTGGTCAGCCTCGGTACAATTCCGGCCACTATTAAAAAGTTACTTTTATAGGTGAAAAATTTCTTTAAATCAGATATATGAACCTTCATATGATCAGTCGCGTTATTATTCGCACTTACATAGAGAAATAGGTAACACATAACCATTGTTCAATCAAAACACTTAAGCAAAGTTGTCCTGCCTGGGAGCGCAGCGCAACGTTTTCTTAGCCTCACTTTCGGGAGCGTCATATAAATAACATTGTGACCGGTATTACCCCAATTCTGCTTAGTAATTTAAATTGAAATGACAAAAAAGCAATTGGTTTATACTCTTTTTTCTTCATTACTTCGTATTTTTAGATTGTTTAAATTAATAAAGTTGCAAAAAATAACTGCATAAAATAACAAATAATATGCATAAAAGATTATTTTCAGACCAGATTTTTTATAAGAAATGTAGGCCAAAACTTTTATTGTGTATAATTCCTTAATAGAGTTGAATAGTAGGTTATTTGGACAATAGATTAGTTGCATTTTATGGTGCGTTTGATATACTATTCGAATTATTACCTATAAATGTTTAGATTATTGAATATAAGGGTGATTGGAATTAGCCAGTGACCGGCATTACCCCGTTCTCCCCTAACCGTTAAAAAAAGCTTTTTGAGCCGTCGTCTTTAAGAAACACAAAAAAGAACCTCGAAACATTCATTACACACACACACACATACAGACACACGCACGCACACATACACACACACACATACAGGCACACGACACACACACATACACACACACACACACACACACATACAGGCACACGCATACATTCAAACAGACATTTTGTAAAAGTAGTGCATTTTGACTCCTAATGTCGCAAAACATGTTTGTAATATATTTTTAGCAAAACTTTTTTATTTACCATCACAAAGCTTCCACTATGGGGAAGCAATAGTAGTAACCTCAAATAAAGGTACTTTACACGATTATTTACTAACTATGACTTCTTCTAAATATGTCTTTTTTCTAATGCCGCTACTTTAGATTATGATATAGAAAAGTAGCTTTCCATGCTTTGAAGATTATCTGATACAATTTTAAAGTTATTTGCGATTATGTACAATTCTGTCAATAGTTTTCAAAAATGTTATTTAGTGATTTATAAACATAAAATAAATGATTCCTTAGTGATATCGTAACAGTAACAAATATAATATGTTCATGGTGAATTATATTAAACTGAATAAACTGTAATAAAGTAATATCAAATTGAAATAAAATCCTCAATGCAGCGTGTGAACGAATGTCAAAGCAATCGCCGGATTCAGCTGAAGCGATAGCTCGAGGCACACGCGCGCGCGCTCCTGCGCCGTTAAAAAAGCCTTGCCTCTAAAGCCCCGACCTGAAAAGCCGGCCTGCTGCACGCACGAATAATCGACGTTTAATTGGGATATTTCCTAGACGCGCCATTGAAGGACTCGAATTACAACCGACCCGTCACGGTATGACGCGCGAGCCCTCGCTTAAAAAGCGAAGAAATAAAATGAAAGAAAGCGGAAGTACCCTTTTTTATAGACATCTACAGAGCACGAGAGCCGCCATTCGGCAGCAATTCCCGGAGATAAATGAAACCAAAATATTGGGACAAGTTTGACAAAGACCCTTTATTTCGCTGGGTGTACAGTAAACTGCAAAACTTAGGACCCGATGCTCTTAGCTGGTTTGATTTTCGTTCGCTTCGTAGTTGTGAATGACGCGCGAGCATCGATTGCGCGAGTTTGCTTCTGTACGGCAGGATTGGGCGAATGAAGGAGATGCGCGTTAATGGATTACATTTGACGGGGAAGAGAGAGACTATAGTAGAGAGTTTCCTATTTTGGTGATGCACTGATGCGCTTGCAGCTTTGCGACGGGTGAATAAAGGAGCCGAGAGCATGAATTTTGATTGTAAGTATTTTAGATAATTAAGGAGCGTAAAATCGATGGTTAGCGAAATAAATGGGCTATTACCGGTGAGTTAATGAGTTGTAATAATGCGCTGGTTTCCGAATGGCTAAAATTGACTACGCTTTCGCGCTATTCTACTATTCTGTAAAATCATTATATTTTCAAGTCTTCTGTAAAAATTGGTGCTATGCGTTATATAAGCATATACGAACATACCTCATTACAAACATATTTACTTATGAAACTTCGTATGTCTGTATAAACACGTCTAAATTTGAAATGAAACCTTTGCAATATACATCACTATCTTTTGCATATAATCAGCATGTACATACCTATAATTTAATCATAACTTCATAAAAAATATTACAAAAATCAATAAATTATTACGAACGATGCACATTATATGAATACTTAAGTAGAGTTTAGTGTAATTTATAAAGATCATTGTATGTGTCTTTTACAATCTTGATCTATTGTAATATACCTACAAAATGGGTCTTAGATTTTAATTTTCATTGCATCAAGTTTTCCGGCTATAAATTTATTAAGTTTTAAATAGTAAAATATAGAATACAACCTGTACATTTCAAAGACGATAATACTTATCTAAAATAAATAATGAAGAACAATTCAATAATGAAGAACAATGTATTCAATAATAAAGAACAATGTTTTTAAAAAATGCGGCTCTTTAAATTGCTTGCTTGTTTTAGTATTTAAAAAAAATACTTGAATACTTTCTCCAATTTTCTAAAAAACGACTTGTTTCATTTTATCTGAAGAAATTAACTATCTAAATCGGTCGGCTGAATATATTCTCATGTAGAATATGATTTTTCCTTTTAAAAGAAATAGTTCAAATTTATAAATTTAAAAATATATTAAGGTGGCTCCCTGGTGTTTTTTCATGACTTTCACAAATTTTTCTATTCATTTTCTTTTCTTTAATATTATTCACTGTTTCATCTATTTAACATTGGAAACAATTTATTTTATTCGATAATACTATTATATATATAAAAAAAGATTTTGTAAATTACAAGTTTTTTTGGGAGCCATAGCCACCTTTCGATGAATGGTATTATTAAAGTTGTGAATTTGGATATAAATTGATCCTCGCGCATACAAAAATTAAAAATATTATTGAAACTTTGAGACAAAAATTCGCTTGTTTCTTTATTAATTGATACTCTGATGTTTATTTATAATACAATTTTTAATTAAATAAAGGCATTTATATGGTAATTTTGAAATAAAATCACATATATATTTTTAAGAGCTATATAATAAATAATTTAATCAAATTAAAAGCGAATATTAGTTATTTCTAGCTATAAAAATATGATAGAATTTTCTTAGTAGTGCATGACAATGTCACATGCGCGAGGGATATTTCGAACATAGCCCATATTTACTCAAAAATAACACATTACGCTGAATAACTTTGCCATGCAAATTCATATCATCACAACAAATATTCCATGCAAGCCCCAGATTTTTAAAATTTAATACAGAGATTTTAAAAATTTCACCAGAGAGCCACCTTAACGATATAAGCACTCCAAGACCTTAATTTTTGCTCTAAATAATTAATTACCCATATATCATATATCTGTACTACTCTGGCCTTTAAATATATAACTCTATGCACGGCGACTGCCTCTATAAACCGCTTTACCTCTCTCGCGACATTTTAATTTTCCTGGCATCACCCGAGCAAACTACTGGCAAAATATTTCCCTCTGCATTCGCAGGCCAAAGCAAATTACTCCCAGACTGAATATAAAAACTCGGAGTAGCTGACTAAGTGAAAAATGCGCCCGCTCTGCAGTCTGCAGCAGTTCGGGCATTATTTTCGCGCGCAGCTGTACCTGCTGCCGCGGGACAATGAGAGGTGTATGATTTCAGGGTCGGAATAAAATTAAATAAAAATATTACGCCGCCGCTTCTGGGTGTGGAAAGCCGTTGTAAGGCGATATCCCGACCTCGGTAGGCCCCGAGCCACACACACACACGCGTACCTTCAACGCCCTGCGATCGCTGGAGCTCCTTTGCCTATATAATACTCCTCGGTTCTTCTTTCCTTCCTTTTCTTTTATTACACCGTTCCTCCGTCTCTCGAGCCGACCGTCTTTCTTTTCATCACTGTCTCCGAGGGAGATTCCTCTTTATCGCCCTTTCATTGCGCTCGAAAAACTCTTTTTTAAATTTGCACCCCCTCTCGCGCGGGCCATACCTTTTAATATATATTCAGGATCGTCCGAGTGAAGAAGGGCTGCATTTAGCGAAAACGGCCAATTTCCCTGAAATTGAGGTGTAATAAAAAGGGGAGAGTCTGCGCACGATTTTCATTTTAATTTTATTATCGGTGTCTAGAAACTTCGAGTTTTGATATGCAATCTACTGAATGAAGTATATAATCCCGCCGTCGGTGCTTTTAGTGAATCCTTTAAATTGCTTAATTAAGTCGCGAAGGTAATTATAAATTCTATCATTGCGGCGTTTGGGTAAAAAAATCTTAGTTTAAAAATTATTACATTTTATGTACTTTCATTTTATAATTCTATTGAAATAAATTTTAAATGGGCTTTTTTCGTTATAACACTTAACTGACCCTTTTAAGTTTTTTCTTTTATTATTTTTAGAGAATCTGTTTGATAATTAGTGAGCTCATTTTTATGTAGGTACAAACTAACTTAATTAACTACTAATTTATTTTAAGTTTAATGTAATTCAGCTTTTACTATTTTGTAGTTGATCGTCATAAGTACATACGATCTTATATAGCTTTGAAAATTTTATAAAGATAAATTTTATTATTATTATTATTATTATTATTATTATTATTATTATTATTATTATATATTATTCATATTATATTATAAATTAAAACATTTTATTTTATATTTGTGATAAATGTGGTTTCATTCGCCACATAAAAAATTAATATAAATGATTATTTAATGGGTTCCATAAAATATAATGGAATCTGTTATAACTACAATAGTAACTGGATTGAAAGACTGGGTACTGGACATCGAGAACTTGAATAATGGATATTGTATGAAAATAGTTATTTGCACAGAAATAATTATTCAGAAATATATTGTTAGGAGTGCAAAAATGCTCCATTCCCCCTAGAGCTATTTTCATTTCTCAGGGAAAGTGAACTGCATTATATCTATTTATCTGGAGATAACTACGAATCCCATTTTTATTGGGGTTGACAATTTCTTTTATTATAACTTACATTAACACGTTAATCAACTTTCAAAGTTAAAATTAAAAAAAAACTTAGAAAATTATATTTTAAAAATAAAACATTCAGTCTTATATTTTTGCTAATTCATTACGTTTTTACATATTTATCTAGAATTCAATATATAAATGTTTATTTATACACAATATGAAAAATTATTACATTTCTTGCTTTATTCTAACTAAGTCTATTCAATATTTATCTAGCCGAATCACAACATCGAATCAAAAATTTGAATATCCTCTTTATCCCAGAATTAAAAAAGTATTCAGCTTCGTAGTAGACTTTATACCATATTCTGCTCTACTTTAAATCTCGACGATGATCATTTTTCAAATAGACCTCCTCAATACCGTTCTCTTCATTGACGAAATCCCCGGCGCGTGTACATTTCTCGAGCGCTCGTTTCTCATACACCTCAGCATCCCTCGCTCTCTCACTCGCTCACTCTCCATCTTCTTCTTATTTATTTGAAATCTGTCACGCGGATCGTTTCACGATTATTTCAGGCATCGCAGACGCGGAGAACGGTAATTCGATACCGGGCGCGCGAAGCTATCGCTCGCGCGTCAGGTGAAGGGTTCGACATTTAGACGAGCCTTCCGGCTTATGCGCTCGTCTCGAAGGCAGCGGCGCGGATCCCCAAGTCCAAGTCTATTTTAGCTCCGCTTTAAGGAGATTTCCGCTTAGAGCGTTTCTCTCTTGGCGCTCGGCTCTCGCGCGAACTCGGTGCGCTGCTTAAATAGAATTTAGCTGCATCCGTTTTCTCGTGTCATTACTGTCGCGCTGTATTATGCGCCTGCTGCGATGTACGGGGACTCGCGCGGATAAAGAGTGCTGCCCGTAACTTGTCAGAGTGTTTGGCTTCCAAGAAGGCGTGTCGTTATTATAGTTGTTATTATAACTGATATTATTTTTTCATTAATTATTTTGTCGGTTTTGCGGGGACTTTTACTTTAAATGAATAACATACAACTTGAGATTGACAAACTTTTTATACTTCATTTATAAGTTTTTTAAGCGTATGAATATTTTTTCGAGTGAAACTTCTTATGGCGCGCCTCGGTATTTTGGATGCGGTATTGTTGGGAACCGTCACATTTGAATTGTCAGGTAACGACAGATTTGCACAAACAGGAGAAAGGTTAGCATATGATAACGATCAATCAACGACTCATATCAACGGTCGATTGGCTGTCGATGAGAATTACCGCGTAAGAAATTTTTGTGTAGATTTTTTTCGTGCAGAATATTGAAAGGAAGAAATGTGTAGAGAATTCCCGTACAAGAAATTATTGTGTAGAATTTTTCCGTGCAGAATATTGAAAAGAAATAAATGTGTAGAGAATTCCCCTGTAAGAAATTATTGTATAGAGGAAAGAAGTCCCGAATAAGCGACTGCAAAAACACGCGGTGGGCGCCTGTAGTTCGCGACTACAATAGCGATGCGCAATATCAAAATATCAAGAGCGGATAATTAAGACCATGAGTTCGCCGATAAATTCACAAAGCGGTAATAGCGAGTACTGTCGCGTATATATGCATCTACGAAGTTCAGTCGGTAGCTCAAATACCCAAACTCGTCTGAGTGTCAGTAACGTTTATAATCGAAATCTTGCAGAAGAATCCACCCAGGATGGCTGCTTATGACAAACAAAATCAAGTGAGTATTGTGATCTTTCAAATAACTACATTAGATATATAATTTAAAAATTGTGTGCGTTCATGACTATGCTATAGAAGCGAAAGTTAATGACAAACTTTTGGGTAAATTGATTGCGTGAATAACAGGTTTAATATTAAGCATAAGGAATCAAAATATATCTAGATTAAGCCAGGAATCTAGCGTGAAATTTAGTTAGAAATCCATTTGGGTTCCAATCACATCCAACTGGAATTCGGTTAAGTTCAGAAGGATTCCAGATGGATTTCCAGGTTTCATGATAGCTTGTACAGACAACTCGTCCAATTGTGCTGGAAAAAATTAAATCTGGGTCTTTGTGTCACACTTAATCTCAATTTCGACGGAACATAATAGGCAATCCTAATTTGAAATTCACGATTATTAATTACGTGTTTAGAGTAATTAATAAATGATAATCTGAAATCAAAGTAGATCAATTAGACAGAGAGGGAAAAATATTTATTTATACGAGAAGTAGGTTAGTATTGCGACATTTTGTAGTTGGGAAACGAATTCCAATCGAACAATTAAGTGCTACCAAGCCTGAGTATTTGAATAAATTTACCAGATGTTTATTAACCAGAGAAAATTTGTTTAAAAATTTGTTTATATGTTCAGGAAAAACGAGATAGAATGCGATTGATCGTGGCAGCGGTGGTCCTGGAGTAATATCCGTGGCAGCAACAGAAGTGGTGCAAGAGCCGTGGCAGAAATTTGTATTAGTCATTAAAATGTTTGTTATAGATTAATACGATTAACTAAATACATTATATATAATGTTTATATATATATATTACAAGGTGAATATATAAATATATATTTGTAAATATTTGCTAATAAATAAATTATCTTACAACAAAACCTATATTTATTTATTTACTCGTATAACATAGAATGGTAAGTATAATAATTTTTAATAAAAATTATTATTTTTAAAAATAGTGTTCAAAATCAACGAAACCATTTTTATACACATTTTCATGAAAATCGGTAATAATATCTAATTCAATGGTATCTTTGACTAGCAACAATGTCTTTAAATCTGCTATATTACCCACCATTTTAAATGAAAGAATAAGATAACAAATTCATAATAATTATAATAGGCATTTTATTTATAGGTTGATGAATGTTAATAACAAATTTTAAAAAAGTTTCTAAAACTGGCTAACTTTACAATTCAGCAGCATTTATAATTATACTGCGTAACATCTGTTTTACAAAAAATAACAAGAGCTGAACCACAAGCACCCACAGTATACTTTGCTATATGAAGCAACAAAGTTTCTCACAAAAGCCCTCGTTTCTTTCTTCCTTACCCACGTATCGCACTTGCAATCCCTCTACCCAGCAAACCAATACACAACAAAAAGATATAACTGCATACGCGGGGCAGCCAGCAAAAAATATCCAATATATTCTATATACACCCGAGCGTCGGACACACAGACAGCAGCCAAACGGGCTCTCCGCGCAACGCTCTGAGCTAATGCGATTTCAATTGGAATCCAATTTTTTTTCTCTTCTCCTGGTGGGGCGAGCTGCGACACACTATCATCTCGCCCGCGGAGTCGCGCGCGTGAAAATCGCCCCGAGAAGGGAGGAAAAGTGAAATGGCAATTTGTCTCGGCCGACGACGAAGCAATGCCCCCGACTCGCGCTATGGGGCAAAATAAGAAAGTAACGAGACCGGAGACTGGCGGGTAGCTAATAAACGATTTGCGCAGCGACGAGAGAGAGAGAGAGAGAAAATTCGAGCCCAAAGGACGCGGGCGATCCGCTCGACTGAGACGATGAAGATTAAACAGCCAGGCAGCGCCCGCGCGAGAAAGAGAGCCTGCTCGGCCACGCGGAAGAATATGGCCCTTTTTTTATACTTTCAGCGAATTAACCGATAACACGCGCAGGCGCTAGAGGAAGAAGAAGAAGAAGCAGCGAAATCTCATCCTGAGGAGGGAATAAACGAGATTTGCGCTGAGGAGAAAAAAAAATTCTTTTACCTTTGTTTGAAATAACTGAGAGCCAACCTCTCTTATCTCGACTCTACTCTCGACGTTCTTTTTATTATACGTACTTTGTATTGGTCTCTTCTCTTTTTTTTTGCGCGCTCGCGCCCGCGTAATAATGTAGCTTTTCGCGGAAGTTCTCTCCTCCTCGGCTCACTCTGCAGATTGCACTCTTTACCGGGGTTGCGCACCGCACGCATCAGGGTAATAATAAGGATATATAGGGCTGACCTACATTTCGCGGGAATCGATAATTTATCGCCGTATTAATGGGCCTCTGTGTTCGACTCGATGCGCGCCGCGCTCAGGAGAAAAGCCATTAAAATAATATTAAACAGGGGGAATAATTCATAAGTCGATGGCAAAGGACAAGAGTGTAGTGAGTATATAATAGTTTAATCAAAGCTTATATGCACAATGAAAGCTTCATACGATAATTAATGGCATATGTGCTTAATTAATATGGGGAGCAATTATTATGGGTTTGTTGGTCAAAGTATTTTTTTTTGCCACTAGTTTGGTATTATTTGAACCATAACAAACTTGCGTTGTTATTAACATAACGATAAATTTATGCCTTCACATTGTATGTAATTATTACGAATTATATTAAAAATATATTGGACTGAAGTGAATTCCATTATTCAGATTAAAATTATTACAAAATTAATTTTTAAAGTAGATATAAAGCAGTTTTATAATCAATTTTATGTGTTTTTGCTTTATAAATTTATATTTCATCATTACAAACTCGATAATAACCATAAATTGATTGTATATTATAGATGAATGATATAATAATATATTCGAAATCACTTTCGCGATGACGTGTTGCATTCATAAATTGAATATTGAATAACGATTATTGAATGTAATTGCTGATTGTATAATTAATGTTAAATACTATATGTTTCATGAGTAAAGTATTATGATTTTAGCTATTCCATTGAACATGTCCTAATCAGAGTCAAATATTCTACAGCAATTGAAATGACACTTGAAATCTAAAAATCCGCGAGAAGAAAGAATCTCTCAAAAAGACAAATTCGCGTATTACTGTTATTGATATCCTTCTCTTTGTCTCTCTTTTCTCGCCACCCAGATAAACGCTCGCCCCGGGATTTGCTCGTTTTTCCTGCTATTTTCTGCTCATTGCATATGTCCGCATTTTATACTCGCTCGCGTCCGTCCGACGATTTCTCATTCTCGCGCGGCTCTTGCTTTCGATACCGCGACAAAGACGTCGCTATAGATTGAGCTGCGCGCTTCTTCTCTTATTTTCATTTGCGAGGAGGCGCCTGCACGACAGCGCCAGAATTTACGGCCACGCGTACCCCCTGACGTCTGCCAACGCGAGCTTTCAACGCGTGATTCGTCAATTTTTCATCTTCCTTAGGGAGTACGTATTCTGACAACGCTAAAACTAAATTGAAGCGAAATGAAATTTTGAACATTAAGATCGTGTTAAATTAATGTATTACTTCTAAATGTAGACTAACTTTAAATTACGACTAGTTACTGAGTGATTGTTAATGTTTTCACGCTTAAAAGTTTTAAGTGAAATTTCACTATCTCAAAAGAAAGAATGAAATTAACATTTCTCGGAGTGAATATTCACTCTAGCTCAGTCAATAGTCAGTCAGTAAGGGATTAATTTGTCACTATAAATACCTAATAAATTTCACGCAGCATTTTTGTGAAAAACTCACCACTTCATGAGTGATTATTGACTCAGCTAGAGTGAATATTCACTCTCGAGAAAGGTTGGTTCCATTTCTTCTCTTGAGTTAGTAAAATTTCACTCAATAAAATTAAGCGTATTTTATTTCTAGAGAACGATCTTAAAGTAACAATCCACTTCTGGTGAGTGATTTCTTCAAAATAATTTATGTTTTATATTACAGAAATTTTTATTTTAAATTAGAGCGTTCATAAGAGTATCGGTGTTTCTTAAAGATGCTATTTTTCCGTGATTATATTTTACAATTTACACACTAACAACATACATATATAAAAATTGTCAACACAATATTGTTCTATAAATGGCTAAGAAGATTTAAACTCATAAAAATAGACATTTTTGCAAATACATTCTATATTTAACTAATAATTACAAAGAGTACTCCTATTTTTTAAAACGCTATAATTTTCTATATGTTTATTCAAAATTAATTCATAATTACTAGTGAAATTAAAATTTCTCTAATCTAAACTCTTAATTAATTTCTAATGTAAAAATATGTCCTTTAGACCAGTGTTAGGTATATTCATTAATTTTGTACGTGCAACGGTCACTTTTACCGAAAGTCATGTATTCAAAGAAACCACATATCGGAGAGGGATTTTAGCTGACATATAAATTACTTATACAAACAAAATACGTTAAATCGAAATATTTTTAATCTAAATTATAAAAGTGATGCACTTTTTAATACATTGACTAAAATGACCGGGTGACCACCTTAATATTTTTTAATTAGTGTCTTATATAATCCGAGATCATTATACACATATCTCGATCTCGTTTATTATTTCCTTGCAAATCGCGACAGTCATACTATCTTAATTCAAAGATTCGATCAAAGCAAACGACAAGGGAAAGAGTCGCGTCTCCGAGCCGAAATAATTGCACGTTATACGATAATAATCCATTTCAAGCATTCTCGACTTATCCCGCGAGACGACTATCGCTCGCATATCGACGCGATTGCGCGGAGGAATTTAACGAGGTGAATAAGGCTGCAGCAGCTTGAAAGTCAAATTAGCTAATAGACTCGTATATAAACGAGTATAAAATCGGGCAGTCCTCGAGACGTATAATGCAGGTTTCGCCGATAATGATCGGCAGTCGCGTGCGCGCGCGCACGACGCGGAATAACAAATCGATTATAGGTGAGGCGACGCTCTGAACGACATCTTATGTATTGATATATATATACATATATTACTGTATATAATGGTGCATTGCGCGTTAACTCGGATGACGATTTTTAAGTACAGATGCTACATTAAATCTGTTTACCTTTTTATTATGTTTTATATCGATGATCGTGATAAAAATGACGCATCTCGCAAGCTCCAATTAGAAAATACCGATCTCTTTTTATGTTATTTTTTGTTATTTTTAATACTGAAAATCGTTATAACATTCATTAAAATCGTATACGATTATTATTTTTATGATATTATTAAACCTAAGATTTTAATGAATGTTATAACTATTTTCAGTATTAATAGTAACAAAAAATAACATAAAAAGAGATCGGTCTTCGTGGCGTTACCCATTACTAATACTATTAGATATACGATTATTATCTTTATGATATTATTAAACCTATCAAATAGTATTAGTAATGGGTAACGCCACCTTGGAGGCTTTATAATGAAACAAAGTTTGGAAATTTACTGTGGGTCTAAAGAAAGCTTTATTTAAAAATAACTTTGGTCTTTATTGTACATGTATACTGAAGTATACAAAAAAAAAATTTTAAATTATTTTCTAATAAAAATGGCGGCGTACTGACCCAATTTCGGAATCGTCTTTTTTTGAGCATGTCAATCTGCGGACACAATCGATTGGCCACTGGTACCTAGAACAAAACACAAAAAAGAAACGTTATCTACACCTTAAAACCTAATAAAGTACCGACACTTGTTTGAAAATATTTTTTTTTTGCAAAATTGCAGCATATTTTTGAATAAATTCTTCTTTTACCTTAACATTTATAAATAAATGCTAATTGCAGGAAGTGTTTTCAACTTTTTAAAAAAGCATCGGTATTTCAGTAAAGTATATGTACACGAAGATGTTGACAAAATTTCAGATCAATCGGGTAAAAAAACTGTAAGAGAAATCGTATCCACAAATTTAGAAAAGTATGTTTTAATAAAAACGCGTTTAATTTTTTCGTAATTCGGAAGCGCGCGGGTTAACGCTTCATTTAGAAGCATCTAAAAGCTTTGAAATAATTTGAATTTCAGTGTATATCTTTCAGCATCATATTTAATAGAAGGTATATTCTAAACTATCCTGCAATACTGTTATGACCTACGTCAAAAATCTAATAGATACATCTTCTTTATTAGAATTTTATTAGAATCAATCAATATATTCTTACGGGCGGACTCAGACTAAAAATTAATTTATTTCCGACTCTATCGTAATGGCCACTTTATTAACCTGAAATGCGGGACAAAAGTAGCATGTGATTCCCGCAAATCTAATTATTTCTCGTAAATGCATTTTTTTTATTTCTCGTAAATGCTATCTCTCTCTTTTTCGATTTTGAGCTACTTCTTTCTCTTTCCGTGGGTTCCATTTGTCAAATCAATAAGTCGGAAATAAGGTTCTATATACAACACGGGGATAAAGTCGACTATTCCTTTGTTACATAAAGTACTATTTGTAACCTAAAATCCACTTTTTTCTTCCTCATAAAGGAAGCTTTGTGATGGTAAAAAAAATGTTTGCTAAAAACATGTTAGAAACCTGTCTTTAGATATTAGGAGTCAAAATGCACTATTTTTACAAAAATTTTGTATGGATGTGTGTCTGTATGTCTGTGTATGCTTGTGTATGTATGTGTCAATGCATTTGTGTGGATGGATATGGATGAAGAACATTCGCGATCAAAATTAATGTTTTAGGGCTCAATGATATTGTTTTTCTGAAAAGAAGGGGGCTGATAAAAAATATTTGTTGTTTTTCGATGATTTTTTGTTTCTTAGCGGTTTTCGATTTTTAAGTTTAAGTTATTCGGGTTTTTTGGTATGTTTGAAATAATATCATCGATTCATTTTTCAAACGTCGTGTTCCGTTTATCGGTGATACCTGGGAAATATAACATGGAAAATTATTGAAAAAATTTGAGGGGATTAGGAATATTGATAAAAATATTTTGTAAAACTTTCAAGCCTTTATCCTTTTCCTTTTTCGAGAGAAAAATAATTTTGTAAAAAAAATCGTTTATAGCACTGTGTGACCTAAATCCGCACTTAAGTCACACCTATCCGTGACTTAAGTAGTCCATTATTGCACCGATACGGTACTAAATAGTATACGATACTCGTGACTTAAATGGGTCAGTTTTACATGGCGCTTAACGTATATTTTACAATATTTTACAATATTCTGAAATGGATAAGGTAAATTATTTTTGTATTTTAGAAATAATATGATTGTTTAATCTTTCTTTCTTTGTATTTGATGACCATGTGTCCCCTCTTTTTGGGGACTCCGATATGTCACAATGCATATGTGATATTGTATTTTACATTTGTATTTTATGTAGGGGAGACCAGGGTAAAGTGAACATAGTAACTGTAAAAGTCGAAAAGAATGTATTTTTAAGAATCAAAACATTACTTTGTAAGTTGCATAAGAAACTTCTTACAATAATAAACAATTATCAACTTAAAAAAAAGTAATTTATTAAGTTTAATATTATTAACTATTTTTTAAAATACTGGTTCACTTTACCCGGGCCTTTATGTGCGGGGTAAAGTGAACTAGAGGATAGAATTAAATATTTTGAAAATATTTTACTAGTTTTTGTACAGGAATAGATAAAAACATTAATTTAGATAATAATAAAACTAAAAGGCCACCTTAAAACCTTTAAAATACTGTAAAATACGAGATAGTTAAATATAGAGGTCACGTATTAAGTTAATGTTATCGCATTTTTTGTCGCGTTATAACCGAAAAATTATTTTTTCGTGTATTACAATTTCTTAAAACTAATATTTTGCTATTGTTTCACGAAAATAAGTTTAAAGTTATTATAAGATATATCAATCGAAAGGAAATTACGTTAACTTTATGAAACCGTGCATATTTTTTACAAGTTCAACGTATAAAATAACTAAATTTTTTTTTCGATTTTTACAAATTTTTAAAAATTAATATTTTTGCTAAAAATGATTGTAATATTATCTATTCAGCTCCAAATTTTAACGAGTTTTAAGTTTAAACATATGTCATATGCCTGCGAAATTTTGGCGCGTAATATGCGTCCCATGAAGAGTATTGTGGACCCAAATTTTGGTTTCATACAGACATACGTACATACACATACGTACATACATACATACATACATACATACATACATACATACATACATACATACATACATACATACATACATACATACATACATGCATGCATACATACATGCATGCCTACATACGAGGGTAGTTCAATAAGTCTTTAGAATGACCAACAGATGGCGCGCGAATCGCTCCAAATCATCTGTTTTCAGTCAGCACCATTCCCGACTAGATATATGGTGCAGTCACAGTCCACATCTTCTGAGTTTACGTGTTTTTATAACCAATTGAAAAAAAAAATTGCTTGTTAAGAAAAATGGAAAAAAACGAGTTCAGAGCGGTAATTAAACATTTTCATTTAAAGGGTTTAACTCCATATGAGATAAAAAATGAATTGGACTCAGTTCATGGCACATCTGCCCCTGCCTTAGCAACGGTTTATAACTGGGTAAATGAATTTAAGCGTGGTCGTACATCAATAAGTGACGAACCACGTTCAGGAAGGCCCGTAGAAGCAACTACTCCCGAAATCATCAAAAAAATCCACGATATGGTGTTGAAGGATAGAAGATTAAAAGTGCGTGAGTTAGCTGAGGCCACAAGGATATCTATAGGTGCAGTTGTTTCAATTCTACATGAAAAATTAGGCATGAAAAAGCTATCGGCAAGATGGGTGCCGCGTTTGCTCTCAGCTGAGAATAAACGCAATAGAGTGGTCGCCTCTGAGGCTCTTTTGGCGCGCATAAGTCGGAATCCTGAGGAATTTTTTCGTCGATTTGTGACTGTGGATGAAACTTGGATACACCACTACACTCCTGAGACAAAGGAACAATCCAAACAGTGGATTTCCACAGGCGAACCAGCTCCAAAGAAGGCAAAGACCGTAAAGTCAGCTGGTAAGGTTATGGCTACAGTTTTTTGGGATGCACGTGGAATTATACTTATTGACTACTTGGAAAAGGGTAAAACAATTACTGGTGAGTATTATGCATCATTATTAGAGCAGCTGAAAGAAGAAATTAAAAAAACGACCACATTTGGCGAGAAAAAAATTCTCTTTCATCACGACAACGCCCGAGTTCACACATGCTTCGTTTCAATGGCTAAAATTGAAGAACTAAAATTCGAATTGGTCGAATACCCACCGTATTCACCAGATTTAGCCCCCAGTGACTTTTTCTTATTTCCAAACTTGAAAAAATGGCTCGGTGGACAGAGATTTACGGACAACGAAGACGTCATTGCCTCTGTAAGTGCTTATTTTGAGGAACTTCCGAAAACGCACTTTTCTGAAGGATTAAAAAAACTTAAAAAGCGATTGACCAAGTGTATAGAGCTCCAAGGAGATTATGTTGAAAAATAAAAAAAAATTTACCCAAAAAAAATTGTTTTTATACTTTATTCTAAAGACTTATTGAACTACCCTCGTACATACATATATTCATGCATATATACATACATACATACATGCATACATACATACATACATGCATACATACATACATACATACATACATACATACATACATACATGCATACATACATACATACATACATACATACATACATACATGCATACATACATACATACATACATACATACATACATACATGCATACATACATACATACATACATATATACATACATACATGCATACATACATGCATGCCTACATACATACATACATTAATGCATATATACATACATACATACATACATACATACATACATACATACATGCATACATACATACATGCATACATACATACATACATACATACATGCATACATACATACATACATACATACATACATACATACATGCATACATACATACATACATACATACATACATGCATACATACATACATACATACATGCATACATACATACATACATACTTACGTACGCACCCGAAAGGTTTATCAGTGGCACCCCCAATACATGCACCATTAATTCATTTCGGGTCCGACTCACTAAAAGAAAACCCTAATGATAAATGCCTGTGTCCATTGTACGCTTGATGTTACGGGCCGTGGTCCCGCCGTTCATTATGTAACATTGCCACTCTTATCCCACACCCTCTCGGACTGCCGAGCGATCGTTGAAAACATATGTCATTGGACCCCAGCGGATCCAATTCATGTAGCTTCCTTGGATAACTCTCGTCGTTATGCCCGCCAAGAGTCTCTTCGACAGCCCAAGCTCCAGCAGAAAGTCAACGGACTTTGCCGACCAGGCGCCCCTCCACGAAAGAGTGCACGATGAGAATTTGACAGTCTCATAGGAATGCCACGCCAAGATTTTGCGGCGGTGACGAGATGCCGGTTGTTCCTGTACTTCGCCACTTTATTCTCATGTGCGGCGTCCAGCGATTGCGAGCCGCTAACCACCTGCAAGTCTATCACGTACACGCAATTATTCTTTGTAGCAACCAGATCAGGCTTCCGCAATCCTTCAGATGTTTCAATGCGGGGCTCCTCCGCTACTTCCCACCTTTTCTGCCGCAGGCCCGAGGCGACGACCCGATACACGGCATCATATCGCTTGACTCTTCCATTGATATAAGCACTGTTAAAAAGTAAAAAAAAATTGTATTATGATAATAATTTTAGTATTAAATTAGTTAATGTCAGTATTTTAGTATTTAAGTTTTATTTTATATTTTAATTTTGTATATGCCGGATCGTGTACAGATGCCTAGTGCATCTCTGCGATATACAGAATGTAATTTATACATTATTGTATTTTTTTACTTACTATTTTTACTATTATTTTATTGTAAATTTATGTAAGGTAAACTGGTTTTGAATAAATAAGATCAGAAAATACAAACAATTTATGAAAAAAAAATTCTTTGCTGATTAAATATCAGAAAATAGAGGGTATTTTAAAGTTATAATATACTGCGCTCTTTCTTATCTATAATTGACAAAGAATAGTATATGGATTTTATTAAAATAAAACTTTATGAAAATGACAGGAAATGAAGTGAAAGAAAATTCATAGATCAACGCCCTAGATTTCCAAGCACACCAAACATAGAACTAAGATAAAGACAGACCGATGCGATTGCAACACCTCGGCGACACATTGCTATTACACAATACACCATTTGAAATCTCAATCGACCCCCCATCAAACCAGAATGTCCCCTATATCCATAGAATACAAACACACCTTCTACTAGCTTCAGACGCAAAGACCCATCAGATTAAAGGGGGATTATCGGTATCGTTCTACTTGAACGGATATCCATACAATCGTCGCTAGCCCCGTAGCATCTACTCATCGCGCGCATAACCTATCTACGCTGCGTGCGACATACGCGCGCGAAGCGGTGAAATGAGATGGAAGAGAGCGATAAGACGGCGCGATCCAATTGAAATCTGTCGCCGCCGGAATTAAAATCTGTCGCGGCGCGTCGAGGCGGCTGTGTAGATATGCGTATTATACAGACTCGATCTCCAAGCGTCGGGCATTGTCGGGTTACGCGGTAAGCGGCGCATAATAGAAGAGCGTGGGTGTATGTGCAGAGATGCTGATGCGCGCGCGTTGGAATGGAAGTGTATAATGGAGACATTATTATACTAATGGCTGAGCTTTGAAAAGAGAATTCTTTTAATCTTGTTTTCCATTATCGTATGCGTGCATACGTTACGTCGCGTTATGGGTATGAAGTGTCAGGGTGAGACGTGTGTCGAAATATTGTTTAGACAGTGATGGAATTTTTTGAAATATACTATTATTTTTCTTTTGAACGAACAATGATGCTTTTTAATTATTTTATTATTAAATGTTAGAATAGCTGAAGGTATTTTATGACTTTTATAGCATGTAAGCGAGAGGCGGCTGAAATGCTTTGAATTTAAACTAAGTTTATTCTATACTTTGAAGTATTTGATGTACACAATTGTTTGCAGAATGTTATCAATTTAGTATAAGATAGTTTCAATTAAATTTGCTTCTAAGGTTACGTCGAGTTACATTGTTGTAAAATGTAGATGTTAAACTAGGACTTTCCGATAATTTATACCCTCCATCCTGAATACGAAATATTTTTTATAACATATTAACATATAAAATATTTTAACTGTTTATTGCTTATATATTATGTTATATCTTTCATTTATTCTTTTATATTTTTATGAGATACAGTTACCAGTATTTAAAATAGTTAATTAAATACCTATTTAAGAAGACTTAATTCACCTAACAAAGTAGTACAATGTAATCCCTCTAGTTTCCACATTAAAAAATCATTCAACGTCGCCGCCTCACTCTACTCTCGCGTAAATTACTAAAGTGATACCGTGATAATGAAAAGCCATCTTTCGCTAAGTGAAAGTCACCCGAGTTTCCTCCCTGCGGATTCGAGCTTCTCTCCTCGCGACGTACACATACACCACCGCGACAACAGCAATAATAATAATTACCAGCGCGATAATTACAATGGTACTTCCACTTATGAAAAGACGGCGGGGGGGGGAAAAAAAAGCTCGAACGCCAAGAGAAAGAAAGAGCGCGCGGGCTCAGAACCGCAGTCGTAATATTCCTCGGCCGCGCGCTGCCGGAAAGCGCGCGAGAGGGTTGCGACGAGAAAACATTTTTCTTCCTCTCCCGGCGTATCGCTCTTCCGCTGTTGGCTTCGCGTCCGCCCTTTTTCTCTATGTGCACGCTCGCGCGCGCAGGGGCTCATCCGCAACGCGAGAAAGAAAAACATTAGCAGCGAGGCGGCCGAATGTAATCGCGCAAATACAATGATTCAGGAGCGTTCGCGTGTACGTGTGTTATGAATGTGTGTGTGTGTGTGTGTGTGTGTGTGTGCGCGTGTGTTTTTCCGTCGTTTAATTACGCTTTTGTGATGTTATTGCAGTGTGTAGACGAGTGCAAGAGCGACGGGTGCACGGTGGTAGGAATGCTCGCTTGATCGCGCGTGTATTCGTATTATAAGGTGGATGGGAAATTCCGTGTCAAATCGGGACTGCCAAAAGCTTGGAGCTGTAAATACTTGTTTATTGCTTTATAAAAGAAATTTATTATTTTTATTTTAAAATTTTAAAATAAAGTTGCTTAAAGATCTATAAAGTAAGAATCTATATAAAGCCACGTTGTTAAATTGCAGTTTTATTGAAATGAAAATTATAAACTGCATCTATGGCAAATTCAATTTTATGAAAATAAGAACAAAATTCATTTTTTTTAAATAAATATTGTCTATGCGAATAAAATACTTAACTCAATTTAAAGTAAATCAATTCAAAAAGTAAAATTGCATACCAATTATTTTTCATAGAGCTGTACTCGACAACATTTTTAACATTTTTTCCCATCGGATGTATTTTATTTACAAAGATTATTCGATTTCAAATTTTTGACCAACCAATATCAACATTTCCACATGAAAGCTATAAAGGAATTTTCAGATAATCGGCGGGCTCGACAAAGTTTGGAGTGCCTCTTTGTTTGTTTTTTAATAGTCGGGCGAATTTTGCCCGTTTTATTACGTGTTATCGATGATACGCAGTCATTTCGGCGGAAACAACTTTGTCGAATTCCGCCCGATTCGTGTATATGTATACGTGTTTGTTAAGCACGTTAAGCATGCTCCGGTAATTTGTCAAACGCTCGAGACCGTTCGAATGACTGAATTTTACATTTCTATTTCGCTTCATTGGCTTGATTAATCAAAATGCCTAGTTATTTATGGGAATCGCCAGGCGCTCACGCCATTGCAGGGCGAGTCGTGAAAATGCCGGTTCAATTTATTGAAATGCTGAAAATTGATACATCAATGACTTTTCCGGTAATGTGCAAGTATAGATTCCGCAGCGTTATTATTGGGTGCGGTGATGCGTTGTTGGTTACAATAGCATTGGTCGATGTTTACTTTAAACAATGAGCGACAGCGCCTACGGCAATAAATATTACTCATTTCAATGAACAATTCAAATGGTTTCAAGGCATGAAATTATATTAATACAACGACTTATGAAATAATTTTTTAATTATAATACATAATTTACTTACTTTAATAAATAAGTTTGTAAACTACATCTTACCATGGCTAGACATTACTACAAACTCTTAACAAATATTTATTGAATTGAAGAATAAAATATTCATCTTTTTACAAAATACAATAGCAAATAATTATTATGATTCTAGACTATGAATAAAGCTTTTGAAATCAGCTAGCTGATCAGCTAGCATCACAATGTAGCATTTTGCGATGAGCAAAAAGCACAATTTTAAAATATCAGCATATTTTGATGGGGACGCCTTAGGATAAAAATAGATAATAAGATTCAATATTCTTTCCTATGAAAAAGAGAAAGTTACTACCAATCTATCTACCAATAATTCGTTTTTATGTTTTTAGGCTATTAATAAAAAATTTGAAACTAGTGAATATAAAAATTTATTGCATTATTTTGCAGTGGTAGACGCGATTATAACGTTTTATTGAGAACATTGCACCGGTGTGCGTATTCGTAAAGAAGTACCGTGATAATTTTACTTTTTGAGCAGATCAATCTTTGGAACCATCATCGCAAATACAAAATACAATTCGTGGTCATGACGCCATTCGCCCGAAAATATTCGAATATCTAATGGAAATACAAAATATCAAAACTGTTTTTAATTTATACACTGTAACGTATATGCTTAAATCATTTGATACTTAATATTACTTTTTAAAGAGAAGGAATGGTTTTGCTTAACTACAATACGATTTTTATACTCTATTGATTAATTTATAATTTTCTTAGAATTTATATAAAAATGTTTAATAAAACTTGAAAAAGAGAAATTAGATTATAATTTCATAGTTTGAATTGTACAAAATAGAAATATAAAATGTTGTTATCTATATGACAAAGGTTGGAGAATATGCAATAAAAAATTCTATAGAAAGAATCAGCTTAAATATTTATGTTCCTTTTACTGTCCTAATTCGCAGCTCGACCCAAGATAACAAAAATCTTCTTTACAAATTACTCTCTCTCTCTCTCTCTCTCTCTCTCTCTCTCTCTCTCTCTCTCTCTCTCTCTCTCTCTCTTTTTTTTTTTTTATTGCAATTTTTAAATACGTAAATTCTACGCTTTGCTAATATTCATTATAAAATTGTTTTAATGAATTAGAATATATAAAATCACACGGGTTCAACCATGCAGTACATGGAAGAAAATACAAATTTGCAGAAAACCCTGTTTAAATTTTGAAACTGAAGTGTAATTTGAACTTAAAAATAAATGAATTTTCGACTCTTGAAAATATTATTGTGTACTTTAAATTTTTAAAATTTTACATACAAATATTGATAAAAGATATTGGATTTTAGAAACTTTAATGGTATTTCTGCCCCCTTGAAAGTTTTACTACCATTCAGAAAAATGAACTTGGAAATAATTTCACATTCAATCTCCTAACTAGGTACCTGTATTTCGTATATAAAAAGCAACATCTTAATACCACATTCATTCGCACAATACAAACCTGCACATTAATGCACGCAACGCAATTACGCGCCCATGCAAAGCGCGTGCACGCTCTTGCGCAAACACACCCTTTACCGTGCACTTCTGCCTCTCCCCTCCATCCTTGCATATTCAGAACCCGAAGAGCTCAATACAGCAAACGTTAAATAGACCCCGGCACTGCACGGTTGCATAGGTACCCGCGCAGTTGTGGACCCCCGCGTAAGCGGGCGTTAATTATGTCGCATGCGCGTGATTTATCAAAGGATCGATTGCCCTCGCGCGCGCTTGAACTCGGTTAAAGTTGAGCGGGCCGATCTGTTATCATTGGCGTTTAACGATTAGGCAAAGATTATAGCCAGCCTGCGAGTTTCCGCCGCGCGCATCGGTATACGCTGCATCATAATCCTGGCTTTTGGGCCCATCCCCCGCGTGGCACAACGGATGTGTGTATATATACGTCTTGGAGCGCGGTAGTGGCTGCTCCAGCTCCGCGGGCACAAGTCTGCAGTAATGTTCCTTTGCGCGTGTTGTGCAGATTTCTTCGTTATAACTTATGATGCAGGGTGGAGAGAGGGAGGGAGGGGAGGGTGGGTGAGAGAGATATATAGAGAGAGAGAGAGGCATTACACTCTCTGCGCGCCCTGAAAACACTTTGGGGCTGTACGATGACGCAATTAACCCTTGTGTATATATAACGTGGCCATGTGTTTCAAAGGAGAGATCTCGCGTTTCTGGGTCAGTGGTGTTTGTGGCATTTATGAAGGTAGTTTATAAGAAAATTTGTAGACTTTGTAATTAGATCCTTTTTTAATCTATCTTGATTTTTTAAAATAGTTTTATGTAATATGTTTAATTGTTTTATTTAAAGGATTTCTTTAAATAACCTGGCGACAATAAATTATAACAAAGGAAGACGTCCATTTATGCCCATGTGGCCTAAGGTATAAAGTAATTAAATGACTTATATAACTGATATGAGCATGAAGAATTCACAAAATCTTAAGCATATAAGGTAGGACTACGGTGAAAAAAAAAATTTTTTTATTGTTCAGTCTTATGGGCTAAAATTTTGAAGACTGATGTAGGATGATAATATATTCTATATCCATTTCTAGCTCAAGATATCGATTACTTACAGAGTTATTGGTAAAATACAATTTTTTTAAACAGAAATGACCAGTTTTTAAAGTGTCAATTGCGCATAAAATTTTGAGAAAAATCTCTGAAAAAATGTGGGTCATTTCCTTGATTGGTCAACGAAATGAAGTGTCTTCGGAAGTACAAAATCGTCTTGTACTTTTTCGAAACAATTTAGTTTTCATTTGACTTATGAAAATGCCCAAAAAATCACGTTTTTTGATAATGACTAATGGGTAAAATGAGATAAGAAGAAATAAATGTAAATGTAGTCAACAGTTTATGTTCTACATATATCAAGGTACAGTTTCTAAAAGTTTCAGAAGATTCATAAAAACCTCATGCTCAAGCCACTTTTTAAATTGGTTGCGAGAAAAACCCATTTAAAAATTCAATTTTGTATGTTATCTAATGTAAATTGTTTTACTTAAATGCGTATAACTTTGTTAAAACCTGATGTTTTGATATCTGATAGGTTTCAAAACATTCTTACAATTACAAAGATTAAAAAAATTAAATAATAATACACTTCGACACGGGTGCGGAAGTACATTATTTGCCTCAGATGACGTTTTCGCTCGAGCGAAACGAGAGTGAAAAGTCACATGAGGTAAATAATCTACTTACGCACTAGTTTCGAACCGTATTTTATACCACGAGCACCGAAAAATCATATCAAAGTTGTGATTTTGAGGTTAGAGTGGTATAAAATATTTTTTTATATATTGGCCGAAAACCACTAAAGTACTACCTTAAACAACAATTTTCTTCTATATAAACTTTATATTTTGAAGTAAAATACTTGAAAAACGTGATTTTTAAAAATTGTTGTTACTGAATGGCTGATAAAATCGCGATTTTTTCACTTACTTTATCTATTTTAATCCTCTTGTTTTAAAGTTTCCCTTCATTTGTTTTTGACAAGCTCTAAACAATTGAGTTTTGCTCATTTCTTTGCGTTTACTTACTTACTATGAATCGGTTGGTATCTTCTCTTAAGGTGATGCTAAACCCTCCTGTTACCAGCAAAATCGGGGAACCACTTTTGTTACGGCACAAGGCCGGATTCACGAGAGGAGAAATTAATAATTCAATAACAGTTGAAACTTTCAAAATTATATTTATTCAAACGCCTAGCCGATATTTTCCTGTGATGCATTTACGCTAAAAAGCCGATTCTTTCCCTAATTGTCACACGATGTGAACCACACGAGTGTCTCAACTGCACTGCCTTGTTGTTGTCGAGAGCGCCAACGCTGGCCCTGTTTTTACGACCTTTACGCGTAGCCGATTTCATTTGGTTCTCTTTCTTTCATAACGCTGTAGTTAATACATTGTATCATTTCAGCACTGCATATTTATTTATCATTATTTCCGTCCGTAACAACTTTTCTTGTTCAATTTTCAATTTTTACGAAATATCTCGCTGAAGAGTTGCTGTTTTTGATTGGGACAACAACATTTCAAAGATATTTACTAAAAATCGAAAATTAAATGAAAAGGGAGTCCTTCTAATTGTCGATGGAGGGTGGGTTTAGCATCACCTTAAGGTGTGCAGTAACGGGTTAAGCGAATTAAAAATCGGTACAGTTGAAAATACGCGTTTACAGTGTAACTTTTGTTACTTACACTATTTAGACTTTTTAATTTTTTCTAATTGTTATTACACATTTTGAAAACATAAGTTAAATACAACCAAGGGGTAAAATTGCTTGCAGAATTTATATTCTCATGTATGCCCGTATTTACATATAATTCATTATTACTTGGTGATGCATAAATAAAGACATGAAAGAATTCTTCTATAATGAATTTTTAAGCCCTAAGCTTTTTAAAATACTGCTAAGCCCGATTAAAATGGCTAGGATACTGAACATTCTTTTGTAAAAGTTAGAAACGAAAAAAATATTGTTTTAATCATTATACAGATGACATCATATCACTATTCTAAAAGTACAGTAAAAATTTCAAATATATCTGTTAGAAACTTGATCGTGACGAGCATTTTAAAGACTGCAAGAAAGAAAAATATAAAATTTTAAAATAAACGTGTTAAGTAATAACTGCATATTATTGTTTAATAATTTTTTATGTATAACAGTAATGTTAAACTTCTAAAAAGAAAAAGTTTGATCAATCTATTTTTATTGCATAAAATAATTAATATTTGGTTATAATCATTTTCTCTCGAAATTCATCAATTTTCTACTGGTCCATGCACTCAAAGCATAGCTTATCCCGTTTCACTAACTATCTCATTTTTGCTGTAACGTTAAACCTTCAAGTTAATTTAGAAATTCGAGTTTCAAAATACTTTCAACCGCTGGTCTACACACGTACATGCCCCAGTATTTGCACGGCTATGCATCTATGCGCGCGGATGAGCTCTCTCACATGTGGGCACAGTCGCGCGTGCACTCGCGTATTTGTATTTACGCGTAGTTAGGCGGCACGAACTCGCCCCGGCTAATTTCGTTCGTCGGCGGCGGTGTTTTGGGGGCCGCGTGTGCAGCAGCAGGATAAAATTATGACCGTAATCGTATAATTCGATTCGCCCGTTTTATATACGGATTCGCGAATTATAGTCCGCGCGGGAGGAGGCGGAACGCGGAGTGCGGGTCGCGGGGGGGGGGGGGCTGGAGGGTAATGAACGATAGTCGTTTATGCGCCGGGCCGAGCGTTTGCCTTTTCGCGGTCGCCGTAATTTCCGAGTTGCGCGCGCCCAGATTAATTCGCTGCACACGGAGGGATTTTCCACGCGTAACTGCGATTTTCCCGGGCTCGGAGTCTGATTTCCCTAGGACTTTGCGAATATTCGAATGTATTTGCTTATGACGGATTATAACTTGTTTGCGAACTTGTTTGGGAGGCTTTTTCACCGGAGATTATTGAGTTTTATGGGGAATCAGATTTATCTAGTAATTATCTTTTCAAAAGTAGTTTTTTAATACATTCATATAAAGAGTAAGCGATGAAACTAATTTCCATCAAATGTGTGGAATTTCGAAGCGTTATAATGGGCTTTATATTTTAACCCTCCTGCGCAGAAGTTTATTTTCGTGTATATGGACTAGATCGAATGTAAGTCTGCAACAATATTTTCTGCAAATTCGTAACATTTTCTAAATAATAGCTATACTATTTATCTTCAATTTGAGAGGTTGTAGATGTCCCAACCAAGTAAAGATTTAAATTTGTGATGCAAAATGTATACAAAAATGACGTGCGGTTTGGACGAGTATATTCTGTGCAGGGGGGTTAAGTAAGTAATAAAACAGCTTAGTTCTATATAATTTGTATTGAGATATCGTCATTTCATTAACTGTAATTCCTTAGGTAAGGTATTAAATTAATCTTAGAATTCTCGTCATCTTCTTATACTCTAGTGCAATATATAAGTTCAGAGTTCCCTAAAACTTTTAAAGGTTAAGGGCAATGTTTGCCTGCGAAATTCTTTTTATAGTTTTAAAATTACTTTACAGCAATAATGTACGGAGAAAAATAATTTTTATTTTTCCCTGGTAGAAATTAGATCCAACCGTTTGCAAATTGTATACCAAATCGCAATGATTTGGCCAACGATTTAGCTATTGGTTGATTAAAAATCCCGCTTATTTCGTGACGGAATAATCATTGTTGTTGGCTAACGGAGACTTTATTTTATAAATCACAAAAAAGTAAATTTGTCACAATTTTATAATTAAAATACACGAGTAAAATTGACTTATATATAATGATATATAATTATATATAAAGTCATATATAGTTATATATAATTATATATGATTATATATAGTTATATATAATTATATATAGAGACAAAACTTATATATAAATATATATAATTATATATAAATCAGTTTTACTCGGGATAGTGTATAAAACATTGATTCATTGATACAAAATTGAAAAATCACATGCAGAAAAGAACTTTACTTTATAAAAGTAGGTTATAATAAGTATACTGTTCCCAGATTTTGAGATTAAATTATTAAATATAAATATGTCAAAGTCAATAGCAGGAAACAAAGATGATATGACGTTACACAACTTTTCTGTTAGATGCTTTATATGCGCACTATAAAACGGAGCAAAGCGTCTAACATGGACAGTCCACATCCTGCGGGTCTCGAAATTTGATAAAATTTTGGGAGGTCTTTTTTTATACCTAAAAATGAAGCCTAGCACCCGTAGAATTTTCCAACGAGCCTTTTTTCTTGAGATATAAGTCATTATACCCCAAATGCGTATAATTTCAGTAAAAAGAGGGACGTCTTCTTTTCAACGTAACTCTGCATGTTTTTATAGTAAAAAATGGCTCTGAAATATAATAAAACTAGGCGAGAGGAGCTTTAAAAATAACTTACGTATAAAAATATTAATCTCAGTTAAAAATGGTTACTAAAGGAGTGTGAAAAATCACCGAACTTATAACAATTAAGTTCCGTCCAATATTCATACATTTCTAGTCATCATATTCGATTGTTAATAACTTTTACTCGAATTAATATTTTTATACGCAACAAAGCTTAAGGGGAGAACTCCATGTAAATGGCTCAAAAAATCATTTTTTTGTCTTTGCAGAAATCGATAGTTTTTAATATGGAAAATATGTTCCTAAAGTTTCAAATTGTAACTCGATCTCTAAATGTGTCTACATTCTAGTTTAGACGTGCTTGCTCGCATGCGCGCCAAACAGGTCGGTAACTTTAAACGTGTTTTTCTCAAAACTACATTTTTCAAATCGCTTTATACGTATTGATATTTTAATCTTTTTATTGTTATTTTTATTTTATGTTCCAAATATTCGATTATTATACGATAAGGGACAAAAATGAAAATATTTGTTATGATTTATATTAGCACAGTTGACCAACCACTGAGTAACCGTTGATCGATATTGTCGTCATGTGTTGGCCAAGAAAATTGACCAATAATTAGCAGACAGTCCATTTTCTTTGGGTAATTTACTACCAGGGTTTCTTTATGAATTTTCATTATAATACAATATAATATGTTGACACTTTTAATGCATATAACTGATTTTTATACTTTAACAAGATGTACCCTAATGTAATTTATTATTTTATTTTATCATAACACAGTCTCCTATTTTAACATTATCATATTGAAGCAAATATTTATGTAACAGTTACAAAAATTATATTATGTATATTTATGACCTACTTTTTCATATAACAGAATTACGTAACAGAGAAACGCTGAGCCGCATTGTATAAGTCCAACAATATACTATACTGTACGAGAAACTATAGTGGAGCGAATTTCCATAGAAACAGTAGGAAGCTCCCGTGCTTTCCTCCTTATCTCGTTGCTCGCTTGGCTCCTTGATTTTTACTCAAGTCTCAAGGATTCCTACCTCGTAGACTCATATGACTATAAGTTCCACGCATGAATAGAAATAAGCCACGGTGCTCGTAAACGCGAATCTCCGGAGATTTTTCAAAATGCTACGAGTGCTATATCTAATGTCCAACCGACTGAGTATTTGCGTAGGCCAATGGGTTTATAGAAAGCGTTTTATTTATCTTGTTTTAACGTCGCCATATGTTGTGCTTCCATAATGGTGCTAATCGACGACGGTGGTCTACGGTGTGTTTGTAAACAAAGCACATGCAATTCTTACGGAGGTGCTTGTATCAATCGGCAGAGACTAGGAATCGAACCCGGGTCACCGGTGGAAATCCGACATTCTACCGACTGAGCCACCGTAGGCTCCTTATAGAAAGCATTGTGAGCTGTGTTCATGATCAATGTTATAGCAATTTAATTACTACAAAAAGAAAGAAGCTTTGATTAAAATGTTGATAAATGCTAAAACGATAGCTACTGGCCGAGCAACTTAGTCTTTGAGTGAGCTAATGGGTTGATAGAAAGCGTTATAAACTGTGTTCATATTCAATATTATAGCAGACTTATTACTACTTAAAGAACGAAGCTGTGATTAAAATCTTGATAAATGCTAATTCGTAGAAATAGTACAAATAAAGTTAGAACTTCTTAATTTATGATAAATCTTTTTTTTTAAATAAAATTTCCTGAAATCTCCATCAATTTATACAACAATTTACATCCAGTTTAAAACTACCACGAATGAAATGATCAATTCTTTATACCCAGAGACATCATGAGTATCGAAAATGAACTAGAAAATATCAACTATAAAACACAAAAAAGTATTTTAACACAATACAGATATCTCGAAAAATGCCAGATCTTTTTCAGAGGCCTCTTTTAAAAACTAGTACTCGTTAGATTCTCTAATAAAAAATAACACTTCAGTAGAATCACCGATATAGTGATAGTCGTCGTCGTAAAATGTGAAAAGTACTATATTCGTAATGAGTTGCGATATATTGACTATACAAATTTCAAAGATGTGGTGTGAATTACGCTTGCTGAATTAATGACTACAGCACATCATCATTTGCTACCAAACTACTAAATTATTCTAAATAAATTTTTGTTAAACTTGCAGCATATAGTAAATATTTAATATAGTTTCAATAATCTCCAGGTAACAAATCGATTTCAATTTTGTATAAAGTTATCTTTGAACAGTAAATATATTTTCTTGAGGTAAAATTCGATGTTAAAATTTACTATATAATTATTAAAAAATTGTGGAAAAATGGTTTTTATCTTGGAATATTTTTGAGTATTATTTATAATCAGCAAACCGATAAAATTTTGTCAATTAAAGAAACAGAACGGATTAGACGTCACGAAATTTATTATGCATGCATTTAGGTCTTCTTCCATAATCATTTACATTAAACTTAAAATGACATTTAAAATGTGATTTTTTTCACATTTTTTACGCACACTGTATGAAAAAATATCGCATGTAACTATTGAGTAGGATTTACAGACTCATTCAATTGCGCGACACCCTTCGGCGATCGCTACTCGTATGTAAAATCGTATTTTACGTACTTGCTGCATAATATAGTATTACCTGTGCAATGGTGTATTCAATTTGTACAAAGAATCATAATTATTATTACTCAGCTGACTAAATCTTATGAACAGTTTATAAAAACAGCAGAATATGCAGTTTATAAGACCTTTTGCCATATCTTCGCTTCGATATTACGTTTTTCCTCGTCCCATATACCTATGAGTCTCACATCGTGTAATTATTTGAAAATTTAGTCCAATTGAATTATCATTGCCATCTCAATTTTAAACTTTTATGTTAAGTCAGCGTACCGTTGATACAAAACGGTCAGAGAGTCAGATAGATAGATAGATTTACATAGATTTAGTTTATACTTATACAAAATAAATAGGTAAATTACAAAAAGGTAGTTCACATGATCAGTACTCCAGTAGTAAGTGGAAAAAGGCCGAGCATAGTAAGCCAGAGCAGTCTTGTCATCTGACTTGTCGACTGTAAATTTTTCTATTACGCGCGAATATTTACATTGTTCTGGACTAATTTGCTCCAATACGTTACAACTTAAAACCTGTTTTAAGTTATAGCGCAAAATAATTTAAATATTAGCGCATTGTAATTAAAATCAATAAGAACTATTCAGATAAAAAAGTTAAAATCGTGTAGTGGTGGACTTTGAGCCTGCATATATTGGAAACATCTTCAAAAACTGTGGGATACATATTTTCATGATAATTTATAAACTTTCTTGCAGAACTATTGTGGTAAGAAGATAGTAAAAATTGTGGTTTTGAATATTTATTGTCGGGTTATTTCGCACATAAATTTTGAAATTTTACTACGTTGTCATTTTTATAATACTAAGGTTGGGGCTAAGAGTGTCTAGAATTTCCTTATTTGTTCTATCTACAATAATGCTAAACAAGTTTAAAGTTGAGATCAATCTATCACCTTGGACGTTGCCTACTAGCTTTAAACAGTTATCTTAAAACGAATCATCAAAATACCAATAGTAATAATTTCACTCAAAAATTGTACATCAAAAGCGTCCTTCGCCGCTATACCAAAAATACAAAAATACCCGTATCCTCCTCTTATATCATCCTTACGCTGGCGCGCACCTCGTCCTCCCGCATCCAGCACCTCGCGCCACATACATCCCCATGAATTTTTAATTTTCCTCCCTCTTTACGAGCGCCTCCCGCATTAAAATATAAGCGCAGCAGCAGTGGCAAAGAACGCTGCGCGCCCGTGTCTCCGAGCAACGTAGCCAGCGCATAAGAAATGCGACAAGAAGAAACGGAGAAAACGCGGCGGTGTAAAAAGATGACGGAGAACGGGAGAAAGGAGGGTGGAGCCGAGAAAGCCAGGGCGAGAAAGGAGTTATACATCCTGTGGGAGCGCTTTTGCAGGAGGAGGGGGGGGGGGAGGTGGCTCGGTCCGATTGCCGCAAGATATGCGGCCGGGCCTCCGGAATTTATCGCTGCAAAATGCTCGTAATCTGCAACCTCCGGCTCCGGAGTTCGCCTCCACTATCCCTATCGGTCGTATTTCTATATATGTATGTGTGTGTGTGTGTGTGTGTGTGTGTGTGTGTGTGTGTGTGTGTGTGTATGTGCGAGGTTCACTGGAGTATGCACCGAACAGCGATTTCCGAAGGATTTGATTCCCGAACGACGCGAAACGGCCAAGACGGCTCGCCTGCCTGTCTGCCTTCGTTAGAAGACATTTGAATTCATTTGCGCGTGCCCGCCCGTGGGTTATGCTATTCGTAGATGTATGCGTTTGTTTTGCTTGGTGAGCCGAGAGGAGATTCATGCATTCAAGGGTTGCATACCGGCGATGTTGGGAAATGGTATAGAACGTTTTCAACGTAGATTATATTTATAGAATGATGATTTTCTTTTTCATCTAATAGTAGAAAAACGCTTGTTAGAAACATAATTTTGTGGGATTCATTAATTAAAAAAGCAGATGATAATTAATTAATATTGTAAGACATATCAAATAATATTATATAATTAATAAGTTATTTTCTTTCTATATATGTTCCTAACCAAAATTCTTTCCTCTTAATATTCATCTTGAACCAAATAGACTGAATTGTTTTTCGTTACTTCCTACAAAATATATTTAGATTACGTAGAACTTAACATATTTCTAAAAAATTTTTAAAAATGTATTCTTTATTATTTTTCTGTCAATTTTATAATAATGTTTAATTTGTTTGTATTTAATTAGTTAAAAACATACTCTAAACTAATTTATATTTACTTTTTAGTAATTCACAAAATATTCATCCTATTAAGTCAATCGGTCGAAGAGCAGCTCTATAAGGAATCATGACATAAATTTACAAAGTCCTAAGTTATTGTCAGCAAACCGTAGTACCGAATAGTATATCTGTTTTTGTTAATAAATCATACAGTTCAACATGATAATAAATTACTACAACAACCGCTCATTCATAACTTAACATAACGTAACTCCAGGAAAAATAGCTTGTATTAAACCACCCTGGTGGAAAATAATCTAGAACAATGTAGATATATCTAGTTTGCCATGGTGAAATAATCGAGGGTCTCGATAAAACTATAAATAATTTTCTACCAGAGCATATATAGTTATATACATATAATTTTCACATACAGTTATATACAATCATATATGATTTTATATGATTGTATACATTATATATAGATTTTAGCTTATATAAATAAATATAGTCATACAAAACTATATATTATATTGTTACATAACCATATCTAAGCATATATAAGTCTAGTGATTTTAATTTTGTTTCGAGAAATATATGGTTATATATAGTCATATAATATAATTGTGTATATATCCCATAGTTTCACATCTATTTCATATGAAGTAATATACAATTATATATGGATATATACAGTTACGTATAATTATATAAGGTTAAAATCCATATGTAATTTCATATAAATTATATATATCAAAGCAAAATAGAAGTGCATAAGAGAGAAGTAAGAGATTGATTTCATTTTTAATGCACGTAAAATCTTATATTCAATCAATATGATAATTTTCACAAATCCATTTTGATACATTTTTTTAATAAAACTATAGATATTCTACTAAAACAAATATTTGACGGCAACTGAAAACATTTAAAACTAAAAATATGAACAAATTTATTGCAAAAAATGATTATATTTCAGAATTAATGAATACAAATTAAAAGTTAATAGATGTACAAATTAAGTACACATCCGACAGTTCATTCAGAATAAACGTTTTAAGGGGTGCCAAGTTAGTCGCCGAAATATGCCAATGTAATTAATATCTCATCACATAATTCCTGACTTATTAAAACTATCATCAATAAATTAAGACAATAATGAAATTAATCTGATGGTTCTGATTTGAATCAGAAATATCAACTTAAATTTAGTTTTTCATATAAGAAAAAAGAAGATAGAATGAAAGATACCCATTCTGAAATGCAATATTCGAATGTTTTCTCGTTCTATCATCCGCCGTAAAGCCAGAGCCATAACTGTCACTCAAAAACCGATGCTCTCCTTAATTAAATCGTAGAACGGCCTGCAGAAACTATAGTCCACCTCCTCGCTCCACGTCGGAATCGTTCCGGGGCGCTTGCGCTTGCGCATCACAGATTGATTATCGCAGACAATTAAATTGGACGGAATCCCGCACTTCATCATCCCGAACGAAGGAATATAAACGCTCGCGTAGCTGCAGCGCCAAGGGGGTAAAGCGCGGAATCGGCCGCCGCCGCCAAAGACGAGCCGTAGTCCCGTAGAATACGAGGAGCCGAAGAGATAGCGCGCGGGCGGTGTGTGTGAGAGAGAGAGAGAGAGATAGAGACTGGAGAGAAGTCCAATATTCAAAATTTATAACCCCTCGTAACTCAGTCGGCTTCTGCACCTAATACCGAGCGCGCGCAGCGGCGCGCCGGCCTCCGTAGCGATTTTCGGCCCCCGCCCGCGCTATCTCTACACTTGCGGGATGTCCGAGGAGGCTATTCCTGCGCCCGCACTGCCTTTGTGTGTACTATCTGTGTCTTTTTCTCCGGGGGGTGGGGGATGTGGGGCTCGAGGGAGTTATACGTATGTTCGGCGCGCGGGGCTTTTTCTCGATCCCCGCGAACTTTTTCTCGTTTATGGAAAATGCAGCCGTCGCTGTGAAATTGCCGCAGAGCCAAAGCGTTGGAGATCGAAAATGTGTTGGATGTGCCTTTGGAATTTATTGATTGGAAATTTCTGACGCAGTTCATGAGACTTTTATCGAACTTCGAGTCTTATTATGCACTTATGATTTTCAAAAATTAATTTTCTCTTTGAGGAAGCTTTGTGATAGTAAAAAAAAGTTGTGTTAAAAACATGGTAGAAATATGTTTTGACACATAAGAAATCAAAATACACTATTTTTAGAAAATGTCCGTACGGATGTGTGTGTGTGTGTGTGTGTGTGTGTATGTGTGTGTGTGAGTGTGTGCGTGTGTGTGTGTGTGTGTGTATGAGTGAGTGAGTGTGTGTGTGTGCGTGCGTGGGTGCATGTGTGTAAGTGTGTGTGTGTGTGCATGTGTATGTGTGTGTTTATGTATGTATGCATCTATATCTCGAGTAATCCACGGTAACATTTAATGCTTCAGTGTTTTTTGTTTGTTGTTTTTAAACGAAGGGGGTTCAATAATAACTTTTATAGTTTTTCGGATAACTTTTGGTTTTTTAGTGGTTTTTTGATTTTTGGCTTTAATTTTTTGGGTTTTTTGGTACGTTAGAAATAATATCATCGATCCAGTGAAAATGCATTTGAAAGATCATAAAATTACCTATCTTCTACTATCTGATATTTCGGATAAACTGTTTCCTTTCTTTTGTTATACACGGAAACGACATTTTTTGTTTGTGCGGTGATTTCTCTGAAATATATAATGGAAAGTTTTTTAACAAAATTAAGGTAATTAGAACAATAGAGAAGATTATTTTGTAAAAATTTTTAGTCATTTCATATTTCTATAATTGAGAAAAAACTTATTTTGTAAAATAAAATGATTTTCTACGGCAAACGATAACTTAAGTACAACGGCATTATTCCTTCTAAAAATTTCCAAAAAGGTAGCTTTCTACTATCTCTCGGCTAAGTTCTTTGCTCAGATCATGAGGATCTTTTATTTTTCGAGATATTCGAGGTTATATTTTTTTTAATGAATGCTTTTGATTGCTTATTTCTTGGGTATTACACGGTAATTTTTTACCAATGAATGCTTATTTTGTCTTTTGATCAAGAATTTAAATCAAAAAGCTATCATTTTCTACATTTTCTGTTTAAAAAATTTTTTGATCGTAGTTTGATTGCATTTTACGCTGTAATGTTTGTCCAAACAAAGCTCATTTTATACGTTTTTTTATGAAGATTTGAAATCAAAATTTTTTTTTAAGATTTTTTGATTTGTTTTTGTTTTATCACTTCTTTCATTTTTATGATATTTATTAATTTTTAAAAAATTTTAATAGCTCTTTTCTTGAATATTATGTAATAATTGTTGGTCATTCTAAGATCATTATTTACGCTGTTTGATAAAGATTTAAAATAAAGAAGAATTTTTAAGATTTATCAATTGATTTTTTTAAACTATATTGTTCATTTTAAAAGTATTCATTTTTTTCCAAAAAATTTTTAATACCTTTTCTCTTGAGTATTATTTTGGTCCTTCAAAGCTCTATTTTTATTTTTTGATGAATACTTGAAATAAAATAAATTTAAGATATTCGATTTGTTTTTGTTTTATACCGGTATTTTAGTTTTATGATATTTTTGCAATAAATTAATCCGTTGTTCATAAACCCGAACAAAATTACGAAAAAATTTTATTTTTAAATGCACAATATATGCACTATATTCATAAATAAAATTTAATCAACAACTATAGTGTTGTAAAAATTGTTCTTATCAATTGGAAAAAAATGTATCTTGATATGCAAAACTGGTTAAGTTGCTATATAAATGCTATACTAGATTTTCAACAAAATGTATCATTAATTATAGTTGAAAAATTGTCTTCAATTTTTTTAAATAAATTTTATCTAATAGTAAACGTAAAAAATTTTTCTTTAATACTCTTGTTTTTATCACAAAAATATGTTTTTACTCCAATACTATGCAAAAAATAATGTTGTATTGAACAGTTTCAAAATAAAAGAAGACTGTAGAGCATGTTTTAGTTAATCAATATTTTTTTGATACTCCAATACAATTTGTTAGGAAAAAAATTTAATAGAGTTAAAATTTGGGTTCACAGTTAAAATGAGTTTGAATAAACTATTTTGAATAATTAACTCGAATAATTACACTTAATGAACATTTTTAATATTTTCTTAGTTACATATTATTATCTCATCTTAAATTTATTTGTGAAAATGGTATGTATTATATATATATTAAAAAATATTTTAAACAAGAGTACTTTTTAAATTAGTTTTAAAGTTTAAATTACTATATATATATTCATATAAATAGGTTTTTTAACTTTGAAGATTTTAATTCCTTAAAAATAGTATATTATTTGTCTTTATTTTAGTTCATTACGGGATGAAAATTGTATTGTATTTTTTTCTTAATTTAAATAAGTGATTTTCTCCATGAAACAGTAGAGATTTACTGATTGCAGTGGTAAGTATATTAGTGATAGATCAGTGAATATCCCTTATTATTATAGTGAAAGTCGCCGATTCATATTTAGAGAAATAAAAACACAGCTACAGTTTGAAATTTTCGTAGCGTAACAATGGCATATAAATCCTGATGTCCATCTTTACATTATGCGTATTTCTGTCTCGAAAATTCACAACCTTTAAACGCTCATAACTGTTGAATTTTTGAAAAAGAAAATTTAATGTCTTATTTTGTTATGTTTTTAACCTAATAAGTGGAAAATTTATTTCTTTTTAATTACTAAACCTATTTTTTCAGTTTCATGCAATATCCTTTATATTATATAACATTAAGATATTGTAAAATAAATTCAATTAAATTACTTGTTTAAGAGCTTCTTCTGTTATTATAATTAAAAAATAGCATTCTTTCTGCAATTTCAATATTTAAACTTGTGAAAGCATTGATTTTTTAATCTGACTGTCCAACATAGAGAATACATTTTAGTAAGTTTCTTTGTGCTATACTAATACAACATATATTATTTTTTTGATACACTGCAAAAACAAAATATTGTCCAGTATATATTTTAACTAAGCATCACTAAATGAAAGCATTTTTTTCATAAAATGTGAACAACGCATAATTGTAAAATGTAATTATTTTTGTACAATCCAGAAATAAAACAGGAAACAGAGAGATTAAACATTCAAAGCTTATAATACTTTTTTTACTCTTGATTAATCTTTACAACTTCAGGCAAAATCAAATAAATCCGACTGATGGATCATATTTTCACATAATAACCGTATTGGGGACCATTATTGTAAATCTTCTTTCCCGATTGCTTCAGAATTATCAATTACAGCCTCTGTAACATTTATATCTCGCAAAGCCTAAAATAAAATTGAATCCGTTATACGGCGCATGTATAAAAGCTCTGGCCGCGAGAAAATGGGAAAAGAATTACATTGCGATCTCTTTTTGCTCGTCCACGACGGAGGTTCGATTAAAAACGAATGAACATTTACTGGCGCTCCGAGGCAGCAGCAGCAACAAAAGGCGGCGCACAGAACTACGCCGAGCGAAATAAAATATGAAATTCCGGACTCGCGGCGTTTCCCGAGCCATTCGAGCGAGATAATTAAAATCTTTTTCATCGTAAGAAAATTGCTTTTTTTCCGCGGGCCGCGCATATACGCGATCACCGCGTGCAATTCAGCGCGCGGAAGAAAAGTTTCCAGGGTGTGCGCTGCGCTCTTTTAACCTATTCCTCCTATTTCTCTCGTTCCGCGCTTGCGGAACTGTCCTTGTTTCTTTTTCGGCCCTCTTACTTTTCCACTCTTCTAATCCCGCCTGCGCGCCATTCATTTCCATTTTTCGATTCTTCCTCCGTTCTTTACTCTTTAAAGCACATTTTCAATCTTCGTAATCTTATTCTATTTCCCCGATTTTCTTTTCCGCCCTTTTTTCCGAGGATTATATGCCTGCACTGCTGCATCTCGTGATTTTCTCCACTTTCTTGAATGGCGGAAATAAAATAAAATTGCGCGCGGCACGGTGCGTTTTTTTTTATTTTCCGAAATAGATAAAAGAATTCTATAAACGGTAACCCAATCCGAATGTACCATTTCGTACCTTTGAAAACACTTTTATCTCGGCACGATGAAATATGAATAGCTGGGTATAAAAATGGAATAAGTTTCTCTTTTGAAAATTCAGCTATTATTTAAAAAAATTCTTTATTACGCAGTCAGAAGTTATGAACTTTATATGGAAATTTTCGTATAAATTTTGTTAGAAAATTCATTAGCGTGAATACTTTCTGAATTCCTATGATTTATTTAATGACTCAATGAAATGTAATAATAAAATTGGTTAATTTCAACAAACTCTTATCTTTATGAATCAATTATCTTTAAAGGAACAATCAATATCAAAGATTAAAAAATTCTTAAATTTAAAAAATTAAAACAAAAATGACAAAAAAATAGTTTTGAACTGTGATACTAAGAATAATTCTACAGCATGTATTATTATTTCTACAGTTCTAAAATTAAGGATGAACTTGATGTGCTATCAAAATAACCATATTATTTTAAAGTAAAACTTAACATACTTATATGAGTGGGAAATCATATTTGACAATGCGTACTATTAATACGTTTGGTA
The DNA here is from genome assembly GCA_949152435.1 of Gastracanthus pulcherrimus. Taxonomy (NCBI): domain Eukaryota; kingdom Metazoa; phylum Arthropoda; class Insecta; order Hymenoptera; family Pteromalidae; genus Gastracanthus; species Gastracanthus pulcherrimus. Next base: position 31,791,273 of record OX424575.1, read on the forward strand.
ATTTTTATTGAAAATCTAGTGCATTCTCAATATACATGTAGAAATAATAAGTTTAGCAAAATAATTTTTCTTAGTGTACAGTCAAAAGTTTATAAATTCGTTATGTATTCCTAAAAAATATTTAAATTTCTACAAAACCAAACCTTTATTATGCTGATCACATAAAGTCATTTCACACACACACGATGGCATTAAGCGGTCAAACATACCTTCGACCCGACTAAATCCAATCGCCCCAAAAATTCGCATCCCTTTGACAATTGTCCTCGCTCCTATAAAAGATCACGATCGCGCGAAAGACATCGCGACGCACATCTCGGCTAAACCCACGCGGATGAAAATCCATTGTCGTGATTGGTGCAAAATTTACGGCCCACCAACACGCCCATAAAACTAGCGCCGTAGGATGCGTAAAAAGATCCACTAGCACAGAAAGCCAAAGCTCAGAGAGCTAAAGCTAAAAGGCAAAAGCCGCGCGCGTATTCTTGGATTCCATCCACGCGGCCTTGCGCGACTTCATAATCTCAAGCCGCGGCGCGGTATATCCGCGGGATATTACGCTCTTAAAGAAAATGTTCGTATACGGTCGCGCGCAGCCGGCTGCCACACGTAAACAAGCCGCGCGATAAATTTCAGCGCCAATTTTCCTAAATGCGTCGGCTGCCGTTCTCTCTCTCTCTCTCTCTCTCTCTCTCTCTCTTTCTCTCTCTCTCTCTCTCCCTCTCTCTCTCTCTCTTGCGTATAAGCTTCTACCCCGAGCTGGCTAACCCCCTGCTGGTGCTGCTGCTTCTGCTTCCTCCTTCTACTTGGGAAACCCTCTTTCGCTTATATAACGCTCTCGTTTCCCGCGTTTAGAGCTGCGTTGTATATACAGTAAGCGAAAGGCAGAACTGCAGTACTGCGGTAGCTCGTTATGTTAAATAGGACAGAAGAAATGGTCATTTCTGTTTGGATTTTTTTTTCGTTGAAAACGGCATTTTTTCGTAATTTTTGCGAGGATACTGGACGGGATTTCATTTTAAAATGTAAGTTGTGGTTTTTGTTTGCATTTCGGTTTGAAAAGCTACCTAGTTAAGTTTCGAGAATTTATTGTAAAGAAAATGAAGTAAAATTGATTTTATATATGATTGTATATAAATGTATATATAAATATACGTCATTATGTATGATATATGTATAAACAGAGTTATAAAACATGAATAATAATTATACATAATATCTCTTCATAGATAATTAAATATTGTTATCTACAGTTATATATATTTGTATATATTTAAATAAACTATATGTTATTTATATATCATTTATATATAATTATACATAATTATATATCATTTAAGGGGGCAGGCCTTGGTTAAACCTAAAAAAACTTTTTTTCTACAATCCAGAAATCTTTTTTATTTAAAAGAATTCATTCTGAAAATTTCTATGTTACTAAAGCACAATAATATCTTAAATTTTGGTATTAAAAACAGTGATTTGAGATTATCTTATCTTTAGCATATAGAGACTTAACGCAAGTTTACACAAGAAGACCAACTATATGCTGCTAAAGGTAGTCAAAATACCAAGAGCTACTTAACTATGTCCTTGTAGAATGATAATGATACAATTTCAGAGAACTTAAACTTGAATTCAGCTTGCACGTATAAAGATAACAAAAATCAGATGACTTTCGACAAATCAAATCGCATTTAAAATGGCAAAAGACTACTTGACCTTATACCTAGTATCAGTCAAAGAATTTAAAAAAACTCATTTAATAAAAATTAATGATGATGGGACAATAACCTTACATTTATCAGAATAAGTAAATTAAACCCTTCATTCATATTTATGTTAATTTTATTATAACTCGACCAATATTTAGTTATCAAAACACTCAGCATGAGTTATATTTTAATTACTAAAGTTAACTATTTTACTAGTTATAATCAAATCATTATTACAAAAAATATTATACATGTATTTTTAATTTCTGGCATAATAATACTTTAATCTATCTATGTATCTATCTATCTATTATGTAAATATTACCAAAAAGTTAGAAAGTACTAAAATTGGTCTTCTCTTAATTTAAATAAATAGCTATATCCAGAAAACTGGCAAGATCAAAATTAACTGATAAATCCATGCCTGTTCCCATTAGCCACCGAACCATTCAAACCCCGAAGCTTAACAGTTTTAAATGGAGTCTTAAAACGATTTACTCAATCTAAAAATAAAAGCACACGAGCTCGCGAATCAATACTTCATTTCGCATCGAACTCTCTCTCTCTCTCTCTCTCTCCTTCATCAGCCTTATAACATTTCCTCTTAAAAGCGCTCGCTGCTCGGCAGGCGCGTTCCATCCCTCTTCCTTCCTACCGTATAAACGCGATTACACGCGGTAATCAAAGGAGAGTTGGTGCTGCAGCGGCATAAAGTCGCAAGCAGCCCGAGCTTTTCCCTCGTCGAAGATTTATGATAGTGCGCGGTAGCCCGTATACACGTACAGCGGCCGCGCGAGCGTCTTATAATATAAGGCGGCGCGGCGCGCTGTTGCCTTTTGCATACATGTACGAGAGAGTCGGCGAGAACGACTACTTCGACTTTTAGGCGAGAGGAGCGTAGCGTAGCGGAGTGTATGTATGAATGTTTCGAGGATGAGGGATTGGTAAGTGATACAGAGGAGGCAGAGGTGGGACGATGCTAAGCTGTAAATTTAGTTGCATGAGAGCTGGATGCAAAAGGCTGATGATCTTGCGAGGTGCATATGTGGGATTGCGATGAATGATGAGGCAGGGTTTCGGACTTTTTTTGTGGTTCCATGGTTTGATTATTTAAATTTTTTATTTATAGTACAGTATGATCCTCAAAAAATAATGGACAAGTATAGGATGGTAATAAATGTATCTATAAGAATCATTTCTACTTTAATTATTCTTCAGAAGTGTATTCGAATTCAAAGTGTTTATAGAAAGTAGATGGATGATTTCGTAAAAAACATAATTATTGCTTAAAAAGCGACTTGTAGGAAAATAATTTGAAATTTGGGACCCTATATATGATATCATTCTTAATATTTTAGCTTAGAAAAAAATAAGTTGTTATAAATTATTTAAACTTTGTTATTCATCTGTAAACAAATTTGAAAATGCTTTGATTATATGCATTAAAAAAGAAGCGCGCCTCAATTGACTTTTTTTCTCCATGTACATTCAACGGAAAATTCCTCTGGCTCGAACAGATTGATTTTTCCTCCAATGAGGTTATCGAAACCATGCATTCGACACAATGAGATTGTATACGAAATTCAAAATATTCGAGTCAGAAATTATTATTGCTTGATGAAGTTAAACATTCATAAAAAAAATTAATATCGTCAAATTTAATTGACTAAATCATTTCGACATTAAGGGTACATACACACTTCAATACAGAATATTATTGAGTAAAAATAAAACTATTTTAATAGTTATATAACATAAATTGTAAATTATTCTGCATTAAATATAGTACTTGTAGTTGTTTATTGTTTGAAGTTCAACGGTAACGTAAATAATACAAATTTTCCGAATATTTGTAGTTAACTTTTCTGCAAAGAACTGGATATGTAACAGGAGAGAATAATAACATGGAATACTATTTTAACTTTTTAAAGTACTTACTAACGATAGACGAGATTGGAAAATGATAACGATACTCCTCTGATATGTGTATACTAGGGTAGTTAGAAAAATCCTGACTATTAAATCTAGGTGAAAAACTCCAAGTATCTCGCAACTTCTTTCATTTATTTCAATAAACTAATAAAACAACTACATAATCATCAAACAAACTTCATTTAATACTTAATTATCTAAAAATTCTTACAATAAACCAATAGAACGTTACATATTTATAAAACAAACTTCATTTAATATTTAATTTTCTAAAAATTCTTACAATATTTATTATAAATTCTTATTTTATTTCAATAATATTTATTGATATTTCTTACAAAGAAATTACTATAATCCTTCTATCTAGAACAGTTACATAAATTCATAAGTTTCTATAAACATATTGTATTATAAATATGTGCATACTCGTACAACGTGTCACATAAAAAATGACCACGATAAAAACTCATAAATATCCACTCAGTCAAAGAATCAGTTACACATAAAAGAAAAATTACATCTCCAAACCCCCTCGAGATTTTATCGGACTACGTTCAAATTTAACGCATTGTCTGCTTATAATGCACGTGGATGTATTGAAAAAACGCTCTCCTCCTGTACATTATAATAACCCAGGCGCGCACACGCGTCAGTAGTGCCGCGCATAAAGCGCGTAAAAAAATAAATAACCAATGACCCACATGCTTGCGCAGCGCACAATGCCCCAGTAGCCACGTTAAAATAACCGAGAAAATAAGATGTATTTATACGCGGCGCGAGGTAGCAGTGGATCCTTTGCATGTGCAGTCTCATATATTATAATACGCGCGTGCGTCTTTGAGGGCACTCACGCATACGTTATATTATAATGCTGCATAAGAGACGACACAGGCGATGCGCGCGGCGACATTAGTGTGGATTACCTTCTGGAATGAATTCTACGATGGTCTCGTTTATAGTGTATTGACATGTGGAGGTGCGAATAATTTTTCACAATTTTTACTTTATTATTTTATTGTATTATAGTATTATTATTTTTAGAGATAATTGATAATTTTCTTTAAAAATATCAATAAAAATTTTTAAAAAATTGGTTTGTTCTCTGAAAAATAATAATCAAAAGGATTTTGAGTAAAAATATAAACTATTTAAGTTTTAGTATATGTCATAAAAAGGAATCGAATGATCATCGAAAAACAAAATTTCGCTCATCTTACGAGGGTAGTTCAATAAGTCTTTAGAATGACCAACAGATGGCGCGCGAATCGCTCCAAATCATCTGTTTTCAGTCAGCACCACTCCCGACTAGATATATGGTGCAGTCACAGTCCACATCTTCTGAGTTTGCGTGTTTTTATAACCAATTGAAAAAAAAAAATTGCTTGTTAAGAAAAATGGAAAAAAACGAGTTCAGAGCGGTAATTAAACATTTTCATTTAAAGGGTTTAACTCCATATGAGATAAAAAATGAATTGGACTCAGTTCATGGCACATCTGCCCCTGCCTTAGCAACGGTTTATAACTGGGTAAATGAATTTAAGCGTGGTCGTACATCAATAAGTGACGAACCACGTTCAGGAAGGCCCGTAGAAGCAACTACTCCCGAAATCATCAATAAAATCCACGATATGGTGTTGAAGGATAGAAGATTAAAAGTGTGTGAGTTAGCTGAGGCCACAAGGATATCTATAGGTGCAGTGGTTTCAATTCTACATGAAAAATTAGGCATGAAAAAGCTATCGGCAAGATGGGTGCCGCGTTTGCTCTCAGCTGAGAATAATCGCAATAGAGTGGTCGCCTCTGAGGCTCTTTTGGCGCGCATAAGTCGGAATCCTGAGGAATTTTTTCGTCGATTTGTGACTGTGGATGAAACATGGATACACCACTACACTCCTGAGACAAAGGAACAATCCAAACAGTGGATTTCCACAGGCGAACCAGCTCCAAAGAAGGCAAAGACCGTAAAGTCAGCTGGTAAGGTTATGGCTACATTTTTTTGGGATGCACGTGGAATTATACTTATTGACTACTTGGAAAAGGGTAAAACAATTACTGGTGAGTATTATGCATCATTATTAGAGCAGCTGAAAGAAGAAATTAAAAAAAAACGACCACATTTGGCGAGAAAAAAAATTCTCTTTCATCACGACAACGCCCGAGTTCACACATGCTTCGTTTCAATGGCTAAAATTGAAGAACTAAAATTCGAATTGGTCGAACACCCACCGTATTCACCAGATTTAGCCCCCAGTGACTTTTTCTTATTTCCAAACTTGAAAAAATGGCTCGGTGGACAGAGATTTACGGACAACGAAGACGTCATTGCCTCTGTAAGTGCTTATTTTGAGGAACTTCCGAAAACGCACTTTTCTGAAGGATTAAAAAAACTTAAAAAGCGATTGACCAAGTGTATAGAGCTCCAAGGAGATTATGTTAAAAAATAAAACAAAATTTACCCAAAAAAAATTGTTTTTATACTTTATTCTAAAGACTTATTGAACTACCCTCGTATCACGTAGAATTGTACACTCAACGTGGATTAATTCTGATTCGAATGATTTAAAAATTCCATCGTGTATCATGCATATGGTCAATAGTAGGTTAGGTCGGCGGAAGTCACGCTTTGGCGAGGAGTTTCGGATCTCATGAATCGCGCAGTCTCGATGGTGAAGAGAAAGCGAGACGAACAAACCCGAACCGAATCGAAAATTAAAAATTAAAATGCATAATAAAATTATATATTGAATAAATCTTATTTATACACAGTTGTGTATAAGGCATTTTTAATTATTTAAGAAATAAGGGCTATGTGTACCCATGACATACTTTGCCTCGGCGCTTTACTCGTGCACCTTGATTAAAAAATAAATAATAACAAAATGTATAAATAATTACATAAATAAATTCAATTTATGGATGAGATTTTTTAATTTGATAAATTTTATATATTTACAAACTTTGCGTAGTTACTGCGTTAAAAATTTTAAAAGAAGAAACTATTGTCTAGAAAGTCGAGGCTTACAATAGGCTAGCTGCAGTCCGCCTGCAAGCTGTTTACTCTACCTGCAGAATTTGCAGAAAAGTCTGAAGATATATTTTTTTATAAAAGTCCAGCAGATACATCTATGAGCAATCTGCACGGAGAGTGAAATCCTTGCAGATGTCTTGCAGACGGCCTACAAGACGGCCAGCAGCCTGCAAGGATTTCACTCGATTTTCCTCGATTTTCTAGACAATAGGTTCTTCTTTTAAAAATTTTAACGCAGTAACTACGCAAAGTTTGTAAATATATAAAATTTATCAAATTAAAAAATTTCGTCCATAAATTGAATTTATTTATGTAATTATTTATACATTTTGTTATTATTTATTTTTTAATCAAGGTGCACGAGTAAAGCGCCGAGGCAAAGTATGCCATGGGCACACCTAGCCCTTATTTCTTAAATAATTAAAAACGCCTTATACACAACTGTGTATGACTAAGATTTATTTAATATGTAATTTTATTATGCATTTTAATTTTTAATTTTCGATTCGGTTCGGGGTTGTTCGTCTCGCTTTCTCTTCACGCCAAAGCGTGACTTCCGCCGACCTATGCCTACTATTGACCATGTCCATGTTACACGATGGAATTTTCAAATCATTCGAATCAGAATTAATCCACGCCGAGTGTATACGCCGCAAAGTATTGACCATAGTAATATAATTTGTCGCATAATATCAAGATTTTGAGGTTTTACAGCAGCTAAATTACAGATATTCCAAGTCCAACTAAATTGATCACAATATTATCTTATATTTTTTACACAATATATCTTCAAATTTCTTTTTATTTCGAATCTTCATTAAAAGGCGAAAAGAATGAGCCTTGTTTGGTAAAAAGTGACGGTGACATTCTAAAGATATACTCGATCAAAAAACAAAAAATTTAAAAACACAACCTCAAATATCTTGTAATATAAAGGTCGTGATGATCTGGGCTAAAGAGCTACCGTTCTGCAAAGTTTCAGATCAAATGCTGTCGATTTACACCAAAATTGGCTACTGAACAAAAATTGATTTTATTTACAAACAGATTTTTCTCTCATCGAGAAATAAAGATGAAGCCTCAAAAAATTTTAAAAATACTCTTCTCCATATTCCTAATCATCTCAATTTTTTTTCAAAAATTTTGCTTGTATTTCCCAATTCAGCACTTACCACGAAGAGTAACATATTTGGAAATGCCCTACCAAGACTTGCACTTTTCATCAGATTTCCACGAAGACTAACACTTGTCATAATTGTTCCATTCAGTTCGATTTGTATACTACATTCTTTTGGTACTCGACAAATGTTCGGGTAATCCGATAAAATCGGGCTTCCAGAATAAATAAAAGTATTTCAAAAAAGTAAGGCGGAGAAAAATCACGGAACGTGCTAGTCTTCTTGAGAAACTCATGAAAAGTGCTAGTCTTCGTGGAAAATTTCTAAATATGTTTATATTCTTATACTTACCGTAGGATTCTGGGAGTGAACATCAACGGAATTGACTTATAAAAGTCTCATTTCTTTCAAAAAAACATGTAATTTTCAAGTGTATGTGAGAATTTGGAAAATAATTTTTTTGCCAAAGTTACAAGTGCATAATGATAGAAAAAGTGGTATTCTAAATAAACGACATATATTATATTAAATTACTCATAACTTTAAAAAAAAAATATTTTATAGATTCCCACATATACCTGGAAATTATATATTTTCTGAGTAAAATGAGACTTATAAAAGTCAATTCCGTTTTTGTAGACTCCCGAAATTATGCGTCAGATACAAGAATATATGATTTAGGGAAGCCATTTTAATTTAAAATTTTGTTTGCATTTCAAAGTAATAAAAGAAGCAAAAATATTTTTAACATTTAGAACATAAAAATGACTTTTACGGTTATTGCTATAATTTAAATTTAAGTTCATTTAAATATACTTTTTTAATAAAAAAGTATGAAAACTAAAATCAATTTTTCAATAATTTAAGGTGGTTTAGTACCCTTAAACCAAAAAATAATTTGATAAATATATAAAACAAAAAAATGCAATATTTTACTTTATGCTTATGAAGTTCACAGAAAAATAATGTATGTTAGAACTTTGAAAAGTCAAGCACGAAGCATGTGTTTTAAAATGAAAATTGTTAATATTTGTTGTATAATCTTTTGATGGTGCTCATTTTCCAAGAGTAAGTAAATACGTTTTCTCAGAATAACCATTTTATTACATTTTATCCACGATTGTTTGCGATCCTTTTTGCATAAAGTACATTTTCGATTGTTCTTGACTGCTATTTCAACTAGTTTAGTGAGTGCATAAAATATATCCATATCTCAAATTGAAATTCTTTATTTGATGTGATAAATGCCTATTTAATTGTCGTTCAAACTGTTATAGAAAAACTATTGTATAATATTCATATGATGGTGCTCTTGCTAAATAAGAAAAATAATTTAATACTAATGAAAATTATTCTAAACGAATAAATGTCATAAAAAAATTAAGTAATATTTTATAAATTAAAACGGTGATTACAAAATTGGTAACTTTAACGTTTAACAATGAAAAGGGAGTGGAGATAATTGAGTTAGCGGAGCTTGACTTAAGCTGGATTATAATTATCTTATTTCGGTAAGGAAAGATTAAAATATACTGCATATTTTTTAAATTAATTAGTCATAATTTAATTGTTTTTGTTTCATTTTTGATTTAACAGTTGCTGACTCATCAAGTAGAAAAAGTTCGACGTGGTAAGACAGTTCAAAGTTTTATTTAAATCATAACTTTGCAATAAACTTAACGATTTCGGTAATTCTGATAATGCATTTTTGTATCATTATCTATATTTTGTTTACATTAAAAACCAACCACACAATTCCTCTACAAATGTAGACCCTAATAGCAGAATCTATATGATACTATAGAATAAAAATTACGACACTCCACTATTGATTAATACTATCCATTGTAAAAACGCGAAATCATTCGCACAATATACCGTAGAAGCTCGCGCGAACTTTCCCGTACAAGCCCACCTCCCTCCCCCAACGCTTATGCACACACTTTTGATTCGCTCGAGCGCTCAAAAAGTCGATAAATTAAGGCAAAAGACGACGATTCATGCGTCAAAGGGGCCAAAAGTGTCAGAAGCACGGGCCAGCGGTCGATCATCCGTACACTTTCTCCCGCGAAACTTATGTACACCCTCGTGCGCTGCGCACTGCGCCCTCTCCAGAAAGTACGCGGGCACAGGCAGGAAAGAACGTGATTCGAGAGCCCCTCCGTGAATACGCTAATGGGCGCATATTTTTCATGGCCTCCCGCGGCCGTGTCGGGGCCAGACACCTCGCGTGGTATATACGTATATCTGTATAAAACTTATCCCGGAGCTGGAAAAAGGCTTTAAACGTCGTCTTGCCGGGGATCCTTATATATCCAAGACGGGCGGACGTAAAAGGGACGGGCAGCTGAAATAAGAGTCGAGAGGGCTGCGCAAAGAAAAATAGAGTAAAGAGAAAAGCAGACGGAGAAAGAGACAGAGGAGAGAGAGAGAGAGAGAGAGAGCCCGAACTTTATACGGGCCATCACACCTCGGATGTCGCTGGGGCGGAAATTCTGACGGAACTGCGAGCCGCGGCCCGGCCCGATTATCGTCTAGAGGAACAACTATACCGAGGACTCGTGCGGCACCAGCAAAGTGCTTCGGTTCTCAGGCTAATTACGAGAAAATGCCTTTGATCTCTCTTGAGAGACACGCCGGGCGCTGCGAGAAAACGGAGGACGATGTATAGGACTTCCGCGCAGGACGGAGGAAAAAGAGACGGATAGGGCTGGGAGGGGGGCTTTCTTCGGTCCCTTTTGTCTCCTCGGTTCCCTTACGCAAGACTGCCTGGCTGCTCTCTATACCGTCGAACGCTCCTTTCCTCCTCCACCAGGTTTTTGTCCTTCGTTTTGCGAGCTTTATACCTTTTGCGCAATTATCCTCTTTCTCATCTCAAGAGTGTACATAAGAGGCAGTTTTTTAGTTTTTTTTTAAAGGAGGAGGTTGATAGCAAATTTTTGAGAGGATTCGTTCAATAGAGAAAAGCAATTTTCTGTCCAGAACGTGATATATTAAAGTAATTAATGAATTCTGTAAGTTTCTTAAAAATAAATAGGTTAATCATTGCTAGTTTGTGCAAAGAAAAGCCATACATTTAATGTGCTCTCAATTTCAGAAAGCGGATAAGAATAGGATTGACTAAAAAGTTTACAGATTGTAAATATTATAGAATCTAGAAAAAGTTTACATAATACAACAATTTACTACAGGCTCATATGGCTGTCGAATATTTTATTTTAAAAAAATGTATATTTTTAAAATTATTAATTCATGTTTGAAAAATGGAAAATATTTCAAAAAACTATACATACATAATAAAGCTTATAGGATAAATCTTAGTATGTGAATTGAAATTGCCAAATATCTTAAAAAGCTACTACATAGAATATGTGCAAAATAAGGGGTATAAAATAATACGTTTATCAAAACTTGAATTTGCAATTCAAAATTTTCTAATACTAAAAAATCATAAAAATTCACAATTCTATGAAAAAAATAAATTAGAATATGTTATGATACAGTCTTATCAGTTTATGTTGTAAACATAAAGCTATTTTGGATCCTCTAAAGGGTCGCAGGTTTCGAACCTTTTTGAAGGAGCTATATCTTAAATATGTTTTGAATTCTATGTTAGATTTTGCAGAAGAAATTTTTGAACTACTACTATATAATTTGACCCTCTTTTGAGCAGATATAGTAAAAAATAAATCTCAAAGGAACTTATTCAATTTTAAATGCATGTAAGTAGATAAATGCTGGATATGGCAAGACATATTTTGTATAAGTACAGTAATTTTCTATTAGTTGTTCCCGTACTTAAGAAAGATACATTTATTTTGATATGATTCCCATGGCAAATATCTTAAAAATCGTGATAATTTTGGAAAATATAAATATTATTTCCATATATTTGTATTATTAACAGATATTTTACTATAAGGATTATAATTTAATAAAATTTTCTATTAAAATTATAGGTTCTCTCAAAAACTGAAACGTTGAAAAGTATATGCAATCAGCTAATACAGTAGTGAATATTAATTTAATTTGCTGATAATTAGTAAATATTCACAATTAAACCAGTGTAATTATCACTAATTCAGGGGAAACTATATTATACTATAATCTTTTCACTGTCTTATTTTTAGAGAATACACCATAACTGTACCCACATAATAACTACAATTATCTTCGCAACATATACAAAATGACAAACAGCAACATTATCGAAGAAACGACGCAAAACGAAAAAAAAAGCGAAAAAAAATTATTGAATGGCACACCACAATAATTCCGTAACTTACTACCAGGAAGTGCAAATACATCAATTACGGCTGTCGGGTGCTCTTTGTTTTTCCCCATGCGCGTGTCCCTTGCCATTTCGCGCGAAGTCACATGCACAAATGCCGCCGCCCGGCGCGCGAACGCGTTTCGAAACATCCCCACGAGCTCGCGCGCGTCGCGACATCATTATTCTCCAGGCGCCGCTGCCGCCGCCACACCGGTTATGTAGCGTGTCACACATACTACACACGCGACCGGTGTACAAAGGGAAAAACCAGATTTCCGGTCATTACGAGCTGTACGGCTTTATTTTCCCTTGTGTGTATCTCTCGGTTTGTTTGTCTTTTTTCGTTAAGCGCTTACATCGAGAACACGTTAAGGTGACCCAGTGAAATTGCTGCTTTTACATGTGTACTTTTATTTGATGGCTCGTCATTGCGCAGTAAGTGCTTTATAATTTATTGGAAATTATGCATGGTTATAAATAATGTTAAAGTTGACATATTTATTTAGCTATGGTTTGAATTTTTGTTTTACGTACGAGATCGAATAGAATTCATTTTCAAAGCTAGTAAACGCATTGCGGATAAAAGAATGTTATGAATTAGTTTGTAATAGCAACAATAATAATGTTAGTGGATGAAATAGGCTAGAATTGTTAAACGAGGAAGGCGATATGGTTGCGTTATCAGTCGTTGCAGCACAGAATCTGGAGTGGAAAAGTCGTACACTAAGTCTACCTTTTGGTGATTCTTATGTAAAATTTCTCGTAGAATCCGATTTTGTTTGGCAAAAGTCCTCAAAAATTATGGAAAAAGTTATAAGCAAGTTAAAATTAAAAATGCACGTTTTTTTCATTTTTCTTAAAATAACTTGGTACGAGTAGGATGAAGTCGTAGTGAAAAATATTTAATACAAAAATTGTTCTGTATTAAGGAGGGTCTTTCGTTAGATATAGGACATAAAACAAAAAATCGTTTAAGAGTTTATAAAGGTCCTATGATAAAACTAATGATATGTACTTAATAATAGTCCAAAACTACATGAAAAAAAAATTGTTTCGAAAAAAGTCGTGACGTGATAAATGTAAATATTATCAATTTAAAAAATATTTAGTTAAACCCCAATTTTTTTTTATTTCTTAACCAATTTTAATGTTTTGGGACTTATTTTTTTCCTTAAAAAAAGAAAATTTTAAAATAATATATCTGTAATAAGAGAATTTAATACGGAACAACTTCTGTATTAAATATTTTTCTCTGCCACTTCATCCGGCCAAGTTATTTTAAGAGAACTAAAAAAATATCATTTTTTACATACGAATCTACAAAAAGTAGACTTAGTATACGACTTTTAAAAAAAAAAACGTGTTCCCAAGCTCTGCCGACTGGACTAATGAGACCTGGGATGAAATGCGTGTTAATATTAAATTAACCCATTTCTTCCCAATCGGCCATTTTATAGTCGATTGGTATTTTGCCTAAAAAATTGTCGAAAAAAAAATAATAATAACCAATAGCACTTTTCTGAAGTAAAATTGTCCGCTCTTTCCGATTCTGAAGTCAGAATTTTGAAATTCCCGTTGGAAAATTTCAAAATGGGAGTTTTAGGCAAAAAAGCAATCGACTATAAAATGGCCGCTTGGGAAGAAATGGGTTAAGGTTATAATTATATTTAATTATTTCTATCTCAGACTGTTACTATGGTAGTGAAATTAGAATTTTTTTCAGATATTCCATGAATCTCGATGTTTTCAAGATTTTAGAGCTGAATGTATAATATTAAACTCATTTAATAGCAAAAATATTAATTTTTAATAATTTTTAAAAATCGAAAAAAATTTGGTTGTTATTCTATACGTTGAACTTGTCAAAAATATATACGTTTTCAGAAAGTTAGCGTGATTTTCTTTCGATTGCTATATATTATAATAAATTTAAAGATATTTTTGTAAAATAATAATATAATATTAGTTTTAAAATTTTTTTTTTATTCGAAAAAAAAATTTGTTGTTTTTTAATACATTAAATTTTTTTACTGACAATTCCTAAACACTTGTATCTAATGAATTCATTATAGCATTAATTTATTCAATGCGAATTTTCATTATAAGATTCCTTAAATCAATTAATCAAGACCTCTCTTTAAGAAAGCATTCTGCTGAGGCGCTTTTTTAGTTTTTGAAGTTCTTACAACTTTCTTAGAAAAATAGCATTTAACTTATTATTACAATTTTATTTCGAATTTAATAAATGTATTTTATTGGAACTTTTTTTTTAATTTAACAGGGATAAATTGGTTATATTTTAAACTTAATTAATGTTTGATAAAAATATCAAAATGTCAACAAATTCTATAAATAGTAAAACGTTCTAGAAATCTTAAGATAGGGGAGAGAGGGACACTATAGACACGGGGCAAAACTGACATTTCCATTATTTAAAAACATATGCGTCGTTGAAAGTCCAAAATTTGTTTAATAACACACAAATGTATAAACTATATGTTGGTAAAGTGAAAACAAGTTTAAGATCAGACATAATAGAATACAAAATAAAGTGTCATTTTTCTTCCAAACAAAGGCCCGAATTGCCCCACCTTATTTGTTTTACATATAGTTGAAGCTAAAATTAAATTATCATAATCAAATAAGTACTAAAGTGCTCATTGTAATCCGTAAAGTGACACTTTCACCCCGCTAACTGATAAATTTTCCCTAATTTTTTTATATTGCTTGTTCGTTCATCAATGCTTATTTTGCCCCAGAAGGGGTAAAATAGTCACTTGCAACGTTTCAGATAGTATTGTTTTCATATTAAGAATTTGGGATATTTACACTTAATTTTATGGTTTTTATCTATTAGTGATTATAAATGACATATTAAAATATACTTTAGAAGTATTAATTTTGCTTTAAGTAGGATTTCAATATTTCACATTCTATTTCGGTTTTTAGAAGTTATTAATAAACTAATAAACTAAGTTTACTCATAAAAAAAATTGGTTCATGCTAGATGAAAATAAATAAAATTAATGACATTAGTGAATAAAGTCTAAACTATTAAGCTCTATACATAAAGAAACTGTACAGCAATAATTACTATTTTTATTTGTGTATTCAAGGTATACACGATTTTCTGTAAAAATGACTATATTTCTAACAAAAATCGCCTAACGAATATTAAAGGACCCTGCACAAACAATGGTAAAAAAGGGTAAAGTTAAGTTGGTCTAAAAGAAGAAAGATATAGTTCATGAATTGGCGATGAAAATTTGAATTGAGATTTCAGGAACTACATTATATTTTATTCAATCCAATTTCACTGTTCTCTCTGTATCTGAGAGCATCGATTAGCTGCATGTGTATAAGTTATATAGAGAGAGGATTTTACAGCCCATCTCTCTAATCAAGAGTGAAAATTAAAGGGATATAGAGAGAGATATAGAGAGATAGAGAGGAGGAAACGTTCGGTGACCGGCGACTGGCCAAATACTGTCACGGTTCTCTATTGCGAATCAGTTGGTTTTAAATCATTATTATGAATGTTTTGCATTATTTATTTTTTATTTTGACACTATTTATTCTTATTGGTTATATATTTTTAAGTTAGAGTGAATTATTCATAATATATTACATTTTCATTTACGGTAAATTTATATATTTTATCGAAATATATCGAAGAAATTTTTTTTGTCGTCATGTCACCTGAAATATCTACCGAAGAGAAACTTCTATTTTTTTTATCGACTACATGATTTTGAGAGTTATAAGCATCGGATTGAACTTTTACAACGGTTATTTTGATCTAAATACAAGTAATTTTGATATGAGCGAAGGAATTTGTAATCAATAAAAATAGCATGATTAGCCATTTATCTATTTATCTCCAACTTATAGATGTTAATGTTCACCACTGTCATATTGTCATACATAAAAGAGTATGTACTTACCCTGTTAAAACGAGTCAATTCGTTTACTAATACATTTGAATAGCTTACTTGCGTCAAAACTATGACTTTTTTATTTATTGAAGTAACTATTTTAACATTAAATATGTTATTCTACACTCCTATAACCAGAAAAGATTTATGCCACTAAAGTAAGATTTATAAATAACTATACTTATAGAGTGTAAACAATTTAAACCTACAACAACTAACGACTTACGTTTCAGAATTGTGTAATTAACCAGACAATTGGTAAAGTGCCTTCACATTTAACATTTCTCTAAAAAAAGGTATTGTTTACTCTTAGCCGTTAACTGTATATCGACGGCTGAGAGGAAGAAGCTGTTAACTCGGCGCACGCTCGAAGAATAGGTTGACTCGAAGCGCGCTCCAAGCAGCGTTGGGCACGGTCGGATTTCAGATGGCAGAATCCCTAGATCCTAGTAATAAAATCTAGTAATAAATAGTAATAAATAGTCAGATAATTTGGCAGAGTCTAATCGGATGGGTTTGAGAACACCCCGCGGCATTTCGCGCCAACGATCTGAACATAGCTGACCACTATGTCAAATTTTATTACCATGATCTAGGGATTCTGCCATCTGAAATCCGACCGTGCCCAACGCTGGCTCCAAGAGTATGTCAACTCAGATATTGCGCAAGGAACGGCTTCTTTAGCCAATTATTCCTCGCTTTACATTATATATTGGCAACTCTAAAAAAATAGGAAATTGCATTTTTCGCGGTAATATTTGTTCTCATATTTTTTTAGAGTTGCAAAAACACATCCTAAAGCGAGGAATAATTGGCTAAAGAAGCCGTTCTTTACACGATATCTGAGTTGACATACTCTTGGAGCGTGCTCCGAGTTAACCTCTTCTTCGATCGCGCGCCGAGTTAACAGCTTCTTCTGCTCAGCCGTCGATATGCTGGTTTTGCTAAAAACGAAAACAAGATACAAAGAAATCAACACTTTCTAACAGTAATATTATTTATAAAACTATAATACTTCCCACATTTTATCAATTTGTAATGCTATAGTCTACTTTTTGATCCACTGTTTATACTGTCCAGTATTTTCCTCATAAAAGTAAACATGCAATTATGCTCCGGCGGTAAAATAGATATCATCCTATACAAGACATATTATACTGAGATTTGAAAAGGAAAACGCGCGAAATTTCGAAATTGTAGTACTAGTAATATAATAATTTAAGATCTCTAACTTTTTGATTTTTGTTTATATAATGATTCTTAAAATCCAGTACAAGATACCCTACAAATAAAACTTACATCATAACATTTTTTTATAATTTATAGGTATAGCATACAAAAAAATCATTAAAACAATGACAAAAATTTTGGAATATTGATATGTGTAAAAAAATTCTACAGCTTCAAATAAATCAACAAACAATTAGTTTTCGACTAGAATCTTTTACTTTCAAACGAATAAAGGGTCACAAAATTGTTTTACTACTAAAAAAAATCGATTATTTTACAAAAAATCGGTAGCTTCTTCCCTTCAGGCGGTTGGAATTGTACACATTTCCATCACTAAATCTACCCAATTTATACCCAACTTCCTCGAAAATCGAATTATCTTACCACCACTAACTCCACACTTCCACCCTTTTCTATCATCCACTTATCGCACATTCCCTTTTGTGTCTCGTCATCCATCACCGTACCTCGTAACCACCTCGCACGTTCATGCCACATACGTCGAATTGCGTGTCATTTGTATCTCGTCCGCGGCATCGGGCGCTCACTGCGCGAGGTTTCTGAACAATTTCGCGCAATCCCCGGTGCACGGCCGCTGCCGTTGCCGCCGCCGCCGCCGCCGAATACACGCGTTATTTATCATAATTTCCGCGACGTGAGATAGCTGCGCGCGCCTCGTATGTGCGGTCGAAGATAGGAAAAAATGACTGCAGTAAAGCGAGTTAGACATTGAGTGCTCCTCATGCGGCCGAGTTGGACGGAAGTGGGGATACGTGTATTGGTGTTTATAACGCTTTGAATCGATCGAAGTACTTGTTGGAATAGGCATTAGGGTGTCGCAGCTAAAATAAAGTATTTTAGTTTTTGAAACTTTGAAGTGGATTTGTATCCGTTTTGATAAAATAATACTCTACAAATTATTTAAGATTTTTGAAAACCTAATTAGAAGACGGTATGAAGGACATAAGTCATGTTGGTCAGCATAAAAAAAACAATATTTTTTAACACATTTTAGGGCTTATAAAGTCATATTTGAAAACTTGTTTTTTTACGTATTTTTTTATGCTGAATCCAATATAATTAATAATTAATGTGTATCAACGTTCTTTTACATTACAAGCCAAAAAATATCAAAAAACTGTAAAAATTTTTAGTCTTAAGATAAATAAGTGAAAACATTTCTTTGGGTATATTTTCAGATATTTTTTAGTTTTTAACTGCTTTATACATTTTTTCAGATTTTCTAAAAAATATTAACTGGTCGATGTGAAAGATATAAGTCAGGTTGTTCTGAATAAAAGAACAATATTTTTCAGAAATATATGAATATTCCTAAAATTATGTTAAAGCAGCGTATTTTTATGTATTTTGTATGCAGATCCTGAGAAAATGTTATATTTAAGGTACCTATCGTAACGGTTTTTTATATTTGAAACCAAGGAACTGAAATTTTTGCGTTGAATGTTACAAAATATCAGTGAAAACGTGTTTCTCGGTATATCATCACAAATATTTTTTATAGTTTTTGACTTGCTAAATCAAACGACTTGTTGAATTGACTTTCATGCACGTTTCCTCGAAATATAGACAATTAAAGCTAAATAAATCAATAAAAAATTAGTTAATATATGAAGGTTACAAAATATAGTTTGTATTTGTTGTATTCTTTTAATACATATTGATATCACAAATTTATTTTTTATAACAACAACAAATATAAAAAATAAATAACACATTTATCACCCTATATTATATAGTTACATATTATTTTGTGTGCAAAAATTAAAATTTTGCGTTGAACGTTACATTATAACATTAAATAAAATTTCACTTTTAGTTTTCTAAGGTATTGATTTTTGTTCATCAATTTTTCGTGTTATTATGAAAACATTGATGTAGTTTTTATTATTAGCTTAAGAAGATTCGATACTGGAATCAAAATAATAAGATATGATTTTATAAACCCAAATGTGTTTTAAAAAATATTACTTTTTTTGTTGCTGACCAACATAACTTATGACCTTCATAGCGTCCTCTAATTAGGTTTTCAAATATCTAAAATATTTTAATTTTGCTGCAACACTCCAATAGGCAACGAGTAGCGATATTTTGTACGAGAGTTTGAAGTGTTATGACGAAGGAAGATGTAGCCAGAGCTGTAGCTAAGGTGATCTTAATGAGTCTATAGGGTAGAGTTGCGGTTGATCTATTTGATAGGTATTTTGGAAGAAATTTGAATAGCATTTGACAATTAAATATTTTGAGAGTAAAATCTTGTTAAAGCATGAAATTCAGTTATACAACAATTCCAATTAAATGTTGTTGTTGTAGGCACCTTGAGTTGTATGGGAATTCAACACCAACACAATGACATGGGTCGGTATATATATATATATATATATATATATATATATATATATATATATATATATATATATATATATATATATATATATATATATATATATATATATATATATATATATATATATAATGAAAAGTTCCAATTCGGAGCTGCAGTCGACAATTTAGGGTGTCTATAGTTATTGTATGGTTATGTTTATTCTTGTTATCTTTGTTATTGTTGTTATCGTTGTTATCGTTGTTATCGTTGTTATCATTGCTATCGTTGTTATTGCTGTTATTGCTGTTATTGTTGTTACTGTTGTTATTGTTGTTATTGTTTGTATTGGTTGTATTATTGTTATCGTTGTTATCGTTGTTATCGTTGTTATGATTTGGAGAGAGAAGGTACGGAGCTGAATGCGCCGGTTCGAATACGTGTATAAATGAGACGAGTTAGATCTGACGTCCCCTCAGGGGATTTAAAATTATGAATTTTTAAATTTGTTTCAGGTCAAAGGAGCAGCAGTTGTCGAGACGATACTAGAATGGCACCACCCTGAAGTAATGTGATAAACGGTACCAGGGTGGGTTCCGCCAGAAGAGGAAAGAGTGGTAGGTTTTAGTGGGTCGGTTTGCGATGCAACGGCTGTGTAGTTTTTTTCGCGTTTTTGTTTATTTTATTTTTCGTCCTATATCCAACCAGCCTCACACTATCCGGCTGTGCGGACCCAGTCGGGTGTGCCTTAGGTAGCATTTCCTACATACCCTGGGAAAAAAAAAGAAAAATAATCGTTGTTATGATTGTTATTGTTGCTCTTTTTGTTATCACCGTTATCATTGTTATCGTTTCACATTTATAATCACACAACCGAAAAATGTTATATATTTAGTATATCTACTGTATTACCCTGGTGGAAATTTGATCTAGAACTATATAGATCTATCTAGTTTGTCATAGGAATAATCGAGGGCCTCGATAAAACTAGATAATTTTCTACCAGGGTAGTATTGCTTAATAAGTTTTTGTTCATCATATAAAATACTTATGTGTCAATAATATATGTGATCAGGAATTGGGTCTTGATATGATCAGAAAATACTCCCATACAAATCTTAAGCGATCAGGAATAGCTCCCACAGCTTTTTTCATTTGAGGTTTTATATTTAACTTTATTTTGATTATTTATGTATTTTTTAAATTTTATATTAAAGATTAAGAGTTATATTTATTACTAGAAATTTTATTTTCCATGAATACCTCATTTTTACGATTTGACACAACAAATAATGTGACGATGCGCCTTAACTGATCAGGAACTGGGTCCGTGACGGTATAGTAGTTGAAGCACGTATGCATTATAACTGACCTCGCAGTTTAAAGTGGACACTGAATTACATAAGTTGCAACAATTAACGCATGAAAACTTTCATTTCTAAGAAAAGAACATGTCGATGGTACTTTACTTAGATCTATAATTCACAAGTCCGAATTTCAAACCACATCATAATGTTCTCTCCGTACATAATATTTTCTTAGATTTTTGATAATTTTAAAATATTGATTTCGCACAGGTACCTGTATTTTTCTTCATAAATAATTATCTGTATATAATACTTTTTATGTAAGTTATTACTGTTTCTACAATAATTCAAGAAAATGATTGTTCATATGTATACTGAAATCTTGCATTTTTATGGCAATTTTCATTGTCTGATACTACCACACAAATAGTCAATTTCACGCGAAATTCAGATGTAATAAAATAAACACTTATATTGATATTCAAAAGGAAGGGAAATACGGTATGCATCGATCTGTCTAAGACAACACTCTTAATCATATGTAACAACGTCCGATCGTACTGTCCAATCAAATGTGAGTGAGTCTCTTATACTCAATAAACAAGTTATTCAAGTACAAGATATATTTTATTTTTACATTTAAATGCAATTGTAACCATTACATTATAAGCTTAGTTAACTTAGATAAAATTTTCATTTCATTGCAAGTTTATTTGCGCTTTTCAAATCTATATTATTTTAACCATCCCCCCACACTTCTCGAGCACTTCATAATCGCCTATTTAAAACAATCTTTCTGCCTGTTGACACAACGGATAGGACACCGAGACGCATCCGACGAAATTCGTCCCAATGTCGCGAGGGTTAGACTATGCCTTATTTTTTTGTAATCCCTGCCATCTTGCCCCGAGTGATACAGGGGAGCCGGGGTTAGGGTTACCGCTAATGGACTTCGCTAGGTCCAGGCCTTCTTCCATTCAACAAATACAGAGAAAAAAACTGCTACCGCAGATGAAGAGCACGAAAAAGGATGAAAGATACGAAAAAAGTGACAGCAGCCGTAAAGCCCGCTCGCGAGCTCCTGGAAGCGGAGAAGGAAACTAGCGAAAGCGATACTCGATAGAAGGAAGCAGCAAGGAAAGAGCGAGGCGAAGAAAGATCAAGGCTTCGATAAGTTTTTACCGGGCTCAATTGGTCTCTCTCCCTTCCCGAATAAAGTTCCTCAACACTTAGCCTTTAAAGCCTGCAGAAAATAGAGGGAAAGGGAGGAAGTAGAAGAAGAGGAGAAAAAAAACTTGTTCTCGTATTTCTTTGCTCTATCCTTATATTCTGACTTCGTGCTTTTATTTATGTACTTTCTTAAAGCTCGTCAATGTAACCTTTGATATGTTTTTCAACTGTCATACACATTATTTTTTCCATGATACTGATTGTAATGAGAAATATTAGTAATAAATAGTAAACATAAAACATTGACTTGCATTATATTTATTTATTAAGAAGATTTAACTAACAGTTTTTATAATAATATAGATTGCTTATAAAGTTTGGGTGAAAGTGTTTTTTTATAAAATAATGTAAAAAAGTGTAATAAAGTGTTTTAAAATAATTCATTTTTTGTTTTATATTCTAATCAAATAAAATTTACGTAAGAAATTTAATAAAAATATAAAAAAGAGGTGAAGAGAGGATAAATGTAAAAAATAGTAAAATAATGTTATTTTGATGTTTCGTAAACAATGAATGATCCAAATAAAAATGTATAGAATAAGCATTTAAAAACATAGTTGATAAAATACACAATTGATTGTTCATATAATCTTATAAAGAAATCAAGTTCAAGTATATAATACATCATTTGGACTAACAAGAAATAGACTTACTCATCCTACACAAGCACTCAATGAAATAATAATTTCAATTACTCACTGTAACTGACTTTGTCCCGTTCTTTCATCCCATTTATTACTTCTCTTTCTCCCACAGCGCTTTTCACTCTTCCCAGACTCTTCTACGTATATTTCCACGAGAGCATTCGTTAACTTCATACTCTCATCCCGCTCTCTCTCTCTCTCTCTCTCTCTCTCTTTTCTACTTTTCAACTCTCCAACATGAGCCCCTTTCTCTCTATCTTTCACTTGCCAGCTAGACTCCCTTTTCGTCTCTCAAAAAACGAAAAGTAGCGGTTGGTAGAAGAAGAAGAAGAAAAAAAGGAGGCGCACGGACGAAGGAAGCGCTCGCGTAACGATCAAAGTTGGACAGACGGCCACACTTTGCTTCGTTATGGCTCTCTCTCTCTCTCTCTTTCTCTCTCTCTCTCTCTCTCTTACTCTTACTCTCCTCAAAGATATATATCCGAATCCGGCAAGTCTTCTCGTCTCGTTTTCTTCTGTCATTATCCGCGCTTTGGCCGGAGTTCCCAGGCATGCCAATAAGGGCCGGAACGAACGAGCAAACGGCTCGCGTCTCGGGATCGCCGGCCAATCTTCGAGTTTCGATAAGTAGCAGTAGCAAGTAGCCCGAGAGCCCCGAAGAGAGAGTAAGAGAGTAAAGTTACACGAACGGTGGAATTCGTTAACTGCGTCAACTTAAATCGGAAATTGAGGGTTCGCCTGTCTGGATGATTGGCGCTGCTGCTCACTGTTGTCGTCGTCGTCGTCGTCGTAGTCTCATCCAATAGTCGAATTTTTCGTTTTATCCAATTAATTTTTATTGGATATTAAAGATACATCGTTCGCGGACGGGCTTGGGTAGTAGCCGCTCTTTGAGCCTAATTTTGCCAGTGAAGTGTACTTTAAATGAGAAACATCAAGAAATTTTTGAATTTTTTCGTTTGCTTCGGTGTATCGTATCGAGATAAAGCGTTATTTTCTTGCTCTACATGGAATGTAGAATTTATCTTACAACTAGTTTCGTTATACTAATATTGTAGAACATTGAGATTTTTTAAGGGGTTATAGCGTTCCTACTAGGATACATGTGTTTAATGGTTTAATGATATAATTTTTAAGAAGTTAAATTTTTTCTTTTCTAATTACTTTATTTTTACATAAAGATATATTTTTTGTTGGCCCAGTTGAAGCTTCATACTATTCTTAATTTGTATTGTAAGAATAACGAAGGACGAAACCATCAAAACGTTAGAGAAAAATTTTGGAAAAATTCATGAAAGATTTATGATTATTTTTTGGTTATTTTAAATTCTTCTTTGAGTGCCAGATAACTTCTTGATTTCCTTACAAGGTTTGGAATATTCCAGATTGATTGGATCCATATATTTAGTATGTAAAATTTTAAGTTTATCTCCTGAAATTCCAAAAAATATTTATTATTACAGCAGTATTATCGGGTTCGAATTAGCGATCAGAAAAATCTGAAATTTTCTATCCTAGTACGTTTTGACTTCAAACTTACTCATATAAATTTTTAGAAAACTACACCAACCCAGAAAAAAGATATTAAGAATTTTATATTTACGTTTTTAACACGTAGCCTTACGGGAACTCACATTTCCGATAGTTGCAATCATGAAATTCATGAAAACTGTTGTTCTGATTTCGACAAAACTTTGAGAAATATATATTTAATATTTCATAAATATAATTAAAAAATCAAAATGTTGATTCACCAATTTTTGGAGCTAATACAGACAAACGAATAGAAACTTTCACGCTCACTGCCAAATATATAAAAAATAGCGTACCATGTAACTGAATTAGTTTGCAATACAACGCAGAAACTATTGGTATACCACCTTGCCCCACAGTTTAGGCAAATCAGCTAAATTGGTATTTGCTATATCGGTGATTTGATACAAATGAAGCCACCTGGAACCATAGGTAGTCCAGCTTTCCCCACCCTCCCCTACTCAGAAGCAAAGATACAATTTTTCACTAAAATCAGACATATAAGGTAGAACAAATAATATCAAAATAACAAGGGCCCTTTAGATTAAATTGCGGGCACAGGTCATTTTCGAGTACCAAAAACCATCTACCAAAACCTGATCTAAATTAGTGCACTTCGTTAGGTTGATTTTAAAAATTCATATTTTATATTGTAAATCGCAAATTGATTATAAGGATGTTTGAATGCACTACCTATTTAGAACTATATTACCACATTCTCTTAAATTCACTAGCATTTCATTACTCTATCATTACTATTGAATGGACTCTTACTAAATAATCAGCGAGCTCCTTTAGGTTAATTAAAATACATTATAACGTAAAATGCTACATAAGAAACAAATTCATCTTCCTTAGACATGTATCTATCTACTATGCAAGCCGAATGAACTTGTACGCACAATCGAAACCCGAACGTACACGGCAAAATCTCATATACAAACGTTACAGTCCACATGTCACTCGACACACATGCACTCGCTCTTTTCCTTATACCCCCTAAAAAAATACAGCATCTACGTGCCGCAGCATCGAAAGACCTACGGGAGCTCGGCATCAGCATTAACTCTAGGAAATAATTAGCTGTCAGTCCGTCAGTCTGAACTCGATCGGTACAGCTATGCACCGCAGCATACACATGTGTGCACGTCGCCAGGAGCGCGATATAATAGCGACTATCGTTACGCGCTCGTCCTGCCACTGCAGTTTGTATGTATATGCGCGCGGTCGCCGACTTATTGCGCATATTACACGTGCATCCGAGGGAAAATAACGGGTGGCGAGGACTCCGAGCCGAGGGCGACTGCTGTCGTACAAGAGGCAGTGTGTACGGAGAGTACGGAGCTCGGGCTCGTTAGTCCCCCACCGATGCCGAGGAAATGCCGAGCGCGTATACACCGTGGCAGTGGAGTATACCCGTGGACTTTGTTTGGCGCGAGTTTGCATTTTGCATTCTATCGTTGTTTCTGGCTGTCTCACCTCTATACTGTTGGCTAGGTGTCCTGACCTCCATGGAGGCTTCTGCTCGATGTTCCAGGTATTGGCGCTAGGCGAAACTGTTTTTGCATACAGCCTGGGAATGGGCGCACTCGTTAATGTTCAATTTTGAATTTCATATTGAATTCTCTTAGTAATTAGGATATTGCATATGAGAATTGATTTTTCACATAAATAGATAGAAAATTGAAAAATAATTAGGTTGTAGTTTTTCTTTCATCGTAGAAATGAACATTATCGATAAATTACATTATCGATTTAAAAATATCGTGAAATAGAAAAATCGTTATAAAACATGGCATTCTTACACCTATGAAAAATTTGACATTTAGGGGAACGTTCGGAAAAATGGTTTTACCGTTGGATGTACCAGAAGACCCGAATAACCGCTAAAAAGACACAAAACGCGTAGAAAATTAAAAAAAAAATATATTTTTACCGTACTTTCTTAAGGTGGAGTTATAGTGAACTCTTATGAATTATTTCGAAATTTTATTTTATTTTTATTTTTTTATCCTTTGGGCATTTTTACACCAAAGAGGAGTATATTGGAAAGTAAATAAAAGTAACATTTCAATGATGATTGTAAAGTATAAATAAGAATTATTTTTGAGAAATAGTATTTTCCTTGCAAAAGTGTGCTTGTCTCAAAACTACATTTTGCATTACTCTAGAAGTCTTCTGCGCATTAGGTTTCAACGGATCGATCTGAAACTTTCAGGATACTTTCTTAAACATAATAACAATATAGTAACAATCTCCGATTTTGAAATTACTTTTTTTAAAGAACGTAGCATATGTATATATAATAAAAAATAATGTATTTTTGTTAATTAGATTGTTTATTACAGTTGTGTAATTTTAAAACAAGCATTTTGGTTTAAAAAAAATTGAGATTGTTATAGTGTTTAGGTTGCTTTAAAGAAAACATACAAATTATTTTGTTCGTCTGCTTTAAAATTTTATAATTGATGCCAAATATGTGTAAAAAGCTTGGAAAAAAGATTGAATATTAAAAAAGTTTTCAATTTTGCTATAACCCCATTTTCAATTAAATAAAAATAAATGAATCCTAGAACATTCATTTTTACCGTTAATAGTCAGAGTAATGCTGATTCAGTTTAAAAAACAGTTTAAGAAACTTTTTACTACAGGAAAACTACTAGCTCGTTACAGCAAAACTACTGCCGAGATTAAAAAACTTTTTCTACAGGAAAGCTTCTAGCTAACTACAGAAAAACTACTACAATATTTTGCAATATTTTTATTATCTCTATAAACTATAAAAAAACTAATATTTTTCTATGGAAAAAGTACTGGTATGGTATCATTATTTGTCGTTTCATTATTTATTTATTTACTTTTTTTGAACGCAAAAAAGACAAATGCAAATCACCACGATCTACAGTATAATATAAATAAATCTACCATACAAAAAACATGCTTTCTTGTGTTTTTTGTGCATTACATCTCAAATTTTACGTGCGTGCAGATAAATAATTTCCTGGTAAAAATTACGAGTATATAATATAAAGTAAACGTGAAGCTAACTTCATTAGCAAAATTAGTCTTATGAAAGGTAAAAATGAGCGTTATTTATTTACCATTTATTAACGTTATTTTTTATGTGACACCAGAATGACTTAATGGAACAAATGCACCTTTAAATTTTAAATTAATTGATAATACACTTTACGGTAAATATAAGTCATTTATCCTATATTACCTGGTTTTTAGGCACGACCGCTTCAATGGAGAGCCTTATATTTTCGTCATCGCAAAAGTGTAATATCTTTAAAACTAGCGAATTATTGCATAAAAACATGTTTTAACACTATAGGAACACATTTGAAGTATTTCCGCATGTATGGATTTATGATGTATAGTAAGTAGCACATCGGCGTCCCCAATCGGATCCACGGCCATTGGGAGTGTAGACTATAGTATGGATGTATGTATGTATGTCATGAAGTTTATGCAATAACTCAGCGATGCTACGGTGAAACTGACTGAAACTTATAGAGGTTACTTGTCACATTATAAGAAGCTGACGTATCAATTTTCAGCCATATCTGATGAGTATATTTTCATATGGAATAACTTTTACAGATGTTGAAAAATCAAATTCCAGCTTTATCTATAGTAAAATTTCATATTTTTACTAAACTAGAAGCTGATTTTGCGCGCGCAAAACGCGCGCATGGACATTTTTATTGTTAGGCTATAGTGGGGTTGAATATTTTTATTATAATGAATATTATATGTATACATTCTTATAATTTTTAATACAATATTACTTACTTCAAGTAATTATCGGTACATTTATTTTGTTTACATTTTCTTGGCCTACTGTAAATTGGTCAAGATTGGCTGAGAAAGAGAGAGATTTTAAGAGATACGTAATTGAAGTTTAATATAAGCTACTTAATATTTCTTTATGTGTTCGTTTATAACTGAAAATATTGAAACACGTATGTTTATTTTTTGGTTAAAAAAGTATTTTCTGTAATTAAGTTGAGCAAAATCCGCCATCCAAAGGATGTCAAATCCTTGTCATTAGTTGAAAATGTACGTGTAGGAACTTGACTACATCTGTCGGTAACATTAAACTATAAGCGAAGTTCTAGACTGATGTGATGTATATGTGATGTGCACAGAACGTGACTGTTCACTCTGATGATGGTAGGAAAAGGTGGAGCTAAGATGGACACTTTTCTTTTGTGATTTCATTATTTTCCTATTGTTACAGAATTGAAAAATTATATGCCATTTAAGCAGCATTGCAACTTTGTAAATGAATTAATTGATATTTCGATGTTCAAGCTATAGACCCTAATTATATGCTCATGACTAATTTGGAGACACGTATAAAAATAGTATTAATACTTCAAATATCTTCATATATTTTGTAAAACATATACTATGTTGTTATATAGACATCGTAGGTGCCGTTATCTATTTCAAAAATTTAGAAAACAATAAGAAGCTCCAATTAATATTAATATATATTGTAACAGTTAAAATATAAACGTTTTGAACAAACGTTTAAGCATTAACTTATAGTTTATATGGGCTAATCCGCCGAACTTTTAACTTTCTGCATACAACAAATTTTGAAATAAAAATTGAAGTGTCTTATTTTTACGAAACGGCATTTTTGGCCTCTACGTATACTAAATTGGCTATTTTTGTTAGATAATACATTTTTAAGTATTAAAATTTGTAAGTTACTACGCAAAAGCCGCTTAGTTTTTATGTTTATGTAGAATAAGAGATGATCACACATGGGACCGAGCCATATTTTAGATAAAATTGTATATGTGTCATGGTAAAAACAGAATTTTTTCAATGCATCACGTTTTTAAAAATTATGTATTACACGTTTTAGTTTAGTATATTAAGGAACACATAAATGCGACATGGATCAGTTACTTTGTTCTTTAATCATCAAAAATAAATATTAAATTTCAAATCGATGATTTACAACACGGCGTAACTGCTAAATTAATAACTTTGCTTTAATTAGAAGATTTTTAGAATTCCGAGATACATTTTTAAAATGCCATAACTTTTTCTTAGAACGAGGCATACAAATGAGATTAAACTCAGATCTGTAGTTTAGATTTTATTTACTTAAGGGGATCCTCCAAGGATTTTATCAAAAATTTTAAAAAAGACTGCTATTTTTAGGATTTGGTTAATGATTGAAAATTTTTTACCGATTTGGATTACTTGTGGGGTATATAAAACCTAAATAATGACATTTTTTTAATAAAATCTGACTTTAATTTCCTAGCATTTGTCATTTAATTTTAGTGAACATTTTTGATAGGAGGAAAAAATAAGAATTATAAAAACCTTACGAAAGGAGTCGAAAAATCAAGAAATGTCTGTGAAAGTCGTTTAATTAAACTATAATTTTACGAAAGTTTTTCCAAAGATTTTCATTTTATATATATTTTCAATAAGCATAACTGATATTAGATGACGTATTAGACTATGGATATTCGCCTTATCTAAGTTGGCTGCTCTAACTTAGCCCTAGTTTTTCCTATGAATATATGTGATCACGATTACTGATGATAAAATTAATATATTTACAATTTACATACATGTATATTAGAAAAGCACTTCTTTG
This sequence comes from Gastracanthus pulcherrimus, assembly GCA_949152435.1. Lineage (NCBI taxonomy): Eukaryota > Metazoa > Arthropoda > Insecta > Hymenoptera > Pteromalidae > Gastracanthus > Gastracanthus pulcherrimus. Next base: position 31,821,191 of record OX424575.1, read on the forward strand.
CCCAATGCTAAAAAAATTATAATTGATTGCAGCTAATTAATCACGTATATAGCCAACAACCGATACGTTCAGGCGTGTATCATCACAGATATGTCACATCATTGCAGGGCATGATTTCTATCAAAATAGGCCTTGTGGACTTTTTCTCTAATAATTTAAATGGTTTGATGCAAATAAAATTTATTTACCTGCAAAATATGTACTGAATCCCAAATTTGTCCGACAAAAGTTATGAAAAATCAAGCATAGCACCCGTTATATGTTCCAGTGGGCCCCTGCTATAGAGTTATAAGGTATTTTACTCCAATTATGCGTTATTTTAGTAAAAATATTTACCTCTTCTACTGATAATAACTTTGCAAGTTTTTATAATTAAAATTTTACCCAAAAGATAATAAAATAAGGTGTAAAGAGCTTTAGTTTGAGCTTGATTTCATATAAAAATATTAATCTGATCAAAAGTTATTAACAATTAAAGATGATGACTAAAATTACATAAATATTCGAAAAAATTTATAATTTAAATTTTTTTTTACTGTTTTAAATTTGTTTGTTTCTTTTCTTTTTATGCAATTTCAGTCACGATCTTTAATTGTTAATAACTTTTAATCAGATTAACATTTTTGTACGAAACTAAACTTAAATTAAATCTTTTCCCCCTAATTTTATTGTCTTTTGGCTATGGTCAGAAGAAGAGGTATCTGTTTTTATTAAAAGAACGCATACATGGAATAAAATACGTCATATCTCGACAGCTAGGACTCATTGGAACAAATTAATGGGGCTAGGCTTCATTATTGGGTTACAATAAACCACCTCTGAAAATTAAATGCAGTCTCTTTATAAGTGAGATAATATTTAACCAAACCGTCACGTATTGCACCTTACTATCCGAAAACTTTAAAAGCTTATTTCTTGAAATGATGATACCCTACACAATTTTTTTAACAATATAATTCAGAGAACTACATAGAAGTTTTGTGATCGATTGAGTGACTTCGTCATTATCTTAGAGATGGATATTTTACAATAATATCACACCTTTACGTAATTAAGTTTCTGTTTTTAAGGTGGCTCCGTCGATTTTTCAAAATCCATCATTAACAAAAAATAAAAATCCCACTGAAAGTGTGCATTTTATACATTCTATTAAAATTTTGGTTGGGAGTGGTTGCCAGGTAATCTAAAGATAAAAAAATGTTTGAAATTAGAATCTTAACGTGGGCTCTTATGACGAAATATGCATTTATGACTGTAACTACATGAAAACCCGTGGTTTCCTTATAAAGCCACCTGGGGATTTTATCTTTTTAATTATAGATTCCGATTGTTTAACAAAAATACCCGATTGCCAGTAAAATATAGAAAATATTTAATAAATAAGTAAAATTAGTGTATTTTTGTATGCACATATATGCGTATTGTTATTATTTATAATATATTATAACATATATTTAGATCAGTAAGTCTGACAATTGATAGTGTATCATTTTTGTTTAAATTGCGTTAGTTATTAAAGAAACAAAATTGTGTGCCCCTACGGGGGCCCGCGTAGATACGGAACTACGCGACGGAGCTACCTTGTTTATTTAAAACCAGAAAGATTTACAGAGTAATTGAATGCCCTGTAAAAGTCCTGTAGAGATAAACAAGTTATCTGTGCACTTTCCTTGCATTACAATAAACAAAAAAGAAAATATAATAAAATTATATACTATAACTTAGATCTATGACTCACTACCTTAATTATGACTTATTATATATTATTCATTTAGTAACATTTAAATCAGAAAATTAAAATTTTTTAATCCTCTTTAGAAAGAGGGCCATTAAGTGCTATTTTCAGTTCTAAAGGTAACAAATTATGTTTTAGATGCCCATTTAAATTATAATTTTAATTATAAAAAAAATTATAAAGAAATATTAAAAGTTTAAATTAGTTTTTTCTCACTACAAGTATGCCATGTAACATGTATGATAGTAATGTAGGTGTTTTCTACCGTCGTGAAAAATCAAATTCACAATAACTGACTTATTACCTTTGGGGCCGAAAACAGCTCTTATGGACCCTCTTGTATTGCGATAAAAAATATATACAACAATGAAAAGAGGTGTATTTTTGAGAGTATAATTTTCTAATACAGCTTTCTACGTAGAATTGTTAATAATGATGGTTAAGAAATTAATAAAATTTTATATTTAAAGGATTTTCTTTAAAAAAAATTTCTATGTAAATATATCATAATAGATTTAGAAACTGAATTACTCTTCGTATTTACTCTTGCCCCCGTCTTTCATAGTCATTAAATAATTTATGTTTTTTAAAGTTATATCTAAATATGTATATATGTAAATAGAGCTAACCCTTGAATTTAAATAAAATATGCAAGAATGTTGAGTGCAAATGTAAGGTATGACATCATTATTGGATTTTTAAAAACTTTCTATAATATTGCAATGTTATTAAAGTTGTTTTATCGAACTATTTAATATGTAGGAAGACTTTACAATCTTTCCCAATTCCAGACTTCTAGTATTCAATTATACAATTTTTAATGCTTTGAAAATGCAAAATGATATACATATTACTGTTTGGAAATAAATTTATATCCAGGGCTAACTTTAAAAGATTGTGATAGTTAGAGGCTCCCAAAACGAAAACGATATATAACCCGATATCGGAGAATAAGTCTATGTTATTCGACTCACTAATTTTGAACATCATTCAAAATAAAATCTTAATAATTGATACGTTTGCACAGTATTTCATAGCGTAGTTTTTTTTGTGCGTAAACCAAATTTATAACTTGTTTAATTTTTTTAATATTTAGTTGAATCAATTCCGTTTTTCATCAAGAACTAACAAATTTAGAAAGGTATAAATTTGATTACCGTATAAGAAATTGGCTTTACAATATTCTCTACACATCAATTATTGTTAAAATTATATTACAGCAGTGGTCAAACCCGCGATTCTTGACATACTTTCATAAGAATAATAAAACTTCTAGAAAGCAGAATATTTTAATATAAAAAAAACTACAAAATTGCAGCTTCCTATTTAAAATACACAATAACACGATTTTCCCAACATATATGTGGAACTAAATTTAGATAAAAAGAATTACTGTGAACTATAAAGTATATTTTCTAAAAATTGTCAAATACAAAATGCATAAAAAAATCTACAAATTAACCTTATTTACTCCCAATCCATAAGTCCTTTGAGTTTGTTGACACGACAATCAGAATCAGATTGCAGAATTTTTCGAGGTTATAGGTAAGGTTATAAACAAACATCGAAAGTCGCTCAGCTGTTAGATCTTAACGTCGCGAATACAGGTCTACTGGTCCGCTAATAGTAGGCTAAGTAGTAAGTCTAACAATACTTTAGTCGTGAATATAGTTCTGATTCTGCTCGAATAGCAGGCCGAGAAATATGTCTAACAATACTTTAGGCCTCCATGTCGATATTAATCGCCATGGTTCTTTTATACACGGATATTTCACGGTATAGTTACAAATCTAAAAAGAAACAAAACTTTTTGCATTTAACACTTTTTACAATAATGTCACTAAAACTGAGATCACTAGATAAATTCAAAATATTGGCGTTTAAAAATGTTTAAAATTTGTCTGATGCCTTCTTTAATCATGATAAAACAAGTTACCGAAGTTTTAAAGTTTTTGGACGAAGTGGAAAGATGTTCATTACATCAGTGGCGGACCACCTTAAACTTTACATGGTAAAAGCATTTTTCACTGACTTCTTTAGGTCTAAAGCAGTGATATAAGACAGCATCAAGACAACGAAATTGATATTCTTTTCAATTAATCTCTCATTATTCCAAGTTATTGATAATTTTCCCTCTTTTTATATATCACGATTTTAGAGTGTATTTTATTATTTAACTACATAAATTAATATTTCCTTTTCTTTTTGCTTCCACAAAGAGGAAGCGTTGTGATAGTAAAAAAAGTCTTTCTAAAAACATATTAGATACATGTTTTGAGACACAAGGAATCTAAATACACTATTTTTTATAAAATGTCCACAAAAATAATCGACATTATCCCCTACACAAAACTTTGCAATTGACAAACTCATCCCCGATTGTCCATCCCAAAACACATCCACGCACAAACAAACAAATAGATACATGTCCCGGCTCTTCAAGGACGCCTCGCCGTGTGCAGCATCAGAATCCGCGCAAAGCAAACATACGTGCACAGCAGTGGCCGCTCGCTCGCATCACGCTTGCATGATGCGCCGTGCGAACAATGTCTTATCGAGAACCGGCGCGCGCGACGATAATGACTAGAGCAAGCTACAGTTTCGGGGAGGGATCTGATGTGCCGCACCACGGCTGCATATGCACTTGACATCGCTAACTCGGGGAGAACATCCGCGCCATTGTCGCGAGCTTCGTGCAGCTGTCTGGTGAAAATCGATTTTCCAGTACCGCTCGGCGATGCGTGGTGCTTGGCTAGGTTTCATTTTTTGTTCACTTTTTCTTTTGCCTTTTGTCTGTTTTTTGGGTGGGGGGAGGGGGGTGGGTCGGAGAAACGCGAGGTACTGTTTACTTTTAATTTTGGAAAGCTTTTAGAAAGGCGAATTTTTGGGATGAATAGGAGTAGATTTGTGCGATTGTTGAAATTGCTTGGACATGTTCATTGTTTTGAAGAATGGGTGAAAGCTTTGTTGGCGTTTTTTTTTATAGAGTTTTTGACGAGAGATATTTAATTATCGTTACATTATGATAGAATGTTAAAAATAGTTTTTTTTTTTCGTATCAATTGACGAATGGTGTCAGGAAGAATTTTTTACGATAGCATGAGTTTCATTAAAGTAAAAGGATTTACGTATGAAAAAGAAAGTCTATATTATAATATAATTATGTTTAATTATACTGCAATTGTATTTATAATAATGTATCGTATGTATTAATAATAATATTTAATTATTTATAGTATGAGATAACAATTTAAATAAATGATAATTATTACTGTACTACGTTTGTTACGAAAATTTAAATATGTAAAAAACTTTGAAACTTGTATCCCTTAACACTCATTGTAATGTTCTATCGTACTAAAGGCGTTATATTAAAAATGCAATAAGCTCGGCTTTAAAGATTGAGTGTTAAAGTGCAATTAACGCACCCCTTTGAAAAGTTTAGTGAATGAAACGTGATGCGAGATTTTATTTTTAGATGCTAAGTGCTGGCTTACGTCCAGCTAAACTTTTGCTATACGTGGCACTTTTTGTTGCGCTCTGTAACACTTTCGGAATGCTAAACTTGTTTTAGGTTTTTTGACGTGTGTGGATAACGAGTGTCAAAGTTCATATAAACTTATGTTCACGAGCTGAAATTTAATGTCTAAACATAAAATAGTCGTTATGCTGTGTATAACTGATCTGAATAGACTAAACTGAGTATACTATATAATTATTTTCTAACTAAAATACCTAAACTTCAAAGTTTGATATAAATAAAAATAACTTAATTTTTAATATAAACCTTTATCAAACATTCTTATAATTATAACATGATATTTTAATGACAATAAATGATATGGAATAATTAATCATACTTAGTATCATTTTTCGTAATTATTATGTAATTGTACAATAGTATTTTTTGAATTCAAATTGAAAATTCACTGTAATTAAAATTAATATAGTTTTCGAAAAACTTATAATACTCCAATTTTAATTTCTCGTAATTGACTATAAATTACTCTGTTGGGTTACAAATCCCCAAAATTAAAAATGCACGGTAGAAGAGAACTTGCCAGCTAATGGAAACGAATGCGGTGTATCTCGGTATAAATGAATTTCTTTAACTCGCCGTTAATATTTTACAGCGAAATTCCATTAAGCCTTTTTCGCACGTACTTTACATTCTGCGTACAAATAAAAGTCGCATACCGCTCGAACTTCGCGATACACGTGTGTGCAGGTAGCACGCTTCGCTTTATTGATTGAGCAATCGCATGTCCGAATGCGCCGCTGAGATCATTAGTCCCCAAATTGATCTTCGAACGTTTACTCTTTTTTCATTCAACTTTTAAATTTGCGTTTCGAGTAATCAAACTTAATCCAGAATGTGAATTTCTCACACGGCCCGAGCAATCACGCGGATTCTTATAAAAGTCGCCTGTGCCGTGCCGCAAAGTAATTCATTTTCTGCATATCGCTCGTTATTCGTTTTATGGGACTATTTTCGTGTCAGAGCCAAGAGAAAAAACGACCGAAAAAGCGCTAAAAAATATTTGGTTGGAGTGAGATAGGAAGAGATGCATAAAATAGATTTTATTTCAAATGTGGAAAGTATCTCTTTTTATTTAGAAATGGTCTCACTTGTGTACATACGTAAATTCTTTCTCACACTGCCATTAAACCTCTAAGGCCAAGCATAGAAATAATTCACAAAAAATTCTGAAAAAATTTAGGGATGATTGTTAGGCTTTAGGATTCGGATATGTGCAGTACCTTTTTTTAATAAAAAATGGTCCACTTGGACTAGACGGAGAATATTTATTTTGCATTACTTTAAATTTATCACATGAAAATTTAAGAAATATGCAAAAATATATGGATTCTAAAAGTAAATGATAAATTTTAGAGCGACATATTATCTTTTTAACGTAAATAGTAATAATAATATATAATTAAAGTACTTAGTTGTTATTGTTCTATGGTGATCATATATTAATGAATGGTTGTTTATATAAAAGATATTCGTAATATAAAATATATATTCTAATTATAATAAATATGTATAACACTTATTCTGTAATTGGGCTAGCTTCTATATATTGTTCCTAAATAATAAAATTCCTTTAATCAATATGCTAACATGAGGTTATATATAATTTTAATAAAAAGAATGAAACAAATACATATTCAAAATTCTATACAATACAATTATGTATATAATATAAAAATACATTTTATTTATACAACAATTAGTGTAAATTTCATTCTGAATCGATATATCTCCATAATAAAGGGCATTACGTAATTCAGTAACAAGAAGAAATACGAGAAGTAATCAGATACAAAGCCACTCTCAAAGCAACAAAAAAAATCAGAATCAACAGAACGCATCCTCTCCTCTCCCTTTCTTCTCATTCGAGATCTCATCAAAAGGCAATGGCTGCAGAACCGCACCACACACACAGTTCTCTCTCTCTCTCTTTCTCTCTCTCGCCTCGATGTTTTTTGGACTACTCGGGTGCGACGCGACGGTTCAGCATCACTTCGGCTCTCTCGACCGCCGCATCGATGCATTCCTGAGGTTCATTGGCACAAAGGTAAGACGACAGCGAAAAAGGGAGAAAAGGAGAGCGTGCACGCAAAAGAGAGATAAACGAGGAGAGAAAGTCACACCTCCTCATCCGCCGGGCGAGCGCGTTGCACGCAGCCCAAACAAAAAGAAGCGATTGAGCACCTGCAGGAGAGAACTAAAAGAGAGAAAGAGCGAGAGAGCCGGGCGAGACAAAAAGATAAGAGAAAAGGAAGGGCACGAGCGGTGTGGCAGCGAAGAGAAATAAAGAAGAAGAAGAAGAAGAATAAGAGGAGCAGAGAAGAAATAAAAAAACGACATTTGCGGATCGCGTTTCGGCGCTGCTGCTGCTCTCTGTTTCCTCCTCTTTCTTCCTTTTCTTCGGCGTCGTCGTCGCGCGCCGCTGCAAAAGGATTAGGCCAGGAGGCGAAAGGCCGGAAGAAAAGCGGCCCTCCATTAGCCCGCCTGAATACGCCTTTGTTGTGCCTGGGCCGCGCGGCTCTTCTCTTATTTTCTCGCTCTGTGTCTGCGAGCTCTGCGTTTCGCGTGCAACGAAACACAACAATGCGAGGATGCGTGCGCGATGGACAATGCGAGGTCCCATTTGAATTAAAATGGCACGGGACACGCACGATAATGAGGAGGGGGTGAGTGTATAGCAGCTGAGGGCGATGGGCGAATGATATATGAGGTGAGGGGGAGGAGGATAGTGCTGGATGAATAAATAATCTGGGTGGATACGAAAATTATTCTGAATTTCGTGTGAAATGGAAGAAGAGAGTGAGGTACGTATTTGGGGCCATACAAGAAAGCAAAGAGGGAATAACTTTATACAGTTTCGTAATACAAATATTAATGCATGCAGATGATATAGATCTAATGGTAAACCATAGAGGTCAGAGTCAGATCACGATAATCAAGAAGAAACTGGCAATAAAACTGACTTAAAAAGTAGTATTTAATATTAGCGAAAAGAAAATTCAAAATATTACTACTAGTAGAATGGAATCAGGTATCGAAACTGACTTAAGGAGGTTAGATAGATCTCCCACGCGAATAAATGACTCTGATATTAACTTTAAAATTATATAAGAGGAATGCAGATACTTTTGCACGATTATGAACAGCAGAATGAAACTCATGAAGAAATTAAGAAAACTATATACATTTGTAAATAATACTTCAGATTAAATTGAAAATAAGATTTATTTATTAGTTAATTAAAAAATATTTTCAAGACAGATGGTAAAGCATTTACAATTAAATTATAATGGGATATACCATTACCAATAAGTAAGCAAAAAAGAAAGAAGAGAAAAAGAGAGAGACAGAACCAAACCCCTGCTGATCTCCAGGATTGTAGCATTACTTGATTAGAAATTTTACTTTCTCGCTATTGATCTGTGGAGGCGTTGATACCTCACGGATCTCTTTTCATAAATAATATATATAAATATACATATATCACTTGTGAAATATCTGCTACTTTTTAAAAAAGATATTTTGTGTACCTTTTCATGTATCTAGATACTTGTCATAAGATTCTTGCCCCTTAAAAAAGGTATTAACTGTTACAGTAACTTCAAAGTTGAAGATACAAAAAAGATACAAGATACACCTATATCTTTGTTAAAAGTATCTAAAATACTTGAGTACTCTATTAGGTTCTCGATTTTGATACAGTGATACGACGATTTGATCATTCCCATATTTAGGTCTTGTTCAAATCCTCATATTCGTGATTAATGTAGTGCATTGGTTTACTTAGCTTAAGTGCATCATAACAGATGAATTTGAGTTGGATGAATTCTTAGCTCTTGATGAAAGTTTGTGTGTAAGGTGGCCAGATTTGTAAAGAATAAGTGAATTGAGGTATGACTATTGAGTTGTATAAGTAAATTATTGAATTGATGTTAAAGAAATGACTAGTGAACCGTTTAATGATACCGATCAGTTTTGCAGTTTTTGATGTTACGTAGTCTATACGATTTTTAAACGAGAGGCTAAAATCGAACCAAGCACTCAAATCCCTAACTACGTCTGTTCTCTGTGGCGAAGCGACCTCGATAAAGTAGTCGAACAGCATCGGACTTCGACTCTTGCTGAAGGAGATGATATAATACTTAGAAGTATTGAGTCGGAGTCCACGCCACTCTGCTATATTATATGTCTAGCATCGTTTTGAGTTTCTACAACAAAATTTATTTTCACGTTGTGTGCATACAATAAGTTTTTTACAAACTTTAGATTATTGATTATTGATTATTGACAGATGATTTCAGAGATTTTCTTGGTGGCGCCACCAAGCGGATCCTGAATTAGAAAGTATTTTAATATATTTTTCATGTGTACACAATAACGAAAAATCACACAAGAGACACAAATTTTATCTTTCGCGTAAGAATAATATACAACCCTTCACAGGATATGGGTTAAGAAAAATATTTATTTTGGCGTTTAACCCAGGCTTGTCCCCTTAAATAACGAGGTGAAAAGAAATACATTTTTTTGTGTATTGTATCTGAATTACAAAGTCTGTAGATATTCAAATACCTAGATACAGTGAAAAGGATGCTGTATCTTAAACTAAGTATCTAGATACTCCAGTACCTAGAAATAGTATCTTTTCGTAAATATAGGTTTTAACAATAGGGTGTCTTAGTAAACAGTCTTTACTCGAAGGTTTAGGGTTTGAAAAACTGGGTTTTAATATATTATCTATTATTCTTTATGAAATATATTTAGGTGTATTAATCCAAAAAACTATTTGTGTAAGAGAATATACCAGTGTCAATCGACCTCGCTGACTCAACATCGTGCGTCACTTGAGCCCTTAGAGCCCACATGCACTTGTATTGATCTGTTTCTCGTAGTGAGTTTTCACAGTTTTTTTATTATTTTGTAACGCACACTCTACGTTTTAAGTAGTACAGTATAATTACAATTATTTTTGTTTTGAAATAAGTATTTTTAAAGCTTCTGTACTTGTGGTTTTGAAGGGTACCATTCCGTTTATTGCGATTGCTGCTACACGACGGTCTCCATAAGATATAAACATTTTATATTTTATATTTTATAGGTATGTTTATTCTTTTAATAAGCTGTAGTTATAATCTTTGTTTATCACATCCGATGCCGATGTAAATTAATTAATTTCCTTTGTAATGTACTATATTTTTACGCATGAGCAGTTGAGTACTTAAAAACTCCCGAAACTTCGTCTTGTGATAAATAAAAATGTTTTGTTCCTAAAGATTGATCAAATCTTTTTTTATTGAATGTACCTACGCTCGATAGCTTCACCTCTTATTGTATTTATGTAAGTCGTCCATTAAATTAATGCATTTTTTGAATAATCCATAAATCCTAGGTCATACTATATTGGTTATTTCAAGGGTATTATTATTATTATTTATAGTTTTTTTTTCTCTGTAGTATTTTTCGCCCAAATAATCTTCGTTATTTCAAAAGTAGTTGTATGGTATTGTTTTGCAGTTGTTAAAAAGTATACTTTTTTAAATTTTGTATGTTGTGTCAACTGATGATAATTCTTCCATGTCCCGCTCTTATTCATCATAACTAATGGCTACAGTGACATTTTTTCTGGTAAAAAAGTAAATACTCGTAGTACCTATCTCATTGTCTTAACAAGTTTGCCAACTTTTCTAATTTTTCAATTTTACAGCAAATATTTCTTTGTTATGTAAAAAGAATAAGGAATAGCTTTTTGATTATTCTTAAAGGTAATTTATTCATTTTAATAATGTTTTTATACATATACTTTCAAATACGTGTGAATGTGACTGCAGAATAAACAAATAATGCATAGTTCTCTTTGTGCTATTTTGGAAAGCCATTTATTATTTTCTTCTAACTTAAAAATTATAATGATAAAATAGTTAAGATTTTAATAAAAACTAGTAAAGTATTAAATTGAAAAACTATTAGTACACATCTTTAAAAGAATCTTCAAAGATTGATTATTTGGTCCAATTCCACAAAAAAATGACTTATCCAAAACTCAAAAGAAACAATGCATCCGAAATTCAAAAGTCCACAAACAACAGAACAGAAGGGAAAGGAAGAGCTGCAGCGAGCAAGAACGGATTAGCAGATTAAAAGATGAGCGACGGTATGCGTGCGAGCGGCTCCTCACTCCTACACACAACACACATAACCGAGTGTTATCACTCTCGAGAGAAGCGGGGGTGGCGCTGGAATGGTCCGCGTATAACCTACTTAGCAGCGTCCTAAGCTTAATTGAATGATAAAGCTGCGCTTTAGCAGTCTATGTTTGTTAATGCGCCGACTCGGCTGCCTCGTTGCTGCAGCAGCAGCAACAGCAGCAGCTCGTCTAAGTTAATGCGCCCGCGGCCGGCTTAAGCCCCGTGCGATTCCCTTTGAAAATATCGCTCGTCGGCTGTGAAAATTATTGAATTACCGCTGTGCGCGCGTGCATAGCCGCGCGCGTGAATTACGGGCCGTGGGGGTGTAATCTTCCTCGAACGACGCGCGCTGCAGCGCGACACAGTGTGCGCTGCTTTTAGGGGCGAAACACTGCACTCGGTGTGACGGTAACTTTACGTAATTATGTAATGGAGCGAGTCCATTAAAATTGTAATAAATTTCTTATTTTTATGTAAAATTAATTATTTAGTGTTTCATTTCTATCTTTCGAAATTCTCTATTCAGGGGAACATTCTCATTTTATTTACAATGTTATTACATGCGCTTTGATTTGGAAAATTCTTTTTTATTTATGTAAATAAAAAATAAAAAGGTTTTAATTACTTTTTCATTTACTTGAGAAGGAATATCAAACAGTTTGTCAACGTTACGATTGAATTGTATTAAATTGCTAAATATTGTTTCGTTTATGAAATCTAAGGGCGCAAAAGTGCTAACCTTTCCCCTCATTTACTATATTTATAGTCAACATATATCTATGCTTTTGTGGTGTCTTAGGAAAATCAATTTTCAATATTCACAGTGGCTCAATATTTACAGGGTGTTCTACAGTTAAAATTGATGAAATAATTTTTTTTAATTGTTAATAAAATGGATACTAAATAATTGTAGTACACTTATAATACTAACAAAATTACATTATTGAACTGTTAAAATAAAAGTTCTACAATAAAACCTATACCGAAACGATTGAAAATTCACATATAGTTTTTGTATAATTACTATATTATTACATTATTGTATATTTTAACCTACACGTGCACATCAGGATGTTTAAAAACCATCTGATGATTGTGCGACTGGAATATTATTGGATTCTAACAATATTGTAGAATATACTGTTTCTAGACAATTGAATATAAACCTAATGTACAATACTTTTAATTATTTTTATTGTAACCCAATCATCACCTGATTATAATTTTAGTACATTATAACATCTATTTTCAATATTTGATGTAAGACATCTGTGATAAGTTAGTCAGTTACTAACCCCTGCAGTAATTATATTACCCCTCGACATTTTTACGTAAAAAAATACCTAAATCATTCAGTAATACGATGTAAAGGTGAATAATATACTCTAGAGTTCAATTCTGTAAAAAATCATTATCCATTTTTTATAGACGGCAAAAACATTTTGACGCAATATAAGTTGATGCAAGTTTTTATATCTTAAATGTGTATGTTATATGTGATTTTGCCAAGACTTTTACCGGTTTATGCGGTCTTTACTTACCACGGGTATCCAAATCAGGTTATATATATTTCATGACTAACGACGATTTAAACTATTCTTCAGAGGTGTACTCATGGACTTAAGAATCTACATTTCTTAAAATAGATTATTACCAATTGCGGCGGTCGATAACTCAAGTGGTAAACGCGTACATCTTGAAATAACGGCCGCTCAAGAGACGCGGGTTTCAATCCCCGTCAGTTCGAATTTTTAAAAGTAATTTTAAGAAAATGTTTTTCCGGATTTTGGTGGCGGAGATCAGACCTACAACCCACTACCTAATTAAGGGCAGTAATGCCCGTATATGTAACTAATAAAAAATTGTTAGATACACATGTATTAATAATAATAGTATTTTTATAGTATTTTCATAGTATTATTATTGATATATGTGTCTCTAACAAGTGGAGATAATCTGTTTTAAGATGTAGTTTCTGAATTCCACGAATAAACTTCTGAAGAAGAGTTTAAAGCGTCGTTGGCCATGAAATATGTACCACCTGATTCGAAAACCCGTGGTAAGTTATGAAAAAGACTTAAAATCAATAATGAAGATTAGCGAATTCTTAAGGTATCATAAAGACCGGATAAAGTGGTCAAAGTCGTGGAAAAATTACATATAACATACATATAATTTAAAATATAAAAACTTGCATCAACTTAGATTGATTTTTTATAGAATTTAACTCAGGCTTGACTCTTTAATAGACTCAAGCATCGAAAGTAAGTAACTAAAAATAAAAATTGTACTGCTTCAAATCTTTATCATAGTATTACATTTTTGCAACATTCTCTTATGCAATCTCATCGTTATTAAACAGTCTTCATTCTATTACACAGGACGGAATTATTTGACCTACTAAGCGCGTCTCTCTTTCGCTCTCTCTCTCCCTCTCTCTCTCTCTCTCTCTCTCTCTCTCTCTCTCTATCTCTCTCTCTCTATCTTTCTCTCTCTATCTTTCTCGCGCGTTTCATTCCCAGACGAACTCTGTAAATTAAGAAGCAAGGAGGACGAAACGCACAGTGCGCTTTACAGAATCTCCTCGTCGAGGAGGGAAAATCTCGGAAGACCTTTTCCGGAGTCATTCGCCGGTGCGCTAAAGGAGCCGCGGAAACTGTTATAATGCAGCCGGAGCAGCAGCAGTGCAGCTCACCCGGACGCGGCTATACGTGCGATGTGCAAACGACGAGGCTATTAGCGTTTCCAGCGGAAAATCGCAATCCAGCCACGGAGCCAAGCGCGTATATACGTATATGTGGGTGTATATATGTATCTGGCGTATACCCAGTTACGTAGTGGTCCTTGACTTTCCGAGCTAACGCGCTGTGACGCCCGCGCTCGAGTACAATAGAATTTTACGCGCGCATCTAATAGCGAGCGAAATAAAACGAGCGTGGTGGGGAGAGAGTGAGAGAGAGAGAGACTCCTTGAGGTCGCCACCGCACCGGGGAAATTGCTCGAGCGAGTAAATGAACTAAACGCTCGACTATTTTATCGCTTATGTGTGTCGAGCTGTTTTCCACCCCCGTACTGCTGCAGATCGCAAGTGCAAGGAAATATTATGGGTTGAAGGGGCTTTGTACAAGGATTCTACATGATTTGTGCTACTGTATTAAAAACTAGAGCTTTTGAGATTTGTTTTCCATTATTCTGTTCATATTAATTAATTAATTCTTTTTCTTTGAGAACTTTATATACAGATAAATGAAAAATAACAAAAGATATTGGGGTTTTACGAACCTTTTCTTTAAATGATAACTACAATTGCGTAATTATACCTCTGTTTGTTAAGGGGGTAACATACCTAAAAATGAAAAAAAAAATTATTTGTATGATGTATTATTAATTTAGAAAGTATTTAGTACTAATAAATTAAGTTTTAGAAATCCACTAGATAATCCCAAATAGATATAGGCTTCAATTATCATTTTCCTAATATAAGAATTTTTCTAAATTTGTGACTCGTAATTCGCAGCTCCGCGCCGCGTCGTGCAGCACAATACCTGCACTATCGCTCTGATTATATATGTTCTGGATATTTACTTTCACAGTTTCATGATTGATATATATTATTTAACAGTCAATAGTTGTTATAATTAAAAACATTAAACCAGACTTTTTAAAATTAAGTGAGTGTTTATGTCATATAAGTATTATAAGTGCTAAATAATAGTACATTATGTAACAAGGGAATAAAGTCGAAGATTATTCCCGTGGTTGTGTTTACTACCCTAGCGAAGCTAGAGTAGCAATCACCTAAGGGAATAATAATCGACTTTATTCCCGTGTTACATATAGAGCTTTATTCCCGACTTAAGGCAACTTTATTGATTTGAACAGTGAAAGGCCTCTTTTCAATGCGCGTGTTATAAAATAGTACATTATGCAACAAGGAAATAAAGTCGAAGATTATTGCGGAGGGCGGATTTACTGCCCGAGCGAAGCGAGGTGAGTGGATACGAGCGTTGGTGGATCGATATATACAGGGGTGGGAGAATTGAAGTATAAAGATTGATAAATGTATGCGTGGGTGGATAGATATATTCAGGTGTGGGGGAATTTAAGTATAAACGTGGATGAACGGATGCGGGGGTGGATGGATATATGTAAGAGTTGAGAAACTGAAGCGTATAGGTAGATGAATTGATGCAATGTTAAATGAATAGATGCAAGGGTGGAGGGATGATTACGTGGATGGAGAGTTTGAAGTGCAAAGGTGAATGAATGGATTCGCGGGTGGAGGGTTTGAAGTGTAAAGGTGGATGGATGAATTTGAGGGTGAATAGATGTATGCAAAAGTGAGGGAATTGAAGTATTTAGGTTGATGGATGGATGCGAAGATAGATGGATGGTTACGCGGGTGGCGGGATTAAAGTGTAGAGATGGATGAATGGATGCGTGGGTGGATGAATGCGGGGATAGATGGATGGATGCTTGGATGGATGGAAATGTATAGGTGTAGAAATGAATGCGTGGCTGGATATGTGGATGCATGGGGTTTGAAATGTACAGTTGGATGAATGTATGCGTGAGTGGAGGATTAGAAGTGTAAAGGTGGAAGGTGGATGCGTGGATGGATGGATATATACAATGGTGGATGAAATGAAGTATAAAAGTGGATGAGTCGATAGGTGGGTGGATGGATATATACAGGAGTGGGGGAATTGAAGTACATATGTGGTTGAATGGATGGGTAAGTGGAGGGTTTAAAGTGTAATGGATAATGGATACGTGGGTGGATAAAAACGTATAAGTAGAGGAATATATGCGTCGGTGATTGAATGAATGTATGGATGTAGGATTTGAAATATAAAGGCAAATGAATGGATGTGTTGGTGAATGAATGGTTGCATGGGTGAAAGGTTCGAACTGTAAATGTGGAAGAAATGGATGCGTGGGTGGATGGATATATGCAGGGGTGGAGGGATTGTAGTACATAGGTAAATGAATGGATGCGTATGTGTATCGATACATGGAGGGGTGAGGGAATTGAAGTGCACATATAGATGGATGGATGTGTGGGTGGATAGATGGTTGCGTGGGTGAAAGGGTACAAATCTAATGGTTGCTGAAGGGATGCGTTAGTAAGTTAGATATATGCCGGGGTGGAGTAGTTGAAGTACATAGGTAGATTGAACGTATGAGGAGGATGGATATATGCAGGGGTGGGGGAATTGAATTGTATAGGCAGATATATGGATCGCGTGTGGATGGATATATGCAGGCGTGAGGGAATTGAAGTACAAAGGAAGATGGATTGATCCATGGGTGGATAGATGGTTGCGTATGTGGAAGAGTTAAAGCGTAAAGGTGGTTGAATGATTGCGTGGGCGGAGGGTTTGAAGTGTTAAGGTAGATGGATAGATGTGTGGATGGATATATGCAAGGGTGGGGGAATTGAAGTGTATAGTTAAATAGATGGTGCGT
Source organism: Gastracanthus pulcherrimus (assembly GCA_949152435.1). NCBI lineage: Eukaryota > Metazoa > Arthropoda > Insecta > Hymenoptera > Pteromalidae > Gastracanthus > Gastracanthus pulcherrimus. Next base: position 31,838,118 of record OX424575.1, read on the forward strand.
GGATTATAAATAAAAACGTTTTTGTTCATTAAATCTTATATTTTTCCAAAGATTATTTGTTATAATTTATATCCCATTTGTTATAACTTACCTTATATTTTCTTGTATTATTTGTTATAACTTTTTTTCACAATTTTACAATTTTAATTTTCCTCTTTAAATTTAAACAATAAAATATCCTAATGTCAACAGACGAAAACGGGATATTAATAATTGGGACATTAACTCTATAAATTTTAATCATAAGATTCATTACTTATAGAAAAAAATGAATAAATGTAAAAAATGTATCTTTCTTAACAAAGAATATTAGGTATAAAATTCCATAACAATTAAAATTATTTTATAGCTAAAAATACCTTTCCAAAAAGTAAAATCTTGGCAAGTATAATAATAAAGAAAGTAAATAGGAAAACTACCAGGCGATGGGAATGATTACTAGACTCTCTAGGAGCCGCAACTTCTGCAACTTTCCGCACTTTCCGCAACTTTTGTATAGGCTCTTTCCCTTCTTTTGTTATACACGAAAGAAGTCATATTTAGTTTAAGCGGTTATATCCAAGGTTATATTTCTGAGCTGATTAGAAATTGAGTCAATCTAAGAACTAACATACATACAATTACATATAATTTAAATATTTTCATATTTCTAATAAATTACGTAAAGAGAACAAAATTGCTGTTACGAGTATGATTACCTAACGTTTTGTAATTTTAGTAAAATATTATCTTTTGACAAACCATCAATGATAAAAAAAGCTTATCTATTTTGAGCTATTAAAGAGGGTCTTTCGCTAGATATAGGACATAAAACAAAATATTATATGAAAGTTTATGAAGCTCCTATGATATAACTTGTGAAATGTACGTCCAGAATAACACGAAAAAAAAAATTATTCCATAAAACGTGACGTCACAAATGTAAATATTGTCAATTTAAAAAATATTTAGTTAAACCCTAATTATTTGTTATAATTTTTAAATCAATTTTAATGTTTTTGAGGTTATTCTTTTCTTTAAACATTTATCTACAAAGTTAACGAAAGAAATTTATAAAATAATATATCTGTGATAAGAGATAGCTAATTGTTTATAAGTAAACGCGTAAAATTTTATAAACAATTGGTTTTCTCTAATCTCAGATATATTATTTTAAAATTTTTTTTGTTATGTTTGTAGAGAAATGTTGAAGAAAAAAAAATAAGCCCGAAACATTAAAATTGGTTAAAAAATAAAAAAAATTGGGGTTTAACTGAATATTTTTTATATTGATAATATTTACACATTTTACGTCACGATTTATTTGGAATAATTTTTTTTCATGTAGTTTTGGACTATTATTAAGTACGTATAATTAGTGTTATCATAGGACCTTTATAAACTCTCATACGATTTTTTGTTATATGCCCTATATCTAGCGAAAAACCCTCCTTAAGTACGACCATAAAATAAGCTCGAACTTAAACCTCACAGAAAAATATCTAGAAAACGACCAAAACCTCCCTTCTTCTCCGAAGTACCTTCTATAACACGCACCTCCCATTCCTACACAGCAGTGTGTATTATACTCTCAGACCACATTTTACGAATACACCATGCACACATGTACACACACAACACCCAAGAGCAAAAGAAAGAGTGTGAGAGAGAGAGAGATCGAAAGAAAAAGAGAGAAAGAGAGAGAGAGAGAGAGAGAGACAGAGACAGAGAGAGAGAGACCCGCAACCGCCGCACACAGGAACGCTATAGATCCAAGAGTGGCATTAAATCGTCGCGCTGCAGCGCACGGTTTTACGAGTGTGTGCCGTGCGGTGCAGTGTAGCCCTACAGGGCCCCGTGAGCTAGAAATCCGCTATACTACCGGGCAGCATCGTCCTCGCGCTTGGCAGTAGCTCTATAGCTGTAACTCGGCGACTTATCGCAGGCCGCGCACCGAGCCGCACGCTGCAACTGCTATATAGCGGCCAACTGCAGCAGTTGCCAATATTTGCTCGCAGGCTTGCCAATAACACCGGCTACGAGGCCGGTCCTTCGCATATATATATACTCTGCGGAGAGCAGCCATAACTCCCGGGCTGCGGGATTATGCGTTGCGCACGTTCTTACGAAAGCCTGCGTACGCCACTGTCTGCGATACAAGTTGCGGAGTGAGCCCGTGATGCAACCGTCCTGCTGGTTTACAAGTGTCAGGATAATGTGGGTGGGTGTTCGTCTATTAGACAGTTTTTTTCAGATATGCCAAATGCTTTCTTATACGATACTTATACGATATTTTCTTTAAAAAATAAAGTATATTCAAACCCGTTTTTTTTATTCTTAATAATGTTAACAATTTTTAGTATAAAATATTGAAAGTCTCGAGAAATCTCGACAAGACCAGTGAATGATCTTGCTATCGTCTTGAAATAATATTTCTGAGTCTCATCTTGGTTAGTCGAGACGTGACTAAGACGAGATCGAGAAAGTCTTTGTCTCGGGATGGATAACCCTAAGTGTAAATGTCAAAGTTCACTACTCACGTATCCCGGCGGTTTTTAGAGTGGGTCTTGATAACAGATCTGAGAGCAATTTTCAGGATATTTTTAAAATAGTTGATAAAAATTGCATTTTTAATTAAATTTAAATCAAACTAGGAAATAAAAGCTTCAATTACAGACTTATTACAGAAAAAAATTCTATTTGTTTCAAAGCTATATAGGTTTTGAAGATAAGTTAAAAAATAGGGAAAAAATTAAATTAAATCTTAATGTGTTTTCAATTAAATTTCCTAATATAATAAAGACTGAAAATATTTTTGCGTGCCTCGAGCAGTAGCCAAGATCAGAGCTTGGCGACATTAACAAACTATTAGTACTATTAACTACTTACAAATATTTAAAACAATCACAACGATTAAAAAGGCCTCAGAATATCAACCGTAGATGTTAGTTACTTTCGATTTATAATATAGAAAATAAATACGATTTCTCAAACTAATTCGTATTTTTCGTCAAAGTTTAGTATGCGTTATATGTACGACCAGACTTATATGTAAACTGATACCGATAAGGGATCATTCATATATTACCTACTTAACAACATTTGGAAGACATATGATTCTTCACTGGCAGAGCTTTGATCAATTTTTTGATTGCTAATTATCAATCATTAAATGCTGAATTAACTCCTCTTTAAAGTAGCATACTGATGTATTATGTATCTTAATAATATAAAATTCTAAGTTTTTATACAATCAATATTTATTCTTCTACAAAATTGTAAATTTTATAACTCAGGCTTAAGAGTAGATTGACTGTAATATGTATTTTAGTTATATTTTTACAAGAACATGAATAATTTATACACAAGGTCATGTTTTATAGCATATAAAAATTATAAAAAAATTGTATATACAAATTCCATAATTTTAATTTATAATAGTTTAAAAAACAGATCATATCTACTCTCAAAGTGTATGTAAAAAAGTATTTTTAGAATATCCACAGTATTATTTCAGAAGATTATTTATTCCTCATTCAATGTTGAATAATAAACTAATTCAAACTTTTGTTGTTAGTTGCTTCATTCAATGTTGTTCGATCATTCAATATTTCGATACCCGTGTAATGATTTTCTATTTCTATCAACGTTATTCCCTTCGTTTCAGGAAAATAAAGTAAAATGTAACAAGTCCAACAATATAATTGATGCCGAAAAAAAGACCTTTGCAGAGTCATTGCATCGATCATGTACAGAAACGCTTTGTTCACCGCTGCTCTAGCAACGGAGCTAACGAAGCTGCCGATTCCTACGCCGATAACGAAGCTGCCGATTCCTACGCCTATACTTGCTTGGAAAGAGTTCGCTATTCAGCATATACACAATCGATGCCCATGAAAGTAATCAAATATGAAAATATCATCATAATCGTGGGAATCCAAAAATAACCTTGAGATGTGACAGTCTCATGCCTTATTAAATACATGATTATCGCACATATTAGATTCGCAGCTACAACACCGAACAGAGAAATACACATGAGCTTTCATTTGCCGGTAAAATGAATTTTCTTTATTTATTTTCTTTTATAAAAAATGAACCACAATAGTCGACTCCAGTATTTAAAAATGGTCTTCATTGTATGAGTCGATTTTTCGACAAATTTCCCATTATATGCTCAGTGTTTCTAAATCGAATGCATTTAATGCACGAGTATACAATACGCTTTGTCGTATTTTTGCTATCTATTGGCCAATAAAGCGTTCGCACTTGATACAGTGTATTCTGTATGCCTGCATGCAAGGAGATTTCGTGCTCATGTTTAATTATTAAGTCGGTTACATGATTATTTTTAGGTAACAAGATTGGGTTGTAGATTTGGTTTTAACAAGATCGTTAATTTTCGTTGTAACCTTATTATTTGATGCAACAACAGGAATGTGGGTTTTCTCATGCTTTAATTTAAGCAGAGTTGCAAATCTCTCATAAATAAAGTGAGTTTGAGCCCCGCCATCTAACACAACACGAGCAATATGCTTTTTGTTGTGCGCATCATATAATGCGATTTTTGCAGGTGCAAGGACAATTTGCTTGTATCTTATCGCTCAAGGTGCAACAACGTGTGATGCTCTTTACCGCATCTTTTACATGGACTGCAAGTACATTTATCGTTCATGTTATTTTTGCAGAAACAATTACAGTTAGCCCTGATTTTCTTAATAGCATTTAATCGATCGGAAGGAGTTAGTTTTATGTATTTTTCGCAATTGATTATTCTGTGCTCGCCCTTGCAAAAAACAGGCTTTTGAGCGATATGTAAAACTCGTTTCGATGTGCTTGCAGAGTTTCTTTCGGCGCTGTTGTTTTGTGAAAATTACGTCATTGTGTAAATTGAAATTTTATCCCACGTATCAATAGGTTGGCCAAGTGCCTTTAGAACGTGCGTGTGCTTGTTTATGCTATCAAGAATTTGCCGTACATTGGCTACACTTTCGCGCGTAAAAGATAGCTACTCGAGGAGCGCCTTCAAGTTATTCTGTACGATTACACGTTTATTATCGTACCTCTCGATTAAGAGAGACCCAGTAATATCATATATTATCCTTCGTGGTTTCGAGAGATTAAGTAATAAATGTGGCCTTATCTTGAAACAAGAACGCAAATAGTGGAGCTTTTCGATTTTTGAAATGTGCGTTTTGTCGTGCACCATAGACTTGAATATGCCATAAAAACACATCCACTTATCATATGCTCCATTAAACAATGGAAAATCAATTTTTAGAAGACGCACATTTGAGTTAACGGACGATGCATTTGGAGCATTAATGACTGTTCCCGCATCTTCTATTTCTGAGACAGAAGCGTGATCTTTGAGGAATTTACGCGCTTTTCTAATAATCAAATAATAAGACTCTTCGAACTCATCTCTGTAAGCTTCATGCCTGGAGTATCTTCTAATAACGTAATGTCAATTTGGATTTCTTCGAATACAGATAAAATGCTCTCTAATGTCGTTAATCGCGAGTTTACTTCATTGTAATTTTCGATGGGATCAGCAGATTCAAGAAATGACGGGAATACTCCGTGAGTAATACGCCGTTCTAAGTCACCGCGCTGTTTCTTTAATCTCGCAAGCTCTGTAATTTTGAAGCTGTCTATTAATCACACAAAACGATGTTGAAAAAAGGTATGACATGGTTCAATTAATGAACTTACGTAGTGTAATTTCGGAGCATCTCTCGAACTCGTGAAAAGTTGCTATAACTTGAAAATGACCGAGCGTTGACTCGATGTTGATCGACCTTCACTCGATGTTGGCTCGCGGATAGGACATTTACTTTGGAGATGATTGTCGTTGTTCATGTTGTTTGTGCGATTGTAGAATTAATCACAGTATGATTATTAATGTAGATTGTTGATTTTGTCACAAGAAGCATTAATTTTCACTGGTTTTATTTTTTGAGAAAGTCCTTTCTCAAAAATATTATGCACGACGAGATTTTGTATTAACTTTGCCACTTGGCGGAATATAGACACATTTGAATAAGTAATTGACCGCACACACGCACTTGAGTTGATTAGAAATAACGTCTCGAGGTTCCTTGATGTGGTAAAGGCTGCTGTGATCCGGCTCGAAGGACCATATGGTGAGGCGTTAGTCAGATTTTGACTTTACCCCTGCTGCACGCTAAGGTAATTTTGGGCAGCTGTTTTTTTTGTTTGCTTTTGTAAATACATTAATGGACACAACACATGAAGTAAATATAACTAGACTATATGTATTTCTCGATTAAAACACACAAAACAAGGTACAATAATAATAATCAAATAAAGCAACTTAGTGTATACGAATAACAGATAATAGAGTAAAGTAAGAGGTGTTGCTACGCGGCGGTCGATGGTGTACTGTCTCGTCGTCGCATCTCCGGAAATGTTCAAGATTCGGGAAGATGATGCGAAGGAGTCGTGTAGGAGGTCCTACTGGGGGGGGGGGGCATCGGAGCTGTCATTGATTAATTTCATAACTATACGCTGTCATTGGTCAAGTCTTGTCTATTGTTTTAGTATCCTGTAGATGTGCGTCTCGCAACGATCAAGCCGAGCCTAGCGTCACCATAAAAAAAGGTCCGTCATAAATTCGCGCGTCCACCGGTCTGAATTTATGGTACTTTCTCCGAACGTGTCTTAGACCTAGAGTCGCGGATTTAAAATTCGGCGACTTTCCAATTCATTAAATATTTGTACAGTTGTTGATTTTACGCGGCGTTCGCGCCGGAAATAATCGATCTTGGAATTTTTCCGTTGGGCACGCAACCGTGCACATCTGCGTATAGTTTCTGGATCTCGAACGTAAAAATAATACGCTAGACTTAATATATCTGGATACTAATACTATATTATAATGAGATTTTTACAATAATAACGGAAGTTAGAAAATATAAAAAATGTGGTATTAAAAGAGATAATACTAATTGTAACTATACAATATTAAATGTAATAAATTTAAGATACACTATTACGGCGTAACACTATAGTTCATTTTCCACAAAAATTTAGCAGTTATGTCAATGCTAGATGACTTTTTTATAATCTAATGCTTTAGGATACAAAAAAGTTATCTCTTAAGGATACCTGCTATTTTAAATTGTAGTGTCTCAAAAGTATGAAAATGATTTCCATACTTTTCCATACTTTTGGGAAACATTGTGTATCAAAGTGTGTATAAACGTAGTAATATTGTGCGTTATAATCATTTATTGTAAAATTTTGTAAATTCTGTACATTATATAATAAGCATTGTATTTTTACTTTTAATAATAAAAATGGTCGTACTTGCAAGCAAATAAGGACTATTAGGAATAAAGAACATCGCCGAAAATCCCAAAATAATGAAGAGAAGATTTATAACAGTAACGATTCTCCAATAGAAGAGACTGCCTATCAGCATTGCGAAAAATGTTTCAAATGCCAATAACAAATTCGAAGTAGCTATCAGCGCACTTCTTACATGCGGTTGGGTAATTTCTGCTACATACATTATATCTAAACCTAATAACTTAAACAACCTAAGACCTACGAGGGCCTAAGCGCCTAGAATCATTATAGAGTTCGTTGCAAAGTGATAAATTATCTACGTGAAACTGAAAGAAATCGATGCTATCAATAATGACCTTCAACTGCCTATGCACTGTGTCAGTAAACCAACAAATATTGCACCAACGGGAGTCATGAAGAAGAAACTTCCTGTAAAATAAATTATTTGGTCTATATGAATATATATATATATATATATATATATATATATATATATATATATATATATATATATATATATATATATATATATCATCATTATTACAGAAAACCCGAGTTATATAGCAGCACACTGAGTTATAAGAGTAGAAAATTCCGGTAATGTATATTACCTTCTGCTTCTGAAAGCTCAGAAAAATTATTTAAAAAATTTTCGAAAATATTTTTTTTCAAAATTTTTAATTTTTTTTCTAAATTTCAATTTTCTTTTTTAAAATTTTTAAAATTTATTATTTTTATTTCTTAGGTCTAGTGGATGACTTGAAATAGCCATTTCCGCATTCCCTTTGCATGCATGAAAGAGGACCTATTCACACACTTGTTAAAACAAATACGATGTGTACTAAATACACGCATTTGTACGACAGGTAATCGTTGATACATAAAGATGAAATACTTTATTCCATCGAAGAAATTAAAGGAAATTCACTCCTCTTGTGAGTCGCGCTAGGATCATGCTGTCGTGCTCCAACAAATTGTAGTTTAAATTAAATTAACCTGTGAGGTTTTGAATATTATTCAAAACGCCGCATCTTATTTCCTCAAATTACGCCGAGCGGTTGCGTATCTGAGGTATTATAAATATATATTTATTTATAATTTCCGTGGTTGAGGGCAGGAAGGACGAGTTATTTAAAACGATACGTTAAAATGGACTTCATTTAAATCTTAAATAAGAGTGTAAATATTACATTAAAATTTAGTTTGATTGTATTGTATATTCCATACATTTAATTCTTACTTAAAACCATTTTTTAATCCTCCGATTCTAAAGAATCACCTTTTTTCTGCTTGTGTATTAGCACTACTCGTCTTCGGTTTGCGATACGCACTCGCCTTTGGCTCATGCTCGCTCGCCTTCGACTTTGTACTACAAACTCACACGCGGGCAAAATGGCCTACTTTACACCCTTTGTACACAGCATATTTTTTAATCACATGTACAGATTTTGCGTTTGATCATCTAGATGTTATCCCATGTTTAGGAGGGCCTAAACACATTGAGGCCTACTTTCAAAAGAAATTTGTAAAAATAGTATATTGTGTACCATAAGGGAGAAGTAGGCTGTTTTCAGACAAAGCCTTTCCCCCATGGTGCACACCATATTTTTTGTCAAACATGTATGTACAAGGTATTTTTTTATGCCTATGAAGCGGAACTAAATTTGGCTGTTATTCAACATGGTGAAAACGCACGCTTGTTAGACTGAAAAATCATCCTATTAGAGTGTTTAGGCCCACCTAAACATGTGGTATCATCCGGTACCCCAAGTTTAGTGGCCTAATCTTTCTTAGGGTTTATTTTCGAAAATCAGCCTACTAGAATGTTTAGGGGGTACTCAATCCTCTTAGGGCATATTTTAAAAAATTTACTTTACGCCCGTTATGGCGTAACCTAAATTCTTCAATCTTTACTCCCGCATTTAGAAATAACGTTAAAGTTAACTTTACTTTAAACGTGAACTCTTTATTTTGGGTATGAACAATTAAAATTTAACAATTTTACGCTCAGAATTGAGTGTTTATATTGTCAATTTAGAATGATTACTCCCAAAAATAACTATTTACTCTGGATATTAAACGTAAGTACTCGATGATTGACCATATTTTCCGTACGGGGAATAGTCACTTGTTTTACAAATATTAAGGCTAGAGTACACTCACAAGGAGAGCACCATCCCTGCGGAACTTGGATTCTAATGAGGTTTTGGGATGTGTTTTCTGGTACCTAAAAATGATGCTTAGTACCTTTAGTTTGTTCTAATGGACCCTTGTATTCGAGATATAAGTTATTTTACTCCAAATATACGTTATCTTAGTGAAAAAAAGTCTTCAAAGATAATAAAAGTAGGCAGAAAGAGCTTTAATTTGAGACCTGTAACGTTAAAAAATATTAATCCGAGTCAAAATTATTAACAATCGAAGATGATGACTATAAATGTGTAAAAAATCAACAAAATTAAAACCGTAGTATTTAATTACATTGGCTTATATGCAATTTGCAATTTTTAAAGTCGTTTTTCTCAGTACTTCATTTTTGGCTTTAAACATGCTTGTTGCGCCAATGCGCACGGTGAAATAATTTGAAACTCCATAAGATTATTGTTTTTTACATTATAAACATATTTACTCAGCGATTTTTCATATAAACCCCGTATAAAAATTTACTCACATAAATCAAAAAGTAATACATAGTTATATTTTATAAGTTCGTATGGAAAATGTGTATACGAGGGTTGATGAAAAATAAAAACTAATAGTCTTGTTGTGTTTCAAATTATTCCACCGCGCGCATATGCGCATTTTTTATGGAGCATTTTTAAAGATTGCACATTGATTATAAGCCAATGTAATTAAATACTATAAAAATATTCCAAAAACTTATAGGATGCTTTAAAAATGAATTTGGAGATTTCCAGCGCATAATGTGAGCTTCAAGGAATAGTTTTTTCAAGAAACAAAAAGTTCATTTTTTGACCCATTCATTTTTTTATTTTTTCTGAGTACTGAGTAATGTACTCTAGCCTTAATTATTCTACATCAGGTATGCATTATTTTAGGGAAAAATAGTACCTCTAGTTGTAATGATATTTCTACAAAATAAATAAATTTGTTCCTTGTTAAAACGGACAGACCTTTAATTTGAGACTTTTGTATAAGTACCTATATTAATTTAATCTAAATTTATAATTACTTAAAGTAAATTTTGGGATAAAAATGTAAACTAGGAGAAATTTAGAACTAATGCTTATAATTTTTTTTAACTAATGTTTATGTATGTTAGAGAAAACTGTTATATTAATATTATAAGAAATCTCAAAATAACGCTTTAATAGTACATTATGCATCGAGGGAGTAAAGTGGGCAATGTACGCACTGTGTGACGTTGCCGACCGAGCGAAGCGAGGTCGGCATTTCACACAGTGCATGCTTGCCTACTGTACTCCAGAGGTGCGTATACTACTTTTCACCACACCCCCGTAAAGAAATGACTGTACGCATCTCAGCAGGCCGTACAGTACCCCATGCTCTGCCTAGAAGTAAAGTGACTTGTGTACGCGCGACGCGCTGTTTTACCGCTCGAGACGCAGTCGAGAGCGGAAAAAGGCGCATCGCGCATGCGCAAGTCACTTTATTCCCTAGGCAGTCCATGCGGTACTGTACGGCCTGCTGAGAGGGCGTACAGTCAGCACTTTACGCGCAGTGTGGTGAAAAATTATTTTAATAGTAATTTTAATTTATTGAATGGCATTTAAAATGGATTTCTGACGAATAGATAAAATATCTAAAATAATTCTACCAATATATCATTAGATGATAAGCTTACTTATAATCCTTTATTACAGTTATTGAAAATTTTAGTTCCAAAGTGATTAAATAATCCCTGTTAATCTGCTTAAATATCAAAAACATTTTTAATTTTAAACTACCGACACAATTAATTATGATAGTAACTTAATCTACTTAAATACTTACATATTCAAACCATAATATCTGCGTAATTCGCTTTCTCTAGTACATCGTAGTAATAAAGTTAACAATTTCAAATTTTCATTTTTCCGCATATTTCAATATAATGCATTTACACACATCAACATTAATTGCTTACATCTCCGGTATCCATAACACGTCACTCATAACAAAAAAAAACAGACACGTTTCTCAGAGACCAAAAAATTCTCCATCCCGACCAAATTAATAAAAGAGCTCCCAGGTATAATTCACTCCATTTCTTAATCTCCCTCCTCCCCCACCTCTCGCTCTCATTTACGCGCGTGTTCGCACGTTCGTTCTCCCTCTCGCGTCCTTAAACTTCTGCCTGCACGCGCGAGCACGCGATTCGCAGCCTCCGCGCGCGCGTCTTAATTGGTGCATTCCTCCTCCTGCTGCTGTGCACGGTCGTCGTTCGTACAAGTGCACCTTCACTGGGTGTCCTGCGGCGTCTGGTCCTTTTCTCCTCCTCCTCTCATGCTCGTTCGTTCGTCCTCATTCGCCGTGTCGTTTCTCGGATGCAGCAAGCGGTGCGCAGCCGAGGAAGGGAGACAGACAAGATCCACTCTCGAAGCTGCACATACACATACACACACACATATGCACGTGGGGATATATTCGAGCCACGTCGCTCGGGCCTCTCGATACCCTAATGAAGCAAATTTGCATCCATACGCGATGCGAGTGAACAAGCACGAGATACAATAAAACTGATTTCTCGTCATTTGCCCAGGTGGGCAGCCAGCTTCCTTGACCTCGTCCTGCGATTATCTGTGTGTGTGAGTGTTCGCGTGTGCGTGTGCGTGTGCATGTGCGTGTGTATATATATATATATAGTGTGTATACCTGTATGAGCATATGTTTGGAGAGAAGATAGATTAGCGCACGTGTGTTTGTGGATCATATGAGGCTCACGACGGATATGTGCAAATGAATGCCTTATTTCAGCTGGCGGTGGCTGGTGCGCCGGCACTTTTCGGGCTTTTATTTTTGGACGCTCTGCCGGATCTGCTCTTTTCGTTTTCTCTTTTGGCGAGTTGATCGTCCGGCTGAATTTTAATTGAATATGCGTTGAGGCAATCTTTAGCGGGACACGATGCGCGCCAATCGTTGCGTGGGCCTTCATCGTAGCTGGTGTCGATTGGTGTGACGTGCGGTATTTGCGCGATAGAGTGATGCTTTGTCACGAAGGATCTTTGTTTAGATATTCTGGGTTTAACTTGTGATATCTGGCTGAGTAAAAACGTTTTTATATATAATTATATATATGAAATCATATATAAGTATCGATTGTTGTCTCTATATAATTATGTTTTTTTCTTCGGTTGATTTTATTGAGGCCTGTATCGATTACTACGAAAGCATCATCACAACTTAATCATTCTAAACAGGCCCTGAAAATGCCAGATAATCTTTTCTATGAGGGTTGTTTTAACTCATTTATTTAATTTTTAGTTAATATAAAAAAATGCGAATTATGTAATTTATTTATAAGCTAATGACTAATGCCAATGCAAATGAAGAATGTGGGTATCTGCATTTGAAGTGAATCCCAGATACTTAATAAAATTCATTTTAATTTGAATTTATTTGCGTAAGATTTTTATTGAAAAAATATCTACTTTACCTAAAAAGACGAACTATATCTAGTCATGTTTATAAAAGAAATATAATGTTTCAAATCATTTTTATGCGAAATTATTTATATGGTTCGAATCTTTCTGCGAAATGCAGATACCCACTTTTTTCATTTGCACGGTAGCACACATCATCTTACCAATGCACTCATCCATCCAAATACAATCCGCCCGTACACCTAGCCATCCACTTATATACTAGCCCACTCACGCATCAACCCACTGACCTATTCTCCCTTGTATCTATACACCCACCCACCAACCTTTCCACCCACGCTTCAATACATATACCCGCACATCACCCGAGCTATTCAACTGCAAACCAACCCACCCTCGCACTTATCCACCTACCGAATAGATATCCACTCACACAAAATTTCACCCACAGGCCAACCTACCCATGAACACATCCACCCACACTCCAATTCTAACCCACATCTATTAATTGATCCATACTCTCACCGACCTTCTCAACCATATACACTAATCCATCCAGGCGTACACCCATTCCCATACACACAATCCTCCCATGAACTCATCAACCAACACACCAATTCCTCTTGCGCCCATCCAACTCCCAACACACAATCCACCCACACATAAGCAACTTATATGCTAATGCAGCCACGTATGCACCACCCCCCTACACATCAGTCCGTCCGTGCACCCATTCACCAACACACCCACCCTCTCCAACGATTCCATCCATCCAACCGCACACCAACTCCCCTGCGTAATCATCCACCCGCGCACCAACCCATCCATGTATCGACTCATCAACCATCTCAACCCTAACTCACCAATGCACACGCATACTTTAAAAACAACACTGATGGCAAACACTGCGACGTCGATGATAACAACGGAGAAGGCCTTTCCTTGATGTATACGTGAAAGTCGACCATCTTTTCATGACTATCAACATATAGACAAAATATTGATAGTACAGAGACTCTGCAGACTGAGTCAATACTATCAATATTTTATTTATACGTTGATAGTCATGCAAGAACGACGGAATTTTACGTACAGAACACGTACTATACACGGTATTCTGGAAAGCCCTTGACAACGACAAAGACAATGAAAACAACAAAACACTAATAAAACACTAAAAAAGCAATAAAAAATCTAAAACTTACATCTACAGCCACGTTACTATAAAGCATACATATAAAAATATGTGCATGTACATATACACCCATAAATGTTAAATTAATAGATAAATAGGCATACTTACTGAATTTAAAAAATTGATGAAAGTAAATTTTCAAGTAAAAATATTTTATACAAATTATATATAATTTATATAGAATATTTTTTATAGAGATTTGATACAAATTGCATCAAAAGGTGATTCGATACAACTTGTATAAATTTTGTATAAAAGTTTAAATTAAAAAGGGAATATTGTTTATAAAACATCGGTAGGATATATCGACGGCCTTAAGAAGACTAGCACATTTCAAACTGCCACGAAGACTAGCACATTTCAGCACTTGCTACGCAGAGTAACACATTTGGAAATCTCTTACGGAGACTAGCACATTTTCGCCATTCCCCCACGAAGACTAGCACATTTGAAAATTGAACACGAAACCTGGCACATTTCACAATTCTGCCACGAAGACTAACATTTTTCGTATAGAATATGTATATAATCGGGTCGATTCTTATTTTATCGGGTTTGGGTCGGATACTAGACCCTTTTGGTACTCAGAAGATTATCGTTTTACCCGAGAAAATTAGGCTACCCGAATAAATAAAAGTAGCCTGATAACATCAGGCGGTAGAAAATCGCCAAATGTGCTAATCTTCGTGGCAAATTTTCAAATGTGCTAGTCTTCGTAAGAAACGCTGCATCCGTGTCGAAGAGATATATCAAATAGATTCATGGATAGTGACCCTAGACTATGACATAAATTTTTATATTACTCGTCAGAACTGCCGTGATAGTATCGCTATCGGTACTGGTCAACTGCTTTCTTTGTAGCTTCTAAAGCTGTTACTGGCTGCAACCCGACCTCTAGGGTTCATCTACTATTGTAACCAGTATGATATCGATCAAATTATCCACGCGGTGTGGCAAAGTATCAAAATCATCGTTCTAATAAGTTTTTCTCAAAGGAAAACAATTTTTCTAACTTATTCATAGATTATGGTAAATATTTATATATATGGTAATTTACTAGGAAATCAAATACAAAAAAAAATTATTTTTTATTTAAGAAAAAATGTTCTTTCTAGTATGTAGAATGCATGTAAATTTTCAGATTTTTTTAAGTCTATATATTCAAAGTTGTTTCAAGTTAAATATTACTTTATTGCTAAAATGTGTATTGTAATCATTTTTTGAAGAATATTTCATGTTATTTTGATTTTATTTTATATAAATATTGTACTTCTGCCATTTTGTGACTGTGACAGTCACTTTCTTCCTGAAAAAAAATATCTTGATGATATTTGGTGTAATGGTTCGAGTGATCAAACCCACTATTTCAGGATTATAAGTATTAAAATGAGTTTAATTAATCAAAAGGGACATTAAAAGACTTTGGAACAATTATTCGTAAAAATTCAAAATATTTCAAAAAAATCCCTTGTTGCTATTTTATTAAGAGATTTAATTTTGTTGAATAAATGTAGGTTGAAATTTGCTAAAAAATGTAAAAAATGACTACATGCTCATATTTAGCCTTGTTAACTTTGAACCTAAGAGTTTCAAAAAATCTGAAAAAATTCACATATATTCTACATATCAAGAGGAACATTTTTACCGAAAAAATAAAAAAAAATTTTGACCTAGATTTTTCAGAGAAAGGTCTCCGAACCTTTAAAAATTTAGTAACTGTTCCCATGCCCTCTCCCCCATTATTTCATCCAGGGACTAACTGAATGAGATGCCTGGATATGAATATACTTGAAAATGTAAATAAGTAGGTTTCACGTAAATTACATATCGAAAATTACGTCAATGCATGTTAATGTCACGTTTATTTTATATGAAAAATGTAAGCTAGCAGATTATTTGTAGCTGATAAACGAAGTAAATATCCTGTACGAAATCTTTTTATGTTTTTCTATTTTATAAAAACTACCTTCCCTTAAAGTTAAAATGGTTTTGGTCGAATCAAGTTACAATGATGCAAACTTAACCAATTTCGGAAAAAGATATAAGTTTAAACAACTATATCTCCAGTCCCGTTCGAAGCTTTTAATCTTTTTGCAAATGAAATTAAAGGTTTTTCCAAGTCGAAAAAAAATTAGTTGTGTTTTTATTAAAATTACTGCAACCTGTAGCAATGGCAATGGATCAAACATAACCTAAAAATTGAATGCGTCCTATAAAATGACCCATGCAGTATTTTTGGACATATTTGTGTCTAAAAGTTGGTTAAATGACAATAGAATCCGTTCAGGATTCGTTCTACCGTTACGGACCCAGTACCTGATCAGGACCCGATTCCTGATCATTTTCTTACATAAAATATTACTTTAAACTTGTTGCTGCAAAAACTTTTTGAAGATTGCAGATATAACTATCTACTATTTAGATTTTCTTGTTCAGTCTAAAACGTTTAATTGTAATTGGCTTTTTATGAAAAAAAGAATTAATCAGGAATTTCTCTTAGCTGGTCAGGAAGTGGGTCCGTGACATTAAATGATTCAAATATGAACTTTGTGAAATTTGTCGAAAACAGTTCGCTTTTGGTCAACATTAAAAGTACAAAATTTCCATGGAGTACCATACAGTTTAAAACAGACAGAATTTTTGGATTGGGAGATCTTCGACATGTACTTTAATGTTAATATGGATTAGTCCCTGTACTTTTTTAAGAAACATAGTCGGGGGTGGTCAATAATTTGGGCAACCGATTTTTTATCTGAAAATACACTTAATGTGAAAAAAACTTTCAATTTCATGTCGATTTTTTTTTTTTGATTTCGAGCTTATTTAGTACGATTACGTATGTATCCAAACTTCATGTTTAACCCAACCTAAACGTATGTAAATTAACTACATACGCACGGAATCCCAACAAAAATATCGACGCGAAATTCAAAGTTATTTTTTACGTTGAGTGTACTTACCAAATGAAGCCTTCAAACAATTTTAGACCCTTAGGTCCACTGTGGCTCCTGTATTAGGGTGATGTACTTTAGAGTACAGCTAAGAAAACTGTTATTTTCAAAAAATTCTGCAAGGTTTTCGTTTTGACCAATATGAACGTATTATGGGGGTAAAAAGGTGTTAAAATATGAAAATTTGAAAAAATTTTAATAAGTCTATATTTTTTCTAAAAATAGCTAAAATGTTCAATTTTATGCCTAATTGTATTAATTCCATAACCAACAAGTTAAAAAATCGCCAAAAAAAATTATCAACCTAATCCATTGATACCTATTGTCTTCAACGGTGATTCCCAAAATTTACAGAAACACAGTTGCCGTAGGATATTTTTTCAAATTTTTAGTGTGTTGTAAGAATGTTTTTACATTCTTTATACATGCATTCATTCAGTAACTAAAATAACTAATGTTTTTTAAGATTGGTCTAAAAATAGAAATATTTTAGATGTAAAATCATTATCTTTATTCATTCTTTTACAAAAAAAAATCAAAAATTATTTTATTTTTTGATAAATCTTTAAAAACCTTAGTTTTTTTTTGTCACTGTACTGAATACAAGTATAAAGAATGTAAACAAATGTTAACGT
This sequence comes from Gastracanthus pulcherrimus, assembly GCA_949152435.1. NCBI lineage: Eukaryota > Metazoa > Arthropoda > Insecta > Hymenoptera > Pteromalidae > Gastracanthus > Gastracanthus pulcherrimus. The sequence continues at coordinate 31,855,756 of OX424575.1, forward strand.
TAAAAGACTGAAAATTTGAAAAATATCCTACGGCAACTGTGTTAGGATGGATAATTTCTTTTTTATGATTTTTCAACTTCCTTGTTATGTACATTATATAATTAGGCATAACATTGAACATTTAAGCTGTTTATAGACAAAATATGCACTCAATAACATTTTTTTAAATATTCATATTTGGGCACCCTTTTACACATTTAAGAAAGGTTATTTTTTATCCCGTTGTCAACTTTAAAAGAAAATTATTTTGGAACTACATTAGAGTTTTAATAGCTACCCCTGCGACACTAAATGTAAACTCTAAAATTTTCTTTCTTTTGGTTATGTTTGACCGATTGTCATTTTAATTTTTTTTAATGGATTTAGATCTAGCACATCTCAAAATCTTTGTTTTCAAAATATTCCAACCTTTTTTTAATAGATTTATTTCTACCAGGGATTATATAAGTCTTATACTTACTTTTATTGGGTGAGATATTTTAACAAATGCGTAAAAAATTTAACAGACTAGAATACTTCGGAAACATTTAGTGGCTTTCTTGAGAACAAAATAATTTTTTTGGTTGACCTATGTTATTGTTATGCTTAAATCAATTATTTTTAATTCATGGTTTTTTATTATAGATTTTAAAGACTTTATGGTCATTTGGTACGATATTGTTAGCTACGCAAAAGCCTATCAGAAATAAAGGCTCGATCTTGTCCCAGTAAAAATATGTTTAAAAATGTGACTATGATACTGAAATAATTTAGATTGATCTAAATTATAATTGTTTGATAACTGATTTTTATATTGATTTTTAATTTCGAGTATAGATAAATACAAGAGGAATGTAATAAATGACACGTATGCATCGCTTTTGAATTTAATAGTATATTTTAAGTTTTACATCATTTACAACTTATATTTTTTAAAGTTATAGTATATTTAATAAATCGTACTACTTCGGATAGGAAACCGTATGATCTTAAATTATTTATTTTTCTTCTCTCCTTGTATACCACACCGTAATAAAAAACCTCATATGAATCTCACTCATTCAACATAATCCAATCGAATTCATCGCTAACACGTCCGTCATTCTTTTAGAATTTTAAGTATTCGTTCTCGGAAGTGGTGGTTACTAAGAAAGTTAATAAACCGATAAAGACATGTTCTCTTCTTGGGAAGATCGAAAATCCAAGGATGCATTTTAGCTTAAAATAAATTGTCGTTGTCGCGTGCTTTGACTACGAAATTACAAAATAAAGACACTCTGGTATTTATTCCTTGTTATTTTATAATAGGTAGAAACCACCGCTGCCAATGTATTGGCACTTAGTTTCCTCAAACTAAATTAATTGTTCCAATATGAAATTCATTGTTCTAATAAATTAATTTCAAATATATCTCTTTCTAAATAATACCACAAAAAGGGTGTGCTTTCTTATCATTGATGGTTTGACAAAAGATAATTTTTTACTAAAATTAAAGAACGATAAGTAATAATCCTTATCACAGCAATTTTTTCTCTGTACGCAATTTATAAAAATTATTTAAATGTTTAAATTAACTGTAAATAGATGTTAGTACATAAATTCACTGAATTCCTAACCATAAAAAATTTTGTGAATGATTTGCCATTATAGATTTCCGAGATATAACCTTTTAAACTAAATATGACTTCTTTCGTGTATAACAAAAGAACGAAAAGAGCCTATCTAAAATTTGCGGTTGTAACAGATAGACAATTTTATGCTCTATTTAATTAATTTACACTAAATTGATCATAATATTTCTAACATATCCAAAAACTCGAAAAACTAAAACTCAAAGATCCAAAAATCCAAAAATTGTTATAAAAAGCGAGTCAATGAATCTTTAAATTTCTTTTCAATTTCGAATCTTCATTAAAAAACGAAAAAAATGAGCTTTGTAAAAAATGACCATGCCATTCTCGAGATATAAGCGATCAAAAAAAAATTCTAAGAATACATAACTTCAAATATCTCGAAATATAAAGATCGTTGTGATCTGGGCAAAGAACTCGTTCAAGAGATAGTAAAGAGCTACCGTTTTGAAAAGTTACCGATCAAATGCTGCCGATATACTCCAGTATTCGCTACTGAGTAAAAATCGATTCTTTTACAAAGAGATTATTTCGAACAAAAAGAAAAGATAAAGCCTAAAAAATTTTACAGAATATTCATATCCATATTACTAATTATCTAAATTTTTTTCAAAAATTTTCATTTTTATATTTCACCGATATAACCGTTGGACAAAATGACGACTTCGTGAATTACAAAACAAGGGAAATAGCTTATTCAAAATTTCTAGTGTGAAAAGATAGGTAATTTTATGCTTTTTCAAATGTATTATCATTCAATCGATGATATTATTTCTAAGGTATCAAGAAACCCGAAAAACTAAAACTCAAAAATCAGAAAACCGCTAAAAGCAAAATCGCATCGAAAAATAAAATTTTTTTTGAACTGCCGTCTTTAAAGAGAAACAAAAAGAATGAGCCCCGAATTATTAATTTTCACCGTGTATTGGCAGTTTAAATTTACAATGCAACACTAGCGGAATCTGGATGAACTAATAAACAGGGCCGCTGGAGGCAGCTTCTCTATAAGTTTTACACGGGAAATATTCTTAGTAATTGACATACAAGTTTAATATGTGACAAAAACGTTGTTACTGGCATCCGTTATACTCTACCTTCATATAATATATACAATGACGTTAATAGCTTTTTTGTCACGTATAAAACTTGTAACTCAATTTATAAATATGTTCTTTATGTTAATCTTATGAGAAACTGCCCCCTCGGCGGCCATGTTTTTCGCTGTTTTCTTACGGGGAACAGCAGCACCCCTATAGGCGCGGTGAAAGTTTTCTTCTCCAATATTCAAAGTAATGTTGATCCACATCCATACATATATACACACACGCAGGCATCCATACAGACATTTTCTAAAAATAGTGTATTTTGATTCCCAGCAGCTCAAAACATGTTTCTAACATGTTTTTAGCAAAACTTTTTTATTTACCATCACAATGCTTCCTCTACGAGGAAGCAAAAATTGTTAGTCTCTATTAAATAAATAGAAAACATGTTTAACTGTAGTCAGAAATATTTATATTCTAATAATTAATTACTCTTGATTCAGTTAACAAAACTCAAGTATAATTCTATTCAAAAACAAATTTCAATTTGATTATTTCCTGTTGCGTTTTCTCGGACTCGAACATATATCGATTCCCTTTATCACGTCATCTTGCACGAAACACGTACAAAATCGTTACACGAATATTTCCCAGATCAATTTAAATATCAATTTATACGCGCGCGTCCCGCCTCCTCGTTTCTCACTCCTGCTAGTTATACGGTCTCTCACTTTCACTCCTGTATTATTTCGTTTCGCTCTCCCGAAAAAGAATTAGATATCACAAGTGTGGAGTATGAACACGCGCGAGATATTCGCCGCAGATATATATATATATATATATATATATATATATATACATATTACGTGCGTGTAGCGCGGCGAAGGACCATGCTTGCACCCAGTGCAAGATTGATGCGGCGCGTATATGCGCGGCGGGAGGCTGCGCACGGGGCGCCTCGTACTGGGCGAACCAGAGTGCGCAGGAGGCAATTGCAGAAAGCGGCGAGAGGTGAAGTTGAATTTTAAAGTGATTAAGGGAACACGAAAAGTTGTTTTTATTTTCGTTGATCACGCTTTTGATTAATCTTATGGGTGTGCAACAAACTGGTATTATCTGCTACTTGAGAAGATCTGCCCAAATCTAATTAAATTTTGCTTCAGTTTTGTTTATGTTCGTCATTAATACTTCGTTATTTATTATTTATCAATAATAATTTAAAGATAATTAATTGAAGTTATTATATAGATTTCATTTATATTATTTGGCAGGTAAAGAGGCATCCATATTTTTTAGTGATAGGATAATATATCTATATTTTAATGTCAATTTATTTTTTAATCTAACTGATAAACTTAATGATATTGGGGATCGTGTACTGCGCATAATTGCCTCACAGAAAAGTGTCGTACTGTCCTGTTATAATTTAACAAAAAGTTATATACAAAAATGAAAGCGGCATATTAAATAATTCTACCATAAATAAGTATATTTGGTATACAATTAAAAAATTAAAATAAGGCTGTCTATACTGATGCTCCTTACTTAATACCATCATATTTTAAATTTCTCAAAAAATATTAGATCTTTTTAAGGTCCAAGTCCACTTTTCAAATTCTCCGATAAAACTACGCATTTTTTTGAGATTCTAAAACAAGTTAATCTTCATTCAGAATCTGAAGACTTCCAATTTTTATAGGAGATCTTTGAAAAGAAATAGTATTTTTCGAGAAATTTAAAATGTGCTAGATTTTATAAGGATCATCGGTAGGTTGTTAGCATAGCAAATAAATTGAATTTTTATTTTTAATTCTAAATTTATATTATTTAACAATAATTTTAAAGGCACGTACAATCGCATAACAATAAAATAAACGATAAATATATGTTTATCAGTGCATGTATTATATCCGTTAAAGATTATTAGATATAATTATAATGAAAAGAAACTATTTTAAAATCTACCTTAAATTAAATTTGGATTAAACCAAATCGTCCCAAAGTAAATCACATTTATTAATGTCTTCTACGTTAAATAGTAATAATTAGAAATATTGCTTGATATGAAATAAGCTCTGATGATAATATTATCTTTTAGTTTTAAAACCAACACAAAGTAACTTATTTAGTTAAATTTGATCTCGAACTTATACTTTATTTTTCACTTTTCCCGAGTCGCACAAAAAATGCCTACCCTCAATCAGCAGATGAACGATAATTCTCGTAAAACCGCATTAATTTTTCCTCCGTGCGTAATACCTTTTCCCTCCACCACTGAAGCACATAAAGCGCCCCAGGACGGACATAGGCGGGACAGAAGACAGACTGCCTATTCCCGAGATAGAGAGCAAGGGAAAGAGTGAGAGGGGCAGGTGCAGGGAAAGAGAGAGAGAGAGAGAGAGAAAGCGGGAGAGCTCAAGAAGTATCGAGACACGCATAATAATGATTCAGCGACAGGAGCCGTGCGAGCGACACCACGAGCCACGCCTGTAGCGCGAGATATCGCGGGGGAATATCCATAATTCAGTGGCCGGCGCGGGCTGTTGCTGCTGCTGCTGCTGCTGCTGCGAGAGACCGATCGCTGGAGGACGATTTGTTCATCGATTATGCAAGTGTTTGATGAGTTATGTTACAATTAAAGTCGCGCCCGGTGAAACGGATGCCCGCGGACGATTATTTACGCTTCGAACGGGATAGGACGTGGTAGCTTCCGTGTACACCGGGGCTCAAGATCTGCAGCTCGTGCAATTTATGGCTGGAGGGTTAAGGTTCTTTGTGTTTTATTTCGAATCGCAGACGCTAATAGTTGCTAATTCTGCGATGCGTATTTATTGAATGAATGATTTAAGGGAGGGTGGGGGTATGCTCTGAGAGGTACCGTTGTTGGTCAATTTTATGAAATTGATAAAGCTGGAAATGCAAAATTTGCTTTCAGTCACGACTTTGTTCTTGGGAATGGGTACAGGAGAGAAAGCATCTAATTTGAACATTTTATATTTTGAGACTTCTATTTTCCACCATATAATAAAAATATTTGTCTTGCAATTAGTATATAGTTAACTAACTATTTAAAAAGATTGTATGTTTGTTTTTAGTTTCTAGAATGTGTATTTGTGTATCCAAACGAACCACGAACTTCGCTAGAAATGCTAATATTTACTATCTTCTTACTATACTTTTATTATATAAATGAAAGTAAATGTAAAAAATAGAATTTTGTCACATGATTTGAATGGACGATAGAGCTTTATCATACAAAAGTTATCAGGAATATATTGAAATGGTAATTTATGCCTCATATATGATCTACATGCCATTTTTCTATATAATATGCACGTATAAATTGTATTGAAAATATTAAACAAAAATAAGACTAAAGAAGTGTTATAACTTTTTTTTTAACGATAGGTTTGAAAATGTTTGAAATATTCACACTGCTATTGTTATAAATTTCTAAACTGAAAACAAGCATATCAAAATTTTAGCTATACTACCATTGTACTTCAGGAAAATATCAAATTGAAATATACGTTTGGCGATAATAAAAAGAAATCTGATATTTACGTATAACTGCATGAATTACTAATGTCTTTACGTTCTATAAAAAGTTTTATTGTCCTACTTTGGTGTCTTAATCGACTAAACCGCAAGATATATTTAAAGTTGTCGAGTATATCTACACTCACATTTTTACTCTTTCATTTGTCATCTTTACTAATTCAACTCGCGAAAGATTAACCCGCATCGTAAAGCAAAAACGGCAGTTATATTGTTAAAACTAACCCAATCAAAAATTAATTGCGAGCACACAGCGAGGAACTCCCGACACACCTTATTAATCCCCCCTCGCGCAGTCATGCTTACGCCAAAGTGGCGAGATAAAGCGAAATAATTATAAACCTCAAACACCGCGCGCTCTCGCTTGAAGCAGCGCGGCGCTCTCGTACCTACCTCTAAAATTCAAACAAAGATATCCGTGTAATATAAGTTTCCTATTTCCACCGCCGCCTCCGTCGCATGCAACACCTTGCGAGATTTCGTCCGCTATATATACAATATACACATCCGCGCTGCGGCAAGCTCTAATGCCTGCACTAGCAAGTTCTTAAGTCTCGGAACAAATCCTGAACTCTCGTTTGCAAAGGGCTGTATGAAATTACGGATGGTTGCAGAGAGAGGCAGAGAGAGAGAGTATAGAGAGAACTTGCCGTTACGCGTACAGCGAGGACGGATGCGTCGAGCGTGTTAATGCACCGCGGAGCTGCACAACGCGGGGAAGAGAATGTGTGTAGCGTGGAACGTGCGCGGGGATAAGAAACGAGGAGCGAGAGAGAGAGAGAGAGATTCATTCGGCTGGGTAAACGAGAGAAATAGACAGGGATGAAGACGTGGCAGATCGAGAGTCGTCTCGGCGAATATTGTATCAGCCGGAAATTTGAGGCAGCAGAGATGGATGAGAACGATAATTGGGGAATTGTTTGGATTTATAATTGGCGTTGCATGCGCTAAAATGAGAGTTTTAATTCGATTTTTTAACATTATCAAATAGTGCATTATTAAGTTCTTCAACAGTGCAATTGTATGCGATTTAGGAGCGTCTTCTTTTTAGTTTGTAAAGTTGTACGCTACTTTAATTGTTTTCACTGTGTTGCGCATTAATTATTAGAGTTATTATATATTATTTCAAAATAAGTAGGTATGATCAATAATAGACATTTTAGTAACAGTTGGTGGTATTTGCATTAAGTTCTTGTAAAATACTTACTAGTAAAAAACCTACTAAATGAATGATATCTAGACACCTGAAGGAAGCGTAAATATCAATTAAAAATTTCCGCCTCAAATCTTACCGACCGAATGATTAAAGATTAATGAATAATTAAATATACAGAAATAAGATTATGTAGAACAAATAACTCATTGGCCTTCATTGAACTTCTTTAAATATTAATCCCTGCAGTTAAAAGAATGATTGTAATCACTGAAATCGGAAATAGGCCTAACGCTAAATTAAACATGTTATAACTATGACATAGTGCTAGAAGGGTCAATTTGGAGATCATGGAAGCGTACGTTAGCATAATGGGACCATATTAGAATAGGTAGGAAATTTTTTTTTGAAAAACTGTCAAAATAAACTGTTGTTGAACAAAATTGGCATTTTAAGTTTAATTTTCTTTTTAGATTTAAAGCTGTTAAAAGATAAATTAGAAGAATTAAACTTTTATTTTGATTGGATATTATTGACCTTAAACAACCTTGCTATAACCGAAAGTAAGAGCCGAAAGTAAGAGCCGTATTACCGTATGAGGTTAGCTACTGTTTACTCAAATGTTTTTCCTCTAACCGGTCCAAACCTCCATCTTCATGCGTCTAAATGTATCATGCACTTAAAAAATAACTAAAAAACTCAATGATTTTTTGACCCATTCAAATAACAGAAGGTTAATAATTACTTCTATTCAATATTAACTTTATAATACATATAAATATGCAATAAATTATTATCAAATTGTTTAATGCGGCGGCAAAAGATACCATGTAATGCTGTCACTTACTCCTCTCATATATATATATATATAAAAACATAATCAAGACCCGTGCAAAGGGCTAAATACTTGTAGTTATGTATACTCGAACTTGCACACACACAGACGCACGCACATACACACATGCACATGTACATATACATACACGCGTACGCAAACACACACACACACACACAAAACTGCATCACTAAATGAGCACCCAGGGAGTTCCGCGCATCAAGAGTCCCGCGCTTTCAGCTTTCAGGACTCTCGCCACACATGTGTACAGCACGCTGGCAATAGGTGAGAAGCAGCGCGAACTGTGCTACAGACAAGACGAAACTGTGCTGCAGGCCATGACGCGCAGAGACGGGATAGCGCCACGGCGGACACTGGTGCACATACACGTGTAGAGGAGAGCAAGCGACGCATCTGCACGTCAATGCGGGTCCTCATTACACCGCGATAAGCCTGGACCAACAAAGCGGAGAGAGGCAGCAGCGGCAGCAGCAGCTACCGTCGCCGCCTGTTGGCTGAATGCGCGAGGCATAACTAAGCGGGGACTCAAACAGTGCAATCAGGGAACGGCTAACAAAGATGCGCGCTCGCGTGCCTGACGTGCGGAGCGAGCTCGCGCGCGGCGCGAACCTCTGGCGCTCCTCCGCGAGACCGTCGGAACCTATATGCAGAGAGTGCAGGGCTGTACGTGTGTGTATGTGTGTAAGTGTGTGAACGACTAGAGCGTGCAAAGGGATATTATGCGCTCTGCAGCGTGACGCGCGCGAGCCCTAGTTTCCTAGCTGCTGCAGTTGCGTGTGCCTGCGAGTAGACTCTTGGAGCGGTAGTCACTGCTGCTGTCGAGTGTCGTCTCGGGATCTATGTGTGTGTATTCTGCATCGGCCAATATGTGCGCGCACATAGGTCGCGGATTCTGCGATGCGTGTCCATCATCGCTGCGGTGCAGAGGACGGAGTCGCGGAGATATGGTGTATTGTTTCGCTGGAGCGAGGTGGGGGAGGGATTGACGATGTCGAGGTAGATGAGGTTTGATGAAGTTTCGGATTTTTAAATTTACGTGGGGAGATCTGGATAATTTTTTATTTGAATTTTTTCAAGTTAAGGAGAAAAGGGAAATTTAATCTTGGAAAAGGAAATGAATGAACTGGAACGATATGATTCTATGACTGTCAATACTTCTTTGACACACTATACATCTATAATAAACATAATGTGAAACAGGAATTGACACACCGATTAATAACCATTTGTATTAGAATTGACACAAGGATATTTCTTTACTCACTTCAGAGGCACAGACGAACCTGTACATCGAGACAAAACGTGGCCATAAATGACAGTAACGCACGGGGTGTATGAAGAAAACTTGTATCTAAAATTATTTATAAATAATTTACAATTGTGAAAACTAATTTAGAAACATAGAAGGGGCTTTAAGAGACGCTGACTACGTATTTTGCATTAGTTTTTTGTAATTTATTAATGCGAAAAAGTTATGAATTTGCTAATGCAAGACTTAGTTGTTCTGGCTAAATACTTTTGGCCCATTATGTCAAATTTTCGTTGACACTTAAGGCGTTAAGGTGATGCTAAAGCCACCTGTCACCGACAAATACGAGGATCCACTTTTCTCATTTCATTTTCAATTTTGAGTAAATATTTCTATGTAAAGTTGTTGTTCCAATCAAAAAGAACAACTTACCATAGAGATATTTTCTTAAAATTGAAAAATGAATGAAAAAAGTGGTTCCCCGTATTTACCAGTAACACGGGGTTTAACATCACCTTAAGGGAGTCTCAACTCCTTGCTTATAATTCTCATAAATGACAAATACATCAGAAATTGGACATGAAATTCTTTCTGCAGAAGAGATAAAGGAGGATGCCCATAGCGGCCTCTTGGAGGGAATATATGAGTCCAACACCATCGTTTAAAGCACGTTTACAATTGAATTTTATAATAAAATTTAACACTTTTAAGTGTGGGGAAATCTCAAAAAAATAATATCGATGCATTTGTCCCATTTAAAGCAATGTAAACAGTCTAACCATACTCGGGACTTTCTACTTATTTTTACGAATATTTCACCGCGTTTTCCTCAACTTTCCCCAAACTTACGGGAGGTCAATTATGTTTTTAAGATTCATGTTTTGACAAGCTCTAAATAATGGTATTAGTTTTATACGTTCTCCGTCAAGGCTTCAACGGCTCAAATAATATAAAACTGTGGGCATCCGCCTTTACTATTTACGTTTGAGTGTTGCGCATACTCGATTTTGTATAAAAATTGCCATAATTATAATAGAAATTGTTACATTTATAGTAAAATTGAATATTCTTTTCGCAACACTTACTTCGAACATGGCAATTTACATTATATAAACATAATAATATTAGTGTATCGCACAAGTACAGCAATTACGAAGGCAGCAGCTCACCACCGCCGTCACCACAAGCAAATCAATCGGCTAATCCATCAAACCTCGCCGCGCCGATAACAGTCGCAATCTCAACGATCTGCGAGAAGCCTCCGTCGATCTAGGCCGCGCCGCAAAGCCGCCTCCGCCGCCGCAGCGATTTAATACACCAATCGCATTTGCGGCTACTCAAACCCCGCTGCATCCCCCCCCCCTTTGTATATATATATCGCTCTCGCTATATCTCAACACTCGCTCGCCCCGTCACAAAGCCAATCGTTTTAATTACGCGCGCTCCTCATCCGAACTTCGGCAGCTCCGAGCGCCTATACCTTCGCGATCTGCAATGCGATGCTCGGTGCCTTTTGAGCCCTTGTGATTGAAATCGAGGACGAGCCGAAGCTGGATCTCTATAGCCGTTGGCTCGGGCTGCTTGTGTGTGAGCTGGCTTAGAAGCGAACCTTGGCTCACACAGAGCGCCGCGCAACGGCACGAATCCCTTGTTACGCGCATGACGGATGGACGAAATTGCATTTTGGGGAGGGGGCGGAGGATGCATCCGCAGGGGCGCGCGCTCAGCGCGGCGTGTATCACGGCGATCAGTCGCGTGCCTCTCTGTGTCTCGCTTGCTCGCTCTGTGTGACTGTTTGGTGCACTGGATGGATCTTATGCGATGGATTATGCGTTGCCCTGCGACGCCAGGGGAGCGTTATTGGGACGGTATGGTGTAATTAATTTTGGGATCTGAGAAAACATCGTGATTGTAGTGACGCGTGCGATGTTTAGTGAGATTGTAAGATGATTTCTGAGGTTATGAGAAGGTTCTGTCAATGATTCTGATTTTTGATTTTTAAAAATTATATTGAATTTTCAAAATCTTTGCAGAATATGATTTTATGTGTGATAAGTATTCATGTATCACACATTAGAAGGAGACTATAATAACTTAAAATTCTATCTATTTGTAAGATTAAGTAAGTTTAGAGAATTTTTAATGAAATTAATTTTTTTAATTTAATGTTATTGTTGTATTACAGTTTCTTAACTTTTTTCAACCGAATTTCGACGTGCATGAAGAGCTCTTTTATAAACTTAATTGTACACGAAAATACAGTTAAAATATTGAAAAAAAATTCTTTTTGTGGAGGTAAGATATTTCGTAAGTCGGAACTACCAAAATCAGGATGAGTGACTTCTTTGAATACCTGATTGTGACTTAAAACGTTCCATGCGCATAATATTAAATTTAACTTCTATTTAGTGTAGCCACTGCATTTTTATTGAAACGTGCCCCAAATTCCGTTGTTTGGTTTTTTATAAATCTGTTTTTTTACAATTCTACATCGAGTTATGTTGGACAACAACAAAAATTTTTTATCATACACTTGAATAGTTTGTAAATAAAGTACAAAAAGTTTTTTTACCTTAAGTTGTATACATTTCTTATAAAAATATTTTTAAAATTATTTCTTTTTACGATTTCCTACAGGTTAAAGTTCTCTTAAACATTTCCTATTTTGTCAAAAGTAGATGTTATGTAATTACTGAACATGCAGGAACTGAATAATAAATAATTACCTTGATATCATTATTTTCAATATTGTTTATACGATTTCTTATTTTTCTGTTTTAATAAATAATATTGAATCAATTGCATTGTTCGACAAACAACATTTTTTAAATTTTACAGATATATTGAGTATGTACAAAAATCGGCTACTCAATGTTTTAAATAAAAATTATCTACTATTTAATACTATATCATTGGCACTCAATGACAAATTGTAGTTTCTAAGAAGCATTCTCGTAAAATGTCGCACGCCAATCCATGACAGGCTGAAATACGCTTCCTTCCATAAAATAAATTTTTACAAGCATCCCGAGACACACTTAAATATCCATTAAGAAAAGGCATTGAAGACAGCGCACGCGCGACAATAGAAAACCCATTCTCCTCGCCACATACTAAACCATAGCCGCGAGATAAGCGCAGCAGCAGCCGAAAGCGATGGACGATAAGTCCGATAAGACAAACCCATCCTCATCCAAAAACAAAACAAAATAAACAGCACAAGTGCGCGCAAGCTAAAGACAAAAAAATCTCAAAAAATCGTCGCCGGGAATCCCGATCGGGAATCTGTGAGTGCAGATAAGTCGATGGTCTACGAGCGCTTTCTCCTTCTCTCTCTCTCTCTCGGCCCGGGCGTCGCGACATGATGGGGTCTAGCGCATAGTCACGGAGAATCAAGATGGCAGTAAAGCCGGTAATTATCCGCGATTCATGGCCCGACCGGGACTTCTTACCCTCGAGACTCTCATTCTCCTTCTCTCTCTCTCTCTCACTCACACCCGCGCGCGCACTTGCTCTCAAGGAAAAGCCCAAGACGCACCGAGCCAGGAGCCGTCCAATGAATTAATCGCCTTTCCCAATAACTCAGACCCGGGCACGCGAGAACTTTAACGAGAGAAGACAAAATGAAGTGCATTAGCGTGGTACGCGCGCAAGAGCCTGGGCTGCTGCTTCGAGGCTCTTGAAATAAAAATAAGGCACGGTAAGTTGAACGGGGCAATGTATAGAGCGCACGGCGTTCAGCGATGTGCGAAAATTGAGGGTAAGTTGATATTAGCGCGAGGGGATGATGATGAACATTTTTATTGACAATGGTTTCGAGTTTTCAAAAGGGTTAGTAATTTTAAAAATTTAATCAAAACTGACTGAAAAGTTAATAAAGCTTAATTTATTGAATTTAAGATTAAGGTTTTGTAATTTAATTTTTTTAATCATGATGGGGTAGTTAAATATTCGGAAAGATAAAATTGCATAAAAGTAATATTTGAAAAGATATATGGAAAATGGAAAAATTTGAAAAGTTAAATCTGGAAAGAGAAAAATTCGGAAAATATTAGTATATGGAATATAGAAATATTTTATAGATTCAATTATTGAAAATTGTTGATTGGCCTTTTTTTAATGTACGACCCACATGGTAGAAACTCTCAAGTTGAGTGTTATTTCGAACCCTCAACTAAACTATGGTAGGTTATTAGACTTGTACAATATAAAAATTGAGTTGAGGGTTCGAAATAACACTCAACTTGAGAATTTATTCCATACGGGGGGTATAACTGCCCTTTCCAAGTTAGCGGGTTGCATATCCAATTTTCAATATTTTAATGTATAAAGTTTTTGATTTTCAATATTTTGGGTCTACGAATTTTTACTTTCCATATTTTCACCCTTACAATTTTTTTTTCTATGCTTCGGTCTTTTAATATTTCTATATTCAATACTAATATTTTCCAAATTTTTCTCTTTCCAAATTTCACTTTTCAGAATTTCCCATTTTCGATAAAATATCTACCCAAATTTTACTTTTATGCAATTTTATCTTTCCGAATATTTAACTACCGCCTTTAGTGATTTGTTATAATTATTTAGGTATATACAGTATTAAATTGAATAACAATTCAATCCAACACTGATTTGGCATATTTCATTTATAACTTCATATCTGTAACAAATATACATTTGCAGTCAAAACAAAGATCGGGATATTGTATTTCAATTCTTTATTTATTTATTTATTCAACCAGGTACACAAGTCTTTCAAGTATACAGTATTTATAACATACAATATAATCGAATCCCGCAGGAGGCAACACAGTTACCCGTTACAACTACTTTAATATAAAAAATATATATAATAGAAAATAGATTTAACTAGAATAATACTATAATAATTCTAATCTATTACATATTGCTTTATTTAATACGTTTTTAGATATTTTCCTCAATTTACCTTACCCATTGTTTGAGCTTAGCTCTTAGTGTATTTGTACTTAAATATCAAGCTTTTAAATTTGATTATAACTGATTATAATATACTGTCGCATTGTAAACATGACATTTTTATCCCACCACTAATGTTACAGTAGGTAGATGTAGACTTTTATGCCTTGTTTTAATGGAAAATTTTTCATATTTATCCTTTAACGTTTTATAATTTAACAATATTGTACTTAATATAGGTATACGATTGTTTAATATTCGATGGAAAAGAAATATTACTGTTTTTCTTAGTGCTTAGTAATTATTTTTAAAATTCAATTTTGTAATTTGAATAAAAGGCTCGAGGGCATTGTGATACGCCAATCCCCAAGATAATATTCCATAATTTGCTATACTGTTGAATAAGCCATAGTATAAAGGTAATGTTTTAGTGTCAAGAATTTTACTTAATTTGGTGAATATAAATAAGAGATACCAAGTTCTTCTTATATTATTGAATTAATATGGGGAATCCATTACATATATTCATCTAAACTTACCCATATATACTTCGTAAGAATACGATATAATACAGGCGCACAATTTTGGATCTCACATAAAGATTTTACATTCTCCACCAAAAGTTGCAGATTCTATAAATCCTTCTTTTCAATGAGTCGTTCAGAACGTTTGAAATATATTAGATGTAGATTGTTCAACGCAACATCAACAAAGTACTAACTTGTCCTAAACTTGTACAAAAAAATCTTCTACACATATGAAAAAATCTTTTAGAAAATTTCATAAATATTTAGACGCACTATCCTCGTCAAAATTCGATCGACGAAATTACGCGCATAAACTCGTGCTTCGCTCCACACACATTCGATTTATTTGACGCGCTCTGTTATGCGGCATATATCTCGCGGCCCTTTGGCAGCGCGTTATGCTCTATAAAGTCCCGAGGCCAAGGGATCGTGTGGGTGCACGAAATCGACTTCCGCGAGTTCTACGGTGCGTATATACGCTCGTGCCTCGGTTCAAGTGTCGAATTATCTGCCGCGGTTATCGCGCTTGGCACATTATTACATCGTATAACCTACACGCTCCGGTTCCTTGCCCCTCTCGCTTTATATGGTTAATTCTAATACAAAAGTTTATACTGCCAATGCATGGGTCTTAGGGTGTATTATAGATAAGTTTCGTGATGATGGCTCTTATTTTGGTAAATGCTTTTTAACTTACGTTTATTATCAAACTTATTATGCCTATAAACTTGGCTATAAGGTTGCATTCTAATGTGAGAGGTGTAAAAGACGACTTTATAAGAATTATTATAAAAGAAAAATATTAATAATGTTTGTCTAGGTTTCGTAATATACCACTTTAAGATACATAAAAGAAAAATTTATTATATTATTTTGTTTTATATATAATTCCAAATACAGAAATGAAAGTAATTGTAGAAAGAAAAATAAACGTTTGAAACTGTGTATGTAAAATCATGAGCTTATGAATGATCAGAAAATAATTGAATAATTCTTATTCAAACGTATAGGGGTAGTTATACAATAGTATCAACTACTTTTATTGCAAAATAATGGGAATTGGTTAATTGATACATGTTTTTGTAGAAATGTTTAAAAATATGTAAAATTTCATTTAAAATATTAAGTAAAATACGCTTTTCAGTTTATATACAAACGCGTCGGCGCAAAAGCTTTTCGAAATTTTTGCTTAACATTTCGAACACCACTTAGTTTGTCGTTGTGCTAAATAAGGATAAACATATTAAATAGTTATAATAATATGTATCATACTCAGCAAGGTATTCAAAGATAGGTGGGCAAACAACAGTATCTTCAAATGCGTTCAATTAAACTTATAAGGTTTTGAACTTCACGTGTCATATAATATAGTTCTCTAATAAAAAAAAATTTCTTTAATAAATAATGTACCTTAGTAATTTACTTTTCGTGAAAAAATGTTTTACCAAGAAAAATAAATTATAACAAACGTTACAATTCCAATGCACAATAAAAACAAACACTACCATCAAAAACTCTCGGATTCGTTCCACTACTTGAACTCCCAGATTGTATATCCAGCCACGAGTACCCGCACTCGAGCCTCCTCCAGCAAAAAAGCTCTCTCCTCATTTCCTCCTCATGCATCTCCCTGCAAATCAATCTCGAAAAGCAACATCAGCATCCGCGCGCGCTTGCAAAAGAAGCATCAGCATCAGCCGCGAAACGCAAAGGGCAAATGAAGTACGAGCCAGCAGTGAGAGCGATTGCAATTTGGCAGACAGAGGAGCAGCGGAAAGACGACTCCATTAGACGCGGCCGCATGCGCGCATCTCTCTCCCTCTCTCTCTCTCTCTCTCAACATTTGCCCCAAAGGAAAAGGCTTGCACCGCCGTCGCCACCGTTACAAGCGAAAGAGCACTGCGCGTATAGGGGGGCCCAAGAGACGTCGGGCGCGCCAAGCAGCCAAGTTCTCATCCCGAAGGCGCGGGCGCGTGGGGTTTCGTCGACCCGCGGGTATATGTATACGAGCGAGGCCCGGCGATATTCCTGCGCGCGCTCGCGGATATATATTATATTTAGGACAAGGTAAACACGTAACGCAGGCTGGGAGAGAACGAAGTGGAGAAACGCGGAGGGATGGATGTGTGTGTGGGTAGGTCTGTCTGTCTCGTATGGTTTGTACATATACTACATATGAATGTTTGTGAGGGGGTGTGGGTGTTTGCTTTAAGCTTGCGTTTGAAGACTACACCGGCGACTGAAAACTTAATTACTTAAAAAAGATTAATGAAACTTTTATGTATTCTCAGAGAAAAATACGTCAAACCCAAAGGTAACCTTATCCTTGGGAAAAATAATACTGCTAGAATAAGAAGAGAGCAAATTAAAGTTTAAAATGTCGCATGCTTTTCATTTTGTTTGTAGTTTATCATTGTAATGTTGAATTTGAACAGTTTAATGTGTAATCTTGTAAGCAGCACACTAAACTGAGCGATTTAGTTTAAATGAAATCAGTTTGCATTTATTTCGATTGACATTCGATAAATAAATGTTTTCAAATTTTTAAAATTGTTTGGAAACTTGCAAAGCTAAAAAAAGTAAACGTATGTAAAATCCTAAGTAAAATACTAAGTATCGTTTAAAGATCGGTTAGAAATGGATTTTATTAAAAAAATTCGAGAAAAAACGTTTAGACCGTAGAAAGATGGAAAAAATAACGTCTATTTGTTGTCCAATTTTAAGCAATATATTATAAAGTCTAATCATACTCGGGATTTTCTACTTATTTTTCTAAATTATAACCGCGGTTTTTTCAGCATTCCCTATACTTAAGAGGACCTGACCACCCTACAATTTTAATTAAATTGATTATATATTTTTAGGTGAGAATGAATTATTCATCATATTATGTTAGGTCACCTTAAATATCTATCGAAGAGAAACTGCTCTTTTTTCATCGTCCACATGATTTTGAAAGGTCTAAGCATCGGATTGAACTTTTCCAACGGTTATTTTCTTTAAAATGCAAGTAATTCTGACATGAGCGAAGGAATTTGTATTAAAAATTTCATAAGTTATAGCCTTTCACATCCACAATTTATGATAAAAACTTAAAAAATCAAAAGAATATGTCTTTGTCAGAATATAACTTATGTCTGTGAATGTTGAATACAATATGCTCCGCTCATGTCAGAATTACTTGTATTTTACAGAAAATAACCGCTGGAAAACTTCAATCCGATGCTTAGAACTCGCAAAATCATGTGGACGATGAAAAAAGCAATTACTCTTCGGTAGATATTTAAGGTATCCTAACGACCAAAAAAAAATTTTGTTCTGATATATTTCAATTAAATATATAAATTTGCCAAAAAAGAAAATGTAATATATGATGAATAATTCATTCTTATGTAAAAAAATATAACCAATTTAATTAAAATTCCATGGTGGTCAGGTCCCCTTAAAGGGTTAAATTTTGTTTTTAAAATTCAGGTTTTGACGACCTTTAAACAATGTTAGTACTTTTATACGTTTCCTTTTAACGACTCAAATAGTATAAATCTGTGGGCATTATTCTTCATTGCATAACCTCTCCGCAATCAATGAACCTTAAATATAAAGTATAACGTGCTGTTTTAAATATTACATGCTTATCTACGATTCATTAATTAATTATACTAATATTTAACATTAGATTTGAGTAAAATGCCAAACAAATTAAGTTAATAAAGTGACGTATTGGTCTTTTTATTAAATAAGTCCACTGGAATTCATCAAGCAAGTGTTTTATATAATAAATAAAGAAGAAACGAAATTAATGCGTCCACTTTTAAAGCTTTTTGTTCCACTTATCATATGAAATTGTTTGATAAGTGTCATCAGATACGTTCCATAGAATTAAGTAAGTTCCTTTAACTAGTTATTTTCACAACACTCCATAGTATTCTCAAAATAAGCATATTTCAAGCTTAGGTTGAACTAAATTGAAAGTCCTTCGAAATCTTTCTGTAAGACACATGACGAATAACCTTCTAAAACTCCCTTACATATCCATAAACCCAATGCGCGCGAGACACCGACACGTCGAAACTCCAAAGTCTACTATCCCCAAAGAAGTAACCCCGCACAAAAGATCCCACAATGAAGTTCAAGCCCGCAGCATTATCTCCCCTGGACTTCAAGAAACCGCAGCGTCTAATAAGACTCGCCGCGATCCTTCCTTGAACAGAGCAGCAGCCAGCTGCGCGAACTTGGCATCGCCGCGCCGCTGCTTTATGAAGTTATATAGTCGCGTGTCTCGCCGCCGGTGTAACAGTCGGCAGCCGTGCATCGCTGCAACTTGCTGCAGCGAACGCAAGAGATTCAGACTCTGCGGGCGAGAGAGAGAGAGAGAGAGAGAGAGAGAGAGAGAGAGAGAGAGCGAGCCAGCGTGAGTTTAGTTAGCAATGGAGGCCGCATCTCATGTTAGTCTGATTACTCGCGAAGACCCGGATGTGTGGCTTGTTGTTTCTAGCCAGATAACAAGGACGTGGTGGCAACGTCACCGGCGCGCCGCTGCGCTATACTACCCCCTCGGGACACCGAGAACGCGAGAGTGAGAGAGACAGACAGAGGGAGAGTGGGATGGAGATATTAATGTAAATATGGAGAGGATGTGCCTATATGTGTACAGTAGTTGACGCGTATTGAGAGAATGAGGGGGATGAGGGGAAGCGGATATAGAGTGTAAAAGGGAAGTGCCGGGCAGTGAAAGGAGAGAGAAAATGTGATGAGTTTGATGTAGGTGGAGTGAGAGCGCCAAAGGTGGTCTTGCGCACTCATGAAGCTGAGAAGGAAACGTTCGTAGTTGAGTCGAGGATGTATTTGAATTAAAATTTAATCAAACGCGAACGTAGGCACTTCATCTTAATATTTGACAAATGCTGTTGGCTTCCTTATTTCAAAATACAAACTTGTTTCAATTGATATAATTATTTAGGCTAAATCTAATATTAATTAAAACCAAAATTCATCTAATGATGATAGTTGGGAGTTTGATTAATTTAAATATATTTTCAAGTTTTTACACGTCATTGAATAAAGCTTATGCTAGTGTTCTTATTATTTTAAAATCTATTTTCTTCCTTCCAATGATCCAAAATTTCAGTATATTTTAATATTTTGTAATTCTGAAATGTATTTTTTATGCAAACTCAGGGCTACAATACAACAATATTATTCACTTTTGTTAGAACTCATATGATCTTCCATATAATTTCTTAAGTAGCTATCTCATTCAATATTACTTTACCCTGTAGTACATAACCAGGGTCATTTTGAATTTGTATAAATTCTAACTCAATATTTATAATATTACTCGAATCCATCTTTTCACAGTAAACTAAATGATTTATAATTTCTTTAACATATAACATTATTTTACTATATTGACTATATTGACTATATTGAAATGTATTATCTTGCTTCACTATTGGGTTTAATAAACTCGGTTTATTTTCTATTGTATATTCTGTTTGTAATTAGTTTGAGTTCGTTTAAACTTAATTTCTAGTTTTTTATATGATGCAATTTGTTTAATGGCGTCTTCCTTAGATTTTATAATCATTGCACGTAATTTATTTCAGATTAGATTGTCACTTATATGTTCAATGTACGTTACTAATGAGACACATATCTACTTTCCTAGTGTGTTTATTATTGTACTCATTTTTGTCTAATGCACTATCATATAAGATATAAATAATAACACAAAGTGTTCGTGTAGGATTGCACTTAATAATATATAGAGCGAAATTGCTTGATGACAATTCTTTACCCGCCATATTGATTATTCTGTATAAATAAGTAAGTATTTCACAATGTAAATACATTACATTCATTGTCTAAAAATTGAAAGAAAAAAAAAGAAATTATATTATAGTTAATCGAATGTCCAAAGGTCTATAATAGCGTTTGTAAACACATCTTTTTAATCCCGATGTCTTTAGTTTATAAAGCCCAAAAGACAAAAATTTCCAAAGAAATATAAACATTTATAAAAATTACTAAAATTGCTAACGATCCTAGCATGTCCTATTGATCAAACAAAAAGAAAATCATTAAAGCTTCGACGTTATATGCGGAATAGCAAAATGAATTATTTTTGTTTGGTTAGTCGAAAACCACAGTAATTATATTTATGCTTTAAATTTACTCTGGGAATTCAAAAATAGAAAAACTTCTTAAATACGAGTGATCAAAAAGAGATAGCGAGCAATATACACTCGCAGAACGAGAAATAGAAGAGAAACAGAGGGCGGCAGATAGACGCCAGCGCTTATAATGCATTTCTCCCGTGTAAACTCCAATCCAATTAAGGCAACATGCACGCGATACGTTTCGTTACATTATGCGCGCTGTATATTCGCGCGAGAGCGAACCCGCATTACCAGCCGCGCGTTTTAGCTCTCGTTCGCGCGCTCGTGAAAAAGATTCTCCCAACTATGCTCTCTTTTTCTACGTTTCTGCAAAACGGCGAACCTTCTCCTTTTTTACAGTGGGTAAAGTATGAAAAAAAACGGCGGCGATTAAATGCCGCGAAATCGATATTGGCTTGGCGATCGACGCGGTGAATTAATCACGTTTAATGTCTGGGCGACCAGCGCGACGGTGTATGCAGCCACCGAAAATGAGCCCGCGATGATTACTGGTTGGACGAAAAACTGCTTCCACGTGTATTTCGGGAGGCTTTTTGCCTTGTTTTGGGGGCTCCCCGTTTATAATCGAGTAACGGTTTGTACCTTAAATCCACGATGCGATGTTATCGACTTAAATGTTTTCGTGGATAGTGCATTTATAATTTTCATGCTTTCGAATTACGAGAAAACTTGATTCACGGTGGAGGATGCTATACATAAAAAATTATTACTTTATTTGCAGTGCGGTTGCTTCAATTTTAAAAAGCTTATTATTACGTTAACATTTACATGTGAGTGAGAAATTGGAATAATTTCTGCAAAGTAATGGACAAACAACTTTAAATTACATCATTTTGTTAATTCATTTTTAGGGTATACTGAACCTTAGCAATGTTTTGCAATTCTTTCTAAGAATGGAACTGGAAAAAATATTCAACCGCAGAATACTAACCTAGAAAAACTCTCATTAATTCAAATAGGTGTAACTTTCTTAAAACTCAACGGCTTTGAACAAAGTAGAATAGATATTCTCGTCAGAGTCTCTACTTTACAAACGTGAATGTAGAAAAGTGTTTTAATTAAACGTTTCGTCGGTTGAGAGGAAAACCATGGCACTTCAATAATGATTGTTTTTTCTACAATTTTAAGTTGGCAACGCTTTCGAGAATTTAATTAAACTAGACAAGATTATGGCGCACTCCGCGCGGCGAGGTTATCTTCACGAACAATCTTTTTTTTTTCCAAATAAAAATATCGAAATTAGTAATCGAAAATTCCACATTTCTTCCTAGATTCGGTATATCAAGATGGATTTTAATATAAGGGACCAGATATGTTGTAGGCGCGCTCCACGTGCCGAGGTTATCTTCCCACACATTCAATTTTTTTTTGTAATTCAAAATATCAAAATTAGAAATCGAAAATTCGATACATCTTTCTAGATTCAATATCTCGCCCGGGATTTTAATATAATGGATAACTCTTGAACATTGAATGATGTACTGTTTACTATAAATAATGCCATTAGGAAGTATTTTGTCAATCTAGTGTATTTTATGCATAAATTTCATTAATATAACCAAAAACAGAGTATTTTTTTACTTATACATTATTGAGCGGAAAAATCACTACAACGTTAAATTTTTTCTTTATACTAACAGTATGAATTAAGACAAATAATATAATAAAAATTTTAGTATAATAATAATAATAATAATAATAATGATAATGATAATGAAATGATAGTGATAGTGATAGTGATAGTGATAGTGATAGTGATAGTGATAGTGATAGTGATAGTGATAGTGATAGTGATAGTGATAGTGATAGTGATAGTGATAGTGATAGTGATAGTCATAGTGATAGTGATAATGATAATGATAATGATAATGATAATGATAATGATAATGATAATGTTAATGATAATGATAATGATAATGATAATAATAAAAACCAATAATATAATATAATAATAATAAAGTAATAGTCATTGTTACTGTCTAAATGAACTAATCAGTAATGCAATCTGCGAGTAGTAACGTAGAGTACAGTACGGTGTACAACACAGCACAGTACGCACAGGGCAGTACTTATGTGGATACCCCCTTACCTTCCTGTCAATTATTGAAACAAATAAGACGCGCGACTCGACATCAAATAGTTTTAAAAAAGCACGTAAAAGAAGATATATCTACTTAATATAAATTTCGGCAAAGCAATTACAATCACATAGCATTGCAAAATCTAATGATTGATTCTAACATGAGTAAGCAAATTATTTTTTCGTTCAATATATTAAATATACCGAATCAATTAACATCGAATATATCAATATTGTATACAAATTTATTTATAGATTCAAACACAGATGAGATATGCTCTGATGAACATTATCATGTGGAAAATATTAATAATATATTATTTTACAAAAAAGCCACTCAACAGATAGTCTTATATGAAAAAACTATGTAAGTTCATGAAATAGTTTACTATAATATATATAAGCAAAATATTATATTTACATTCAAACCAAATTAAAGTCTAACCTTTTAAAATTCACGTTAATAAACAAAAATGATGATATAATCCAAGTTTTAACTTGGAATGATGATATCATCAATAAAATTGAAAATAAAATAATGGCTGGCAACGTAAGATTGAAAATTGTATTTTCTTAAAAGTTTAATTAATAATAGAATGAAGAATGAAGTTTTTTTTATTTTCTCACAATCAAGAAAAGTGGAATTATCCGGTTTTCTTCGCCCCTCCTCAACTATACTCATATAATATATTATGTTTTTATAATATAAAAATTTGTATGTAATAATATAGGTTGACTATAATATTCACAATCGTCTGTACTTACACAGTATTGTCTCCTAATTGAATATTATCTATCACTTTGTTACTGCTAAAATCTTCTTCATTCATCATTTTTTTAAACAAATTGAATTTCACTTTTTTTCAGTAGTATTTTTTTTAATAGTTAATATTTATAATCTTTTAATAGTAACTGCGATTTTAATGACTAGAGAGTAGAGATACAAAATAAGTATGTAGGTTAGAGTTAGATTTTCAATCAGGACATTTGTTATCTAAAAGATATTTTCAAGACTTTCGAAGATATCTGCAGATAATTCTGGTTCGCATATATATATATATATATATATGTGTGTGTGTGTTTTATATAGATGGGCCATGTGATGAGTAATTACATGATGATCAGAAAAAGTAAAGCTCTGTAAAGATTCAATATAATTGGCTGTTGGGTGAAAATACGAAGTCTATTAAGTACACTCGCCTATAATATATTCTTGGTCTAACTGTAAAGTACGGCAAATACACCACGAATATCTTGGTGTACATCAGACATATGATTATATTTTCGCATTTCTAACCTTAAAATTTGAAATTAGTAAATCTTAATGAATTTTTATTTTAAAATAAAACGTAATTTTTGTTAATTAAAGAATAATTAAAATTGTTAAATTAATATACTGAATAAATAAGTGATAAAATTTAAAAATTAATATTCATTAATACATTTAAAAATCTAGCAACCTTAATGTCAATTCAATTGGTATAAAAAAGTGTTCGAAAAAAATTATTTCGGTTGCTCCAACTCCAAAGGGCTGAAATATATGTATGCTTTAAGGGACTGTAACATTATTTTTGCTTATAAACAATATTACTTTAAAAAGTTTGAAAAGAATAAAAAAAAACTTCGTTCTGCAAAAATTGCAGCAATAAATAAATCGCAGAACATTTTACATAGCTTGTTATGTAACTGAAATATTTGATAGACATATAATTGAAATTCTAAAATACACATAAAAATCGATTAAGTGTCTATTGTAAATCATTGTATTCTGTATTAAGTATAATAACTACATTCTATAAAACTATTAATTGATTCTGCTTTTGTTTGATTTAGGCAGGAGCCAAGTTAAATATATTATAAATAAAGTTCTTTGTATACATAATTTTTATAGCACTGTGTGACCTAAATTCGCATTTATCGTACGCTTTTCCGTGGCATAAATGATCGATTACACCACTGTTGCTAACTTCACACCGTACCATTATAAACACTGTGGAATAAACACTTTTGCCACTAGTATCTTTATAAAGTAAATCAATTGCTAAAATAAATAATGCTTTATGAAGGTGAATAATCTTTAGTGTAAAAAATACAGAATTGGTTTCTGTATTTAATCAAAATAATCAAAATTTAGAAAATTGAAGGTTAGAAACTTATAAATTTCAAATGTCAATCTGTGTAAATTTTGTTGTTACACTTTGGATAAATGTAAGGGAAAGGACATTTGATATTTAAAAAAAAATTAAAAACACTATAATAGTACATGAATGATTTGAAAATTGTGAGTTTATTTAGTAAACATGTTTGTAAAATAAATATTATAAATAATTAACCTATATTTAAAATTTGAACAAACACTTACGCATACTTATTCCTATTTAAAACTTTAATAAATATATTTAAAAATGTAACGAGAACAAGAGAAGAAATAATTAACCTATATTTAGAATTTGAACAAACACTTATGCATACTTATTCCTATTTAAAACTTTAATAAATATATTTAAAAATGTAACGAGAACAAGAGAACTTTAAAAAAAAATATTAAGAACATAATAGAAACCTTACTATTATTTTATAATTATTTTCCATCATTAGTCGTTGCATCTTTATATGTAATTTTACAATTATTGAAAACAATTGGTTGATCCGGAGTACCTTGTATGCTAACATTACAATTATGAAATACATAAGACTTGTTCAAGTCCTGATTAATTGGATCCACAAAGCATAATCCAATATCTACATCATACAATATTCTGTATTTTTTATTATTTTGAGCCTCTGTAGATGAAGATGAAGTTTCTGATATGGAACCCTTAGCGCTAGTCACATTTTTATTAAATTCTTCTCCTCGCTCTTGATAATCAGATGACTCTACTTGTTTGTGTATAAGTAATGGAATTTCTGCGATGGAAGTCCTTGAAGTAAGAGAATTGATATTGGTTGTCGATGGAGGTTCAATACTTGAATTCTTATTCTTTGCTTGTTGATTATTAATTGATGAGATTTCTGTTATAGAATGTTTTGCACTTATACAATTGCTGTTGATTGATATGGATGGAGTTTCAATATTTGAATTGTTAGTAATCCTACAATTTTTGTTGGGTACAAGTGATCGGACTCTGTGAATGTGATCGACTGAATATGATATTGTTGGTGCGGTCTCTGATTCTTCATTATTAGTAGGTAGAGGTGATCGGACTCTGTGAATGTGGTCGACTGAAGAGGATATTGACTCTGATTCTTTATTGTTTGAATTTATGACTTGTTTATTTAAAACAATACCAGAAGTTATTTGTTGGCAAATCTTTTTCTTATTATTAATAGAATCAGCAATGTACCCTTCAGCGACTGTGTTTGACTTCCAACCACCATGTCTCTTGAGAGTAGTTATATCAGCTCCAGCATCGACCAAGAGGGTAGCTGAAGTTCTTCGGAAACTATGTCCTGTATATAGTTCAACATTAGGCAATTTCAAGTATACGGCTACTTCTTTTGGCATGGACCCTAACTTGTTGATACCGATAGCTTGATTTACACATTTGCCATTACTGAACTTCAAAAAAAACCTATCGAGTTCACATGGCTGTGGTCTGGTTTGCATATATTGCTTACAAATATCATACAATCCACCAGTAATTGTGAATGCCCTGGGTACTTTATTTTTGGTCTCATTTATTCGAACAAATAGCAAATCTTCTGTCTCCGTAAGTAGATAGGCTATAGGCATACTGGCTCACGCGGGTTCTGTATCACCCCCCTGCCCTCTCAAAGTGATCCAGAACCCGTTCGGATTCTAAATCACCCAGAATGATCCAGAATCCGTAATCGAGAGAGTGGGAGAGCTTCCCTTTCTCTCACGTGAACCAGAATGCCTATAGTGTTTTCTACTTTTTTTTCTTTATTTTCTTTGCAAATGTTTACAGGAGTGATAGAATAATTTTATGAGTTTGACGGTGTGAAGTGCGCAGGCAGTCTTGTAGATGGGATTATGGTTTGTACATACTGTAACGCACTTGACTATATAGGTTTTTGACGGATAGCCGTATTGCTGAATGTTATGAACTGCAGAAAAATTGAATCGTTGCAGCTATTTCTGTTTAAATTCACCCATGACAAAAATTTTGGTAGCATCGTGTAAAGAGTCACGGAGTAATGATCCAATTTGTGAGTAGTCAAGCCCATCCGTGTCCCAGGCTATTCCATGATAATGATGTTCCAGCCAAATGTTTTCCCTTTGCAATTTGTCAGAGAGTCTTTTCCATGAAAATGGAAGCTTCTTGATATCCCCACTGATGGGATTGTACTGAACGATGCGATCGTGTAAGATCATGCAATAAGCTGAAGTGTTAGCTGGAAAGTCTTTTTTACACTCAAACTCTAGACGTACATCGACAGGAGCGCTCTTTATAGATTCGTTTTGCCGTGAACAGTCAATAACTATGAGTGGTTCAAGGTTGATAAATTCAGACTTTGTCAGCAGTGGCTGTGGGTCTCTTCCATAGTAAGTGATTTGAAAATTGGCATACATATCATAGAGAACAGCGAACTGATTCTTAGATATGTCGAGATTCATATTGTTATATGGATAATATTGAGAATTCAAGAAAAGTCTCACATTACTAATCTCACAATGGTCAAATCGACTGGCATTTTCAGTTTTGAAATTTTTTATCTTGGTTTGTAGTCCTAGAATGACAAAACGAGGTTTTTCTAACTGATTTCAAGTTTTCACTGTCCAGACATGTTTATTCGTGCTCGGAAGTAGAGGATATTCAAATAACTCCCAAGATCGAGAGCACATAGAGATAGGATTATCTTTGCCAATGAAATTCAGCAGCTGGATCTTTTGTTTATCAGATGCAATAACATATGGCATTAACCACTCTATCTTATTTATTTTTACCTGGTAGTCTTCATATGTAGTTACACTATTTGCTACAGTACCTTCTTGAATTATTGCATTCAAGTCATTTCTTGATCTTGTGAGAATGAGTTCATGCTTCACATTAACTATAATTTTTTTATAGTCTTCTGCAAAGCCCAAGATCATACTCAGAGGAATGGAAACGTCAAAGTTGCCGTGTGCATCTACCAAAGTTTTGCTTTCTTCTCTAACGTCAAGCCAGCCTGCATTTTCTAACATGAGAGTCTGATTCGGATTGAATGATGTCCATCCTTTCATGAGACTGCTTAAACCAACATTTTTACTTTTATCTATCTCCACAGCATTAATTTCGTAACGAATTTCATCAAACAGATGGCAAATGCCATTGTTCACGAATTTAGTTTTAGTTAGTGCTGTTCCATCTGGTTTTTGCAGTTTTCCACATACATGGATAGAACTGCGCGATGGTAAGAGACATAGATCTTGATGTTGGATAGAAATACGAATTTCATCACTATTATCAAAGCTTAGTGTCGAGTAAGGTTGATGTGCGTGAACCTCGTAATGAGCAATAGACTCATCGAATACGACACCTGATTGAATGCTTAGAATTTCGTCCATTTTTCTGGAAGCAGCAGAGAATTATACACGTGAATTTTCTCCACGAACTTTTAGACCTAGGCTTCTGAGGAATTGAATGCTCTTCCGTGTTAACGGTTTGAGTTTCTTCGGTCGACTGATGACCGATTGACATGTTGGTTGACTTATATGCGCTCTAGAATTGTAAACGATGCCCATTATACAGATTTGATGTGGAGTCTAATAGTAATTTCTTCTCCACGGAAATTCACTAGATTTCCATCTTGATCTACGATTTGAATTTGAAGATGATCTATGCACTTGACACTGAGTGGTAGATATATGACATGAGATGGAACTTCCAAGATTTTATATCCTGGTGGAACTCTGGGAAAGAACTCATGGATTGTATGAACTTTTTTGTTGTTGATGTAAGCACCTGCGGTAATATTGCACTCCACTCGGAGTGCGTTGATTTTCAATATTTTCACAGGTAAATCAGAACTGTGGTGAGTTTTTTCCTTGAGAATGCGAGGAGTAAAGCCAAGAAGTCGACCTATTGAATCGTGAGGAGTGAGATCTAACGAATGACTGCAATTAATTTCAGTTCTGAGAGTATTATTGTTAGCTCTCAAAGAAAATTCAATTCCTTTAGATTTCAAAGTTTCTTGTAAAAATTTATTAATAGCATTAATCTCGTAACTGCCAGTAGGGATAGTGATAATTGGGAATCGAGTTGAATGTTAAAAGTTCAACTAAACCCAAAACAAAATTTTTATACTGAGGTAGTTCAATTGAAGGAAAATATTGTGCTTCTAGAACAGAAGATTTTCCTGAAAGACTCAAAGTGAAACTGTCTTCCATGACTGATTGGAAGAGAATGATTCCCATTCGTTTGCAATCTTCTCTTTTATAGTCTTCCGGTTAAAAATTGAAGACAAAGATGACCACAAATGAATGAGTCAAAATTTTGATATCTTTTATAGTTAGATTTTACTTCTTTCACGTTGAAATATAACATGAGCTCTATGGGAGGTTTCAGATCACCAAAACTGTCAAAGTAAATTACTTTGGAACCATGTTTTCGATAACACACCCAGTGAGTGCCTTTATTTTTCATGTCATCCAAGTTAACAATAGCAGATTCATTACTCCATGGACCATCGGAAGGCAGATTATTTCTCATAAAAACACCTCGGAAATGTGGAATTTACAACATACGAGCATATTTTAGAAGATCATAGTCAGTAAGTGGACGATTTGGCAAAGTTAAATCGAATTTTTTTTTTTAGTAACTTGACCATGACCAACATGAGGTTTCATAAATAATCCCATTCCAGTTTTATATGGTTTAAGATAGAGAACTTCGCCTAAAGCAATAGCTTCCATTGCCTTATTATGTCTCTTACTTTCTTCATGGTTTTTCTGTGCAGCTTTAGCATCATTTACTGCTTTAGCTATTCCTGCAGCTCCCTCTGCCAGAGCACCGGTCGCACTTAGTCCTGCGAACAGCGGTATGAGAAACGGAAGAACTCCACCAATTTTTGATGGAATTGGAAGAACACGTGGAATGATAACTTTCCTCTTACCACCAACTTTCTTAACAACTTGACGTGTACCTTTCAAGGCGGATTGAATAACCTTGCGGGAACATTTACTTGGTGACATTGATTTTTTAGCAGCCGTCACTAACTTACTAAATTTTAGACCCATTCCAGTTATTCCTTTTAATTTCATAGCATTTGTAACAGCAAAAGCATATGCTTTTTCACCAAGACTAGCATCCTTGGCTTTAACATGTTGCCAAGCTTTATCAGCGAGCTTCATGTCAGCTGCTTTACGATCTCCATTTTTATCAGAGTACACTATGTCATGTTCTTTGCATGCCTGATCAAGCGGATTAATTCCAGGATCACCTCTTTTCAATCGTTTTTTCAATTTAGTTCCGGGACCACAGTATTGATATCCAGGAAGATGCATCTCAATCGGCAAGTTATTGATCACTTTATCAAGCAATCCATAACCTTTTGGTTGTTTCCGAGATTTATGTACGATCATCTCTCTTCGAGTGTTGTTTTATAACTAAAGATCAAAATATAAAACATGCGTTTATATTTCCACAGTTCAATATCAAACTAGACTTTGACACGTGAACATGGATTTTAGCGAGCAGAACGTCAAACTCCCCGTCACAAACTTTGATTTCGGAAAACAGAAGAGAATGAAGCGTCATGGAGAATTACTACCTGATACTATACGAGCAGTATTCTGTGGGCCATCTAACTGTGGAAAAACAAATAGTTTATTGGCTCTAATTACACATCCCAATGGTCTTAGATTTGAAAATTTATATGTATACTCTAAATCCTTGAATCAGCCAAAGTATCAATTTCTCGAAAAAGTTTTGGAACCGATAAAAGGTGTATCATATCTACCTTTTAGTGAGCATGAATCTGTAGTATCTCCAGATAAAGCCCGACCAAATTCAATTATGATTTTTGATGATGTGACTTGTGAGAAGCAGGACAACGTCTGAGCATTTTTCTGTATGGGAAGACATAAAAGTGTAGACAGTTTTTATCTATGTCAGTCGTACGCTCATATACCGAAACACCTCGTAAGGGACAATATTAATATGTTAGTAATTTATCGTCAAGACGATGTTAATCTAAAACATATCTATGAAGATCATGTCAATACTGATTTAACTTTCAATGAATTTCGAAATCTTTGTTCTAAATGCTGGAAGAATGATAAGTATGGATTTGTTGTTATCGACAAAGATAGAGTGATGGATGATGGTAGATACAGAAAAGGATTTGACTGTTTTGCAATAAAAAAGAAGTTATGAATCCGAAACTTACAGTTCAATTGCAGACAGCATCTCGTTAGCATGTCAGACTTCAAGAAAGAAAAGAATATTCTCGGCGAGCTCTTGCGAGCACGTGAGGCTATTAAACAAAAATACTCTTTATTGAAAAAGGAGAGAGAAGATTTTGAAAAAGTTATTGATGATACATTGAAACCAGTCATTACACCACTCGAGAAGCTCGTCGATTCGAAAGTCGAAAGCTTGCCACCTTCTAATCACATTTTGAATATAGACAGCAACAGGAAACCGAGGAAGAAATTGAGATTCGATCGATCAAGTTATATAGTAAATGATATAAATGAGTCGGGTTCTGCATATGATGATGATGATGATGCAGATTTTTCTTCGATGGATGGCACAATGATGAATTCAACATTCAAATCTGCGCTTGAAGGAAATGAATCAAGTGACTTTTTATCATTGTTAAATGAAAGCCGCAGCAAAATCGATAACATATACGGAGTATGGAACGTCAATGGAGTGTATATGATTGGCGATTCAGAAATTCAATTTCATGATAAAATGGTAAAAGTGAGAGATAAAAGTTATCCTAAAAGTGGGGGTCTAATGGAATTACTCTTCAAGAAACAACCAGATGACAATCTTATAAGTTCAACAGATCGAAAAAATTATCGCAGCATCCTGGAAGCATCAAATGCTCATCGGAAAAGATACAGCAAAGATGAGAGTATACGTACTTCGAAGAGTAGAAAATATATGAATATCATAGGACCCATGTTCCGCAGCGATCGTAAAAATAAATCCACCACCGGAAGAGGCCTCATACCTAAATATAAAATAGCAAAGAAAAATTCTTCTATAGATCTAGTCTACTGGGATGATCCAAACGAGCTTATCGAGCGACTGCGATTATTAGTTGCGGAACGATCTGCTGGAAACAACAATCACGACAATGAAATACAATCGATCATTGAGGAACTACGTGAAGCTGGACATATATATTGAAATGCATCTTTTCTTATAAGATCAGTAGCATCATGAGTCTCGACGTGTTCGGAAGAAAACTTGAGGGCACGCAAGAAGCGAGTCGCGGTCCACCAGGCATTGGTTATAATCTTACATTAGATGGTAATTTTGATTTACAAAATAAAAGGTTATGTAGCCTTGCTTATCCAAGTCAGCCTAATGATGCAGTCACCTTGGAAGTGCTTCTGACAACTATAAGTAAAGAAGTTAGAAATCTAACTAACATAATGGCTGTAACGAAAGTTGACTTAAAGATTCCCATAAACAATGAATTAAATACAATCAATAAGGTTCTTTCCCATCTTAAAATTCGATTAGATAATCTTGAGACAAAATTGAAAGAATGCTTTGAAAAAAAAAAAAAATTCTGACTCAATAAAAGTTTTTCTTAAACCTTAAACATATTACCAAAAAAAAAATGGAGCGACAAAAAATAGCTGAAGAGTTGCACAAACCAGCTCGCCGCATCTACAAGCGAAGAAAATATGATATACGTGGAATAGATGAGACTTGGCAAGCTGATCTTGTAGAAATGATTCCATACGCCAACGATAACAAAGGTTTTCGCTACTTACTTACTGTCATAGATACATTTTCAAAGTATGCATGGGCTATACCAATCAAGTCAAAGAGTGGTAATGATGTTACTCTAGCTATGGAGTCAATACTGAAACAAGAACGCGTACCGACAAATCTACAAACTGACCAAGGAAAAGAATTTTACAATTCAAACTTTCAGAAACTCATGAAGAAGTACAAGATAAACCTATACTCTTCGCATAGTAATCTTCATGCAAGCATATGTGAGCGTTTTAATAGAACGTTAAAAAATGCAATGTGGATAGAGTTCAGCAAACATGGGAGCTATAAATGGTGGGATATCCTGCCTGAGTTGGTGAAAGCTTACAATTCAAGAAAACATCGGACAATAGGAATTGAGCCTAAAAATGTTACGCAGGCAAATGAAAGAGAGGTCAAGAAGCATTTTCCAAATGAAAAGTTACCTGTGAAAAATCCGAAATTCAAAGTAGGAGATAAAGTGCGGATAAGTAAGATAAAACATGTTTTTGAAAAAGGTTATACACCAAATTGGTCTACTGAAATTTTCACAATATCACGAGTTGTAAAAACCAATCCGGTAACTTATCATGTCAAAGATTATTATGATAAACCCATCTCTGGCGGCTTTTATGAAACGGAAATTCAGAAAACTATGTTTCCAGAAATTTATCTAGTAGAAAAAGTTTTAAAGAAAAGTGGAAATCGTGCATATGTTAAATGGTTAGGCTTTAGTAATGAGCATAATAGTTGGATAGATAAAAAAAAAATTATTCGGTTTAGCCAAGATTTAACCAAAAATATTAATGTAAACGCAATAATGTAGGTACTAGTAAATAAGAAAGCAATCATATTATGTTATTGTATTTATTTATGTATTATTATGTACAAGTTTTAATCTGAATAAAATAAATATTATAATCAAAGCAAGCTGCGTATTTCATTCAAACTTAAAGGAAGATCCACCCTGATATGTCACAAATAAATTCATTTTATTTGCAGTATTGGAGAGTCTGTTAAAAAACTCTTGATCTCTTAGGATGGCTGTTGAAATCTTCTCTGGTAAAAAGATTTGAAAACTTTCATCGAGTTCGGCTACGACCTTCGTACCGAATCTCGTCTTCACCTCCTTAAGTGCTATCACCATGTACTGATGATCTTTTTCCAAGTCTGTTACTTTCTTCCTCGGCAAGAAGTCGCGTTCAGCAATCTTATTAAGTGTAGATAGATCCATTCTGGAAAAAGTAAAAAAATAAGAACTTCTTAGAGAAAAGATTTGTTAGAGCAAAAAAAAAAGAAAATTGGTGAGAATTAACTGTGAACTTACTTAGAAATTTAGTTGAGTCTTGGTTTCTTCCCGCAAGGATAATAATTCTCGAACTCTTCGATTGCTCGAATGTGCTCCTCGTTGTGGTCTGTCTGTTGATATAGTTCATTCCCCACCACAATTTCTGTCCTTTCCATTGCCTCCTGTAATATATCCCTTCTCTCTCCTCCCTCAGAGCGTATCCCCTCCATTGATGGATCCCAGTCATGCATAAACTCCTCTAACACATCAAATTCAATTCTGATTTGTTCACCTTCATTGTCATAAAGTGTCATCCCCTATCGCCTTTCACCATTTTCATTGGCTGCATCACCCCCACCTCGTATTTCCCCCTCTCTTTCATCTTCTGCAACATCCATCCCCACTCGCGTTGCCCCACTTTCATTGGATACTTCATACCCCCTCTCCACTTCCATCCCTACCACTATTTCTTGTTTTTCAGCATCCTCCTCTATTCGAAGTGCAGCTTGCGCCATCTGCTCATCCATGATTCGAAAATGACCCCAAGGTAAAGTGTCTGTACTCTGAGGCAATAAGAATCTCTTATCATCGTGAGGACTAAGAGCAATTTTATTCTGTCTTTCAGTATGCACTATGTGCAATTTTGAACGAATGTTGCATTGATCACGTTTCACAATAATAAGATCCTGAAGACATCTTCTATAATCCTCGAAAGTTATTGTCTTCTTCACAACGCTGGATTTTATACCTTTGGCTTTTTTCACTGTCTCTCCTCCATCAACTAAAATACTGTACATTTTGCTTCGTAAACCTATAAATTCCATCATGATCTTGCCACAGCATTCGTCTTTCATTAATCCTGGGACTTTTTTATTGACACGTGGAATGTTAAACTGATTATTCTCATCATAATCAGAAGTATCAAACCTGTGAATGTCTTCTTTCATTATTTTATACATATCAATGTCCTCAACTTCATATATCAAACTATCAGTATCTGTATAAAGAAGTTTACATTTTTCTCCTACTCGCTGTTTCATATACGATTAATGGAAATCATAAACTAATGTCTTGGACAAATCAAGGATACAAAGACCAACGTATATCGGTTTCTTGATTGTGATACTTGTTCTCTTTAGCTGAATAGCAACTAAATTTTCATCAAAGATTGCACAGCTGTGAAAATGTGGTTGAGCTATACGTGCTTCTGCCCCATATCTGCCTGTGAATTTATTTACTAATCGTACATCAACACGAGACCGCTCTCGCTCGATACACTTTCCATAGACAGCGTTAATTAATAATTTATAGAAGAGTTTTTGAAACTCATTCTTCGCTTGCTTTCTCTTCTCAGTATTTAATTCGACATAAGGTTTAAGCCAGGCCTTCTGCTCGAAACTCACAATTCTATGCACCTTTTTCAAACGAAGTCCATTATCCAGCGCCTGTTTAAGTGTTCCATAGTGAATCACATACTTTTTCTTATCGTTCAGAGTAGTGAGAAGTTTGTTCTGCTTTGAGCCAGGTGGTGCACGCTGCTCTGCGCAGAAAGGGAAGTCTCGATGTTCATCATGTATTTCCTCAGGATACTCCAAGTCTACTTCAGCAATGTAATCTATATCTGAATCTGGTGGTGTATTGAAGAAGCTTGGATTCGCCTTAAAGTCAATCCATTTGAATTTTCGAATCGGTAAATGCTGTACCATCGCCCACCCATACAAATTATTTATATCAAAATATAAGAGTGTCTTCGTTTTCTGTTTCTCATCGTATGAAGAACCCATATATGGATTGTTTGCCTTAGCATATCGATTACAACACTGGCTTATTCCTCCCCGAATGCCTGCTTCAATACACATTAGCATGTCAAAATCTGTAAGAAGCTCTAATTCTACCTTTGTCATTTTAAGAGCTGCTGAAAATGTTAACCCTGGAGTCGTGTAAAAGTGAGCAGGACATAAATCATAAACTTTAAGAGATGTCTCTCGAAAACTTTCGAAAACGTCAGCCAATAGTAGAACATCTGTTTTTAAGTAAAGATCTGAATACTCTCCCAATGTTTTTATATTGAACTTATCCCAGACTCGAACAGCATGCTTGTAGTCTTCTTCAGCAATATAGGAATCTGTTAGTTTATTATAAAACTCATTCTTTTCTGGCAATTTTGTAGACGATAGCTTATCAAATGCGTCTACATAATCATATGGAAATATACCTTTCCGTCTGAGAAGATCTATCATTTCATCGGTGAATCCATCTGATCGAAACTCTTTCACCGCTATAGGCACGTTTTGTAGATATTATGCGAGCTTTTCCAATGATGATGGTAGAAAACGCCAAGAATCTATGAATCTAAACCTGATGTCGCAGTCATCTATGTATTTCGTGAATATGTGTATGAATGAATCTATGTAACTCGTCCTTTCATCAATGTAGAAGTAGCGATCTCTTTCAAAATGAAGTGAGTATCATAATTGAGGTTATGAAAAACAACGCAAATGAATCTTGAGTTCTTATAATTAAAATTACATGAATTGTGAGCTGCACCTCTAAAACTGAAGAGAAAAAAGAATTCATTTTTTTTTTTTCTTTGGGAATCACCAAAAATTAATTTTAAATATAACTAAACTAATAACATATCGTCCTGTAAAATGACAATGGTCTCGCACTGCAAGTTCTTCATCACAGATTGATTTTCGAAATATATGACAAACGGTTGACCTCTGGAAAGATAATTCTTCTAGAGCTGTGAGTTTCATTGGTTTAGGATTCTTGTAGAGATGATCTATCTTCTCACTTATTGATTTCAGTTCTCGAACAAACCATTCTGCAGGTATCTCTTGATCTCCAAATTTTTGTCTGTAAGATTTATAGACAGATAATCTGTCATCAAAGCTGCATTTTGTGTAGTAACCTATGCTGTATGCTTCATGTAGTTGAAAAGTATTCTCATTCTCAGTAGGCTTCAATAAACATTCAAAATCAGCATAAATAACGAAAGGAGCTTTTTCTCTCTTTTTGTAATCTTCGAATTTGAGAATGCTGTTCTTTGAGTCTGGCAGATTGATTCGGCAATTATTCATATTTTTACAATGATTTTCATGAATTTCCAATCTTTCTTCATTATAGAAAACTTGTAAACACCTTTCACAGTGGTATGGTTTTCTATTAGCTTTAGACAGTTGAGAACCCAGAAGACGAGACATGCTTTTGATCCAAACGTAATGGTATTTAGGCATACTTTCATCACCATCAGCAAAATTATTTTCTTCATGCTCATCAATGTAAAAATCTTGAATGATAAGTAGATTTACATGTCTACCCTTCTTTTCTGGTTGATTATTATTTTCTGGTAGATTTACATGTTGATCTTCCTCTTCTGCTTGATTTTCTTGTTCAGCCTTCTTTTCTGACGTAACGTGACAAGGCGATACTTCAAATTTTGAACCATACTTTCTGAGCATGTATACATTTACTGAAATATTATTCAATTTTTCGAATTTTGAAATATCTTTCAGTTTTACTGGGAACTGTATATCACTAAAGATCAACTCGTTCTCATGTACACGATATTGATTAACTCTGTTGGAATTATATTTGCTGGGATATAATGCTGAAAGAATAGCATATTTGAAACACTGATTGTCATTGTATGAACATTAACACATGCTTTTTTGTTTTCTATAAACTTTGGGAGAGGAATATAAGAACTGCCCTTGAATGGAGAATATTTTTTCATATTTATACACAAACTTTTAATACTCTTCAATGTCCAGCCGGAATCCTTTTCCTGAAATTCTTCTAGTTGTGTAAGAATGCGCTCTTTGATATAGTCTTTAAACCATTCCTCTAAATTTGTTGACATGTATACTGTAGCACTTTCACTCGTGAAATATTTAATATCGGTCGTTTCCTCTCCATTTTTCTGCATAGAAAATTCCGAGATAAAATCTGAATTTATTTTCACAGCATTGTATTCTTCTAAGCATTCTTGTGCCTTAACTTTGAAGAGCTTTTGTGCATCACTTAAGAAACTCAGAATGTCCATGTGTTTTATATTTACAACTACGCCAGTCTTGATTCGATTTTGGAATGCCGACTGCACGTCTCGCCACTCTACACTAGCTTCTGTTTTCTCAGATTGTAGATTACCTGCTCGTTGAAGATGTTGTTCAAATTCAACTTGCACACACGAAAGATGAGTCATGCAAGTTTGACATTTCTGTTTCTCTCCTCTTGTAAGTTTAAATTTTGCAACTTTTTCATTTAATTCTTTTATGGTTGAATTACACATGTCCAACCAATAATGAATATCGTTATTACTTAAATCATTTATACTTTGTAAAGTATCACGAAGAAGCTGAACAAGGCGTTCAAAAAGATCGATGGATGCCATATTTGCTTTTTTCTCCTGTAATAGCACTAGAATAGGACTTCACAAATGTGCACGATAGTCAAGACTAAAACTCGTTGACCGCGATAGATGAACTGTGCTTATCCAAGAAACTGCTTCCCTTTTTGTATGCAATGTCGACGTAAGTAGAGGTAGAAAATTCAAATAACTGACCAAGGATAAAATGAAGAAGAGGGAGATTTTCTTAGGTAGGGATGAATTTTCTTTCATTTGAACCAACTAAAATAGTTCTTTTTGGGAAGAGGAAGGAGATTTTTTAAGGGAGGGATGAATTTTCTTCCGTTTGAACCAACCAAAAAGCGGCTTTTCATCCCTCCAATCAAGAATATACTTTCTTTTTTGAACGACCAATCCTAAAAGAGCATGAGGCGGAGTTTCTTGTTATAAAATCAGGATGAGAGAATTTTCCTATTCATTCTCCGAGTTCACTTCGTACTGAACTATCAACTACAGAGCTGTAAGATGGCTAGAACACGTGACTACGACTTGATATTCAGAACTGCCATACTGCAATTTCAAGAAGAGAATGTTTATATTTGTGACATTCAAGGATTCCAAAGAATAGCAGAGGATTCTTTCATTTTCAAAGAAGTATGTTTTCTCAATTTAAAGAAAACTGCTTTACCGACTGCATACCTCTTTAAACCTCCTATGACATTGGAAGAACTGACAGCAGAAGAAAAATGTATGACTCACTGGGTGGAGAAATCATCGTCTTCAACGAATTTTCCAAATTTGCTCGCAAGGGATTGAAAAATTATACGTTAAGGGAGAGCAGAAAGTGCAATGGCTAAGAAATCTCATACCAAATGTGTAAGTGATATATGACCGATTTCATCTCAAATCATGCAGGCCGACAGCACCTATCTCTCCGAATCAGCTCAAATTATAGTATATTATTCTACTCGGAAAATAAGCATATACGTATTTTTTGATTTTTCGATAGCATCAAAATTGCATGTGTTATGCTTTTTTCAAAAATGACTCCTCAAATTTCGTTTCTCAAAAATCGAAAACTTTTTTCTTTTTAAATCGTTCTAATTCGTCTTTTTATGGATATTTGAAAATAATTCTGTACATATTCGATGCTGTTGTTGGTGATACTCTTTCGATCTGCCAAGTTCAAAAATTTTTTTACAAAAAATCAAGGATGATATGGCATTTTTTATAAACAATGAAAAATGCTTTTTTCTCAAAAAAGCCATCTTTTTTTTTACTCAATTTTTTTTTATAGATGGCTAGTCTCAATACCTATATGGCCATATACATGACATTTGGAATATTTTTGTTTTTTAAGAGATATAAACGAAATAAGAAAAAAAAATGTATGTACCCCTAAGTATAATGATTATACGTATATAGCAGAGCAAGAATCTGTGCATTAGGCGAATACGTGTACGATTATTTATATATGTGTGTGTGTACACCATAGAGGAGTATAACGCATGGTACTAGAATTCTCCGCAAGGTGGCTAAAACTTATCTTTTGCTATCACGTAGATAATGTTAGTTATTTTAGCTTATTTAAGGAACCCGGTCTAGTTATCTTAATATATATAGCATTACTTATACATACTAAGATTTCTCTTGAATTATGGCTGAAATTTATTCAACAAAGAGGCGCAAGTGTCCAAACTTTTTTGCATCACACAAAAAAACGTATATGATGCCACTGTCAAATTTAGAAAATTGGAGAATTTAGCAGAACTTCTTCGACAAAGTTTTCCTAACAAAGCAGTGCAGAGTTCGGATTATGTATGCTTCAACTGTTATGAACGCGTTAAAAATATTGAACCAAAGGAAATAATTGATGCGATTCATTCAGACAATTATACTGACTTGGACAGTGATACTGAAGACCATGATTTTCGAGCTAGCACCCCAGAGCGGATTGAGCATTTAAACGAAACCTTAATTTCAAGTTCTTTTGGTAATGTTTCGCCACTTAAAAGGAAGAGAGGTATTGATGATTCATCTGTACAAAGATACATTATTAGAAAAAAATCAGAACTAGTATCTTCATTCTCATCTGCAACTAGCTCAAAATTGTCAGAAGCATACAATGTTTGCATTGATGAATCACATGATGATTTGACTCAATGCTTCTGCAATGAATGGCTCAATAACTTGCGAGTAGCGCTTGAAAATTGTGACAGTATCAATGAGAAAATTAGAATTTTAACGTTGCTTCCTTCGTCATTAACAAAATCTAGTATTTTATCAGCATTTCTCGAAGTAACTGTTTATATGATTGACAAAGCAAGAATGCTTGTAACAACTAAGGGAATATATTCTGAACCTGACGCGTATACTGGTCATCCATTGGACGAAAAGTCTACAAAAATTGCCATGGAATATTTTCTAAACGATGACTTTAACTGTACACGTCAAAACCCTAATAAATGTGATGTTGTGACTGTTCAACAAAATGGAAAAAAAGAAAAAAAAATAAAACGTTATTTGACACGCAGTTTAAAAGAGGCGTATAAACTATTCAAACAAGAAAACCCAGCCATAAAAATCGGTATAACAAAGTTTTATACATTAAAACCAAAGTTTGTTATGTTGAGCCCGTCGAAGGAAGTGTGTCTGTGCATTTACTGTGCAAATTTTGATTTATACGTTAATAGTCTAAATAATTTCCTAGGAGGCAAACATTCAGACCTCGATAGAGTTCGTTCTACACTTTTATCGACAATTGTTTGCTCCAATTTGTCCGATAAGTGTCTTTTTCAAGAATGTACTTTATGCCCATGTTCTGAAAATATCAACCTAAGTTTGTTTGGATTAGAGACAACTAATGAACATGAGGAGATTGTTTTTGCTATGTGGAAAATGGCCATCTTGTGAAGAAAATATTAACAATCTCCAATTTTTTTAACGATCTTTCTTCTTGGACAGTCAAAACAAGCGTTCATTTAAATATTAAAAATATACAAAGAAAAGCTATAAAAGAACAGAAAGAAATAGCTGCAGCTAACTCAGGTCATCTAGTAGTACATGGTGATTTTGCTAAAAATTGGGCAGTGATTCACAGTAACCCTATTCAAGGTACTCACTGGTCTCTATTTTCACAGCAGTTTGTTATCAAGGAAAACTAACAAAAACTTTTGCTGTCATCGGTGATGATAGAAAACACGATTCTGCCCATGCCTTGTTAGCAATGGAAAAAATAATTGATTCGATGAAAAATGATTCAACCTATTTAATAGATCAAATATCGATTATAACAGATGGAGCAGCAAGCCACTTTAAAAATCGATTTCAATTGTATGAAATGAAAAATGCTTCCATCAACAAAAAATGGTTGTTTTCAGCTACATGTCACGGGAAAGGTGCATGTGATGGTGTTGGCGGACTAGTCAAACACTATGCAACTAGACATAATCTTCAGAACAGTCATATTGAATCAATACAAGATGCCAATGCTTTTGTAACAAAAGTTCAATCTTATACTAATAATATTAAACTAATCTTACTACCAAAAGAAGATATTGAAGTTTTTAGACAAAATAAAATAAAAGAGTGGCTTAAGGCTCCTAAATATAACGGCATTCAGAAAACCCATGCATGGAAAGTAAATGTAGGTAAAAAGAAAAAATCTTATACAGGTCGAACTGCTCTTCATTCTTTAACAAAATTGTTAAATAAAGAGAAACAGAAGAAGAAGAAAATCAACTCAAAGAATCATGTTAGCAGGAAAGTTCGAAAAAGCAATAAAATGTCTAAAAATCATAAAAAAGGGAAAAATACATAGGATATATATATATATATATATATATATGTAAAAAATAATTATTTTATTATATATTAATTTTAATGTAATAAGTGTTTTTTTGAATATAATGAAAAAATATTTTTTCAACTTGTTTTCATTTATTCCCCTTGTCATTTCCTCCATTTTCCTTCGTTTTCCTTATATATATGTAAAAAATAATTATTTTATTATATATTAATTTTAATGTAATAAGTGTTTTTTTGAATATAATGAAAAAATATTTTTTCAACTTGTTTTCATTTATTCCCCTTGTCATTTCCTCCATTTTCCTTATTATTTACATATATATATATATATATATATATATATATATATGTAAAAAATAATTATTTTATTATATATTAATTTTAATGTAATAAGTGTTTTTTTGAATATAATGAAAAAATATTTTTTCAACTTGTTTTCATTTATTCCCCTTGTCATTTCCTCCATTTTCCTTCGTTTTCCTTATAAGTAAGTAAATTTCAATTTCAAAGCAATGTAAATATATATATATATATATATATATATATATATATATATATATATATATATTATTACATAATATCTATTCGATGAATGTCACATCTTCTACGATGCGAGGTTTTACTATCGATGGTCGCGGTGGTGGTGGTGGTGGAGGTGATGGTAGTGATGGTGGTGGTGGTGCTACTGTTGCTGCTATCTTCGTTTTATCCTGCACTCGGCTGTGCATTCGCAGCCAATCTCGTTTCGCTTGCTTACTTTGAAGCGAAGCTTTGTCGTCCTTCACTGATCTGATATTGATCTGAAAAAATAAAAATTGCAAAAAAAATAGTTTTAAAATATAATATAATATAAATATTAAAATAAAATGAAATTTAAAATTTTTGTATTTCTTACCAATCTTTCTCGACCTGAAAGGTGACTTCATCGTATGCAAATGGGGTGGCGTGGAAGGCGTTTTCGGCCTCGGCTGGTTTTCAGCTTCATCTATAAAAGAAAAGAAAAAAAAAACAAATTATTAGATTATTATTTATTAAGGTAAAGTAGGTAGCACTTGGACACTTTTTGAAACGAAAATACGGAATCAGTGTTTGTAGAGCCGAAACTCAATATTTTTCTCAAATCTTTAATCTAATCGTTAATTCGGCATGTTTTACTATTATTAGTACAAGAAAAAATACGCTTACATACTTTTTTATACTAATAAAGTAAGTTTAAAAATTCAACTATACGTCACAGTAGTTGGACATCATATGCCAAGCTGGTCCCAGTACTTGGACATAGTTAGGACCCAGTAGTTGGACATATGAATTAAATGTGTCCAACTCCTGGTTTCAGAAAAAGCAGTGGACGTAAACTTGGACAATACATTCGGCATATTACAGTTCTCGACATAACCTCAAAATGTTATATTTACATTTATAACAAATTTAAGACGTAAATTAACATAATTTTGGTTAAATTATATACTACACATCATAAACTATCCGAATGAATGCCAACGAATACATATTTTTATCATCTTTATCAGTAATTACAATTTTTGTCACTGTCCAAGTACTGGTCACAATTTTCGTTTCGTCCAAGTACTGGGCACTTTACCTTATTTAAGTTTTACATAAAAAAAATTAATAAAAAAATAGTTACCTTCAGCTTTCCTCTTTCGCTCGTTGTTGCTGTTGCCGCTGCTGCTGCTCGGCGATGAAATTTTTGGAATCCGACCAACATCGTGTATATTTTTTCCTTTCGCCGCCTTTAAGCTACCCCTTGAGCTCGAGCTAGAGCTGGAACTAGAGCTCGAGCTGGAACTCGAGCTGGAACTCGAGCTGGATCTCGAGCTCGACCTTGATCTCGGCGAGCGAGCAACCGGTGCGCTCTCTTGAGGTATTATACCCTCGTATAACTGTTGCATAGCAGCAACAGGGGGTAGTGGTGGTACTGAAAAATAAATAAACATTTAACATAATATTATTTTAATTATTATTAATAAAATTCTATAAAATGTTACTTACATGAATGTATCGCATCCATTGCCCACGACACATGGTCAAGCATCATGAGCAATGTGGGCCCGTTAGAAATAAGTCACCGGATACGA
Organism: Gastracanthus pulcherrimus; assembly: GCA_949152435.1. Lineage (NCBI taxonomy): Eukaryota > Metazoa > Arthropoda > Insecta > Hymenoptera > Pteromalidae > Gastracanthus > Gastracanthus pulcherrimus. Next base: position 31,900,378 of record OX424575.1, read on the forward strand.
TCCCGAATCATTTGCAAATTCGTCTTGCTATTTGAAGCCATCTCGAATTTTTCTTTCAAATTTCAAGTTGATATATTTTTTGAAATTTGAAAGTTTACTGACTGACCCTAGTTTGCGCCCTAGAATTTACATCGTCAGAAGAGCTTACCCCTTCTTTCACTTATTCAAGAAATTCTGCGATTGGTTAATTTACTACTACCTTCAAACTTGCGCCATGCCTTACTGTAATAAATTCGTTTCTAGCGGAAAAAAATAGCAGCGTATCAGCCTGAAGAAAAATAAATTTCCGAATGCCTCCGCACAGTAAGTTCTCGAAGGCCGTTTACTGATGCAATCTTCCTGCTATCTGCGCGCATCTACAGCGCATACCTGCGACGAAGACGTGTATTGCTAGCAAAGTCAGTGAACAACGTTCCATCTATTTTTAAAAGCAGAGGAAAGAAGGGCTGACCCTTTCTTTTCATTCTTTTCGGCTACTTTCCATTTCCTACGCATGCCATCTGTTTCTTCGAAAAGAGGAGCAAAGAGGCTGCTCTTTTCCCTCTCTTCGGGTGGGAGTAAAACGCTTACGTATTCGGGCCTACAGAGTGGGGATAGAAAAAATCAGATACGAATTCTAGATCACATTAAGAGGGGACAGTTCAGAGGCGGGGCTTAAAACACACACAATACGAATCCGGTAAAAATTGGAGAAGGGACGAGGCATAGGCCTTATACACACTACAGATTTCTGTATCACTTTGAGAGGGGGTAAATCCATTGGAGGGGCTTAAAACATACAATACGAATGCTCAAAAATTGGAGAAAGGACCAGGCATAGGCCTTATACACACGACCGATTCTGTATCACTTTGAGAGGGGGTAAATCCAGGGGAGGGGCTTAAAACATACAATACGAATGCTCAAAAATTGGAGAAGGGGACAAACAGGGATAGGCCTTATACACACGACCGATTCTGTATCACTTTGGCAGGGCAGGGGGTGATACAGAACCCGCGTGAGCCAGTATGCCTACAGCCTATCTACTTCCGTAACATCTGTGACTAATAACTTTGTAAATTCTAGTCTTCTTAAAGCACCAGCAATTCCAAAGATAAGAGCTACCTAAAAATGATTAAATATCAATAACTAAATAAATTAATGACTTTAAAAGTGTTTAAGTTTTATTTAACTTTATAGATAAATATGTATCATCTGGTGCTTCATTGAGGAATCTTGATATTTCTTCTTTGGTGAAGACTAAGGATTTTTTTGCTCGGTAACCTGAATGTTGTTTTTTTAAAAACGTAATCAATTTTTGATACTGACTGATGTCAACGTGGTCAAAGGTCTGAATTGTAGTCCTTAACATGGAATATATGGACCACAAGCTAGAAGATGCATACTTCTGTGACAGATAATAAAAGTAAGCCAATAAAACATCTTGGCAGAAAGAATTAGAACCATTATCTTTTTGCCACTTTTTAAAGGCATTATAAGTTGCTGTATATAATTGCATTGATCTTTTAGGCAACAAATCTAGTGCAAGATTTTTCGCCACTTGTCTAATAGCCTCTGGCACGATATCTCCAGAAACGTTATCACTCATATCACTATCTGAACTCATTTTAATATTTTTGACAATTCTTATGGATAAACTGCATACGATTTCATAAAAGACGAAGAATTCAAATCGGTCACAAGCTCAAACACGCACACAAGCAACGATACGTATGCATGAGCATAGATATAGGTATATTCTTATCACTGACACAAAGTGTTCATAGATGGTGCGTCGGTCATTGGCGCGTTCATCATATACGATCCAGCGCATATAAAATGTGTTGCTGATTGTGAATTTTTTCACTTAATGATTGATTTCCTGGTAAATACGCATGCCAAGTATCAGAGAATAATTATAAATCCTTAAAATAATGCTTCAAATTAAGAGGTTAGTTCAACGGATTGTATATGACAATTTGACGCGTTTTTTGAATATTCAATCTTGAATTCAATTTAAAATTCAGTATTAATTTTTTTTTCATTATTAATATTATAAATTTATTAAAATTTAATTTAAATAATTTCAAGATAGGGTAAATAAATGTATTCAAATTAACTGTTAACAATAAACATTTATTATTTTTTCAAAAAACATAATATCTTATTTATATAAGGGTCTATTCAAACAATGTATAAAGGTTGACATTGATTATTAATTAACTAATGAATTTTGGTTAAATAATAATTAGTTTATACGATTTGTAATTTCCTTAATTTATTTTTATGTTTTTTGGATTATATTTTTTTTATGCGGGGGGCTCCGCCCCCCCGAACCCCCCGTCGTCGCTCCCGGCCCGCCCCCGCACCCTACACCCTCCCCTATGTCGATGGCAGGTTTATGTCACTCGTGCTGCAATGGTATATTACGATACATGTACGCTCGGGCGCTAACTACGCGCCGTGCCGTAATAGGCCGTTTATGCCACTTGTATCGTAATATACTATTAATGTATTTTTGTCATCATTATCTAAATAAATTCAGTTTACTTACTTCACAAAACCTTTAAAACTAAAATCAAGCATCGAGAAATTGGAACAAAAAAGATTTCAATACACCTCAGTCTTTCAATCCTAATGAAAATTAAATTGGTATAGCATCTTGATCTTTCTAAAGCACGAAGTAAACTTAGATCTGAAGTACTGCCGTCAAAATTGCATTTTTTCAGCAATGTACAACTTCTGCTCACTGAAAAGTCATCAAATTACATAGGTTTAATGCAGTACACTGCGAGGGCTTGTATGCCAAGCCTCAAGTCTAAACAATCCACCAGTTTTTAAATATTAAATTATTTCCAAATTTTTTAGTTCAAAAATGAAATATTTAAAAACTATATATACCAATTTTCAAGAGTGGACTTTTGACTAGTTTTTAAATAATCCATTTTTAAACTGAGTCAAATGATTAAAATATAAAAAATCTGAAAAGCATATATATGCTTTTCAGATTTTTTATATTTTAATCATTTGACTCATGGATTATTTAAAAACTAGTCAAAAGTCCACTCTTGAAAATTGGTATATTTTTATATATATATTTATCGTGTTATGCATGAATCTTGAGATTATTTTAGAAATTACGAGGGTAACTTGGCTTTTTTGTTTTATATATCTAGCATTTAAAAATCAATAATTTTAAAAGAAATATAAAAACCTGTTTATTTGCCAACTATTTGACTAATTTCTTATTCTGTTACACCATCCAAACTATAAAGAATTTTTATAGCTACTAAAATATAAGTCATGGTTCCGCCTTCATAATTAGGAATTTATAAAAACTTTAATTCTACGTGTCCTAATGCATAGGTGCTATGCTACATAAATTACTTACCACTCTAAAAAGCAGGGTTGAACAAATACACAAGTATCAGGATCATCGTCTCTGTGTAAAATACTTTTGAGCCTTCGGAAATACTAAAAATAATTTTTAATATTTAAAACAAAGCAGGTGCTCAATATTTTTGACAATCAATAAATCTAAGGTAATCTACATTTTTCAAATGTATACATTTCTTGACAATATCAAAAAGTTAATGACATTAAATATATTTCTCTCATAAAAAAATGAAGATTACCTAATTATAAATAGATAAGCAGTTAAAAGATAACTTATCTGATAAACAGCAGCAGATTTTCCTTTAGTGAAGTCCTGCAGTGCCCAGTGAATATTTATTTACTTTGAATTTTGCTCTACATAACCTAATTTGATTCTGGACAAAATCGCCATCGGCCGGCGAGTAAGGAAAATTTCAAAAGAAATTCGGAACGAACCTATAGCGGATCGCTCGAGTTCCCCTAGGGTATACAATCATATACTACCGTTCCTCGCGCGGACGAGCGGACCGCTAGCGTTCCCCTAGTACCCAAGCGAAACACGAGCATCCAAGGGGACCTGAGGCAGCCCGAGGTCACCCTCGCGCTAGAGGCCTACGCGCAAGAGTTGCGCGAGGGCGGCCATGATACATGTCGGTACAACAGTCTACCTTGGCTACTTTCGGGCACTGCGCGTGCAACACGAGGAGGCAATCAAACTTGCGTTAATTTCTCGTGTCCTCGGCAGCACTCGGATCGCGAGCAACTATTGGCATAGACAGAGACGAGTTCACCTATGTTCAATGGTAACCAGGGGAACACGGGTGATTTTAAAAAACTTTTGAACAGACGTAACTGTTCATGCGCGTGCGAGTAAACTACTCGCATCTACTTCAGCCCACTGGTATCGCGAGTCTCTGCATGTATCTGGATTTTTGCGCACATCCACGATGGCCCCTCGGATGCAAGCAAATTTTCGATATACTCGTCGAAATCCATTGCCAATGCTAGTGCGCAGATGTAACTTCCGAGTTACACTTGCAATACCCGTGGGTACGAGATGCAACCAAAAATTTGCCTCGTTCGCTCGCTACTGTGAATGCACTATATATATATATATATATATTCAAATTTAGTAATTTAAACTTATGCAAAAGTATAGCATAGATTATTAAAAATTATTGTTGTTTAAAATATTTCTTATATATATAATGCATACCATATTCACAAATAAATTTAAAATAAGATGATAATATGTAACTAAGAAAATCTTTAAAATATTCATATATTAAGTGTTATTATTTGAGTTAATTATTCAAAATAGATTATTCAAACTCATTTTATCTGTGAACCCAAGTTTTAACTGTATTAAATTTGTTTCCTTACAAATTATATTCGAAAAAAAACATAAGAAATATATTGATAAACTAAAAAGTTCTCTATAGTCTTTCCTTTTTATTTTAAAACTATTTGATACAAAAAATTTTTTACAAGTTATTGGAGTAAACGCATATTTTTGTGATAAAAGCAAGTATAAAAAAAGAATTTACGCACACCTATTAGACAAAATTTATTTTAAAAAATTCAAGAAAAATTTCCAACTATAAATAAACCTATGCTAAAATATAGCACTCAAAAAGCAACTCACAATTGTTAATTAAATTTTATTTATGAATATAATATATGCATACTACTTTTACAAATAAAATTTATAGTAATGTTGTTCGAGATTCTGAACAACGGATTTATTCATTTATTACAAAAATATCATAAAAATGAAAAACGGTATAAAACAAAAACAAATCGATGAATCTAAACTTTTTTTTATTTCAAATCTTCATACAAAAATATAAATAGAGCTGTGAATGGCCAAAAATTACCGCATAATACTCAACAAAAAAGCTATTGAAACTTTTTTGAAAATAAAAAATATCATCAAAATGTAAGAAAAGGTTATAAAAAAATGAACCGATAAATCTTAAAACTTATTCTTGATTTTAAAACTTCGAAGAAAATCGTAAAAATGATCTTCGAATGGCCAAAAATTACAGCATAATACTCAAGAAAAAAGCTATTAAAATTTTATTGAAAAAAAATGTAAAATGTTATAAAAAAAATGATTTGATAAATCTTAAAAATTATTCTTGATTTTAAATATTCAAAAAAAGAACGTAAAAAATTATCTTCGAATGGTAAAATTACCGCATAGTATTCAATAAAAAAGCAATTCAAAATTTATTGAGAATAAAATGAATATCATAAAAATGGAAAAAGTAATAAAAGAAAAAACGAATCGATAAATCTTAACAATTCTTCTGAATTTAAAATATTCATTAAAATATAAAATTATCGTGTAATACCCAAGAATTAAGCAATAAAATTCTTTTTAAAAAAATATAACTTAAAATATCTCGAAAAATAAAAGTCATGATATGGACAAAAAATACCGTTTTACTCAAGTTATCGTTTGCCATAGTAAATCGATTTTTTTTACAAAATGATTTATTTCTCAAGCATAGAAAAATAAAATGTTTGAAAATTTTTAGAGAATACTCTTCTTCATTGTCCTAATTGCAACCATTTTTTTAAAAAACTTTCTATTATATATTTCAGAAATATCACCGTTGAAACAAAAAATTACGCTTCTGTGTATAACATTTTCACTGGATGGATGATATTAGTTCTAACGTACCAATAAACCCGAAAAACTAGAATCCAATAATCGAAAAACCGCTAAAAAACAAAAACGAATCCCCTTCATTTAAAAAATAAACGAAATGAACCCTGAAATATTAAATTTTACCGTGGATTACTCAAGATATCGATGCATACATACATACATATACACACACACCCACACACACACACACACACACAGCCACACACACACAGCCACACACACACGCACACGCACACGTACGCACACATGCACGCACGCACGCACACACGCACGCACGTACACACATCCATACAGACATTTTCAAAAAAATAGTGTACTTTGATTCTTTACATCTCAAAACATGTTTCTAACATGTTTTTAGAAAAACTTTTTTTGACTATCACAAAGCTTCCTTCTTGAGGAAGCAAAGTTTACGACTTTATTATATAAATATGATAAAAAAATATAAATACTAATTTTTAGAAAAACATCTAATTAGTGATTGGCGCACTATGCCTGACTATTTCTACTTAAATCTCTAGCATTCTTATCAATCAAGGATAAGGCATCACGTTACATGCCGTGTCAGGGCCATGCTCGCACCTTACTGATAAAATTAGCCCTTACAAGACCCTACATGAAATGCCGTGCCATATACCTGTTTAATTGGCTATCAAGATGCTTATTTGATCTAAAAAATATATGGATAGAGTTGGACATCTCCAATAATTTTCTTCTGACTATATTGCATAGTTTATTAAATTATAAACAAGCTTTAAATTTAATTTTTTTTTGGTAAATCAGAAAAACGACTAGAAGTTATCCTGATTTTAAATTAAGTAAATTTCAATAAATGACTTGCTAAAAAGTTAATTGGAGTATTTTTATATAATGTACCATCAAAAGTACTTCAAGAAAATAATTTTCTTGAAAGTTTTAGGAAAAAATCCACAGCGCTACGTATACATTGTTTTTTCACATACGCATTGCTTTGTTGTTTTGGTATCCCCATTTTGAATTTTGCGATGATGAACTAATTATCTCTAACTGTGTAGTACGTCTTATAGGTATAGGTTATTTGCCACATTCACTTTCGAACAAAATTTGCTAAATAAACTCATTCATAATTTCCTGTCTTGGAGCGTCTCCAACTGAAAATAGCAAATATGATGTAATGGAAGTTTAATGGTTAAGGATATAAACATATTCTTTTACGTTATTCCTCAGTATAAGAGAACTTTAATTTTTTATAAATGTGAGCATTCTTATGCTTCAATTAATTATACATATCAAGCAGTTCTCATCAAAAAGTCGAAAAACCAATACATCCCCAGTTTTCCCGTTTCGTCAACAATCACCATTGTACGTAATTTACGCTTAAAAAAATTTAAATTACCCAATAAAAATTTCAACTTCTCTTCCCTCGGCAAGCAAACCACCACGCGAGAACCATGACCATCCCACATCCTTAACAGTATACAAGAGGCTCCTTAATTAAAACAACAAAGTATTTAGCGACCATTTACGGACTTCCTACTTAGTCGTCGCGCCGCGTCTTCTCGTCTCCTCTCATTCTCCATTACCTCGCGCGTCTCCCAATAACCATAAAGCTTGCGCTGCCGCGCTCGCGTATATATATATATATACGCAAGAGGAGAGGAGAGAAAACGAGGCAAGTGCGGAAAAGCATCCGCGGAATAAAGAAAGAAAAAAAGGAGGAAAAGATGCGCGAGCGTCCGCAGGAGAGATGGCGATAGCCTTTGATGTTTATGGGATTTGATTATACTTACGCGGAATCGACTGCGCGAGCGACTTGTCCTCCGCTATGTTTATTATCGAGCCGTGGCCGATCGATTCTCATTTTCTATTCGCCCTCTCTCTCTCTCTCTCTATCTCTCTCGGCTCTGCAGCGCCGCGGACAAAGGGACGACGGAATAACGTTTTCGATCTACTTCTGCGTATCCCCGGAGGCAATTATAGAGATTCTAAACTGAATTTCGCGCAGGCAGTCATCTGTGTTTTACCGAGATTTGACGTTGTTTTTTTTGTGCGTCTCGAGAGCCTCCGTCACTACTCGGGAGGTCGATGTGAGGTTCTGGGGTCCGAGTTTATCATTGAGCAGAAAAAAAGAGATTGAAATTACTAAGAGCGAATCTTCGGAATCGCAATCAGATTATCTAAATTCGCGTTCGAGTTTCAAAGGGACGGATGAGCTTTTTTTTATGTGCGCAATTCAATTTTGCGTTTGTCCGGCAATTTGTTGTAAAGGTGGATACATCCTTCGTACGATGTGGGAATGGAAAATATTTTTATTCTGAACTACTATCCACATAGTACTCAATATTGCAGCATTATCACGTGAGTACTACATGCAATATTAAATATTCCTGTAACATATTTGATTTTATTACCAAAAGTAAAATTCTAGAAGCAAATAAATATGGTTTTATAAAAAATAAAGGAACAAAGTATGTCATTTTTAAACAAACAAGGAACAAAGTATGTCATACAATGCTTTAACTAACATTGCTAAAAAATTTATTAAAATTTAGATAAGAATAAACGAATTGCAATGACATTCTTAGATTTAGTCAAAGCTTTTGATAGAGTTAATCATAAAATTCTGTTAGAAAAACTTTTTAACTATGACATAAGAGGGAATGCATACGATTTTATAAAAAGTTACCTTGAAAATAGGTTACAAAAAGTTAGATTGGATCAAAATGAAACTGACTATGTTGAACTAACAAATGGAGTACCGCAAGGGACAATATTAGGGCCATTATTATTTATATTATATGTGAATGACCTACTAACTGATATGCCGGAAAACTCGGTTATATCATATGCTGATGATACTGCGATTGTATCTATAGATAAAACTTGGAATGAAGTAGAAATAAAAATAAATAAATATTTGGATGTGGTAGCTGATTGGTTAGTTTTAAATAAACTATCGCTAAATATAAAAGAAACAGTATTTATAACCTATTGAAATTATTTTGATAGTGTGCCTAGAAGTATAGATATAAAAGTAAACGAGTGCAAGTTAAATAGAATACAAGAAGGTAAATATCTGAGTATAATTTTTTACTATAACTTAAAATGGTACAGTCAAATCAATTTTATTATCAAAAAAATTAAATATTTAGTATTTATATTCTATAAAATCTCTAAATTTATGCAAACAGATACAATGTTAATAATATATTATGCACTTTTCCATAGTATGATAAGCTATGGGAAATAACATGAGGAGCAGCTTATAGAAATAATTTATATCCGTTGCAAAGATTACAAAATAGATTATTATAAATAATAAACAAAAATAAATTTGTAAAAGACCGACCAATGAATCAAAAACAACTGCATGATTATGAATCATTGAACTACCACTACAATGCGCTAAAATAAATATACACTAAGTCTAATAGTATAACAAGAAATAAAAGTATACAAATACCTCAAAGAAAGAAAACAGTCAGCATAAAGAATAGCTATATAAATGCAATACATTTATACAATAGTCTGCCTAACGAACTAAAAACTTTAAATAGTACAAGAGACAACAACAAAAACAAAATAAAAGACTGGACAAAAAATAAAAAATAAATATAAATATACATAGACTTAATTATTATTAAACGACATATTATGTACAAGTTACTTAAAATTTAAATATTAAATATATATAATAAAAAATATATCATTTGTATTTTGATTTTAAGTATTAGGATAAGTTTTAGGTTAATTATTTTTTAAGTTATTTTCTTTATATATGTTAGCATATAAGTTTCTATAAACCGGACCTACGTTCAGGCAACTTTGTTTGCCTCTATAGAGTGTCTGTCTCGCAAAAAAGCTTTTTTATTTTGCGAGATCACGTCATGTATTTCTGGTTAATAAATTACAAATATAGCAGTAATATCGCAATGATACTGCAGCAACATTTAATATCCGCGTCGTTTTGATCACAGGAATATTACGGGAATATCGGTACAATACTTTGGTGACAATCAGGCAACATTTCAGTAACATCACAACAATATTATTATGGTATTTTAGTTATTGTGGTGAGAATTGAAAATATTGCAATGATATTATTATCATTTCACAATAATATGGGAATACTGGATAATATTTCAGTGACATTTTAGCAATATTATTATTATTTTATCGAAAGTATATTTAATATTCTTTTAATTTTTTTAAAATTTATATTTCGCCGTAACGCTATTACAAATATTAGTATTAGTAATATCCGTGTAATAAACGCCTGTCAATACTCGTTCATACGCAGCAGCTTCAAGATGACACACATTATCGTAATGTTTGATCCATCCTTGTATAGTAACTGAAGACGAATCCTAGCACTTGCGAGAAAACGCCAAAGCACCATCTAGCGGATATCTTAAGAAAACTGACTTTCAAACAATGTATGATGACAATAATCATTTGCCTCGATTTGTTTTTACGTAACCATTGACTAACTACATTATTTAAACATCGTTACAGTTTGTCAAGGTTTCTGGAAAAATAAAACAATAAAATTAAAATGTTATCGTTAAACAAATGATGACTGATTCATTGTCATACGATATGTTAGAAATATTTCCGAAGTATTAGTTTGAAATGCATCCAGGAATGTCATTCTGTAATCTTGCAGGAATTTAGATGTAATATATTAGCGTAATACATCACATAATAATATTACGGGATATTTCGCGTATATTTCGGTGTGATGTGCAACAGTGTAATATTGTACAAATATTTCGTTAGTATTAATGAGAGATGCATCGAGAAATATCATTCTGTAAATCAGCGGTCAATCTTTAGCCCTGATTTTTGGAACATCCTGTATGACGCCCTGTTACGACTCGGGCTACCGCAACGGGTGTCCATGATAGTCTACGCTGATGATGTCGCTATAGTCATCATCGCGCGGAACTTTGAAAAAGCACAATATCTGCTGAACCTGGCGATGCGCAGGATCTCGCGCTGGATGGGGGAGCGCGGTCTCAACTTGGCAGCCGCTAAGACAGAGATCGTGCCCTTCACTGGCAAACGGATTGAGGCCATCTTCCCATGGATGTGGGAGATGCGGAGGTTTCGACAAGGAGGGAGGCTATGTATCTGGGACTCAAACTAGACACTAAGCTAATTTTTTTTCGTCACCTAGTGTATACAGTTGTGCCGGTTCATGGCGAACACGAGTGAAACGAAAGCGCCGAAATTACATCCATCTTATTGTGTAGTTCTGAAATATGGGCCGATGCAATGGAGAAGGACTCATACCGGATTCGACTCACATCCGTTCAGCGTAGAGAAACTCTCAGAGTCACCAGCGCCTATCGCACGATCTCGGGACCCGCAGTGCTCGTTATTGCGGGAATCATCCCGATCGACCTACACGCGACGGAGCGCAAGCGAATCTATGAACGGAAGAAAACAGGAGAGGACAGAACAACAATCCATAGAGAGGAACGGGAACGCACCATGGAAACGTGGCAACGGTCCTGAACAACTACGACCAAGTGTAAATGGACAGCAAGGCTGATAGACCAGCTGGCCCCTCGGATTAACAGAGATCATGGGGAGCTAAATTACTACCTGACCCAATTCCTGAGTGATCATGGGTACTTGTACTCCTACCTCAGTCGTATGGGGAAGGTTCAGAGCCCGAGTTGCATCTTCTGTTCCGCTGATTGCGACGATGCGTTTCACACGTTTTTCGCCTGCGAAAAATGGAACGAAGAAAGAACAGCTCTTATCGGCTCGGTCGGACATTTCACGCCTGAGAACATAGTAGACGAAATGCTGTTCGCCGAGAATAAGTAGACCGCAATGGCAAAATTCGCCGAGACGGTCCTACGACAAAAGAAACGGTACCTAGACAGGGCAACTGACGAAGGTATAAATGAAGCGCTGGGAAACGCTCCGACACCTTAATATAACCCAAGGACGTCGGACGACTCCATGGAAATGGACGTGGAGAGAGAAGATGGGACGCTTTCTTAACATGCAGACGCACATTTTCTCCCATTTTATGAATGTCGCGGGGAGGGACTGGAATACTTCTCCTTTCCGTACGGAGATTAATACACCGATTTAAAATTATGAATTTTTAAATTTGTTTCAGGTCAAGGCAGCAGCGGTAGTCGAGACGATACTAGAATGGCACCACCCAGAGGTAATAAAATAAACGGTACCAGGGTGGGTTCCGCCAGAAGAGGAAAGGGTGGTAGGTTTTAGTGGGTTGGTTTGTGATACAACGGCTGTATAATTTTTTTTTGCAGTTTTGTTTATTTTATTTTTCGTCTGATATTACACACACGGCGGATGCATCCCCAACCAGCCCCACACTATCCAGCTGGGCGGACACAGCCGGGTGTGCCTTAGATGGCATTTCCTACATAACCTCGAAAAACAAAAATGTCAGCAATATTAAAGGATATTTTACGTGTATTATAATGTGATTTGTCATAGTATCATATTGTAGAAATGTTAATATTAATGTGACATGCATCGAGAAATGTCATCCTGTAAATTTACAATAATATTGATGTAATATTGCAATGTGATATGTCACACAACACTGTTGTAGTAATGTACTACATATATTACGATGTGATTTATCACAATGTAATATTGTAGAGTTTTTGCAGCAATCTTGCGTTGTAGTTTATCATCACAAGAATATCAGTACAATCTTACAGTGTGATGTATCGTGATGTAATATCATAGAAAGATTGCTGCAATATTGCAATCTTAGAAATCATACAAGAATATCATGAAAACGTAGCTGCAATATATCAACTTATCTGCAATATCACAGCAACGTTGAAATATTTCTACGACATAACTGGAATATTGGGTACTTTATGGGTATTAAAACTTCTGATTACTTATATTCGCGTTCAATTTTCAAAGGGAAGGACGAGCTTCATTCGTATGTAATTCAATTTTGCGCTTGTTTCGCGAATCGTTGAACATTTCGATACATCCGTCATACGCAATGAAAATTGTATGTACTTTTATTGATTATTTAATGAAAAATGTAGTTGTGATGTGCTTTTGATTAAGTATAATTCTATATTTGAGTATAGACAGAAGATTATAAAATTTCTTTTTTCATCATTGTCCTTATTTTTATATTGAATTTGATAGTTCTAAAACGATCAGGGATGTCAAATCTGAATTTTCATGGAACTTTTCTGGTACATTAAAATGAATCCCAGCGTAACGGACGGCAAATAGAAATATAACCTAATAAATAACCTATGCATTTCGTCCCAGGTCGGTCTACTGGACTCGTCAGTAAAGCTGTATAGACAGACCCTGCCTTAGACGCCGATAAATAAAAAGTTAAAAAACTTACATATTATTATTATTATTATTATTATTATTACAAATATATGCGTACAAATTTACCTAGTGAAGATTTTAAATTCGAAACCTGGTCCCCTTTCAGTTCTCGATTAATCAGCTGTGATCGATATCACATTCGTAAATTGCCGAATATCGTATTTACATTCGTTTGACCTCGCAAATAATCAAATTCTTCTCAATTATTGCTAATTGTATTATTTCGAATTTCCTTTTCGAAAAAACATACGTTTAACACATAATAAAGTTATCTATCTCTTTCACTCAGATTTCGTTGTTTGTTTAAATGGACCCTATATTGCCAGATATAGTTAAACACGTTAACATTTCTCACATATGTAATGTTTAAAATATCGTTACACAGATATATAGGGTTCAGAGCTTATTCAATTAAACTGCAAGTACTAGACTTCATTTTACGCTGCCAGGAAAATATACTCAAATATTCATGAAATTTTTTACCCAAAACCATGAGTATCTCTTTGTAAAAAGTAAAATATAAAGTTTAGTTAAGAGAATGAAATTTAAATCAATTTTCATTTTATTGAATTCAATTTGTAATTTTTTTATAAACGTCTACTGAAACTTTAAGTTAAATACGTACAACGTTATTCTGACAAATTTTAGATACTAATCAGATACTTCAGACGTCTAGTCTATTGGCCAAATCATTCTCTTCTTTCAAGCCACGTATTTTCTTATCAATACATATTTTCTGCCCGATCCGATCTAGCAATTTCTTTTTAGTGCACCAGCGTTGACTTGGAAAACTTTGGAAAATCCATCGCGTATAAGGAAAACCAGTACGAAAACGAAATGCACTAGCTATTCTAGATAAACAGCTATATTGGACATCAAAATCTGCGCTATATAAAAGAATGTGATTAAATCTTGCATGATTTTCATGACTGATATTCTAAGATATTATTAGAAATTTGTTTACCTGATGATAATCAGACTATAAAGATTGCAAAGTATTTTAGAAAGTTTTTATTGCACAGGCTTTGCAAACAATTCCTTCTTTAAATTTCTTATATTATTTTTGTTCATGTAACTATATAGTATGTTTTATACAATCTGCTTCATATAAAATTCACTTTTATGGTGAACGACTATAGATACAATTTTTAACAGATTAATTACAAATTTACAAAAAGCATTATATTATTCTCTTAAAAATAAACAAAACTTATAAAAATAAAATTGTATTTGAAGGTTTTCAGCTACTATATACAAACCAACAAAAAGAGTGATCCTTACATTGAAATACCTTAAAAAATCCATATTGTATAGAAATAAGTGTTGATAGTGTAGATTGAAATGTAATAAATTGTGTACTCTAAATATGTATATTACTTTTTGGCGTGAATTACATAAAGTATGTACCATAAATTTAGTAGAACAAGCGGCTTTGTACACTCGCTAGTAAGATATTAGCGTGGAATGTTTCGTACTAAATGGAAACGTCGTAGAGGTTTCGGGAGAAGCGCTGTTGACCTTCCAGTTCGTGTCTTGACCGCTCATGCGTTCGTGTATAAAAAGAATAATATCATCGATAGAGTAGAATAAATCGCTGCTTATTGATTATAAATAAATAAATAAAGAATCATTTTCATTTAAAATTTTAAGATCATAAAATATATAGAATGCATATTTATCAGTGTTTATTATTCTTTTATGCCACGAACGGTTGAACAGTCAAAACGCGAACTTGCAGGTCAAAAGCGTTTCTCTCAACATTTCTGTAACGTTGCCATTCAGTACGAAGCATTTCACGTGAATATCTTACTAGCGAGTGCACAAAGCTGCTTGTTCTACTAAATTGACGGTATATACTTTATGTAATTCACGCCAAAAAACAATATACATATTTAGATTACACAATTTATCACATTTCAATCTACACTATCAACGCTTCTTTTTATACAATATGGGTTTTTTAAAGGTATTTTAATGTAAGGATCACTTCTTTTGTTAGCTCATATAGTACTTGTTCTACTAATCCGACGATACCTCAAAAAACTTAAATTACTTCATCACTTCAAAGTCACCAATAATCTCGACGAGCAATCACCGCGCTATTATTCTCCAAAATATTATTGCCTCTACAGTCCGATAACCACCCAATTCCCGAGCAGTCATTAGCGATGCATATTTCCAAGTTTCCCTCGTCGATTCGGTCCTCTCAACCTAAAAATCCCTCGAGTGCAGTCGACTAGTTGTCCCGGGCGCACCGATAACTCGTCGATCCAGTTTCGAGCTCATCAGAGCTGCCATCCTCGCGCCCAAGTTGCACTTCTCGAACTTCGACTCACTCGTTCCGCAGAACCTTACTGGATCCATCCGCACGGGAGAGAAGAGTCCGGTTAAAGTACACCGCAGCAACAGCAGTGGCGGTTGGTCGAAGCTTCGCGCTACAAACTAGTTTGCAAGTTAGTTTTTTCCAAATTCAATGTATAATATAAATTCTGTGATTTAAACTGTGAATTATACTGCATTGTAGTATAAAAAGTATACGAATAGTATAAAGGCTTAAAAAATACTTTAATCAATATATATATATATATATATATATATATATATATAAATTTGTGACCAGTATTTTCGATATATCCATATACTGGTACAATGTCATTCAAAACTTTATATATATATATATATATATATATATATATATATATATATATATATATATATATATATATAAAATATATATATATAAAGTTTTTAATGATATTGTACCAGTATATGGATATACCGAAAATACTGGTCACAAATTTTCAATAGCTATATTTTTAAAGCATGATGGCTAGCTATTGTTTTCATTGATCTACATAACATATAAGGTTATTCAGCATAACATACCTATTAGTTATTTTTAAAAAAGGTAAGGAAAATTTAGAAGTTACTCATAAAAATACATATTTAATACAGTCTTACTATACCGTAATGGACCTTGCTCCTGAACAGGACCCTATTCCTCACCATTTTTTCTTCCATAAAATATTACCTTAAACTTGTACTTGTTGAAGATTGAAGATATAATTATTTACTATTTATAAATCAGTGTTCAAAGTCTAAAAAGTTTAGTTGTAATTTGCTTTTACGAAAATCAGAGCTGATCACCCGTATGTACATGTAAAATATGTTTCTAAAAATGCCGCGAATATTCGAGGAGATTTCCAATAAACTTGAACTTTGTTACAACGATTCTGCAGGGATGCGCAGATGAGGCGAGAGCGAGGGCGAGAGGCGACGCGAGAAGACAGAACCGGAGGCTACTTTCGTGCCGAGCCAGCCGTAAACCTGAGAGCAAATACAAACACGCTGATTGCCCACCTCGAAGGAACGGAGCGTGCGAGAGAGAGAGAGAGAGCCCCTAACTCCTAACCAGTGATTAAACAGGCCAATCTGCACTTGCCATCCGAAGCTTCTGCTTGTGCTGCTGGTTCTGCTCTGCTCTGCTCGAGAAATATATAGTCAAGGTCGTGGCTGGCCAGCATTGTGTGTGTATTGGGGCGAGCAGCCCTCCCTGCTGGCTGCTCGTATATGTAAATTCATGATGGGATCGAGGGATAGGACGCGCTGGTACGTGAAACTGCACGCGTGCAGGGCAGAGAGAGCGAGCGAGAGAGAGAGAGAGAGAGAGAGAGAGAGAGAGAGATAACGCTCTGGTTAGATGACGATGACACGAGCATGAAAGTGAAATGTCGAGATGACCCGTAATGCTCGGAGTCCTGTTGTTGTTGTTGTTAGTCGTAGGGAGTTTGGGCAATCCGTACCACCATCCGTATGGAGTGAAATTTTGAATGAAGAATGTTTTCAAATAAGTGCCCTTCGAGAATTATTATATGTATATAGGTTGTATATAACTCGTTGTGCTGAATGTAGAGAATATTTTAAATAATTGAATGATCTTTATACGGTATTTAAAAAGAGATCGGCGATTTATTGATGAACTATTTTTATTCTCATTTTTTGTTATTCGTGGATATAAATTAAATATTTGTTCCACATTTTCAGGTCGATATCAATCGACAGATATTGAAGTCTAGTATGAACTTAAACCGAACTCTTTTATATTAATCTCAGAATTTGCTTAAATTCTCTATATTCAGTTTTGTACATTCTGGTTAAATGATGAGTACATATAACTAAGAAGTGTGCAATTTTCTAACAAAACTGGATAATTGTATATTCTTTTTTAATTCTCAGAAAATTAAGAATAACTGTAATTTTACTATTATTTTTAATGGAATAGCGTATTTTATATGCTATTTTAATGGCTATATATAACAATGTGTTGCGCTGAAAAAACACATTTTCTCTAAAACATGAATTATCCGATTTTGATCGCACACTCCTCAAAAATCAATGTATTCAAATTGTAATTTTATTGTAAGCCTCCTACTCATTTATTCACATGTAATAAAATTTAATGACTCATTTAATAAATTAAACTTTTAACGTATCTATCAAAATAAATAGAACATGACTATCATAAAATTTATTATTTTCAGATAATTATCTTTTGAAATATATTTGTATAAGAAGCATTCTATGTTTTCTCTAATCTATAATTATAACTATCTAAATCAATCGCTTTCAATAATTTAAGATTAATCAACTCGCAGACGTGACAGTTTCATCAAATCCTCTACTAAAATCTTGCTTCGTCATTCCGCAATATTATTGTAATTGTAACGCTATCACACAGCGTTTCACTTGTGATATCTTTAGGGATCTCCACGCATTAGTTTCTTTTAATACGAAAAAAGCAACTTCACTTAGATGTAGAAGTGGGGCTCAAGAGTCGCTTTTTTAATTTCAAGTCGTATACGTATGCTCGTGTACTCGCTGAAGCTTATGTAATCGCAGTTCCCTCCGCTAATGGATATTAAAGAAGGAAACCCTTCGGAATACTGCTCTCGTGTAATTAATAACGCGCGAAAAAATGTTTTAAGGGTTCCAAAATCAAGCAGATCAAAATTAGATGTTATAACCAAAGAACGTGCAAATATTGAAATTGATATACATATTTAATTTATTGAATTCAAAAACTGTCCCTATGAAGTGTAAATAATATCATCTAAATAAAAACTGAGGTTTTATCTAATTTCACTTGAAACAAATGTATTTTTATATCTAATTGATATCATAAAATAATAATTCAAAAATATTAAAAGTTCCGAGTTTCAGGTTTCTTTACTCGTGTTCTTAATAATACTCACTTAATTATTAAATCTATAATTACTCACGAAGTATAAAATGCTGAATTGAATTTTTCAAGTTCGTAACATTACAATATCTAAATTCAATTTCTCCTCCGCTTTCACCTAAGATTCATTAGCAAAAGCCATCCCAGCTTATGCTAATGAAACATTTGTATTCTCGCATCGCGCGCGGTTGCGGCGTCAGCTCCGAAGATATACAGAAGGAATTGAGCAAGCCTCTTCTTTTTCAGTCTCCATCGTCAAGAATTAAGTCCTAATGACGCGATTCCGCACATGCACATAGCTACACACATCTAGTCAAACTCTGCTGTGCACACACCTGTATACGTATGTGTCCACACGCGCATCGCGGCACGGGGCGCGATTCGAAGAGGACGTCAAGGATAATTGGCACGGTCGGGCGGCAATCGCGGAAGGACGTTAATTAAATCAATTAGGGCGGCCCGGCGCGCTGCGAGGAGCGAAACGTATGGTATTGGAGGAAGGACGACGACGGCCGATTCGCGATTGGTATGCTTTGGATGTTGGATGTCGCGGATCGTCAAAGTATGTTTGCGTGTGGGTTAGCGTAATGCGGCAAACACGGATAATGAAAAAGAAGAGGAAGAAAGTGCATAGGTTAGAGCGCTGTCGTCGAGGATTGCGTGGAAAACAATGATTGATATTTTTCATGCATTTGTAACGAGGAGATTTGCATGTTGGTTGCGTGTGTGATTTTAGGAGGTTCGGAAAATTTGGTGATCGTCTGAGTTGATGGGATAAGCTCTTTTTGTACTTCGCTGATAATCTATTAGGGTTAAAATATGAAATGGGAATTTTGTAGAAATCATTAAGTGTTTATTATTTCATATCAAAGATATATTAATTTTCAATATTCGTCGTCAAACGATTTATGTCGTGAAGATGGATTCAGAAAGGTCAGATCATTAATTTTGTATACATGTTTGATTATGTATAATTTATGTTGTGTTTTATTAAATTGACATTTTTTACATATTTCTTGATTAATTACTGTTGTTTTAGTGTTTAAATAAAATTCATTAAAAGTTTTCATGGCAAGCTTTTAATGTTTCGAATTCACTTTATCAATTTATAGCACGTATGAATCATAAGAGACTAATAAAAATGCACATATCCTACTACATGCATAGTTTAATTTGGAATGTGTACTCCGCAGTATTTACATATTTTAAATGAATAAAAATGAAATTGCGCACAAAAAGTTTGACAAAAAATATATCTTTTCTGCTTATCTAGTTTTTTGCAATATATGTAAAATTTTAAAAGTAATAAATACTGTTTCATTTAGTATAACATTTTTATTCAATGATTACAACTCAATTAAATAATATTCAATAGATAATGATTATTGTTTTGATGAAATTAAAACAACAATTATCTAGCACATGTTCGTTTATTATTGTCTGCATCACATTAATTATCGGAATAGATATTTATTAAATATATAATAAATAATAAATCATAATGTGTAATAAATGTAAATATTTATCTATTTAATAATAATAAATGTATTTAGTTAATTAGACTAATTAGTTTTAAATATGCATAATTGTAAATTATAAATTTATATACCATTATTTGACATGACATCATTTTTTTCTAATTATTATAAATTATTTACATTTTTTCAAAAAATTAATTAAAAGATTATTGAATTTAAAAAACTATTTTTATTATAAATGTAAAAATTATTTTTATTTAAAGTCCTACACTTTAATTTATATAATGGGGCCTTCGGTGGCTCTGTCGGTAGTGTCGGAATCTCACGCCGGTGACTTGGGTTCGATTCCTAGTCTCTGCCGATTTGATATAAGCACCTCTGTAAAAATTGCATGTGCTTTGTTTACAAACACACCGCAGACTTCCGTCATCGATTAGTACAATATATAAGCCCAAATATGGCGACGTTAAAAAAAATTAATTTATATATAAACTGATTGTCATTATTCTATGCAATAAGTCATTGAAAGCCAATTTTCTTGAAAATTATTTAAATAAATACGCATCTACTATGAAAGTTCAATTACATCGAAGCATCACATGTACGAAACCTTGACCAGCATATTTCTATCCAATCCAAACATTAATAACACCCCCATTACAACCGCCCAAATAATTTCATCGCACCGATCAAATTCCGCTACAACTGCGATACTCCCTCTTATTTGTCGATCAGTTATCGAAAGGTCCAAAAGAAGCGTATACGTACCAACACCCACAAGACTATATATATATATATATATATATATATGAGACTCGCGACTTCCGCTCAGTGGAGCAAAGAGGATTGGCGATCGAGCGCGAGTTGCCGTGACGTATATACGCGGGAGGGCGAACAGAGCCAGGCCCTGGGAAACACAGTTTATCGGTCGATTGTGGGCTACTGGGCGGCTCGAGGCTTTGGGCTACCTCTCTCTCTCTCTATCTCTCTCTCACTTTATTTCGTCGCTCCTTGTCAGTTTGCCTCTCTCCGAGCGCTACTACAGCTAGTCCCCTGGTTCTTGGCATCGCCGATCGCGAGTAAGTTGCTAAAACAACTTCACCGACAGCTTCCTGATTGCCAGTTATTTCCTCTTCGATCGCTACCGTGCTCTCTCTCTCTCTCTCTCTCTCTCTCTCTCCCCCTCGCGGACTACTCTCTCGTTTGGGATCACGACCTGCTTGTCGCGCTCTCTGGTCACACCTTCGCTCCCTTACAATGATCTTTCTATATATCTGTGTGTCATTTTCTCATTTTATTCGGCTACTTGTGTATCTTTTTCTTGTTTGACTTTGAGGGATTTGATTACACTCAAACTATAGTATACTGCCACTGTGATTTTCGACACGAGTGATACTGAGGTCATGACGTTACAAGAACGGTATTTTAAAATTATTTATAACTTTGAAAAATAATTCCTTATATAACTAAGTATTTATATAAAAAAAACCGCTGTTAATTCATTGGCACTTAGCTTTTTCAAACTAAATTAATTGTTTCAATATAAAATTCCAATAAAACATTAATTTTAAATTGCTATATTTCTTTCTAATTAAGGAGGGTCTCTATATAGATATAGGGCATAAAACCAAAAATTATGTGTCTTTAATAAGAGAAAGCTAATTGTTTATAAGTAAACGCGTACAATTTTATAAACAATTAGCTTTCTCTGAGCACATATATATTATTTTATAAATTTCTTTCGTTAACTTTGTACATAAATGTTTAAAGTACAGAATAACCCCCGAAACATTAAAATTGATTAAAAAAAAAAAAAAAATTGGGGTTTAACTAAATATTTTTTAAATTTACAATATTTACACTTGTGATGTCACTATTTTTTAAAATAATTTTTTTTTCATGTAGTTTTGGACTGCTATTAAGTACATTTCACAAGTTATATCATTGGACCTTCATAAACTCTCATATAATTTGTTTTGTTTGTTTTATGTGCTATATCTAGCAAAAGACTGTCCTTAATATCTCAAAAAAGGTGAGCTTTTTTTTATCATGGATGGTTTGTCAAAAGATAATTTTTTACTAAAATTACAATTGTTAGGTAATTATCCTTATCACATCAATATGGTTCTCTGTACATAATTTATTAGACATATTTAAATATTCAAATGATGTGTAATTGTATCTTAGTTCTTAGATTCACTGAATTCCTAATCAGCTAAAATTATTTGAACAATTTTCCATCATAGATTTCCGAGATATATCCTCGGATATAACCACTTAAACTAAATATCACTTTTCTCGTGTATAACAAAAGAAGGAAAAGAGCCTATCCAAAATTTGCGCTTGTAGAAGATAGGTAATGTTATGCTATTTTAAATGCATTAATATTAAATAGATCATAATATTTCTAACATACCAAAAGATCCGAAATTCTAAAATCTAAAATCCAAAAAATCATTATAAAAGAAAAACAAGTCGATAAATCTAGACATTTCTTTCTAATTTTGAATCTTCATTTAAAAACGAAATTAATGAGTCCTTTTTGGTAACAAATGACCGAGCCGTACTCGAGATATAAGCAATAAAAAAAATGTCAAAAAACACATAATCTTGCCTACGACTCATACTGCAAACTCCACAGTCAATCGAAAAAGAACCACTTTTAACCCCTTGGAACACAATACACTATTTTGTCCTCCCATCCACTAAAAAAAACAAAAAAATGAGTCCTGAAATATTAAGTTTTACCGTAGATATGCCGAGTAATGCTGATCCACATCCATACACACGTACGCATACATCACACACACACATATACACGCATACACACACGCAGCCCGCCCCCCCCCCATACACAGATACATACACACATACGTACACACACACATACACACATGCACGCACACACGCACACATACACACACATACATCCATACTGACATTTTCTAAAAATAGTGTATTTTGATTTCTTAAGTCTAGCATGCTTTTAGCAAAACTTCTATTTTACTATCACAAAGCTTCCTGGTAATTGAGGAATCAATTCTAATAATAATTATCATAAACGTGGGATATTTAGACTTCACGGAGAAAATTACCCTGATGACTGGTAAAAATAAACGATATTCATTATAATATTTACCATACCATGAATTATGGAAACATTTACGGTAAAAGATTTTTACAGATTAAATATTTATTTAGTTGTTTAAATCTTTGTTTTCCGTACAAAACCGAATTCAATTTATTTTCGAAGCTAATAGACATATTGCGGATAAAAACGAGTTATAAAATAGTCTATGTAGTAATCAATAACAATGTACACAAACCATATAGTATAGCATAATAAACTGATATAAGGTATCTTTCACGTCGGATGTCATTTTTGTTATACCAATCACGCAGAAAGAAGAATAAAGATATTATATTAATAGATACATAGAAAGTATATGCAGGAGTGAAGAACTTTAAAATTGAAGAATCTGACACCCTCCCCCTTGGATTTTTCCCGTAGACAATTTATTTTTTTTCAATTCACACTACGAAAAGGAAGAAAATCTAAATACAGTTTCTTTTCAATAGTCTAACTAATTTTTCACTCTACGGAGATTTGTGCAGGTTTACTTTATACTTAGAAAATCTACTTCAACTTTTGTTACAAATAAAACACTATGAATGAGAATTCCGATTATTAAAAGTAAATTTATTTAGAGTACGGCTGCAACTCCTCTCCAACAGATTTTAACATTCGCCCCATCGTTTGTTACTCCGCTATCGCAATAAATTCTACTCCGCGCGCTCCACAAACGCATCGCACCGCGAATGCAAATACATACTGAAACGCCGACGCGTTTCTCCTCTCTCCTCAACACTCTATTCCTCTTTTATTTTTTTCGTCGGCTAAGCATCACGAAATTAGCGCGAATTAACGCTTCGGCGACGATCGAATTTATCCGGAGCGCACGCGCGGCAAAACGAATTCGATGGCTCGTTCGTGTCGTATACACACAGTTTCTCGCGTCGGCGGCCGTCGCTCGAATTCACTTTCTGATTGACTCGCGCGCAAACGCGCACGTGGAGCGAGTCGAAATTAGTTTTGCATACAAATAGGACTCGCCGCCATGAACATATGCCGAGGACGACGGCGACGACGACGACGACGCGAGACTTGAATTCGCTACTCAAAGCGCAGATAGCCGCTGGGCGCAGTGCACGGGCTGCTCGCCGCGCTTTTTCCGCTGTTTCTTATTCTCGTTTTTCCGCGGGAGGCGAGGCGACGCAATGTTTGCGGGGGAATTCCCTTTTTTCGTAATCGTAATTACAAACCGAAAGAGAAACGAGAGAGGGGAGCGAGTATAAGCGGCGACGGCGGAGCGCGCGTAATAAATATGGACGAGGTGCGAAGCTTTTTGCATACGAGGGTATATATACGGGCTGCTGGCTTTTTCTTTTTTAATTTGTTTTGAGTGCTAGTCATTTTTTTAGTCCCTTGCATGATTATGCATTAGGCGGATTGCCGCATCGTGCAGTGTTGAGAGAGTGAATAGTGTTTTGTACGTAAATCTTATACATTTTGGTACCGTGGCGTTAATTGATATGTTGTGTCGATTTCCAAATGTCTTACTTTATAAGGATACATTAAGATAATTTATTAAATTAAACACTTGAAATTATAGTTCTTTATTTTTTTAGTTATTAATATATTAATACTACAGTTGGTTCATATAATGCGCGCAGTACTTATAAAAGGAGTCAACAATTTGTTCAATAAGTCTTCTGAAAAAATTGTATTATCTGAATAATTTTATTATTTTAAAATTTTTGTTGTACTCAGCAAAAATACACATGTTTCTGTACGCAGTCCAGTTACAAAAAGAAAATACTTGTAAACTAATAAAATAAAAACTTAAATAATATAATGATATCATGTTGCCTTAGTTTTTATTATCCATCCTTCCATTTCAATTATATTTCTATTATTGCAATCCTATACTATATTCATATTTCTTATGCATTTCTCTATCTTCTTCTTCATCGTTTAATTTCTCTTCTATTCTAGCTTCTGTATCCTGATCATTTTACTTCGAGTTGTTTTGCAATCATTGTTTGGTCATCATAACTCTGTTTTAACAAATTATAATTTGTTTATTGACATCTGCCTTTAATTTCGCTATGAGTATACGTGGATCGTTTAAGGTTAGGTCCACACTGATATATACATCACATACTACCAAAGTGCCAGTTATTTATTTTCCGTGCTTTTTATTTATTAAAATCCATTTTATCAAATGTTCTATCATATAGTCTACCAACGACAACATTAACTATTTGTGTAGGATGGCACAGTATATATCAGGAGGAATTGCCTCAGGTGGCAATTCCCTGCCCGCCATCTTAGATAGATTTATATATAACAGTACGTTGGTGTTGTCAATATCGTTATCATTCTTCTACTTTAACGTAAGTAAGAAAATGTCTGTTTACAAAATATATGTGCTATTTACTATCTTATATATCTGCAAAAAATATACGGGCCGAAGAAAGATGAGGAAACCGGGGAATGGAGGAAACTGCACAATGACGAGTTGCACAATTGGTACGCATCACCGAATATTAACAGAATAATAAAATCGCGCAGGTTAGAATGGACAGGACACGTAGCAAGAATGGAAGACGACCCTACTGCAGCGCGGATTATGAAGGGCAGATGGGAAGACAACGTGAAAGTGGATTTAATAGAAATCGGGCCGGAGGGTACTTCATACGTGGGTTTAGCACAAGATAGGGATGCGTGGAAGGCTTGTGTAGATGAGGCGATGAACTTACGAGTTCCAAGTGCCACTTACAAAAAAATATACGTTCTATTATTATTCAGTAAAACAAAACAAGAAAAAATATACGTCAACATTTTTTACGTAAGAAAATAAATGTAAAGTCGTTTAAATATTAAATTTTGTTCATAAGTCTAACGTATGTGCGCGCGTTATAAAATGTTCATACTCCCGCCGAGCACTGTATGACATGGATAAGAATAAAAAAAGAGAAGAGCAGAGAGAGGCAAGCATCAAAAGAGGGCAAAGTAGTAAAAGACGCGTAGATAGGACAGGCGGAAGTCTTCCGCGGTTTTTTCTAAAATTACAATTTTCTCGGCGACGTTAACATCAAGTCCAGCGCACTCGCTTACCAAGTTGTTAAAAAAATTATTCATTCTTTCAGCGAATAAATTGGACATTACAGCGAGGCAGTTGCTTATCCGCAAAACGTTTTAAAACCGCATCTGCCGGAAATACTCTCACTAATACTTTTCATTCCGGCATTTCAAACATTTTTAAATTTATTATCTAAATACCACTTTCATATTATATATACAGAATAAAATTCTAAGAATAAAAGCTCTATGAATAAATATATATATATATATATATATATATATATATATATATATATATATATATATATATATATATATATATATATATATATATATGCACATGTAAAAAAAAATATGTCCGTAAAATTTCAACTCGTAACATGCTTTCCTGCAAAAGATATTGTGGACACAAGTATATATATATATATATATATATATATATATATATATATATATATATATATATATATATGCAATAATGAATCATATAGAATAAAATTCTAAGAATAAAAACTCTATAAATATATATATTTATTTGTGTCCACAATATCTTTTGCAGGAAAGCATGTTACGAGTTGAAATTTTACAGACAAATTATTTTTTTTACATGTGCAAAATAAATCTTATATATATATCTATATCTGTCTATTAGGATGTTTGAAATTATAAAAGGAGAACATGGAGTCCGGGTCTTGGATTTTGATGAAACTTTCGGGATCGACTTTCGAAACCTAAAAATAAAGCACAGTACTCGTAGTTTTATCCAATGGGTCTTCAAATGTGACACAGTGTCAAAAAACATTAGCATTGCTCATATGGGCAATGCCAAAAACCAAATATATATACATATACTATCAACGTTAATTAAATACGCCGTATCTACCGTACAAAGGCCAATTGAATAAAACCACGAGTATTGGGCTTCATTTTTAGGTATTAGAAAATGTTCCCTAAAGTTTCATCAAAATCGGTGACCCGGACTCCGTGGTCCATCCTTGTTAGATCTGATAGAAATGGAGTTAAATGGATAATATTTAAGACGTTTATTGATAAAATAATCACTATTGAAAGAAAAAAAATGTTGACGTATCTAAGCTACATTTTAGAAGATATTATAATTTAAATAATTTTCGAAAAGTAACTAGGTATTTTACCAAATCAAAAATAATTTTTTTCGGCAGTTTATATGTCAGATATATAAAAGACATATAAAAGTTTCTCTATTAAAACTATATTCAAGCTATTTTCAAGAAAAAAAAACTGCTTCCTTTCATTGGCACTTAGCTTCTTCAAACTACATTAATTATTCTAATATAAAATTTGATGTTGTAATAAATTAATTTTAAATTGCAATATCCCTTTTTAATTAGTATCTCAAAAATGTGTGCTGATTTATCATTGATGGTTTATCAAAAAATAATTTTTATTAAAAGAACACATTTAATTTAAATTACATTTTTCCACGTCTCCTTAGAGATACTGTTGTAGGCGCGTTGAGTTTATATTTATTAAAAATTTTCTTTTTTATCATTGTGAAACCTCAATATCTTGATCCTACAAGTCACAATAAATCATTATTTTTAATACCATATTTATTAAAGGATCTTTGTTCCTCAAACGATTCTAAGTGACATAATGAACGAAATTGTTTTTTTCGACAGTTATTCAACTCCTCTTGACATGTATTACAAAATGAGCAGAGCACTTTTTCGTTAAAATTTATTTTATTATTCTTTTTTTCGCAGATCCAATCAATTTTTTTTTAAATATATAATTTTTTTTTCTAAAAATCATTGGATATCCGAAAAAAAAAATTTTTTCTTGAAAAAAGAAAAGGATAAAGGATTAGAAGTTTTAGAAAATATTCTTATCCATATTCCTAATCAACTCAAATTCTTTCGTAAATTTTGCGTGTTATATTTCACAGATATCACCGATTAACAAAACACGATGTTTTCGTGAATAACAAATAAAAGAAAGTAGTTTACTTAAAATTTTGGGTCGGATAAGATAGATAATTTGATGCTCTTTCAAATGCAACAAAACTGAATCGATTATATTATGTTAAACATATAAAAAAAAACTATTCCTTTAAAAAAAAACAAAATCATTGAGCCCTGAAACATTAATTTTGACCGTGAATATTCAGAATAATCTCCATCCACATCCATCCACACACACATGCACATACACACACGCACACGCACGCATGTACACACACGCACACGCACGCATGTACACACACGCACACACACCTACACACACGCTGGCACACAAATAGACATTTTCTAAAAATAGTGTATTTTCACTCCTAATGTCTCAAAACATGTTTCTAACACGATTTTAGCAAAAAAAAATTATCATAACAAAGCTTCCTCTATGAGGAAGTAAAATATGTGACTTTGAAAAATGTATCCATTTTTTCTAAAATTACTATTTTAGTAAATCGAAATTCATTTTTGTGCACTGCTTACTAAAATAAATAAAATATACGTAAAATTTTATTTGAACTAATTCTTTTAAGGCTAATCTGAACCCTGAAATCATAAATTAATATTAGCATTAATTTATTTAATGCAAATTTTCATTATATGATTCTATAAGTCGATTACTCAAGACCTCTCTTTTAGAAATCCTTCTGCTATGGCAGTTAGCAGTGTTTTTCAATTCGTAGCTGTTTGACTGAAATATATCAAATCATAATATACATTATCTGAATTATTTTAATACGATTAATAAAATACAAAACATAAATTAGATAAACAAATTTTGATATCTGTACAGAATACAATACATTTCATCTTCAAACTTGATAATCATCAATAATTCAGTTAAAGTATCTTACACATTTATGCAAAATATTTCATTTCTTTGTAAACTCATTCTATATTAATAATAAATCATGTTTTAAGCGTGGATGCTCATTTAACGTAACTCTCCTTTTACTAAACTTCCAGCGGCCAGAACAAAAACCAATTTTCCTTGACTCTATCGCAAACTGCAAAGAAAGAGCAGAGCAGCACTCGTGCATCCGAGCTTCTCGGCATCCCCTATTACCCACTTTCTAAACAAAATCCCAAAGAGAAAGGCGAATTGGGCATTATGCGTTTGATAAAAAATCCTGAAATATTCATCAAACGCTCGTGCACATCAAGTGCAACCCCATTAATATGCCACCACTTTACCTGACGCAGCCTATACAGCGAGTTTGGCCCTCTCGACCCGAGCCATATCCCGGGGATTATAACGAAAAATTTGCGCCAGCCATGCGTTTCGTCTAGGTAAAAGCTCACTCTGCTATTTCATTCAGCTTGGAATTCTGCTTGTGAATAAACAAGTCAACGGCCGACGCGACGACGCTCGCGCACGGCGGATGGCAAAATTTCATTATTGCGCGGTAATTACGTTCGTCAGAGCGAAGTGCAGCAGCTGACGTCACGTAATTTTGCGCCTCGTGCGACGCACGTTGCTGCAGCAACGGTGCGTATATAAATAGTCCGTGAGCGTTGTAATAACTTGCATGTTAATACGCTGCCCGGGGGATGTTTTGTCTTTTAAAAGGGTGCTTTGTATGGTGGACGATGACGAGTATTTGACACGCAGGTGAATACGGATTTTGGGGGTATTCGCTTAATTTTGGGTATAATTGAGTTCAATGATAGATTGTCTCATTTGTTGATGAATTTATGAGTTTTGGATTATGTTTACAAATTCTGTCAAAAACATTGTCTTTAATTGAGTTTTGTTACTAGTTGAATTTAATTATTACGACTCGTAAATTATATATTTTTGGAGATGTCAAGTTGTATAAGATGATTTTAGTATAGTTTACGGTAAAATGTAAGAAAAGTACATACATTTTCAGCTTAAATGAGTTGATAAATAGGGGAAACTGAGGTAAAGTGAACACACGGGCAAAGTGAATCATGCTTATTATTTCTTCAACAAATTATTATTTACGCCTAGTTTTAATTTTAGTGAAAGATAATTATGCAAGGATAACAATTAAAAAGTTTCACTTCATAACCATTAATATTTTATGAAAGAAAAATAATTGTATTTTTCGACCTTAGAAGAAAGTTGGTTTGTCGAATTTGTTAGAACGATTAAAGATGTTTATAATCAATTTTATTGCTACATTTCTTTTCTCATTACTACAAATATATTTTACTTACTATTACCAAGAATATAGGGCTTTAAAAGCAGTTTTTCTTTTTTTTATACCAACATTTTAAAGAATGGACGTCTCGGGGTAATGTGGTCCGGAAAATAATATGATAGCATTAATTTATACGCGGTCAGATCGAAAATTTAACAAAATATTAATCAAGGTGAGTATTAGTGTAGCATACAAAACCTTTATTACAACGCATTTCGTATTTATACCAAAATCGACCAACATAACCACCATACTTAACTGTTTCGTATTTGATTGTATTTTAAAGGTTTCAAGATGTCTTTTTAGTTTTATTATTACCTAAATTAACGTTTTTATATATTCTTGTACAAAAACTAATAAAATATTTTCAAAATATTTAATTATATCCTCTAGTTCACTTTACCCCGCACTGAATGGCCCGGGTATACAGTGCCCAGGTATTTTTCAAAAATAGGTAAATAATATTGAACTTAATAAATTACTTTTGTTTGAGTTTGCTAGTATGTTTTTTTATGTAAGACTTTTCTTGTGCAACTTACAAAGTAATGTTTTAAGTCTGAAAAATACATTTTTTTCGATTTCTAGAATTACTATGTTCACTTCTTGACTCCAATTTCCCCTAAACATTTTCATTTAAATATTTTTATTCGAAACGTACCTTGTAAAAGTAGTTAAAGAAGGAGTAGTTTTTATTCTTAATTAAATAAAAAAATAGACGACATGATATTTTCATTTGTATATATTTTTACAAATTGATGAAATAAATCTTTGGAATATATGTAAATGTCTGAGAATTTATGAATTTTATTATTTATTTTTATAAATGACATAAAATGTAGAAAATTGCATTGATATTGCTATCATATTATTATCAAATATCTATTAGATTGTTAAGGGGTTGTAGCTAGGAATCAGAGCAAAAATACACAAATTCTTTCTTTTGAACAGAAATATATTTTATTTATATAAACAATATGCTATATTGAAGTACATGTCTTGAAGTGTTTAGATTAAACTTTTCATGACAATATAATCAAAAATAATGGATTGATAGCCAATGGCCCAAAACGTGTTTCATATTCGGTGAGCATGATATCTCGAAAAGTACTTCACTAATCGATTTAAAATTTTGCACACTTGTTTGTCATCACATTGGCCGGTATTTGAACGAAGGATTTATCAAAAAATTGATTTAAAAATAATGGTGGCACTTTTATCATAATTCTATTTTCTTCACGTTTACATTTCGGTTTTGTTGCATAAAAACAACATTTTTCGTCTAAATAATAAATCCTTTGTCCAAGTACCGGCTAATGTGATGACAAACAAATGCTCAAATTTTGAAATCGATCGGTAAAGTAGTTTTCGAGATATCATGCTCACCGCATATGAAACAGGTTTTGGGGCTTTGACTGTCAATCCATTATTTTTAATTATTTTGTCATGAAAAAATTTATCTAAGTACTTCTAATTCTAATAAATTTATTTCAGTTAAAAAAAATTCTGTATTATTGCTCTGATTACTAGCTATAACCCCTTAATCTGTGTAACATATAACTGCTTTTCAAGTCTGTTTATTATTATTTTACATTTAATTTGTATGTACTGAAGAAGTAACAAGATTTATATAGTTCATCTAAAAATGAATAGCTTTGTTTTATTTAAAGTGACTTGGTCCTTGATGAACTTTCCAAAATCAGCACAATAAATCATAAAAATATGAGACTAAAATGTAATATTTATTATAATTTAATAAAGTTATACAGCATTTTCAGTATTCTTAGCCTATATATTAAAAGTTATTCAACATAATGTGTTAATTAACAGTTTTCTTGAATTTTGGCTAGACGTATGTATGAAGGTATGTATGTTCCCCAATATTTGAGAAAAGACTATTTTGAGCAAATTCTTTTAAGTGCAAATGTGCTACATATAATATATTCTTGGCCCATATTACATTATCATACAGTCCTAAAAAATTTTATAACGTACCCACAGATTTATAATAATTGAGCCATTGAAGGGAACGTATAAAGTTAATACCATTGTTTAGAGCTCGTCAAAACATTAATTTTAGGAAAAGAATTGACCTAAAGTGGCGGGAAAGTAGAGGAAAACGCGGTGAAAATTCTTAAAAATAAGTCGAAATTCCCGAGTACGGTTAGACTTTTTACATTGCTTTAAATGGGGCAAATTCATATCTATTATTCTTTTCAGCTTTTTCTAAACGAGCTTTAAATAGCTTTAAAAATACTGTGTTTTTAATAATTGTATTATAAATCAACTTTTAAGTATTAAAGTGATACCTATTACACCATTTAGCCGGTAAATAGCTGATGCATTATGTATGTGATGTTAGTAGAAGCTATTTCATCGGAAAATTTTCTCACCGAAGCAAAAGGGGACCAACCTGCAGTGTATTTTATCTTACAACCGCTTAAGTGTTCAAGCCTGAGTTAAATTCTGTAAAAAATCATTGTCCATTTTATAGACCACAAAAATATTTTGACATAATCTAGGGTTGATGCAAGTTTTTATATTTTAAATATGTATTATACGTAATTTTGCCACGTATTAAACCCTTCTAAGTGGTTGATTATAATTGATATGTGTATTTAATAATTTGATAAGCTTTTTTTGAAAAAATTATTTCCAATTATTAGAAACACACATATCAATAATATTACTATGAAAATACTATTACTATTATTGATACATGTATGTCTAAAAACTGAAAATAATCTTTTTTAAATAATGTAGCTCCTTAAGTCCATAAGTACACTTCTGAAGAATACTTTAAAACCTCGGCTAACATGAAAAATACACCACCTGATTCAAAAACACGTGGTAAGTGGTTAAAAGGCTTAAGTATAATAATGTAGATTAACGAATTTTCAAGGGACTATAAAGACCACTTATAGGAGCCTAATTTGTGGCAAAATCACGCATAATATAATAAACGAAAAATATTCTTGCCGTCTATAAAATAGACAATGATTTTCTACAGAATTTGATTCAGGCTTGACCCCTGAAGTGAATTCGTCAATATAATTTTAAACAAGTCATTATATGTGCTGTGATACTAAATAAAGAAGTTGATTTAAGCCGACACTGCCCTGGATATTACTGCGTATTGTGAGCTTTTCAGTAGCATAGTTTATTTTATCATCCGGCTACGATACCATTTTCGGAACCTTTTTAGTATAAGAGGACATATATGTCTACACACTCATTTTACCCAATGCGGTCCACGTAATCGAAAGCAAACAAGATTTGTATCTAATGAACACCCTTATAAAATTTTTAAGCTTTTCAAGGTTAATAAATATATATTTTTTTATAAAAGATACTATAGACTGTAGATTAAATTGTGGAAAAGGTATAAATATACGTGCTTAAGTAATTTTTTCGGTCTGTACGTTATTTATGTACTCATATATAATAATGGAAGATACAGACAGTTTCCACAGCATATTATAATAACTTTAAAGAACATAGAGAAATACATAAGAAATATGAATATAGTATACCATTGCAATAAAAGTAATACAATTGAAATGGAAGGATGGACCATATAACTAAGAAAAAAAGATAGGATTATATTATTTGAGTTTTTATGATTTAAACCTCAGCATAAATCATAAAAGCTCTATCGTTAGTGTTAAGTATTTTTTAAATAGCTTATAATTGTTATTGTAAGTTTTTTCTTTTATTAGTTTATAAGATTTTTTCTTATTTTTGCTTATAGATACCTGTGTATCTCTGCAGAGTGCAATCTTACTATAGCATAATGTTATTATAATATATTGTATTTAGTTACTTAATGTAACCTGGTGAATAAATAAATAAATAAAATACGTTTACATTTTACTACGACCAACAAAGATGATTGTACCTGTCCAAAATGCATAAACATTATTTAAATGAATGTATTACTTTTTACGTATATTTATATGTATATATAATTTTATTATAGTTAACTTCTTCTAATACATATATTTGATTTTTATTAGTGATTAAAGAGTAAAAAATAATAGTAGGCCATATTGAGTACACGTCAAACCCAATACTCCCACTAGCTGTTTATTTTCAAAACTCTACAGAATTTCCGTATATGCATGTTTTCAAATAAAAGAAAATTTTTATGTTAGTTTTTATGCTATATTTTGATATCCAACCAGCCCAAATAAAATTCTTTCTATACATCAACTATGATAAATGTTAAAAGCTTAGGTGGGCCAAATTAGGTACATTTACTTTAATTAACAAGAAAAAGCGACTTCCTGTTGATCAATTTATCATTTTATGTCCAAATTCTGAACTTCGATAAAATCATTCATAAGATTATTCGTAAGGTGCTTATGACTCTCAAAAACATTTGTAATGTACAAAATCTTATATATTATTTGTATAAAAGTAGTATCAAATGAACTAAATTGTTTTTAATGTAAATCAAATTAAAAAATTTTCAATAAAGAGTAATTTAATAGAAACATTTTAAGAAAATCCGTATTCAATATATTATGTAATATTTAAGTATAATAGTTGTACAGTATCTCTGTTCTTTTTTATTTTCAGACTTCTACTAGGTATCGTCTAAATATAATCTAATAATATATAGACCAGCATAAAATTGTCATTATATACGTCAGTTATTAATGAAAGATTCAAAAGATTTACTATTATTTACATTTAAGTAACGATATAAAACTTCAAAATACATTCCCAATGAAATATCTTCACGTAAAATGAAAATAAAATATAGGCCCAGGTAAATTTTAAAGCTTTATACACGAAATAGACATTACTTATCTTAAAGATCCAATTAATCTCGAGAAACGCATTCGGTTTCGATAATTGTAAACCGTGGCGCGCCATATTTCTCCGCGATTCCCTCGGGGCTAAACACTCACCCAGTTCAGCGATTCCAGCTTTTCACGCTCCAGCGGCGACATGACGCAACCTTGTTAAGGGGGAAGAATCGCATATTTTATATTAAGTATTTCCTGCAGGAAATTAAGAAATTATTTTTTACGAGACTTAATCAATAACGAGGGAAGAAAATATCAAATAAAGTTAGTTTTGTCACACGAATAAAAATAATAGAAAGAACGAAATTTAAATGTTATAAATTAATCGAAAAGTAATAATGATTTATTATTCTTATAATAAAATAAATTAATTAAATTTATGTATTCACAATTCAAAGTTAAATAATATTATAAACTTATTCAATATCGTATGCCATTTATCAACGGTTTCATTCAATATCGAATGTTTATTTTCACATTCGGTATGCCCTGTATTCACATCTGTTGAATAGAGACTCGCTTTGATTTTCATTGTCAATTAAAACTCGTACATTGAGAGCAGTATTTAGTAAGATTAACCTAATTTTAATTAAATATATAGTAATAATTTGATAAAATTTCATTAAGTAATGGGAAATGGAGTATATTTGATTAATGATATCCGACGTACTTTCAAATTACATTGGAAGTGCTTTTATAGTAAATATACTTTCAATCTATTTCAACTAAGTTAGAATTATTACCTATCATGTAAGTGCAGCGAAGTAAAAGCAAACGTGAATGACTACTTAAAATAGTGAAATCAATTAATTTTTTTAGTACAGACTCCAACCAGTTTTATTGTTTATAATGCCCCAAACTTAGTAAGAAAAATAATAATAATAGTTAGAATTACTGAAGGTTTATTTATTAACTCTCTAAGGGACCGTTTATGGTGAGGAGCAATGTTGTATCTATAGAACCGTCTACTTCTGCCTTTTGTTAAAGAAATACATGAAGACAATGAGCTCTAAGTCCGGATGAGTCATCCGGGACTCTAACAATTGTTTCGTTTTTTAAATTTATATACATAAAAATCCAGTGGAAGATATCGAATCATTGAGTTCCAGAATCGAAATCTCGAATGAATGGATTTTCGTTGTTGCTTTCACGTGTAAAAAAATGTCACTGAAGATAACATCTACACGTTATTCTTATTAGAATACGATTCTCAGTATATGTTAAGGGGGCCAGCCTGAGTAAAACTCGTATAAAAGAATTTTTTTTTCATGAGCTCATAAAAATTTTTCTTCAAAAGAAACCATTCTGATTTACTATAAACATTTTATAATATCTGTAATTTTACCGATGCAAAACATCAAAAACTGGCTTCTATTTGACGCAAGATTTTTCTATTGTCAATATTATATTTATTGCGAAAACTTTGCAGCGTGCACGTTTCTAGGTGACATGATCAACAAAACATTTTTTCTCCGAGGGTAATCTAATTCCTTTTAGCACATACTAAAATAAAACATTTATGGTTTACTTTTTCATTAAAAATTTTTTTTATCATTACTTTTCAAAGTACAAACTAATTTTTAAAAAAATTTTCTCCATGCTTTTTAAAATATTGGTTTGTTCTCTGAAAAATAATGATCTAACATTTTTTTAACG
The DNA here is from genome assembly GCA_949152435.1 of Gastracanthus pulcherrimus. NCBI lineage: Eukaryota > Metazoa > Arthropoda > Insecta > Hymenoptera > Pteromalidae > Gastracanthus > Gastracanthus pulcherrimus. The sequence goes on from OX424575.1 coordinate 31,937,244, forward strand.
AAAAAGTAAACCGTAAAAGTTTTAGTACATGTCTTTTTTGTTGTTGAATGTGTCACCTAGAAACGTGCACGCCGCAAAGTTTTTCCAATAAATATAGTATTGACAATAGTAATATCTTGTATCACGTACGAATAAGATTTTGAGGTTTTACAACTGTAAAATTACAGACATTATAAAGTATTTATAGAAAAAATTTTCAAAATAGATTCTTTTGTTAAAGAAATTTTTTTTATAAACTTATGAAAAAAAATTTCTTTTTTCGAGTTTAACTCAGGCTGGTCCCTTTAATAATGATATACTGGATATATACAGTGCAAAAACAGTATATTTTTAGCGGAACAAGTTTTGTTTGCGTATAAATAGAATAAATATTATTTCATGAAAAAAGCTAAAAAATGTTGTCATCCTGAGATAAAAAAGAATAATCAGACGCATACCTTTAACATCTTCATTGGCAGTAACAATAACCGCATGCCATTCGCATTCATTCCTTACCCAACTGCCAAAAGAAGCAGAAAATCCGCACAGTCTCTTGCACTCAAAGACATATCTTCACGCCCAGAGGAGCATTAAAACCTGCAGGTACACTCCCATCTTCATTCTCTCCTTCGACGCATCTCTTTCATTCATTGAGCGCCGCTCGCGATTCTCAATGGCTTCTTAAACGCCCCGGAACGCCTCTAAATTAGGCCTCGTACACTCCACGCAACAAATGCACGCATGCATGAATCCTGCTCGTTTTTTCCGCGCGCGCGCCATTCGTCAACAACCACAGCGAGCTTCTGCAGGCTGGTGTCGAGCTGAGCGAATCGTCGTTATAAATATAGAGACGCGCGAGAGGTGGAAAAAGGTTGGACTGTTACGGAAATAGAGCAACCGTAGCCGAGGAAGATATGCGCGAGAGAGGCTCATTGAGAAAGACGTAAGGTGCGACTTCAAAGGGATCGCTTCTCCTTTGAGCGATCTACGATCGTATAGTGGAGAAGAGAGAAAGAGAGGGAGAGAAAGGGAGAGAGGGGGTAAGGAATGGAGTCGGTGTACGCAAGAGGCTCGAATAGTTCAATGAGCATGATTCTGAAAGATATGGGGCATGCGAAATATTTAAGCGATGGATATAAGCGTCGAAAGGAAAATGTAGGTCGGATCCGTTATGGAGCTATTTCAATGATTTTGTAGAGCTTTATCAATTACTTAATTAAGCCTTTTATTTACAGTGTTATACTTTTTGGAAGTACACTGTGAAGAGTTGTCCTGCTTTATAAATAATTATTATAGCACTGCGTGACATAAGTCCGCACTTATGTCACGCCTATTCGTGACATAAGTAGTCCATTAATGCACCGTGCTTATCGCCCTGCTTAGGGCACGGGTAAGCGTGACAGCGGACTTTGGGTAAGCAGTGCTATAAAATAGTATACGATACTCTGTGTTATAAGTCGTCCTTCACGTCGCCATGCTGTACAGGACTACTTAGGTCACACGTATCGTAATGTACTATTCTAGAGTAATAAATAGTTGTAGGTTATCGGTGATACCAAAAATAAAAGCAATGTAAGAGTTATATAATTTTATCAATTTATATACATCCGTATCAAAGTATACGTGCCATAAGTAGTATTTTTTATAAATTTGAAATAATTTTTAAACTGCAAAAAGTAAAACATATATAATTAACAAAAACTGTCAATCGCAAAATTATTATAATCTAAAAGTATTATTTTTGTCCCCAGATAGATATAGTATATATTTTTGTAAAATAAATTTTTCCTACGAATGTAATACTGTTCAATAATTATTTCTTTATTTGTCATGAATTCTGGTACAGAAAACTAACATTGCATGAGAAAGTGTATTCAATAATTATTTCTGTATTTGTCATGAATTCTGGTACAGGAAACCAATATAGCATGAGAAAGTGTTCGAGTTTCGAAGATATATTTGTAATTATTACACTGAGATACATAAATAAATGAATAGTGTTACGAAGCAGTTTTGACTATGGATAGGATTATTGTGAATAATTGCGATTTAGTATACATTCTATTATTATAGTACTGTAAACTCATCATAGAACTTTACCGTTTAATTTTTTTTTACGGACTGACTGACTATCTGAGTGTAATGTACTTTTAATGCATGTTTATATAAATGTATCTATTAGTGAGAATAGAATGAGTACATAGTGTATAAAGAATAAATATTGATAGTTTATAAGCGTTCGACGCGATAGATCTAATAATGATGAGATAGCGCATCAATCTCACCAAAGACGACAATCTGTGATTTGACTAAAATGTAATTATCATGTATTCGACCATTGTTATCAATGACTTGTAAAGTATATATAATGTACATTTAACTATATACTAGCTGTATACTATAATTGTTGTATATTTTTCTTTTGTTCTGAACAAATAAAGCATATATCTATTTATCTAAGTATCTATTATAACTGTCAATAAAAGCGATCATTGTATAAGAAACATTGGTTATCATGTCATAGAAAATTAAAAATACTTGTATTATTAGAATTAATGATTTATTATATATATATATATATATATATATATATATATATATATATATATATATATATATATATAAAATCTTATGCACATATGTATAACAAAAATAAATAATCTATTGGCAAATTGGTTTTATTAATATAGAAAATTAATATACTTTGGATTGAATTGAATATATATAATATATATTAAATATATATATATATATATATATATTTAATATATATTATATATATTCAATTCAATCCAAAGTATATTAATTTTCTATATTAATAAAACCAATTTGCCAATAGATTATTTATTTTTGTTATACATATGTGCATAAGATTTTACGTACTGATTTGAGTGTCTAAAATGCTATTTTACGCATTCATACAAAAATCATGTTTCTACAACTCAGGCCTGCACACATACAAATACTTTGCTGTTACAGCAAAAATATACAGATGATAGAGTTCCAGCAAAATATTTTTCTAGCGCAGCCAAAGGGTTTGCTAACCTACATCACATGAGCAATGGAACCTAAGTTATTTAAGATAATTAAGTTAATTTGTTTAAATATAGAACTTGATGAGTCATTTAAGCTCAGAATGATAACTTAATCATTTCTTTAAGAACTTCCATTATATTATACCTCTCTAACTATGTCTGTTATCTTAGTCTTAGTCTTGGTAGCGGATGTGGAGAACACATTGTGATTGTTGTCCATCATCGAGACTTCCTCCGAGACCTGCCAGCATCTTATTTCCGTCCAGAGTGACCTCGATGCAAGGATGATGTCGATGACCTCCTCGCTTATCGAGTTCTGGAAGGTCGGTTTGCTGCCATTATTTTTTTATATCCATATTTGTCGAGACTAGGTATTCGATCAGCTTCTCTCCCCTCACATTGGCGTTTGAGCTTCCCCATATGACGTGGTGTGCGTTGGTATCGCACCCCATAATCAACCTTAGTCCTTTAGACTCACACTTTCTTACCAAGACCACGACTTCCTTCGGTGGGCACTCCGCACTGTCATACGGAATGTAGGTAGCGGCAAGTAGAATATCCCTTGTGTCGCCGTTGCTTGTCATGTACCTGACCCTTACTGTGGTCAGGACTCCCGAACAGTGTTTAGGCACCGTCTCCACTGTAGTCCCTTAGTAATAAGGCATGTCCACGTTGAATCGGTACTGCCACTGATCAGTTTGTCACAATTGCTTAGGCCTGCTATCTTGCCTTTATGAATCCACGGTTCTTGGCCGAGGCGCTTTTGCTATGGTGCACGTTTATCTGCGTGAACGAGATTGTGTGTACCACATGCTCATTTTCCGACATTAGACTCCAACCATGCCGTGTCGGTCTGGCCCTTGTAGTGCAAGATCTGCGCACCCCTCTAGAACCAATTCTCCGTGAAACTTGGGAAATAGGGTCCATTGGATGCGTTGTCGATTTCCGCTACAAGTGCCAGCAACACTTTCTTTCCCTCATCGTCACTAAGGCGTACCTCTGGGTACCCAACAGGGATGATAGCTATCTTAAAGACAGTGGCCACCACCCTGCTATAGATCCCCGAGGCAGCCCTACGAGTCACCTCTTCAACTTCCTTGGGGTGGAGCCGTCTGACCGCGTCCTCTTGGGTCTATCAGTGTGCTGTCCGGCCTACGATTTCCCTCCAGTGCGCTCCTTTCTTAGCTCCGACCCTATTAGGGGTTACCAAATCTTATGTCAATTTCTTTTTTGGGCAGCTTCCTTCCCAGTGCCCTTACCGTCTTGAGATCCTCCGGTATTTGCCATCGGGTATACCCCCGCAGTCGCCCGAGATGTTTGCCTTTCCTGAACCTTGTGTAGAGCCAGGGAGCCCCGTAAGTACTGGCACTTTTAGTATACTTTCTGTATTTACCTGCATTTTCATTTTGCAGGCGTCGCTTCTCTGCCCTCGCTCGCCACGACTCCGGGGCACCCACTGGGGAGACCAGGTATGACTCCGGTAGTCTCGCCCCCCTCCCCCCCACCCCCCCCACCCCCCCCCCCGACAACCCATTACGGTCCTATCCGGTCACCACCCGGCACTGTCTAGGCTGAGGGGGATTTTTCGTCGGCTGATAGGGCAGCCAGATCTTGCTGGTTAGACCGATCCGGGCCCCTGTACTATCCGGCGGCCTGGGAGAATCAGATAACTCAGTTTTCCCAGTGTACCCTCCGGCAGTCGGCCTAGCCCCTCGCTGGAGTACTCTCGGAGTACACCGCGTAATTGTGCTATTGTGAGTATTGTAAAAATGTATCTCACCTGGTGCGACCGCCTTCGCTATGCTGGAAGATTACCCTTAGCATATAATCGGACCGCAGGAACCATCCTTGTATCCCTCCTCTCTCAGGCGGGAGAAAAGTAGCCAAGTCTTTCGCCCAGCCCGGAGAGAGAGCCCATTCACGGGAGCCTTTCAACAGTAGAGGATTCGCATTACGGGGATCCGCATTCGCAGAAGAGCCCATTTTACCGGGAGTCCTTCCATCTGTACCCTCTCCCCAGACTAGGTCCGAGGTTGTCCTCGGATCAACCAGAGGAGTCCCGCCACCGATCCTATTCGGGTTCACGTCAAGGTGGCAATCCTCGGGAGGAGATCTGACTATGTTACCAAAGTTACATTTGTTTAAATCAGTTATATTAATTGATTTAGTAAAATAAAATTCTTTATACTCATTACACGTATTGTCAGAATCGGGGCCTTTTGTAATAAGTAAAGAGCAATTTTTAACATAATTCGAGATCAAAGTGCAACTGATTTTTTTCAGTTACAGAAATTGGAAAGTTTATTCTAAACATGTTAACGCTCACTCAGTTTTTAAAATCTTTGAGTTGGCCTTAAATCTCATACGGAAAAAATAGCCCCGACATTTCGATAACTTTGCCATAATGAAGCAAATGGTACATTTTCGTCTTTAAAATGTTATCTGTTAAGCGAAAATATAACTGATTAAGCTCTCCAGCTAGTATATTTATATGAGTTGCAATACTTTTTTAAAGAGAGTCTTCGCAAATGTAATGTCTGTATACAAATGTATAATGTTGACAAATGCCAGTACTCAGCTTGTCTTACTTAGCCATATCGCCTAATTGTACAGCGAAAGACTTTCGCTCCTCTAGAAATAATCTTTGCTGGAGATACTGGATAGCTGCAAACACGATTGCTAAGTCTAGTTAAACCATATTTAGTCAAACCCTTTTGGATGCAGCAGCGAAAAATGTTGCTGCTGGAGCAAAATATCTGGCTATAGTAGCTACGGAGTTTCTAGCAACAGATAGTGTGTTTTCAATATAGCAAAAGTAATTTTGCTAGAATAGCCAAAAATTTAATAGACCCAATACAAAATTTTGTCGTTACAGCCATAATGTATTTAGCAAATATATTTTGCTGTCTTAGCAATTATATTTCTATGTGTGCGGAGTTTCAAACTCCAGTGTGATCGGACAATACGAGGGCTCGATGAGCAACATTCAATGCCCGAGTAGCAAACAATATTTGTTTATATTCACATAAAATTGCATTACGCGTCCTCAAAATGGGCGTAAAATGAAAAAATTTACGCACTCTGTATCAAAAAATATCGTACATAACTCGTTTGGACGGTTTACACACTCGTGCGATTACATAACACTCGTCTGCGACTCGGGTGCGGCGATCTCTACTCGTGCGTAAAATCAAATTTCACGCACTTGTCGCATAATATACTATTAATTAATTATTTAACTTAATTATAATTTTTTAAGTACTAATTAGGTGTAGTATTTATTGCTGTACAACTTAATAATTAATAATTCTGAGAAAACGTACGAACTCTTTGATGATTTGAACCGATTTTATATTTTTAAACTTATTACGAAACCGTATATTGTAACGGAACTTAATTAAAATTTCTTGGATATCTTTTAACTCTTATTTGTCAATACTATCCATACATATTACATAAAATACGTCATTGTGCCACCAATTGATTCAATGAGTATCTCAATCATATTAATTAAACTAATAATCGGCTTACACAATCTCATAATTATATTACATAAAGCACCCAATCAAGCAATTCCAGGAACCAGCAAATACGATCATGCTCATCAAACCTTATAGAGAGCACAACATTCACCCAACGATTTTTCATCAATAAAACAGGCGCCTGCAAAGGACGCGAAAGAGAAAAATCAAGAGCATCCAAGGCCATTCGACGAATTCTCGCCTTTGAAGACCGAGCGCACGAGCGCGTCGAGCAAAAGGAGGCGAAAGCAAAAATGACGAGCACACTGCAAATCGCAGGCCGGTGAATGCCTATACTCCCTCATTTGCGTACGCTACGCGCGCCCGCACGGAAGGCGACGTCATTTGCGTTGAAATGCGTTTGAATCGCTCGCAGGCGCGAGGCTGAGTGCTACGGGCGATCGAGGTTAGTGCTCATTTTGCGCTGGGACGAATGAGGAACAGTTTACCGGGGCTATTTCGTCGAGTTTTGCTGCCGCGCGTGAGAGGCGTGCGCTCTGGATTCTTTTGAAATGTGCGTCGATCGAAATTTGCGAAGATTAGGGAGGGAAGGATACTTTTACGTTTTGTACTTTTATGACGCAGTTTTGTTGGCTTTTGAGATTTTTGGAATTACATTTGCATGTTCATGTTCCAGGTGACAATCAAGTAAAATATAGGATCGGCTTATGTAATTTATTAATGAAAATCGATGCTAGTCAGCAATTTTATTTATAAAAGCGAACGTTTTATTAACATTTTTAATACATTTGTAAATTCGGTACCTACTATTCAATTACCGCCGCGGTCAAAGGTACAATTTAAAATTTTGTCTCAATATAAACTCAATTTTAAATGTAACATCGCTTTAATCAATAATATATATTTCTTTGAAAATTTTTGAAAATAGTATTTTACTAGTGACATGCAAGAACAAATAATATATTTTAAAAACTTACAGACTAAACTAATTATTTAAAAATTTAAATACATTTTTCGCATGTTTCTATTCAAACAAATATGTACATTTGATGTACATATCAATAGGATAGCTCTGATATCCGTGAATAAAATATACAACCAAAAATAAAAATCTCCATGACACGGCTCATGTTTCTTGTGCTCCTCGACACACAAATCCTGCGCTTGTTTCGCTTATTAATTTAAGAGCAGCAATTATCACTGAACTAGAAAGAAAAATGTGCAACCTACCGTCGCTTGCTCACGGCGAAATTAGAAAATGTCTCATCTCGTGAGCCGCGAGAAAAAGGGGTTGAGACAAGAATAACACAGAGAGATGTGCGAGGCTTCAGGATGGTGGAGAACGAGAGCCCATGACGAAACGGAAAAACTCATTACCACGTCGTGCGGGCCGAGGACGAGAATGAGGGGCCATAATATCGCGAATTCACACGCACTCCACACGCAGGATAAAGGTTATGACACGACTGCTTGTCACGTGGGCGTGCGATTATGTTTATATAGGGATTCGCGGCAATTGCAGAACTAAATTGCACACAATATAAATTGATTTATATTGACGATCAATTTCATTAAGCGATTGATTCTGCCGTAAATAATTTTTACATAAAATTATTCAAAAATCAAACTATTATATAGTTGACTCGATAATTCGAAGTTTTTTTTCAGTCCCTGACAACTCCATCTCTAAATATAATCAATGGTAATAAATTTGATAATTCAAATTTTTTTTAATTCGATTAATTCCATTCCAATGCTAAACAATCTGAAAAATTCTCGATAATCAATTCGAATTTTCACAAATTTCTCTTTCTTAGTTACTAAGTTATATTCTAAAACTTATTTTTCGGTCCATTCAACTTTAAATTATCTAAAGTCGATTTTACGAATCAGTACATTTATCTTTTTCTAATACGATTTGAGAAGTATCTATTTCAATCCAAGAAAACTAGTCTATAACTGAGATACAACTACAATATATGGAAAAACTGTGTCTTACCAAAGCCTAACTGTTACTACTGAATTATATATATATATGAAATATTTATAAAGAAATGCTTTCCACTGATAAGTATTTACCTATCATTTGATCACTATTAAATATTAAAAAAAAATTTAATGAGTAACAATTATTTTTGACATTTCTACATAAATAAATAATGCATATAGAATACAAAATATTATTCCAATCTTGCTCTAACTGAAGGAAAATATTTAACCCAATAACTGATCAGACTCCTAGAATAAAGACATTTATTTAAATAGCATTCAAGCTCAAAATAATCCTTATTCAACACCCAAAAAAAACCCCGCAATTTGCACCCCACTCCCCCTAACACATCCCCATTAAACCAAAACGAAATAAAGATTTTTCAAATACCACGAGAGCCGCTCGTTAAACATCGCAGCAGCCTCGTGCCGCAGCCCTAACGCTCGCGCGGCGCGCGGTGCGAGGCGAATCCACAGCGGCAAAGGCGAAACTCTCCGAGCACGCAAAGAAGGCGAGCACGCGATACTCGCGTCGTATATACGTGTTTTGCGCGCGCCCGGCCGGCTATTGCGGAGAAATTCTCGCCGCCGAGATCACAGGGACGCGTCGTCGTGTGTCGCGCGTGTCCTCTATTTCTCGGCGGTGGTGCGCGGCCATTAAAACTGGCCGGATGTCGAGCCGCGGGAGCGAAGGTCGATCTTGGGAATTCCTCTCGACGCTGCCCGCTGTTCTTCTCTATCGGTCTGCAGTACGCCTCTCTTTCTATCTCTGTGGCGCGGATGCATAGAGAGCGGAGGAGAGAGAGAGAGAGAGAGAGAGAGAGAGAGAGAGCGTTTTTTGCTATTTAGCCAAGGAGATTGAGGATGCCTGCGCTCAGAGTGAACTTTTGCGACGAGGTGCGTGTGATAGCTGCTGCTGCAGGTATTTTCAGATAGAGATGGTGTGCTGTTTTGGAGGAAAGTAGGTGAAAAGACGAAAAGCTATTTAGTTTTACGTAGGTAAATTAGTTTTAGTATAAGGGTTGGTTAGTTTTAGGAAGTGTAATCAGTTAGACCAGGAAAAAATGTTCCACATATGGCCATGTATGACGCCCCGTATATGTGGCAATAAAGTATGAATTTTGTCTCCATATGGCCATATATTATATTATCCGTATATGGACATATACGGCCATATGTGACTTACATGTATTTCCGATTTGAGCTTTTGTAATAACGCTTGAAGAACTGAACTGCAGATAGATCTAGCGCTAAATTTTGGATGTATCATTCGGATGATAACACTTGTTACGGGAGAGAAAAAGTAGCGAAGAACTGACGGACTAATGTTTTGATATTTTTATTTTAATGACATTAAATAGTACATTATGTAACAAGGGCAAAAAGTAGAATATTTTTCCCGCGGGTGAGTTTACTGCCTGAGCAAGCGAAGCGAAGCGAGGGTAGTATCATCCGAGGGAAAAATCTACTTTTTTCTCGAGTTACATATAGTACTTTACGCCCATCTCAACTGTGGCCACTTTTTGACTTGGAAAGCAGGACTAATGGATTGACGAAGAGTGTTTGAAAACGTGGTCGGTGCGCGGTGTGGTCGGCGCTGCTCTACTCTCTTAGTAATAGTTTTTCGTATTAAATATTGAATATTCTAATAAATTTTGAATAGAATGTCTATGTTTTAATTTTATTGGGTAAAACATAACTTATATTGTTAAAAGACAATCGAAAATCAGGGTTATTGGTAGAACTTGATTAAATAAAGGAATTTGGACTAGTTTCTAGTGAAGTCACTTTTTTCCCACGCATGCGGGAAAAAAGTAAATTTTTCCCCCTAATCTATTTTGCAGGGAAAAAAGTGTTAATTTGGTCTCGCTTTTCAGGGAAAAAAGTGGCTATTTTCGTTGAGATGGGCATAAAATTATTCATGTGTATACCATGTGAGATCGTAACGAAAAAATAACTTTCTACGTGCAGTGTAGACCTATTCAGGGTAGACCATCAGGATGATACTTCGCAAATGGAACTCCATTATACGTAGTAAGCAATTTTATTTTATTTAATAATTATAATTTTTTTACAGTTCCACAAGAATATAATAGGAATAATTATCAAATTTTTAAGATTGTGTAGCTCCTCTGTAGGTCACACGGAGGTTACAGATAAGTTCCGTATGATTTTCCAGTAGAAAACCGCATCGAAACTCCTCTTTAGATACGCATGGGACCCACATGGATTTCGACTTATTATCTAATGGAAATCATATGAAACCACATATATATTATGTAGAATCCCATATGGTTTCTACGCGACATATGCTTCTTAACTATTATCATTCGCCAATCGGATAATGACCACGGTAGGCCCCACTTATAGGTATAGAAGAATGTAAAAATTGTGTATGTATTGTAAATTATGTTTTATATTAACGCATCTTATACTAACATAATTTTATTAAATAAATCAATAATGTTTAATAATTTATACAACTCAATAAAGATCAGTATTATATAGAATTTTGAATACGTTATTATATTTTCCTATAATCTTATGATGCTATATGTATCTGTCATTGTAACATCGTGGTCTTTGTTGTCATCGTCGTTATCGCAATGATTTAATTCCACTTCCAAAAAATTCTCGTTTATAAAATTAAATGAAATCTGATTTCTATAAATTTTAACCAAATCTATATACACTTAAATTATGAAATTGATAATTTTACACTACACAATATTCAACGCAACCTCCAAATTCTCATGACATTCCAAAACTCAACAATAATGATCTCACTTCCGCGAAGTGCCTTTACAATACCCTCTCCGCGTAAATCTCTGTTCCACGTTCAAATTTCACCGCGCAACGACGACACTTAAACCGATCAAACTCTTCGCGGAGAATCGCGCTCCAGTTCCGCCGCGTATAAAGCTCGGCTCGCGAAGAGGACGACTTCCGTTCTCCTCGACAGGAAACCGCCGAAATACACGGAGAGACGAGAAAACTCAAACAGCCCTCTACGCCGGCCCCGTAGTATATCTAAGCCTCTGCGCGCGCGACCTTCCGCTGCTAGCGCTTCCTAAACAAGTGGAACTCCGCTATCCTTGCACACTGCACTGCACCCACCCGCGCGTCATCGGGAGCTCGCGAGGCGTCTGGAAAACTACGCGAGCGTCGCGCGCACCGCTATAAAGCATTTTGCGATTTCGCGCTAGGCAAAAAGTGTGGTGGAGTGAGAGAGAGAGAGAGAGAGAGAGAGAGAGAGAGAGAGAGAGAGAGAGAGAGAGAGAGATGTGTTCTACGTGAGTATATGGGAGAGGGATGAAGCGAGGAAAAAGTCACGAGCGAGGAGAGAGATAGAAATATGGGATGATTCTCTTCTCTCTCTTCTCTCTTCTCTCTCTTCTCTCTTCTCTCTCTTTTCTCTTCTCTCTCTTTTCTCTTCTCTATCTCTCTATTTCTCTCTCGCTCTCTCTCTCTCTCTATCTCTCTCTCTTCTCTCTTCTCTCTCTTCTCTCTTCTCTCTCTCTTTCTCTCTTGGGCGAGAACTTTATACGCCGAGAGATCTTCCTCGTTGCTTTACGAGTTCCGACTTTCGACCCTCCGCTAGAAAGAGAAGATAGAGAGAGAGAGAGAGACTTACGCCCTCTTGCCCAACTTCGACCTTCCTTTCTTCTTCCTTGTCTACTTCCTCTTCTTCTTATTTCCTTTTTCACGAGCGACCTGGTAAAAACTATTTCAAGTCTAGGAAATTTCTTGAGATCTCTGCGCAGCAGCTCTCTCCCAGTTCTACTTTACGCAGATGCGCAAGTCGGTTCTTTCGGGGAGAGCAGAGGCGTACTACTTTTCGACGCGCAAGATGTGAAAACTCGTTATTCGGGCTTTAATTGGAGTGTGGGGATGGATTTATTAAATAATGGAAAAGTTCCTGGAGAGTTTCTTGCGAACGGTTGTCTGAGTCTTTAGGGAGACAAATTTTCATGAGGTTGTAATGTAGCTATCAGAAATGTTTCATTGGTGCTAGTTTGAAATTTATATAATTACTATCCAGGGGTAAAAGATGATTTGAATACTACGTTATTCATTTATATATTTTTGTTTCTTGAGCTAAATTATTTTCTAATTAGTTAAAATAAATTCTTTCTTAATGACAGTTACTTTTATAATATGCTGATACCTTTTTGTCAAAAATACTCAAATGCTAATGAATTTAATAAATTATAATACATACGCAGCTTATAAATATGAAGTTTCAATTTTTTTAATTAATTATTTCATGAAAAAATGTACTACACATTCTTGAATACAATATTACCAGAATTTAGCGGAAATCCATGAAAATTAGGTCACCGAGATGTTAATTAATTTACGAAAAAATCTATGCATTACATTAACATACACGAGAACACAACGGATCCATTACAAACATTTTACACATCGTTGCGTAAACCTTGCCTCTTTTGTTTTGAAAGAGCTGTAGCAGCGTGTTGTACAGTTTAGCGTACAGCAAGCGCATAAATAATGGATACGACGAAAAGGTGATTAAATATTAATACGGCAAAGCGAATTCTCGCGTTGCATTTATTAATATCCGTCCCATCCATCCATAACTCCGACATTTCCCATTATAAAACATGTGACGCGCTGGCATAACTCCATATTTATACTCTCGCCGTGCGACGCAGATATTATTATTATTATTATTATTATTATATAAATAGCCCATCGTGCGATAAAATGCACGCATGCGTTCATTTTCATCGACTACGACGACGCGTAGGTATCCACTTTCTGATTGATCGAAAAGGGCGCGCGGAAGCTCTTGCACCGCTCGAATGTATATAATACTATACACACACGTGTCGGTGTGTATCACACCGAGCGCGAGCGTATAAATTTTCGCCCACCCGATGCGGCGAAATACGACAAACTTTTTTATGAAAAATCAGCTCGAAGTGACAAGGAAAAATTCGTCCGAGCTTCCGAAACGCGCAGCCGCGCTTCGGTACCGAGAAAAATGGTAGTTCCACTGTTGTACTCCACGTGAACTGTAAATATTCGCTTAACGCAGAGATAGAATGCAGGTAATATCGTGTACGGCTTCATTTATCTCGGTAGAGATTGTGTATTTACTGTGGAGTATACGGCGGTATGTCATAGAGCTTTGATTTAAAGTAAATATTATATGAAATGATGTTACGACACATTATTATGGTTAACTAAATAAACTGTTGAAATTGTTGAATAAGACAAATCGATTATAAAAGAACAATATTATTTGTTTTATCTATATATTTTCATAGTTGATTTGAGTTTTTCAGCAAAACTCTTTGTTTAATTATGATACCGTTCTTCAAAATTTAGGCGCCATGTCGAGCGACTGTTTAAAAATCGTCGAAACAAAAAAAGTGCAGACACTGCATTATGTGTATTATATGGAATAAAGGTGGAGCATTATATATAATATGTAATAATATGTATAATATACACCCTGCATATCAACTTTTTGCACTATAAAGTTAGGTATGTCACAACTTTTGTGTTATGGAACTACATGTGGAGTATGAAACGCACCTGTCTGCAACTTTATAGCGTCAAAATTTAAAAACATTACAAATACAAATACACACAAATACATACTTATAAAAATATGTTTAATAAATTATACTTGAAAAGAAAAGCAATCACTGCATTAAAACAATCGTCATGCACAAGCATACATAATTTTATTTGTGTCATCAACTGCTTTTCAATATAAGTTATTGTAGCTTATCATAGTTTGGAACCATAGTCATTTTATATAATGTTTATATATCCTAAAGTTTCAGACTCCACAGTAAATTTTTTATAAAATCAAGTCAGTTTATTATCAATGTTTATAATTTCTATGCTATTGTAGTCAAAGTGCAACAGAGCATATATCAGATAAGAAAATTGTCCGAACGTTTATTACGATTTCAATATGATATTTCCAAAACAGGGCGTACCATCAATTCCATGTCAACAATAAGACGCTGCAACAACAACTCCATGTGCAAGATACACATTATCTTATCCAAACAATTGCTCCCGAGGTACAACTCAATCGTCCAAAGACGCACTTAGATATACATGTATATCGAGGAGAGAATGGAAATTGAGATCCTATCGCTAGGTATTATGACAATTCGTTCGCTCATTCGAGCGTGTAGCAGCAGCACCAGCCTCGAGGGCAAAACGAGGCGATCGTTATATTATAAAGCGATGCTCGAAGGAGCAGCATAGCCTAGGAAACAGCATAGCAATGGAAACAGGAATATGGGAAGGACACGGCCGAGGGAGCAACAGCCGGCGAATACCTTAGAAGGTTGTGGAAATGCATAGAAATATATGCGTGTTCGTCTCTATGTATAGTATGTACATTGGGTAAATAGTCTAGTGGTAGGCTTCGTTAATTCAGTCGAATACCTCGTCTAGTAAAATAAAACAAAATTATAAATATTATAAAAGATATTTATTTTAATTTACTGATTAGCAAAATTATTTAATAACAAGTATTGTATACTGCATCAGCTACATTATGTGTATCTAAATGCACCATTAATTTCTGATAGATAATTATATAGTTTACTATAAGAATATCAATACTAGTTACAATTTAAATTTAATGTTGTTTAATAATTAGCATATACTGCAGTGAATATCACATCATCCATACATGTTGCTTCAATATTATCCGTTTTCCTGAAAAAAAGACCACTCATTAGCTATTGAAAAGTAGTTCGATCGATTCGATAATTAAATAATATGAAGCAGTATCTTATAATAGATCGAATTATCATTTGTTTTACATAATGATATAGAAGGCATAAGTACCCACATTTCACATTTGAAGCAGTTGTTTAATAATACTAATTAGTATATCATTATATTGCAGTAAAAATTTCGTCATCAACGTAAGTTTATTCAATATTACACATTTTAATTCCTGCAAAAATGATCATCAATGATAGATTGTACGATGATCGCTATCTCCATTTAAAAATCATAATAGATATAAAACAAGGATTGAAGTAGTTGAAACATTAGTTTATAGCAAGATTAGTATTTGTTTGTAAAGTTAACATTTGTTCTGCCATCTATACGTATCAAGCAATACTACCGTAGTTACTTTTAGTAACACTTTAGTTCAACCAAACTTTAACAAAGTTTTCATACTTGAATTTTCGTCTTGAATATTTACCAGATTATTTTCAACTAATTCATATTCTAATTTGATACAAGTTCATTTAATTCATAAGTCTTCAATTTTACGTTCCAATTAATTACTTTTCCCTCCACGCAGCAGAGTATATAAAACCAGAAACCCAGCGCGTACTTCCAAATGAAAAAATTACAGTGTTCCGTCATTTAACGACGCTGCTCTACCTAACTGGAATCCTATTACGCTCCGCGCGCTACACGCGTCATTATGGCCCGCCCGTTCGAATAAAGCAAATTTATTCGAACGGGCGCGCGAGCACTCCCCCAGCTCGAACAACATCAGCGAGCCTTTCTCGAAAGATGACGCTTTCAGTTCCACCCCTTTGTTTGCGCTCTCGGCACAGTTTACGAGTTCAAAGGCCTATCTGGCTTCGGAATCGCCTGCTCCCTGCGCCCGCCGTCGCTCGTTTCGACTTGATGACCCAGCGTCGAGACGTACGGAGAACGAGTCCTGCGCGCGTCGGCTCCTTCTTTTACTTATAAGCGCTGAATGCTGCTGCATAGACGAGACTGAGATAAGGGCTATTTTTGCCCGCGAGCCACTAGCACTTTGCTGCACGCGTCCTGCTGCTAGCACCGGAAGCAAATTGGTCGTACACTCGCTATCTTCCCTTTGCCGTGTCTCCATCGTTGAGTTTGCGCTTTTTACGCAATTTTGAGGATGCCTCATTATTTCGATCTATTTGGTTGTTTGCTTTTCGTGGCTAAATTGGGTGTATATGCTCAATTTTTACGAGATCTTGTAGATTAGGATAAAGATAGTAAATCAGTTAGTCATTTATATAACTCATTCCAAATCGTATTATGTGTTAAGTATGACTTTTATTGATAAACACAGAGGGGAAGTTAATATAGTAATTTAAATGAATTATTAACGAAGCTTTTCAATATATTTACTTAAATAATTTAACAAACAGATAATGATGTTTCCTAATATGCACATGTCAACTACAGTTCGGACTGTCAGAATGCATTCAAACCAATAAGAATTAGGCATTATTTTGATATATTGAAGTTGACTGCCGTTTATTTGTTGCATGTACATGGAAGGATAAAAATTACGTCAAAACTGATGGAAAGATTTGTTAGCAATTCACTGCACGTTAGTTAGGATGATGAAAGATTTATTTACCTATTAATACCTAACCATTCGAAATCTCAATTAAAACGTAGCAAAATGATAAAATAATCCCCGCTACATTCAAACTATATCTATATAGCCCAAATAGAGTAATGATTTTCGTAACGACCTCCGGAGAAAAAAAAGCTCACCCGAAAACACGTATAAGATATCCACTCAAATTTAATTGACCTCCATTTCAGTTTCGTCAATACATATACGCCGAACCTCCGAAAAAGCAGAGTCCAAGAGCGCGCAGGTGGCACGATGTCCTTTACCGGGCAATCGAGAGCGAAAATTTGTCCCAACTTTCCTCGGTATATAATACCCGAGAAACTCGTGATCGTTATAAGAGGGACGCAGACACGCGCGCACTTGTGTGTGTGTGTGTGTGTGTGCATTATACGCATTATAGCCGTAAGCGCGTATAGTATCAATATAATGATGCCGAGATTACGCGACTGGAGCGCTGCACTGCAGCGTCATTATTCGCGACGACGGCAGCCGGTCGGTCTGATCGAGAGCAATCACGAGAGATCCGAGAGGCAGGTGCGCACGCGTATACGCAGTAATGTCCCCAAAATCATGCGTACACCCGCCGCGGGCTCGAGATGTCCAAGAAACGCGGCTGCAAGTATACGCGACTATAACAAGGAGACTCCGGACCTTTCAGATCATGGATTTTGACCGAACTTTAACCGATGCATTGTCTAGTCCTATGACGAAGGTTCTGATAGTTTTTTTTATCTAGCAAGTCCTTATAGAGTTGATATGAACCATTAACGTTTAATGTTAATGCAAAAATTCTTGATTATTTATATTTTAAGCATATGATAAAGTTCATGTGTACTTGTTGCAGTTTAATATTCGTACATCCTACCTGCACCGAAAGTACCTGCACTGTACCCTTGCTTCGGCAGGGCCTGCAACGCCCTCGCAGTAATCACCTACTTTTCGCCTTTGATACACAACATATCATTGAAACATTTTTTTGCATAGAATTTAAACTAATGTTATGTATTTTTCTTTTTTATTTATTTACTGTAAAACCTAGTTGTACTTAAGGATGTATTATGTATCTGTTAGGTATAAGGATATATTAGAAGAAAAAAAGTATTCAAAACTTCATTATATGAGAGAGGTGTGAACTCTCGTTATAAGTATATATATATATATATATATATATATTCGTTGTATTTGAAAAATACGGCCTAGATAAATAGGAGTGAAATTTCAAGTGAATAACGTGAAAATAGAAACAAATCTTACTCTCAATAAATATGCCTGTCATACCACGGGAACGGATTGATAAATAAATAAATCTACTTATTTTCCCTCAAACTTAAGATCTTGACGTCAATTGTCTGCTCTTAGAATAATATTTTAAAATCAATTTTTTATAAATAAAAAGTATTTATTATGTGAATGAGAAACGAGGCACGTTTCTTCTGATTCTGTAAATAAAAATCGCTGCCAATTCATTGGCACTTAACTTCCTCAAACTTTATAAATTATTTCAATATGAAATTATTTATTCTATTTCATTGTGTGGTGCAAAATCAATATGATTTTCTAAAAATTACACTAAATTGATAATAATATTTCTAACATAAAAAGAAAACAGAAAAACTAAAACTCAAAAATCGAAAAATCGAAAAATAGCCAAGACAACACTATACTATACACTGTATTTACTATACTTATTTAGCAGATTATCCCACACTAGCTAGTACATATTAATAGATAAATAGCAATAACTGTTATTAATGTAGCATTAACTACTAAAATAAAAGTAATTATTGCGACTGTGCAACTAATAAGGGGAGACCATGGAATCAGGGTCTTGGATTTTTATGAAACTTTGGGGATCGACTTTTGGAACCAAAAACTGCAGCCCAGTATCCGTAGTTTTATTCCATGAGACGTTAAATCTGAGATAGTACCAAAAACATTATCATTGCTCATATAGGCAATGCTAAAAAACAAATATATATATAGATATACTATCAATGATAATGAAATACTCCGTATCTACCGTACAAAGGCCCATGGGATAAAACCACGAGTATTGGGTTTCGTTTTTAGGTACCAGAAAATGGTCCCTAAAGTTTCATTAGAATCGGTGACCCGGACTCCGTGGTGCCCCATTGTAAATCCCGCCATTACCATACGAAATAGTAATTTTTACTAGACCATTTCCTCCATATAGTCGCGATTTTTTTATTCTAGAAATTATTTAAAAGGAAGAGCAGAGTCTACCCAAAATTAATGGTTAAAAAAGATAGATAGTTATCTGTTCTTTTGGATAAATTTACAATAGATTTATTATAATATTTCTGATATACCAAAAAACTGAAAATCTTTGAATATTCATATTAAAATGAAAATAATGAGACCTGATTGGTAAAAAAATGACTGCGCCGTACTCGAGATATAAGCGATCAAAAACTCTTCAAGAAACACATATCCTCAATATCTAATAGAATTATTTTTTTCTATACAAAAGAAAAAGGTCAAGGCTCAGAAATTTAACTGAACATTCTTCTCCATATTCCTAATCATATCAGTTTTTAAAAAAAATTTCCGTCATATGTTTCTGAGGTATAACCGTTTAGACAATAAATGATATATCTCTCCTTATCCAAACTTTCCGATCGGAAAAGATAGGTAATTTTATGTTATCTTATCTTTCAAATGACTTTTCGCTGGATCGATGATATTATTTCTAAGGTATTAAAAAACCCTAAAAACTAAAATCCAAGAATCAGAAACCACTAAAAACGAAACGTATAATCGAAAAAAAAATTATTTTACCGCCTTCCTTTAAGAGACAAAAAAAAATGAGCCCTGAAACATTACGTTTCACTGTGTATATGTGGAGTAATGCTGTCCATACACACATACATACACACACACACACATGCACGCACTGACGCACGCATGCATGCACGCACACACAGACACGCATCCGTACAGATATTTTCTGAAAATAGTGTATTTTGATTTCTTAAGTCTCGAAACATGTTTCTAACATGTTTTTAGCAAAACTTTTTTTTACTATCACAAAGCTTCCTCTTTGAGGAAACAAAATAGTACTATTAACAAAGACTATTGGAAAACGAAGTTATGATTTTTCAATCAATAAATACTTGTAAAGAGAGGTTGCAAGTTATTTATTTTGTATCGGATATTTTTTGTGCATATCCGTAATAAAATAAATTCTTATAATTTTTCTAGAAAATTTTACTATAAATTAATAAAATATAAACACTGTATAATAAATAATTGCAGTGTTTGCTTGAGAAAAATCAAACTTTTCCTTAGTACGGCAGATTTAACATTAGTTTTACAAAACTATAAAAAATACAATTAAATTAAAGCATTAAACATGTATTTAAATGTATTCCATTCCACGTAGTACTTCGGCTTCCAATACTACTACACTCTAGAATTAATACAGTCTCACTTACAATAATAATATTACTTTTAAAAGACTAGTTGTATTTTTATTTTTTAGTTGTATATTTTGATTACTCTAAAAGAATTGAAACATATTTTATTTCGCAATAATTTTGAGCAAACACTTTCACATTAAAATCTGACCAACGGGTACCGAATAAGTTGTACCCGGGCACCGAACATCATCGAAATTTCACAAAAATACTTTCTCTCATCAGTTTTTATTAAAACCGTACGGGGCTAATAGAGCCTTAAGGGCGAGAGCACAAGCGCGCGGCCATCGAGAGCGAACGAGACGTCTCATTACGCGAATTTGTATCGCCTCTGCGCCCGAGGAGTGTAGCGCGCGCGCGACGGTGCGCCCGACAGAGAGTATACACGGTGGAGAAGTTAAGAGACAGCGGATAATGATAGTGTTTTCGTGCGGTGGGGAGGGGAAAAAATGTCGCGATTACCGGGCGATTTTGCGGACCTCTCTCTCTCTCTCTCTCTCTCTCTCTCTCTCTCTCTCTCTCTCTCTCTCTCTCTCTCTCTCTCTCTCTCTCTCTCTCTCTCTCTCTCTCTTTCTGTCTTTCTCTCCCATATGCTTCTATAATTTCTATAAAGGAGAAGGAGAAGAGAAGCAGGTCAATTACGAAGCGAGTCGAAATATTTAAAGGGACCGCACACACGTAATCGAAAAGAGAGATCGATTTTATTTGAAGGTGAATGTGACGTGTATTTGTTAAAAATGAGCTGTATTTCGTCCTTATACAAAGAAACTTGGAGTAATGATGCTTATTTTATTTGTATTCTTAATTTTGTAAAATAAAAACTGTAACGTACGAAAAAGAATGACGAATTGAGTATCGATAAAATATATAATCGACGGAATTTAATCCGGAGATCCCAAGAGTGCGAAACGTTGATATCCTATCGCTGACTCGTCGTGGATTCTTCATCCGTGACAAAACTTAGTTATATATACACTTAAATCTTTAGCTGTTAGAAAATGTTAATAAAGTTTTGATTCTTTATGTACATTATAAAGCACCTTTTAATTAATTATTGCATGAATGTCTGATACAATATAAAACTGTGAGTTACATTTCATTTCATTGTACATTAAACTTTAAGTAAGATTCCCATTTATTATAAAAATTTATTTTATCTGATGCATGTAAAACCTTTTAATCAGTATATTATAAAGCCTTTGAAATTAGTAATTAATTAGAATTACATATATGTATATAGACTATAAAAAAGGCATATAAAATATTGGCTCGTGTAGACTGACAGCTAATTACATATGAATTAGAATTAAAATTAATTAATATGCAAAAACTGCCACGCAGCGTAAAGTTGAATAAATATATTTCATAACAAAATCGAATTATAGTAACTTTATTCAAATGAAAATCAGCCATTATAATTTACAATTTTTTCTTATATATGGAGAAATCTCCCAAACCTTTAACCTATATGACTCGAGGTTTCATAAAATATTGATGAATTTTAGTTGTGGGTTGTATCACGGTATTTACATATATTATAGTGTTTGAATGCTGGAAATAATTCAATTTTTAACTAAGTTTCCATTTCATAAATCATATATGTATCATATAAAATAGTGAAAGAATATAATTAAAGTACCTACCTATAAAAAAATTTTTTTTTTTTATTTCATTTTGAAACATGAATGGGACATAAATTTGAAACATTTTTAAAAATCATAAGGTAAATGTACTAGTAACTGGACACTTAGTGACACTATGACATTTTATCTAAAATATAAAGCAATAAAATCAAATTTAGACCGAAAAATCTTTTACTTATTGAAAGATATTACTATAGTCTCTCAAAGAGAAAACGAAAAAATATTACTTCTAACGACATTAAGTAAATTATAAATCAAAATGTTGGATAGTTCGATGTACCAGTACACGGCTACCCAAAATACAACTTTTGATGTCCTAGGGGATTAAAAGTTTCTAAAAATATGATACAGAACGAAATATTTGGGAACATTTAATACTAAAAAATTGCATAAAGTAGTTATTTATGGATTCGGAGATTAAAAATGAAGACAATTTTTTTGTAATTGTAAGAGAAATCATTTATTTTTCTTATTTATTATTAAATAAATAATTCACTTTGTAAATAGTTCAACAGTTCTGTAATCTTAATCTACTAAATAATTTATTTTATTCCCGACTCAACCGTGGACATTTTATTGACCTAGAAAGTGGGACAAAAGTAGCATATGATTCCCGCAAATCTACTTTTTTCCCGCAAACTTTCAGATAATATTTTAATGCGTAAAATACAAAACTACGTTATGAAATGTTTTGTACTAGAAACTAAATAGTTAAATAACAGTAATTAGTAGATATACATTACTAATTTCATCTATAAAGCTTATTAAAAAATAAAATCGTCTTTAGTGGCCAGGTACTGGGTAGCGGACAGTTATTGGTACGTCTAGCTTACATAAGAAAAAATAATACAGAATGTAGAAACAGAAAAATTATTTCAATAATCTGTAATACTGCATACAGCAAGTTATTTAAAACTAAAAAATCAAAATATTTGTATTATTTCAAAACATGTCTCTTTCAGAAACAACATTGTGACGTCTCCTTAAGAAAGAACGCAAAAAGATTAAGTATTTTCGAATTTTAGGAATTTCAGTGCTGCAAGCATGGAATTTGTCAGTTAAACCGAACGATGAAATTTCGATGCATATTAAATTATGCCCAGGCGAAATTACAAGCCAACGACTGCTGCTTCTTGCTGCTGCTGTTGCTGTTGGGCTGAGTCGCGCGGTGTCGTGCCACTAAACCTCGAAGTTAACCGGTCGCGTAATAACTCGAATCGATATTTAATGCGGGAAACTTAGTTTTAAGCGTATATACCTTGTATTTTTATATCGCCGTATGAATTGTTTAATATCTGCCATCGCGGAAGATGCTATCGTGCATACCTCGGTTCACAGCCCGGGTATAACGACAGAATTTTAATGGCAGTGATATTAAAAGATCATTACACCGCGGCAATTTTTATAAAAAAGAATTAAATTACGGCTCTTGAAAATCTAATTTCAAATTTAAAAGCGTTATGACTTTTAATTAAAATTTTCGATTTGACCTGAATAATTAAGTTTTAACTGGTGGCATTTTAATATTCATTTATTTCCATGGGGGAGACCAGTGTAAAGTGAACGTAGTAACTGTAAAAGTCGAAAATAATGTATTTTTCAGACTTAAAACATTACTTTGTAAGTTGCACAAGAAACTTCTTACATAATTAAACATACTAGAAACTTAAAGAAAAGTCATATATTAAGTTTAATATCATTTAGCTATTTTTTAAAAATACTGGTTCACTTTACCCGGGCCTTTCAGTGCGGGGTAAAGTAAACTAGAGGATAGAATTAAATATTTTGAAAATATTTTACTACTTTTTGTACATGAATAGATAAAAACGTTAATTTAGATAATAATAAAACGTAAATGATATCTTAAAACCTTTCAAATACTGTAAAATAGGAAACAGTTAAATATGCAGGTTATATTGGCCCATTTTGGCATAAATGCGAAATGCGTTGCAACAGAGGCTTTGTATACTATACTAGCACTAACCTTGATAAATATTTTGTTAAATTTTCCATCTGGCCGCTTCTAAATTAGTGTAATCGCATTTTTTTCCGGACCACATTACCCCGATTCACTTTACCCCGAGACGTCGATTCTTAAAAATGCTTGTTTAAAAACAAAAAAACAACATTTAAAGCTCTGCATTCTTGGCAATAGTAAGTTAAACGTATTTGAAATAATTAGAAAAAATTCTAGCAATAAAACTGATTATAAACATCTGTAATCGTTATAATGAATTCGACAAACCAACTTTCTTTTAAGATCGATAAATACAATTATTTTTCTTTTGTAGAATATTAATCGTTATGTAGTGAAACTTTTTTATTGTCATCCTTGCATAATTATCTTTCACTAAAATTAATATTAGGCATAAATAATAATTTATTGAAGAAATAATAAGCATGATTCACTTAACTCGTGTGTACACTTTACCCCAGTTTCCCCTTCATATTTATTTCAACTTTTTTTTCAACTTCACTGTTATAAAGAATAAAATTTTAATTAAAAGCACTTTTAAATAAAACCAATATGTGTTTGTAATCCACAAACTAATTCTTTAAAAGTTCTTACTTTCTCTATTATCAGACATGTATTGTAAGACACTGTTAATGTTTAAATATTTATTTAGTTTTATTTCAATTATGTTCTGCGCATGAAACAGAATTCAATTTATTTTCGATGCATTCGCATTTAAACGACAACCCGTGGCGCTCTACTGGTGGCTAAATAGTAGCTAACCCATCAGAGAGCAGTGAATACATTGTGTGGTATATGATAACATTCAAAAATAGAAAATCTAACAACTTATCTTAAACTTTTTGTACTAATATTACAGTATTTGAATTTAATACACTTAAAACATAAAAAAAAATAAACATTTTTTTTCTATCGTTATTTTAGTTCTAAATTAATTTATTTCAGTAATAAATGTAAAAAGTTCAAAATAATTTGTTAAATTTTCTATTATAGCATGTTTTCCTATACCTCGTAATATTTACTACTTTCTGGTGGGGTTGAAAAATTGTCCACCAGTAGGGCGCCACGGGTTATCGCTAGGATGCTTATATACGTATAGGAAGTATTATAGGCACCCTGCGTTGTCTACTGCAGCACCGCCGAATTGGAACTTTTCATTGTACTCTGTATCGTAGCATATATATGTATGGGTCAGTATATTATGTATTTAGGTATGATGTATATATATATATATATATATATATATATATATATATATATATATATATATATATATATATGTATATGTATATGTACATAAATACATAATATACTGACCCATAATCGGTACAATAGGACTTTCATAGGATCGTCGCTGGGTAAATTAACACGGAAATATGTAAGTTTAACATTTGTATTAAATCTTGGCGTCTAAGGCAGGGTCTGTCTACAATGCCTTATTGACGAGTCGAGTATAGATAGACCTGGGACGAAACGCGTAGGTTATTTAAGTTAGGTTATGTATATTCTATCCCTCTGCGTTACATGTATATATCTCGACGCCAATGGCAATCGTAATCATGCGATTTTTAATAAATTATTTTTTGACAAAAAGTACAAACATTCCATTAAACACGCCATTTGCGACCAAAACAATCAACTCCCAAAAAGTCAAAATCGAAACTCACATCAGACACAGAAAAATCGCAACAAATACAGCACGCCAAAAAAACAAATCCACAAAAATGCACTCAGGGGAGAAATAGGCGTCAGTGGATCGCTGGTGCTCCGCAGCATTCGTCGAAGGTATATTATACGTTCAGCTCTGGGATTCCCCGCGAACATAAGCCAGCGGCGCGTCGGCAGCGTTGCAACATGTCAATACGGTTTATACGACCCTAACGACGTAGTAGGGAGAGGGAGAGACAGAGATAGAGAGAGAGCGAGAGAGAGAGAGTGGTACAGAGAGAAAGAGAGAGCGAGAGAGAGAGAGAGTGGTACAGAGAGAAAGCTTGAGAGAGAGAGAGAGAGAGAGAGAGAGAGAGAGAGAGAGACCGTAGGGGGTAAACAAACCCAGAAATATGCCGCGCGAACGGATAATCGTTTTTCGATAATTGCCGCGCCGCGCACCGCCGAACGACTCCGGCCCCGCAACTCGACCGCAGAAAAGAGGGGCGCACACTCGCGGAAATATCTAAACTACGAGCCATGGCGATTTGGAATACGAAATGGCTGGAAAATTGAGAGCCCTGGGCTTTGTCTCTGTTTGTACCTCGGTTTCTACTGTTTACTTTGATTATATCCGTGGTCTGTAATTTTTGCAGTGCGATTATTTGTGTATTTGTCAGAAACAGTTTGTTGTTTATCATTAAGTAGGTTCTTTACCTATACAGGCGGGTATACGCTTACTAAAATAAATGTTAGGTAATATATTTTACTAATTGTCTGACAATTGCATAATATATTTATTTGTAAGATAAAGAAGCTATTAGGTACTTTCATGCAATTTTTTTCCGAAGGTATCTATGATTTGAATGAGCTACATAAGCCAACTTCTAACTTATCTCAAATTAATTTTTTTTTATACGTTTATTATAATCGGACTCTCGGCACTGTTAGTTTGTACACTGTGAAAGGTCGCGCACTATTAATAATTAAATTCGCGCTCTGTGAAAATATCCGCTTACACTCAGGGCCGACTACTAGATTACCGGAACCATGCACAAAGAAAATAATTTTTTTTAATGTAATACCCGAGCATTGTCCAACTGTGCATACTCATTGTAGAAGGTGTCTAAGTAGTCGCATTGGCCGATGACGAGATCCAGGTAGTGCGCTCCACAGTTTGTGGTGACTAGAAGTGCCTACAAGTTTCAAATGGTGTCTCGGTGGTTATAAATGTGAATGCTAGTTGCGGAAGGTATCCAGCTAAGAATGATAGCCGATGACGGGATCCAGATGGTATGCATCGCAGTTCTTAAAAAGTATCTAAACCTGGGCAGCAAATACTATGAAGCGGTCTATTTAGGCCTCATCCTCGATCACCATAATCACCCAGATACCATGTATAACTAGTATTCACACCTAGACACCAAAAACTATGGAGCGCACTGCCTGAAGTCTGGACCCAGTCATCAGCCACCAACCACCTTGATAATATCTGCAATTAATAAACACATCTGTATACCAAAAACTACAGAGTGCACTACCTGGACCTCGTACCGGCCTCCATAACCACTAAGACACCTTCTGCAATTAGTATCTACACTTATATACAAAAAACTACAGAGTGCACTACCTGGACCTCGTACCGGCCTCCATAACCACTAAGACACCTTCTGCAATTAGTATCTACACTTATATACAAAAAACTACGTAGTGTACTACCTGGACCTCGCCATCGGTCACCATAACCATCTAGACACCTTCTACAACTAGTATCGATATCTGTATATTAAAAACTACGGAGCGCACTTCCTGGGCTTCGTAATCGTCAACAATAACCTCCTAGATACCTACCCGACAACAGATTGCAAACTCGATCTTCATCAACGAAATATTCGGAAAGGCATTTTCTTTAATTATTCCTGAAAAATTCGGACTGATGGGAATTCGAACCTATGTCCCTGAAGCGATCTTTGAAGTAAGCGTCTTACGACTTAGTCCATCGACCACCATCGTATTTATTAAAAGTTATTCAAGAATTAAAAAAAAATTTAAATCGATATAAGTTTAGCCATTTAAAGATTATTTGAATGACGTCCCATCTACGTAACATTAAGAGATGCCACTATATAGGTCTAACATCATTCTCATGTTCAAAGAATTATAACTTTATTGATAATAGGTGGTTTGCTTGGTATAGTTTTTAAAGAACTGCTAAAAAGACTTCATACAAGGACCGAACTGTTACATTGCGCAAACTTATATAAATGTACACTCGACGGAACAAACATATATTCGAGTTTTTCGAATGTCTCCAACATCGAACATGGATTTGATATGAATGTTTATTTAAGAGAAAAATTATGAAGCGTAATTTCAACTGGTGCAGGGCTAGCTTAATAATGTTTTTTAGAAAAAACACATGATGTTTAATCAAATAACTTTTCGCATTAACCGCATTTAACAGGGGAATTCGATAAGGACGATTTAAGGGTTGATTCTGGTATTTTAAGAATAGTCTTAAAATACTACTAAGCATGTCCCCCTAAGGGTGATGGCTTACGGGTGATAGTTTTTTAAGTCAGTTTTCATTTGCCGTCTCGTTTGTGAAAAAAATTGTGCGAACGCACCCTTTTTGACCAAAATCCTTAGGGGTATTTTTTTGCTGAACCGTTTACCCTCTGTAAATGGGTGAAAATAAAGCAGCCTCCATTTGAAGTCATTTCTTAATGATAGCTTTTGTTGAAATCTTTCATTTTAGCCCTTTTCGAATACTAAAAGTTGTACCAAGTGACTATTTTATGACTTTGATCCTTAATATCTCAAGTTCCCTTGAGTCTACACAGTGTTCCTCAAGCATGCAAAAGCGGTCCGAAAATGGATCCAAAAACAGCTAATGCAGAAATTTTCTATATTGTTTTTAGATGAAAGAAATGTAAAATTGAAAATCCTAAGTGATCGGTTTCTCAAGTTATGGACGCTTTTGTGTTACGCTATGCGCATTCATGAATAGCCAAGTAGAGCAATTTGAGTACACACGTACAATTCTTTTAGTAATTCCGTGTAAAAAAATTGAGTATGTATTGATGATTATTTATTGTTGATATCATTATTGCTACAAATTTTTTTGATTGAAAAATTGAATGAAATCATTTAAAAATCATAATTTCCAGAACAAGTTTACTGAAACCACTTTTAGCGTAACCTATGATCAACGACGAGGACGTAGTGGTTAACTGATCACTTTTTTTGTTTTTTTGTTGTTTTTTTTTGTTTTTTTTTGTTTTTTTTGTTTTTTTTTGTTTTTTTTTTGTTTTTTGTTTTTTTGTTTTTTTTGTCCGTTTTTTATTTTTTTATAGGTGTAGCGATGAGAATTGTACGACAGCTTTCAGTAAATTTGGTAAATAAGTCTCACGATAATAACCGTTTACTTTATAACATTCCCAAAACTTCAAGAAATCACGATGAATCGACTCACCACTCTGCTCTGACCAAAAACCCAAGCCGTTATTTCTTTCAATGAACTGAAAACCGTCTTGTACATGTGATAGAATTACGTGAATTTTCAGTGTTTCTGAAAGTTTTTCAAGACTTTCTAAAGCTTCTTTCAGTTCTTTAATATAATTATCAAGTGAAGGTCCTACTTTTCCAGAGGTGAAACAACAATTTACCACCTTGTCCATTGCTTTGAAAGCTGCAATGTACGGTATAATTTTAAAAATACCTACATCTTTATATATTTCTGGATCTTTTAGCCTATCTGACTCTTTCAGCAATTTCCTACACGCATTGCCTTCAAAAGCATCACCATCGAAACTAGATTGAGCTTGCGTGGCCACAATATAGCTTTCTCTAGACCTAACAGGGGAACCAAGCCTTGCCAAAATACATGATTTACAAAGCCTTGCAGGACATGTAATTCAGGTATCACACATTTCTGTAAAACGTAGACATCATCATCTTCATCGAAAATAGGAAGATTGATAGTGCTGTGACACTTTCAACTACATTCCTTTTCTTCTCCTTGGTTTCTTAGGAGGCGGTATCTTTCATAATCTCTTCTCAAGTCGCCATAAGTTTTCAAATTTGTACATTTTTCCATTTCTGCACTATCAGATACCCTTGTAGTAGCATTATCATTCGAACTGGTTTCAGAACTCAATTTGTGTCTTAAATCACTTAAGGAGACAAAACAATATGGACAAGGAAATGTTGATGTTGCGGTTTGTTGTCCATTAACTATCAGCAAAAGCTTGAAGTCTGCAACAAATTTGAAAGAGATATCATTAAGTTGGGTTAAGTCAAATAAAAGCTTAATATTTGCGTGAGTTTCTTTTATTCCAGGAACCACACACAACAATAGCAACCTATTTACACTAGATAGCTTACCTTTTTTGCTTAGACGACCTCCTTCAGAGTAGAGCATTCTTTTCTTGGAATTATTACAGTTAACTAAATCTTCCAGATCTTTTTCAGTATCATAATTTTCCTGCATGGAATTTTCTTCTTGTTTGGGTGAATAATTATCAGGCATAATGCACAAACTAATTTTAAAAAAATTTTGCCCTCCATCAGCCATAACTTTGATGCAACAGTCGCCTACTAAATTTCTATTTTCGATAACTTGTTCTACAAGTTCTTCAGCATTGGCATAGACAACAGGACGTAATTGCTTTTCTGCATCCGTTGCGCTTTCACAGTTGAATTCATAAACACCCGTTTTGTAAACATCTGTCAATTCTTTCGACTTTTTCGACATATGCTCTCGATAATTTTTAGGGATAGACATTTTACCAACATTACACCTTATAAAATTAGTAATTTTTCTCTTTCTCATTTTGTGAAGCGCCTAGTTGAACTCGAAAATTATCTAAATTATTTACGTCAAAGGCCACGTTCTTGTCAACTCAATTTATTGTGATCTTTTTACTTCGCCCAGCAGTGCTCATATTTAAATCAATATTGGCCCGCCTGCCACTTTCATCCTGATTAGATTCTACATTGCATTTTATAACACGAGTTGCAATTTGCTGTTGGATTTTCTGAGGAAGTTTTTCAACCATTTTTATGACATTATCCCTGAGATTTTTGCATTCATGAGCTTTACCTTTGCCAATTTCTTGAAAACATTTAATGCAATATTTTATTGAATCAACAGAATCATTACTTTTATTTAGTTCAAGCTCCTCTGATTTATGTGATTCATAGTATCCAGTAGAAATGTCAATTTGGGGCCTGCGGCGGCTCAGTCGGTAGAGTGTCGGATTCCCACGCCGGTGACCCGGGTTCGAATCCTAGTCTCTGCCGATTGATACAAGCACCTCTGTAAAAATTACATGTGCTTTGTTTACAAACACACCGCAGACCCCCGTCGCCGATTAGCACCACATGGAAGCACAAACATGGCGACGTTAAATAATATAAAAAAAAAAAAAAAAAATGTCAATTTCTTTATTTATATCCCTAAAGTTTCCTCTGCCTTTTTCAACTTTTATGTGTCCTTTGGACTGAGCAGTCAAACATACGTAACAATTACAAGCGTTATTTAAACGAGTTTCTTTTGCAACTACTATCTCTTTGTAGTTAGGCATAGTTGGTACTTGCCGATTGAAAATTTCTTTTTCAATATCAAGTAGTGTCAAATAACAAGTCCTACATATGCTCACAGGATACCTTTCATCGTTTAAATCGAAATCCATAGATATAAACTTCTTTATGAGTTTTTCAGTAGATTTACTTATTAAAAATTTATCTGGTTTTATTTTGCCAAAAACAATTTTACGACCACAAGCTCCACATACTTTCTTTAAATTATCATGATGAGAACACCGAGGAGGCATTTTGAAAACGTAAGTTTAAAAAATGCAACTGCAACTCGAGAGGGTTGAATGGCTTTTTTCCTCTGGTGTATATATGACTTCGACATACATTTTTCGATTACGGATTTCCATGCGCCACGTAGCGGTATTAAAATAAACTTTTAATTGTGTTATATATTTATAAAACACCAACTCTATAAAAATTAGATGATGCATTTTGAGATACGTCGGAAAAACGACGAAACAACTGAAATACGGCTTTGTTTATTAAGCCATTATATCAACATTTTAATAAATAATATTTAACTTATCAAAAAACAATAATACTCTCAACAATAAGTAATGAATACATACTCAATTTCTTTTATTCGGAGTGAGAAAACGAATTATACGTGTGTACTCAAATGCTCTACTTGGCTATTCATGAATGCGCATAGCGTAACACAAAAGCGTCCATAACTTGGGAAACCGATCACTTAGGATTTTCAATTTTACATTTTTTTCATCTAAAAACAATATAGAAACTTTCTGCATTAGCTATTTTTGGATCCATTTTCGGACCACTTTTGCATGCTTGAGGAACACTGTGTCTAGGGCGCTGATTTTTTTATAAAATTCGTGTTCTTCGATGCTTTAAACGATAGCATAGGTTTTATAGGTTGTACTTAGCGGGTCGATTGCTTATGTATCGTGGACATCGTTCTTTAAAAAAATCTCCAATTTTTATTCATTTACATTGCCACTTTACAGGTTTATTCATAGTGATTTATTTAAGTTATGTACTAATTTTCAGCAATTTTTATTAAACGTTTTCAAGTTATCGAGGATAGAGTGATTTTCTAAAGTAGAATGCAGGTATTTATTAATATATCCTAGCGCGTTATATATTGGTATATACTCTTGCAAAAATGTATGTACATACCATGTATGAACGCAAATGAAACTGCTGGTTTAGATTTTTTAAAATTCAATCAATTTTTCAAAAATTTAAATATAATTTCGTTTTTAAATTGTTTAAGAAAACCTCATATTTTTATACAAACTACTATAAATGAGCTTTTATATTTGAATTTCAAAAAACTAAACCAGTACTTATTTTTAAAATACTTATTTCATAATAGAGTGACTTTCATATCATTATGTGAGCTATTGTAGTAAAAAATGTTTTTTTTTTATGACATATACTTAGCCCTAGAAACTTAATAATTAATCTTAATAATCAATCTTAATTATTAATGAGATATGTCAATTTTGTGAAAACAATAGTAACAAATGTTTCAACATTGAAAATGAACAATTGGTGATTCTATGAGTAATTTAATCAGTGATTATGGATTACAATTATTCCCTGTTAATTAAAAATAATAATTCTAACAGTTTTCCACACCACCTTAGAGGTACTGTACTAAAAAATAAGTATTCTTCACTCCAAGCAGAAACAAAATTTGTATAAAATGTAAAGCAAATTTTTATAAATTTCTTCGAGATTCTGATATAACCCATCCAGTAGATAATAATTATTTTGTTCAATGTGATAATGAATATCATAAAGCTGGTGTTGCTACCCTTGATCAAATCAAAGAAAAGTTCAAACAATCTAATGATAAAAACGAAAAAATATTATTACTTACTCGCGTTCCAAATAGAATTAAAATCGAATGAGCGAGAAGCAAGAACTGTGAAAGAATTGGTCTAAAAACATGGTATTTTAGCAACTCCAATTCCAAAAAAAGGGAAGTTACTATCTACTGAAACAAGTACTTTAATACGTAAATTTTATGAACGAGATGATATAAGTCGTTTAATGTCTGGAATAAAGGACTTTGTATCAGTAAGACATCTTGATGGAACTCGAGTTCACATACAAAAACGACTATTACTTTGTAACCTTAACGAATTATATGCTCAATTCAAAATTGAGCATGAAGACGTAAAGATAGGTTTCACAAAATTTACGCAGTTTAGACCCCCTCACTGTATTTTAGCAGGATCTAGCGGAACTCATATAGTTTGCGTTTGTACACATCATGAAAATGTAAAATTAATATTTAATGCTATTGAATAAAAATGTGACTATAACTTTAAAAAAACGTTTGGAAAACTATCGTGATTGCATAAATGTAATTGTATGTACAGGTCCTAACGATACTTATTTTCTAGAGGAGTGTAAAAATTGTCCTGGTGTAGCAGATATTAAAAATTATTTAATAAAAGTTTTCGATGATAAAGATATAGAAGAAATTAGGTTTAATACATGGATACAAAGTGATAGATGCCCATTAAAGACTCAAGTAATGAAAGTTGACGAATTCGTAGACGAATTTTGTGAACGATTATCTAAATTAAAATTACATCATTTCATTGCTAACCAGCAAGCGCTATTTTTGAAAGATCTTAAAGAAAATTTAAACGAAGGGGAGTTTATGGTTTGCTTTGATTTTGCTGAAAACTACGCGTTTGTGGTTCAAAATTCAGCGCAATCTTTCCATTGGAATAATAATCAATTTATTGTATTTACAGTAGTTGTTTACTAAATAGATGCTGGTAAACTTAAACATAAAAGTATGGTTATTATATCTAACAATTTAAATCATGACGCTATTGCTGTTTATGAATATCAAAAAATAATCATTTATTATTTAAACTCAAACTTTATAGTTACAAAAATTTATTACGTCACAGATGGAGCGGGTCAGCACTTTAAGAACAAAAGTAGTTTCACCAATCTTCTTGCTCATGAACAAGATTTCGGAATCACTGCTGAGTGACATTTTCATGCTACAGCTCACGGTAAAGGTGCATGTGACGGTATAGGGACTAATTTGAAAAGAGGAGCGAAACGAGCTAGCTTACAATATTCTGCAGGAAATCATATTTTTGATGCTACAGCCTTATATTCACGGGTAAAAAATTACTGTAAAGAAACAGAGGTATTTTTTAGTACCAAACAAAGTTATGATTTAACTGTGAATGCTTTAAAAGAAAAATTCGATAACGCAGTGACGATTCCAGGCACATTGCAGTATCACGCATTTATACCTTTCGAAAGTGTTAAACTAAAAATGAATAAATTTTCACAGACTACAAAATACGACATTTTTGTTAAAAAAAGTGAAAGAGACAAAGCGAATTAAAGCCTAGAATGCTAATTTGAGTGAAAAAAATTTAAGAAAACAATAAAAAAGACGAAGCAAACCAAAACTAAAAAAAACAATACGATTAAAAAAAAAGTTACGAAAGTAGTAAAGAATTCTAATGTCAACAAAAAGAAAACTTAAGAAAAATATAAGAAATGTGTATGTATCATACATAGTACATTTTAACTACATTTTTTTATGAGGTAGAAGCTAAACTGCCCCAGCGCTGGCGCGGTGGAGGGCCACGCGTTCTTCGAAGCTCTGGTATTCGAAAATATCAAAAAAACCCTTTTGAGACAAAGATGATTTTGATGTACAAAAAAATTGATCTTTCATTTAAAAATATTTAAATAATAAAAAAATGACGTTTCTTGAGATAAATGCAAATTTAGTTTTCTTTTTGATTTTTCAAGGTCAAATTATGAAAATTTTGAAAAATTATTATGATCATCGAAAAGTTCATGAAAAAAACTTTGAAAACCATTATTGATAAATTTTTTAAAAACAAGTCTTATATTATTTATATGGAACGCAAAAGTTGCTGATTTTGCCGTTTATTTTCGGCTCAGGACACTTGACGTAAAATGCCTCATATGTGTATATACGCTTGCACCTACGCTGTATCAGAGTGTCAGAGTCACACCTTGGACGATCGGCAAAGTAAAGCATTGTTATGCGCAGCTAGTACTTGTATGGGTGACCGCCAGGGAATCGTGTGACTAATACAAATACACCGACCATCCCAAAGTGGATTTCATCCAGATACGAGTTTTCCCCACACCATTGGCATAACCCTAGACAAATGCGGGATGTGATTAGGTAGAATAATATGAAGGTATGAAAAAATAAGTATGAGACACTTGCTATGCCAAGAGGCTGCATAACATACAAAAATATTTCACCTTATCGATTTCTGAAAATCGTGAAATAAAATAAAAAACGTTTTTTAAAAAAATGAGTCGATGAATCTTTAAATTTCTTTTAAATTTTGAATCTTTATTAAAAAACGAAAAGAAAATGAACTGCGTTTGATAAAAAATGACGATGCTATTCGCGAGATATAAGATATATAAAAAAAAATTTCAAAAAATACATAACCTCAAATATTTTGAAATATAAAGGTCGTTGTGATCTGGCCAAAGAACTCGCTCAAGAGACAGTAAGAAGCTACCGCTTTGAATAGTTTCAGACCAAATGCTGCCAATTTACTCCAATATTCGTAGCTGACTAAATATCGATTTTTTTTTTAAATATCTTTTCCCTTCAAAAAAAAAAGATGAAGTCTCAAAAATTTTATAGAATATTATTCTCCATATTTTTAATCATCTCAATTTTTTCAGAAGTTTTTCTTCTTATATTTCACAGATATAACCGTCTAAAAAAATGACGATTTAGAGAATAAGAAAACAATGGAAATAGCTTAATCAAATTTTCGGGTCAGAAAAGATATGTAATTGTATATGCTTTTTCAAATGCTTTATATCTCAATAGATGATATAATTTCACAAATTATCTCATATTTTAGTTAGAAATGTCATAAATTAATCTTTATATATTTGTTTTAGTTAAATATCTCTCTGTACTTTTGTTCAATATGTGTAAAAATAGACACGTACACATTTTTCAGACCGATTCATTAAAAATTGATGCGCAGGAACTATTTTGAATTTTCAGATTTGTAGTTTTCAGTAAAATGTATTTTAAAAATTAGTAATAACGAATGTAAGAATTTACGTTGTTCTTGAAATAAATTGTATTAGGTTTAAAAATATAAAAATTATGTATCTTTACTTATTAGCATTTGAGCTTGCATCGTATAACATAAAATTAATGTTTACCCTAGGCATAGTCTCCTTTTGGCTGGATAGTTCTCCATCTCTCAATTTCTTTCTGATGTACTTCTCCTGTTTTGTTCCGTTTAAAAATAAGCTATGACATGATTAGGAGTTTTAATAAGTTCTAAGACACATGTTTTAAATACTTACCATCATAGAACTGTTTAAAAAATTTTAAAACATTTTATAAAAATCGGTATACTCTTTCCTTAAAGCGGAAACTCTAAATCCAACCACCCCAAGCTAAGCAGTTTGTATTTTATAATATTTTATAAAAGGACATGTCCTGACTGACTCATCAATGCCCAGACAAAACCCTTGAACCTAACGACTTGAAATTCTGATGGTATATTGTTTATATATTGCAAGAAACGAATAAGAAGCGATTTTACGAAATTCAAACCCAAAAGAGGTATATTTTCCAAAATTAAAATTTCTATGGGGTTAAAATCTGTAAAATGCGTGTTTATGGAATCACTAAAAATTTTCAAGGCGTGGTGAGATATACTGACGAAATATTATTTTTATATAGTTAGCGACGAATAAGAAGGTATTTTACCAAATTCATCCCTTTGGGGTACATTTTCCAAATTTCAATTTTTAGAGGGTTAAAAACTGTAAAATGTGATTTAACGGAATTATTTCAAATCTCCAAGGCTCGATGAGATATCGGCTTTGTTATCATTTAGAAGGCTTTTTAATACTATTTACTAGATAGTAATTAAAAAATGTCAAATTGTTATTTAACTGATTCATTAAAAATCTTTTAATCCCTAAGAGATATCTAGTTGATTTAATGATTTGATCTTATGCATTGCCTACGGGGATGAATTTCATAATCTAGCGAATAAGTAGAGATTTACGAAAGTTCAGTCTTATAATGCTACTTTGTAAAAAACCCTGGCAATGCCGCGACGGGGAATGCTAGTAATTTAAATAAAACCGTAAATCCACAAACCTTAAATTCAACTATCCCAAGCTAATCAATTTTCGAATAACAATAGTTAAAATAAACAGTTAAATCCCAAAGCCCAACCACACAAAGCTATAGGGTTAGCGATTATTTTATTTCGGTCTAAAGTTTAATGTTTAAGGTTTTATTTAGCTTAGGATAGTTGCCCTCAGGGTATATGATTTACGTGATCATTGTTCAAACTTTTTTATTCAAATTTGCCCAGCTTCGGCAGATTGAGTTTTGAGTTCAGATCGAGTTTCATTGAGTTTGGGATAGTTAAGTTTAAGGGTTAGGGTTAAAGAATTTATTTAAACGATTACTAATTGCAAATTATTCAAATAACGGTAGTTGGGTTTAGGGTTTCGGATTTAGAGTTTTATTTAAATTATTTTTAGTCGCGAATTGCTTAACTTGGTGTAGTTAACGAGATTAGAGTTAAGAATTTAGGATTTAACTGAGTTTGGGATAGTTGTATTTAGGGTTTAGGATTTATTGGTTTATTTAAAATGATTTTCAATTGCAATTACTCAACTTAGCTTAGTTAGGTTTGCAGTTTACGGTGCAAGGTTTAACTGTGCTTGGGGTAGTTAAATTCAGGGCTTAGTGTTTATAATATAACTGTTTAAACTTTATTTTATTGTAAATTCTTTGACTTAGGGTAGTTAAGATTCTGGCTTTATTTTAGCATTGAGTAACATTTTAAATTAAAATGTATGTTCCTTGAGGCGGCACGGTTCAATATTTGCGGTTTACTGTTTTCTTTACAAAGGATTCATTAAGAGGGCCTGCGTAGCTTAGTTGGTTAAGGCGCACGTCTTAGCTAGCGGAGATACGCTCGCCTGAGCGGCCTGGGTTCGATTCCCGGTGGGAGCAGATCGAGGATTTTTTCTCTCTGTTTTCTGCCGGAAAAGAACGCAGACTACGCACTGGTCCTGGCGGAGGTTTTTTCCTACGGGTTTTTCTTCCGTCACAGGTTATCGGCATAGGTAGAAATCTGTCATGTCGGTAACTTGGACGAATGCGGAATCGGTGTGGGGAAGGTGGGGTGTTAGGATCAAATACCTCCACACATAGGTGGTGGAGGTATCCTGTAAAAACCCGAAAGGGTATACAGGTTGGAAAGTAAAAAAAGATAAAGAAAGAAAGAAGATACAAAGGATTCATTATAAATTAAACATTGCTGTCTATGTGACAACAGAATTTAATATAATTATTTCTGAAGATTTATCGTAAATTATAAATTGTTTCTCGGGGCGGCTAAGCTTAAGGTTTATGATTATATTATGCAAACATTAATTGCAAATTTAAAATCACTGCCGTTGGGATATCTGGGTTTACAATTTATGGTTTTCTTACGTTTGAGCATTTATTGTAAATTGAACATTTCTCTCATTAGTCTTTCCATTTAAATTGAAATTTGCTGTATTTGGGTTTCCAGTTTTTGGTATTACTATTTAAATATTTATTGCAAACTGTTGTTCTTGGGGCAGTTAAGTTTAAGGTTTGTGGTTTATGATTATAGTATGCAAACATTAATTGCAAATTTAAAATCGCTGCCGTTAGGGTATCTGGACTTACAATTCATGGTTTTCTCATGTTTAAATATTTATTGTAAATTGAACATTTCTCTCCATATGATGAATAAACTTTCACTTTAAATTGAAAATTGCCGTTGATGGGGTATCTAGATTTTCGCTTTTTGGTATTACTATTTAAATATTCATTGCAAACTTCTATTCCTGGAGCAGCTGCGTTTAAGGATTATGGTTTTATTTTTTAAACATCAATGATAATTAGGATATTGCTTTATTTGGATACCCGGACGATTTAAAGTAAATCTCCAGCCCTTTGTAGTTTTGTAATTTGGGAGGCCTTCTTGTTTGGAAACATAAAAAATAGGTCGCTTTCGTTAAAACGAGGAACAATACAGAAGTGGAATCTCCATATTGACTAGTTCCAGAAGTTCAACTTTTATTATAACAATCATTATATTACGTGGATGATACTCCAGTTCATTAAAATGTTCATTATAAAAGGCATGTTTTACCTTTGTTTGAGTACGAGACGCTGCGCGTACAATCCCATCATTGAAAAACCCAACGCCAGGCGCCGCTGTCCGCGGTACTTACCAAGCGTATACACATACACGCGCACGCATGCACGCACGCACGCACACATACACACACACACACACACACACACACACACACACACACACACACACACACATATGGGTGATTCCACGTCAAGTGAGCAAGTAAAACATTTTAAAACGCTGAAACTTTAAGAAAATGATATATTTCATACCCAAAATATGTAAAAAAATGAAACCCTTACCTCTATTGGTTCAGGATTTATGCCAAAAAACATGAATATTTGCTTTATTTTCATTTTTCTCAAAATGTATCAAACTTTAATTTACTGCAGGCAATACGCGCCATAGGTACTTGTACGTAATTTTGTGTACAAGCTGATATAAAGACCTTTAATTTGCGTTGTCGAAGTACTTCTAAGGATATTTTGATCAGAAGTTACGCTCAATTGAAATTTATAAAAATAAATAGGTGGTAAATTGGAAATTGCAAGATATTGAAGAAAGTTCGACTCGTATTTGCAACCTCCCATTTACCACCTAATTTTTTCTATAAATTTCATTTTATATAAAATTATGTACAAGTAGCTACAACGTATATTACCTGAAGTAAATTACATCAAACTATAAGAGATTCCATTTAAAATGTATGATATTCTCCGGTGTGTCAATTTTTCTGTTGATAATATTTGGATAACAAAGATTTAAAATAAATTTGATTCTTGAACAATCATCATAGATTAAGGTTATTAAAAATGTCCAAAAATTGCCGTTCAAAAATTTGACTTATACTACTGTTATCTCGAAGAAAATTCTTTTCTGCCGGTTAAGACGCAACTTGTTTTCAATTCTATTAGTATAATTAATTGTCAAAACTGTTTTAGCATGAATAATTAAGTTTTAGCTATTTTATTTGCGATTTTACGGAAAAATTGCACAAGTGCTCTTTAAAAAACCTTAAATTCGAGACAGCCACCTTTGAATGTTAACATTAAGCACCCAGCTTGCAGGAAACTTATTTTTTTACAAATACCAACTTTTTAGAAGCTTACTTTTAATATTTGAAAACTTTTGCAAATTTTGAACCACCCTAATGTATATATTTATTATATTTTAGCAAGTGAATAGTTATGAGATTTAGCACCAAACAAGGGAAAATACGTAGAGCGTTAGTGTCATGCATGTATAGCGAATGGTAAGCAGCTTTAGTAGCAGTTCAATAAATTTTAGAAAAAAATGTTCTGACTAGTATTGGCGACAGTACTATTGAAATAGAATTGATGTTGTGTTCTGTATCAGCTGTCTACTGGCATACCAGTATTAGGCATAAAGAATGAGACACTTATTCATATATATATTGGTTATTATTGACGTAATTATAATTATTGTGCATTTGTTATTGTAGATTTTTATTTTAGATCCGATACATAGTGAATTCTATATTAAATATCTAATTTAATTTCATAGAAATGTCCGAATAGTAAAAATTAACAACAAAATACGTACAATCAAAGGGGATTAACAATCAGGAGTCAATATCCGTAAGAAACTCTGATCAACAGAAACATTTTAGTTTGCAAGATTGAAGAAAAGTTGTCGCAAAATAAATTGATCTTCATATTCTCACAAATTAGTTAGAATTTTTATTTTTAATTAATAGGGAATAATTGTAAGCCATGATCACTGGTAAAATTAATCAAGAATCACCAATTGTTCATCATCAATGTTGAAGCATTTGTTACTACTTTTTTCTCAAAATTGAAGATATTTGTAAATATGTATAAATTTGTGTATCCAATCGTCCCAAAAGTATTTTCTGAGATCTTTCATATTAATTACTATTCTTAACTTTTAATCCTTAATAGATAATTCGTTATATTTATAATTAATATTTAATGATTAATAATGCTTTAGAAAATCTGTAAAGATTATTACCTACACTTCTATAATTTTAGTAAAAGAATATCTTTGGCCAAACAATCAATGATAAAAGAAGCAGACCATTTATGAGATATTAATTAAAAAGAGATATAATAATTTAAAATTTATTTATTAGATCAAAGAATTTCGTATTGGAACAATTTATAAATTTCCAGGGAGCAAAGTACCCATTACACAACTTTACTATTACAAAACTTCCTCTATGAGGAAGCAAAATAAATTATCAAAAAATATAGTATAAAAGAGTCGGATAGTGTGCCTTACTAGACCCAACACATATCTACTTAAGTAAAAGTAAATTACTTCATTGAACAAAAATGTTAATATGTAAAATAAATATTTATTTTAATATACTCTAGAAAATTATTTACTTGAAACTAATAAACTTTTATTAGTTTTGTATTATAATTTCTACGATTTAAATAAATAATTATCTGTCTAGTCTAATGTTTCAATCTTGGTTTATATAATACATCATATATTCTACTAATTTTTAGATTTAGATTATTTTTCATATTCATTATCATTCCATTTCTTTAGTTTTCTAATAGAAATTTTAACATTTCGCATTGCCTTTATAATTTTGTAAGCACTTTAGCGCAGAAAGCTAATTTTTTTTAGAAAATACTCTGAAAATACTCAGGATGAAGTAGAAGTTAGCTGATGGTTGATTTCTTTCCAATTTATCTCTTCAATTAACATTCCTTTACCAAGCAAACCATCACTGTCTTGAAGGGCATAAGCGCGCGTACAACCTGAGTACAAGAAGAGGAAAATAAATTTAAGGTACTTCACGGACTATAATTTCATTGTACGTTCATCTATTCCCTTCTCTCTTTGCTTATTTAATTTTCCTCCCGTTCTATATGCGAAAGGGTTCTAATTAAAAAGATTCTCTCAACGTGAGTGCTTTTCCTTTAATTCTCGCACTCTCTCTTTTCACTTCTTCTCTTTACTTCTCTTCTAGCTATGTTCCTCTCTTTTTTTCTTTGTAAACCTTTCTCGATTTTTCGCTATTGTTTTTTTAATTGCTTTTTATCTATTCCTCTTCCTTTCTCTAACCGCTTATATTTTTTCTAGTTCATGCACAGAATATGTTCAAAAAGTGTAAATGCTATCAAATCAAATATTACATTATTTAATGTAATGGGCAGAATTAAATTTTATCAAATAAGCACTATTTAAAAAAAATAAGATCACATCTAAAGCAGATGATTTTTTAAATCTAATACAGTTTATTCTAAGAGTATAATCATAGCATGCTAGCAAAAAATAGTTAATACTGTTCCGCTCTCAACCCTTTCTTTATCTCCCTCTTTTACGCGCCCTCGTTCTTATGAAACGTTCTTACACTATTTTATTTCACTGGTTACTGGCGTCAGGCGTCACTCTAATTTTCAGAGCGAAATATAATTTGGCCTGTCACTTAGAACCCTCCCTCTTGTTCAAGCCTGAAAGTAACCCTTCCATCATTTTCTTTTCTACCCTTTTCTTTGATAATTATCCTTTAAATGTAAAACTTCATAATTGTTACAGCCTGTGAATTTCAGAATGGAGAAATAATTTGAGGATGGTAAGAAAAAGCAATTAATAAAAGTCTCTTTTGTGATTTAATACTAACTTGTCTTGAAGAGCCTTCCATCAAAAGGGTATCTAAGAAGTAAGAGGATAAATTGAATTTTTTTAGGTTGTATTAAATTTAAATTTTATATTAAGTTTCAAACTTTAAAATATAATGCAAAGTAAGTAAATTTTTTAAATATTAAGTTTCATCAGTGCTGGAATGATGTTCTGTAGGAAAAATGACTCAATATAACTGTGTATTAATTTTATTACATTTAATTTTAATAGAAATGGATAATTATATATGCAAATCTCTTTCTACTTATTTTAAGGTAGAGTTGGGTACCTAAATTTTAATATAAATAAATAGAGCATACTATATTTTTAGGCAATATAAATCAAGTAATATAACAAATTGCTGTACGTTTCTTTTGCATAAAATTCCGATCCAGTATCTAACGTGGTTTTTAAAATATTCAATATCAATATCAGTAATTTTGTATGTTTTGGAATGTTTCGTTAACGATAAATAATAAAAATAATTTGTTCTCACACAACTAAAAAACATAACTTCATACTTCTAGACTTATAGATAATTTTACATTAGAAAATAGATAATTATTGCTCTAGACAGTACAGGATTCTCAGACTCGTGATAGCCCCGTTGGCCCTAGTTACCCGACTCACCCTTATATCTATTAATCTAATCTATTTTTCCTACATAGAAATCGTTGAAAATTAAAAAAAAATATTTAAACTATTAATTTAGTAATAATATTAAGAATTCCTAATCCTTATCAACAATCAATTTATTTATCATAAAAATATTTCAAAAGTATTCACACCAATAAATATTATGAATTGAAAAGCATGCACGTTTTTCATTGCATCGCAATAATTTCAATCAATTGCATAAACAATACAATTCTTATTAAAGAAAATGACTATCCAGCAGAGGCAGTACTAAAATTCTACTAAAATTCGAGCTATCGTTGGATCGCACAGACTGAATATATATGTATAGAAAATCCAGATCCCCAAACACACACTGATGCTATTTCCAGTGTGCGTTATTATTCTAGCGGCGCGCGCACGCGAGCGATGTGTCTCGTTCCGCTCCGTCAAACTCGTGCGGATTTGTGGGCTTCGTTTTAATTGGGATTACATTTCAATTAAAACGACCGCTCTCCATTAGTCGTGAGAGCGTGGGCTCACAACTCTCCCTCATCGCTTGCTCTGCGTCCCTCCGTCGCATACGCAATTTCTCTCTATATCCCTTTGCGTCTGCGTGCGAGGCTCTCTTCAGCTCTCGCGCAATATTTTATTTGCTTTTTCCCGTCTCTGTTTGTTTGCCCTCGCTGATTATCATATTTTCGCGTGTTTCCGTAATTTTGCAGAAATGGGACTCAAGAGCTTGAAAATTCAGATTTTGCTGAAGTAAATTGTTTCCTG
This sequence comes from Gastracanthus pulcherrimus, assembly GCA_949152435.1. Classification (NCBI taxonomy): domain Eukaryota; kingdom Metazoa; phylum Arthropoda; class Insecta; order Hymenoptera; family Pteromalidae; genus Gastracanthus; species Gastracanthus pulcherrimus. The sequence continues at coordinate 31,981,590 of OX424575.1, forward strand.
GGATAATTTGTATTCTTTACCCAATTGATTCATTATTATATGGTATGTTTCGCTTAAAAACTTAAAAACAGCTGTTAAAGCTCAGTATTTAATAGTTCATGTTACAACAATCTATAAAAATTACAAATATATTTATAATCTTGTAAATCCTAAGCAACAAAATGTTTTAGTTCCATCGTCATTTAGCCAAACATTATTTACACCTCCTTATGAAATGCGAATTAGTCCACTTTGATATAATCTATATACTGTATAATTAAAAAAAAAACAATAAAAACATGGATTCTGGAGAACCGACCAAGACTTACTGGGTTAATCATCATTATTTAATGAATTTTGCAAAAAGAATCTGTCTTTTAATACTTAAGTACAATTCCAATCTACTCTAAAATTTCCATGTATATATGTTCACAATAAATTAATAAAGTTTCAAGCCTCTCCTTCTATCCGTTTATATCTTAGGCTCTCTCTCTTCCTCTCTCTCTCTCGCACACACACACACACGCACACACAATCTCTCTCTCTCTCTCTCATTGTTGTGTCCCTTCGTATATTTCTCATCGCAAAGCCCGCCTGTCACCATTGTTCTGCATCCTCCTTCTGTATGCATTTTGTCGAGAGCGAGAGCTGTGTCGAGTTTTGGGCTCTGAGTAATTGAAACGGACAACGCGTTATGTACTGCGAGCGCGGATCTCCAAGCGGATAAAATATGCAGGTTCGACTAATCGAGAGGTGTTCGGCTGCTCGACAATCGTCCCTTGGCACCCGTCGCTTTGCACGTTCTCTCCTCTCTCTCTCTTATTCTCTCTATCCCTCTCTCTTTCTCTCTCTCTCTCTCTCCTCCACCCTCTTTATCTCTCTTGCTCTTCATCGTTTGCTTTGCGCGAGCCTGTCTGTCACTGGTGTATTGAACTTCAGCTGCTGTATGTGTGCCCGCGCTCTCTGTTTCTCTATCTGCGCGTGTATATCTCTGTCTTTCTCCCCTCGTTGCCGTTGATGCTGCTGCACTTTGTCTGCTGCTCGTTCACTCTCTCGCCTTCGACAAATAAAGCGACTAACTGGTGAGCGGACGTGTGAGTAGCAAACAGTGCGCCGCCTTTGACTGCGATTGCTCGATGTACTGAAAATAAACAGAGTGGAACAGGGTGTCCAAGTTGAGGGAGAGAGGGAATAAGAGAAATGCGGAATGGGCGGATGATCAGTGAGTGGAGAACAGAGAGGGACCAAAAGGCATACGCCAAAAGTAGCATAAACAAATAGCGAAAGGTGGTCGATATTAATTGTTTGTCGTATATAATGAACACTGATAACTGAAACAACAATAATATTTGGAGTAAATAGCTTAAATACGAAAGATATTGGGGAGAAGAAAGTTTCGTAAAGCTTCTATTAAACAGTGTAAAATAAAATAATTAAAATAAATCATGTATAGTAATGGAAAAAAATATTATTTAAACGTCTTTCCTATAGAATTTCAAAATTGTATTACTACTTTTATTCGTCAAAATCATAGTGTGGTTAAATACCTCACTACTTTACTTACTTCTCTTCTATGAAGCGTCATCTCATACGACTAACTTAATTATTAACATTTTAACATTTACGTTTGTAATTGTTTATTTTTATAATTCATTTATGTTGATAATCAGTGAGTTATTAACGTTGATTATTTATATATTTTCAATAAATGGAACAGTACATTTTTATTTTGTCCAAAACTACAATTTTTATTCAAATAAAATTGTATTATTCGATGGTAGTGCAGTATTTGATGACCACGGTAAAAATCACGCTTTGTGTGTGCAATGCATTAAAATTTATGTTTCCCTTTTGTCGATGCTCCATGCTATTTCTGGATATTAAGTTAAAAATTGTATGCATAATACGAGGGTAGTTCAATAAGTCTTTAGAATAAAGTATAAAAACAATTTTTTTTGGGTAAATTTTTTTTTATTTTTCAACATAATCTCCTTGGAGCTCTATACACTTGGTCAATCGCTTTTTAAGTTTTTTTAATCCTTCAGAAAAGTGCGTTTTCGGAAGTTCCTCAAAATAAGCACTTACAGAGGCAATGACGTCTTCGTTGTCCGTAAATCTCTGTCCACCGATCCATTTTTTCAAGTTTGGAAATAAGAAAAAGTCACTGGTGGCTAAATCTGGTGAATACGGTGGGTGTTCGACCAATTCGAATTTTAGTTCTTCAATTTTAGCCATTGAAACGAAGCATGTGTGAACTCGGGCGTTGTCGTGATGAAAGAGAATTTTTTTTCTCGCCAAATGTGGTCGTTTTTTTTTAATTTCTTCTTTCAGCTGCTCTAATAATGATGCATAATACTCACCAGTAATTGTTTTACCCTTTTCCAAGTAGTCAATAAGTATAATTCCACGTGCATCCCAAAAAACTGTAGCCATAACCTTACCAGCTGACTTTACGGTCTTTGCCTTCTTTGGAGCTGGTTCGCCTGTGGAAATCCACTGTTTGGATTGTTCCTTTGTCTCAGGAGTGTAGTGGTGTATCCATGTTTCAACCACAGTCACAAATCGACGAAAAAATTCCTCAGGATTCCGACTTATGCGCGCCAAAAGAGCCTCAGAGGCGACCACTCTATTGCGTTTATTCTCAGCTGAGAGCAAACGCGGCACCCATCTTGCCGATAGCTTTTTCATGCCTAATTTTTCATGTAGAATTGAAACAACTGCACCTATAGATATCCTTGTGGCCTCAGCTAACTCACGCACTTTTAATCTTCTATCCTTCAACACCATATCGTGGATTTTATTGATGATTTCGGGAGTAGTTGCTTCTACGGGCCTTCCTGAACGTGGTTCGTCACTTATTGATGTACGACCACGCTTAAATTCATTTACCCAGTTATAAACCGTTGCTAAGGCAGGGGCAGATGTGCCATGAACTGAGTCCAATTCATTTTTTATCTCATATGGAGTTAAACCCTTTAAATGAAAATGTTTAATTACCGCTCTGAACTCGTTTTTTTCCATTTTTCTTAACAAGCAATTTTTTTTTTTCAATTGGTTATAAAAACACGTAAACTCAGAAGATGTGGACTGTGACTGCACCATATATCTAGTCGGGAGTGGTGCTGACTGAAAACAGATGATTTGGAGCGATTCGCGCGCCATCTGTTGGTCATTCTAAAGACTTATTGAACTACCCTCGTAACTCAAAATTGTTGCGAAAATTCACAGCACAAATTTTAACAAATTTCTTAATTCTATTTTATATGTATGAAAAAATTTTCAAGCTTAGTATACTCTCTACTTTAGTACACTCTCCCTTTGATTAATGTTTATATGTATAAATACCTAATAATATCACTGTGTAAGTATAAGTATCTCTAAAAATAAATATAACTAATTAGAAAGTACTTACATATACATACTCACTACATATAAATAAAATAAATACCTACTAAAATACGTACTACTTGTCGTTAAAACTTAACGTGGCGTCTAAACTAAACAACAAATGGCTTGAAATATAAATAACAAAAATCTCGCGTAGATGAACCACCATACATTGAAGCTTCAAGTGAATCTGTATAATATCCACTCCCAAATAAGCCCTAAACAAAACTACAACGCGCAAAAAATTCCTTATTCCCCTGCACTCACAAAAGGAAACGCGGGAGAAATCCACCGAGAAGCAATAACTTTCTCTCTCTCTCTCTCTCTCTCTCTCTCTCTCTCTCTCTCTCTCTCACACACACACATACACACTCTCTCTTCCTCTCTCTCTCTCTCCAGCACACGGTGAGAGAGAGAGAGAGAGAGAGAGAGAGTGAGACGCTCCGAGGACGAGTATTAGTAGGTACCGGAGTGTCGAGTGCACATGCTGAGCTTGGGTGATGCATTGCCGGCGATATGGGTCCGACTCCTTAGAAATTTAGACGCGGGGCGCTTCCACGGCTCCGGGAAAGGAGGCTAACTTGAATTACGCCTGCGGGCATTATGCTGGCTGGCTGGGCTGCAGTTGCTGCCCACCAGCCACTCGCGCGGAGAGCTCACTTCTCACTTTGCCTGACCAGGCTCACCGGCCACGAGAAACTTGCCGCCGCCGCCCGCCGTCCTGCCAGATCCTTAACAAGCAAGTCGACGGCGGTGGCGGCGTGCACTTCTCCCAGACATTCGGAGCGAACGCTGGGCTATTATAATACGACGTAGCGAGCGAGCGAGGAAGCGAGTGCGCGTTCAATGCTTGTATTTCGGCTAACGAGCAGCCCTTGTTCCGCGAATTGAGAGATAGTTTGCATGCTAAGTGCAGGGCGGCTGAGAGATTTCTGCGAGAGAAGAAATGCAGCGTGATCTGCGAGGTAATTGCGCGTCATCGATTCTTCTTCTTTAGGTCGGAAGGGATACAGTGCACAGCGACAGTTAGTTGCATGTGACGATTTTTTTCTCTTCTTTTGCTAGGTGCGTGCTTAATTTGGGTTGAATATTTGATTTGCTTTTATGGGTTCAGTGTGTCGTATAAAATGTATTGATTATTGATTTTAGGATTAAACTTGAATGTCGTTTATGTATTTAATTATTGTCGACGATTCGCCAGAATTGATCGGAAAAAAAATTGATTTAAGATATTAACTATTTCGGACTGCGCTTTAGATTGCTCATTATAAGTAAACAAGCTTTAGAAAATTCGTAAACAAAATTGTATCTGTTAGAATGTATTAATAGACATGCTGTTGATAATTACAAAAATGTATAGATCAGCCTATATGTTGAATTTAAAGGATTGTTTTAAACTAATCATTGAAAAATAGTACAATCAATACATGCGATTTGTTTTGTTTTGTATACATTTTATATCGACTATTTATCAAAAAGTCAGTTTCATCACGATGATTCAATTTTCTTTATGACGTGTTTAGTATTTTCTCCAGATACGGGTAGAACACTATCCCCAACTTTTCAAATTGTCATTCCCTACATTTTATAGTCTTGTTTATCTCTCTCTCTCTCCCTCTCTCTTTCTTTCCTCCTCTCTCTCTCTCTCTCTCTCTCTCTCGCTCTCTTTCCTCCTCTCTCTCTCTCACTCTCTCTCTCTTCCCTCCTCTCTCTCTATCTCGTTCTCGCCCTCTCTTTCTCTCTGTCTCTCTTTCTCTCTCCTCTAAACATTTCTCCGCTTCTCTTACTGCAATGTTCTCTCTCTCTCTCTCCCCCCTCTCTCACTCTCTCCCCCTCTCTCCCTCTCTCTCTCTCTCTGTCTCTCTCTCTCTTATTATGCTAATGAAATAACCAGAGCTCAACGCTCAAATCGTCTATGGAGTTCTCTCAACAGGCTAGGATAACATCCTCTCGATCAACCTCGCCTTTTTCGCTCTTTTCACACAATGATATCAATAATCATTTTGCATCCGTCGCTAACGCATCTAGATCATCTCCTGCACTCCCATTACCACCCCTCCCCTCAGCTCCGTCTCATATACATTTACTAACTTTCTCTAACATCACCCCCAGTGATATCTCTGAAGCACTTGCCTCAGCCAAGTCCAAGACTTACGGGCTTGATGCAATCACTATTAAACATCTTTCACTATCATGTCCCACCATTCTCGAAACATTCACCACAATTTTCAATCTATCAGTCACCAAGGCATCTTATCCAGCGCTTTGGAAACAGACTCTTATTACTCCTATTCCCAAAGTACCAGCTCCATCCGACATATCTGAGCTACGACCCATTGCTAGGTTGTCTGAGTGCTCTAAGTTGTTAGAGAAGATTCTATCTAAGCAACTTCTTAGAGCAGGTCACAGTACTCAGACGGCTGTGCTCGGCGTTCTTGATGACATAAGATTCGAAATGGATAGCTCTGGTTTCACGATCTTAGTCTTATTTGATTTTTTTTCTAAGGCGTTTGATACGATTTCCCATCATATATTAATTCATAAACTTCGATCATTTAGAATCAGTGATCACTCCATACAGTGGTTTATTTTTTATCTTGCTGATAGATGCCAGGCCATTATTGATGAAGGTGGCCGCATATCGCACTAGATTGATACTTGGGCTGGCGTTCCCCAGAACTTCATCCTAGGCCCACTATTGTTCGCCATCTTCATCAATGACCTCCCCATGGTACTGAAATTCACCAGACTTATGATCTACGCTGATGACACTCAAATTTACAAAAGCTGCAAACGCCATGATCTCATTGATACCATTAACAAGGTATCTGAGGATTGCGCTGCGATTGCCAAGTGGGCCTCTTGCAATGGACTAACTCTAAATCTGTCCAAAACGAAAGCAATGCTCTTTGGTAGCACATTAAACATTTCATTGATCGATTTAGAACTCTTACCTAAGGTTACAGTCACTCCCATCTCTTTTGTCAATGAAGTCAAAAATTTGGGTGTCTGGTTGACTCCTGGTCTTAATTGGGGAAGGCAAGTGTCACACATCTGTCAGCAAGTGTTTCGCACCCTCAGACAGCTACGCCCTCATCAACGTGCTCTTTCATTTGGTGTCCGTAAATCACTTGTGCACTCACTCATCCTCCCTCACTTTGATTATGCCTGCCTTGTCTACTATGACCTAACTGGTGAACAGAACCTGAAGCTTCAGCGGGCGCAGAATGCATGCACCCGCTTTGTTTTTGGTACCATTCCGTGGATGACTCATGTTACCCCCTATCGCAAACGGCTAGGGTGGCTCACGGTGAAGGCCCGAAGAGAGTACTTCATGGGTGCGCTGACGTTTACTGTACTTAAGACTGGTTGTCCAGATTATTTGAAGTCTAACTTCATACTCACGGCAGATAGTGATGTGCGTAGATCAGCTCGACTCCCTCTGAACCCCTCCTCATCCGTAACTTCGAAACTTCCTTATATGCCAATTCCTTCGCAATAGCCGCCTCATATTTTTGGAACAGCCTACCAGAACACATTACCTTCCTGCCTCCCAAAACTACCTCTCTCGAAACCATCAAATCCTTATTACTAAGTTACCTCAACAATTGCTATGTTCAGTCCGATCTTGCACACAAGTAAACTCAAAAATTCTAAATATAAAGGTTCCTAGTAGCTTTAATACTACGTACATATTGCTGCTTTAATTTTAATTTTAGCTTTAATTATACTTATGTATCTCTATATTTTTATATTGTTATTGCGTCATATTTTGCGGCCAAAGAGCCGTTCAGATTATTTTATGTTTTATTTTATTTTATACACCGAATATTGTTCGAACCTGTACATACTACTGTTAAACACTATTATTGCGAGCGTACCGATCACGTTACATATTATATTATTATATTACTACATATTGTATATTGCTTGTATATATTGTTCTTTATGCCCTATGGGACAATATCAGTCCCAGGGTGGAAATAAACAAATAAATCAAATAAATCTCTCTCTCGGGTGAGTACAGCTGACGTGTTATGAACGGCTGTGCAAATTTGTCTATTTTCTCACACTACAAACTTCTGTCTGAGAGGAGAGACTTTTTAGACGGTTCGACTTCTGCTGGCCATCCTGTTTTTTGAACATTCGCTGCGTGCTTCGGATCCTTGCTCCACTCGCTCGCCTATAGAGTACTGCATGTAAGTTTGCGAGCACATTATTCGTGAAATGTTCGAGTATACAAAGATCCGCGTGCGTAACGTGTAACCAGCCGATCAGCCGTTGCCGTGATTCGTCCATGCAGTGTCTTTTGTGTAAACGCTTATATCACATTGAGTGTTGCGATACCGCTTGGTTCACTCCTCCGACTTGTTTCAGCTGCTGCGCGCCTAATCAATTACAGTCTGCTTCTTTGCGCTCGACTTTATTATCTACCAAAGAATCTAATTACGAGCAACTCGTGACGACAGTCGCCTCACGCACACCTAACTTGCACGCACGCTCATCAGCTGATTCGGCAGTTGACATGGCTGTTGCTGGCCAGTGCTCATTTAAACGCGCAGCTCTCTCTAAGCCGTCAACATTTCTCTTACCTTTTTACAAACAGCACTGTGCTGTGGCCGCACCTCCCGTGATTACACACGATTTATCGAGTTTATCTGCCTGTGACGGCGAAGTTTCTGCTCTTTCAACAAACGCGACTCTCAGTATGGCTGATGATTACCTCGATGCTCCCACGTGGTTTATAAAATATATGCATGAGTTTCGTGAGCATGAAGATTCGCCTGCAAGCTCGCACGAAAAGCATGAAGCATCATTTTTAGCTGTGTCGGGCCGTCTTACAGCCCTAGAGACTAAACTCGAGCGTATTGAAATTGAGCATCGATCTGATTATGACGCGCCAAGATAAGAAATAACTTCCCTTTCACATTCTATTACTCTGGAAGATCAGTGTGAAGTTGTTGTCTCCGGTGCCCCAGCAGTCTTCGACTTGACATTACCGCAATTAGCTGATCGCGTGCTTGCAGCTATCGGTTTTTCTGGTCTACTATCCCATGTATTAGAAATACGACCCTTGGTACCTAAACGCGCGTCAGCTCCTACCACTGCTCCAAATGGTGCAGCATCTACCTCACAGCATGAAATGCAGCATACTCCCCCTATAATATTTGCCCCCAGTGTTGAAATGGACACGTCAAATAGCTCAGTATCGACATGCTCGTTTACTATGAAATTCATGTCGGCGACAATTCGAGATAATGTTCTTCAAAAGACAGGCCACTTAGACGCGCTAGATGCGCAAACTATTTTTGGTGCAGGGGAAAAAGGAAAGTATATATCAATCCCATATGGCCCAAGCCCATATATCTTCTATGGTGTAAGGCACTTTCTGCCTACAAGAGTCTTAATTACGCACGCCCGGTTATCAAATACCTCGTTATGTGCATGCGAGAAACTCGAGATGCTGAACCACACATCGAGCAACTCACCTTTAACGAAATATACGCGGCAATCAAAAAGATAAAAAATAACAGATCCCCGGGAATAGATCAATTACGAGCGGAACTATTTAAAGAGGGGGGAGGATCACTTATTGATATAATTCACACTCTTATACGTACCATATGGAAAAGGGAAATTATGCCTGGGGAATGGAGATACTCAATAATAATCCCGATTCACAAGAAAGGGATGAAACAAATTGCAATAATTACAGGGGGATTTATGTGATATGCACATGTTATAAGATATTGTCCAACGTACTACTAGCAAGACTCACTCCCCTCGCGGAAGAAATCCTTGAGGATTATCAGTGTGGATTTCGCCAAAATAGGTCGACTAACGACCAGATGTTCACAGTTAGGCAACTCTTAGAAAAGAAATGGGAATATAGCAAAACAGTACATCAACTATTTATTGAAAAAAGCATACGGCTCGATTATATGGGCTAAAATGTACCACGTCTTAATGCTATTAGGGATCCCAAAAAAACTAGTTAATTTAATAAAAATGTGTCTAGATAGTAGCAGGGGAATAATTCGCGCAGGACATAGCCTATCAGAACCATTCGAAATCCACAATGGATTAAAACAAGGGTATGGGCTATCAACACTTCTGTTTAACTTAGTACTAGAATACGTTGTCAGAGCCGTACACGAAAGCTGGGAAGTAATACTGAACGGTTTCTTAACGCAATTGCTAGCCTATGCAGATGATATAGATATAATAGGACAGAACAGGGAAACCATAATAAAAAAGTATGATAGAGTCGGGGGCCCTATAGACGGGTATCGCCCAGAAAAAGAAAGAAAGGTTTAGGAAAATGCGAAGGTGCGACGGACAGCGGCGGCAACGTAGCGGAGATACTGCCGCGATCTCACTCGGGAAACATTCACCACACAATATTGCTCACCACTACAAACAGGACACTATTACACATACACTACACCTCAACCGACACTAATACAAGGGTCACGCTACGTAACGAGCATGTTGACGCTGCCCGCAAGGGATGTGCTGCATGATGCATGAAACGTGCGTAGCGTGGTATCTCCCGGCGTCAACGCGTCGCACCCGCGGGAGTGCCAGGATGCCAATGATTGGGTGTACGTGCGCAGGCTGTTTCGGTTGTAAGTTTCCCGCCACGGGCCCCAAACGGTTATAGCAATGGGGGTAGCTATAGCCGCGTTCACACCCCCACCCCATGAGGTAACCGCGTTCGGAGACGGCCTGGTATTCTGGAGCACTTAAAAAACTTATGGATAACCAAAAAAGAAAAGAAACGGAAGGTGAGGCAGGAAAAGAAAATGAAATGGCAATGAATGGGCAGGAAGAGAATGTCCTCCGCGGGCAACAAACACCGCAGGGGACACCCTCATCCGAAAAACGACGAAATGAAAAGCGGGATTGGGAGGAGACGAAAAAGAGGCTCCTTGAGATCCAAGGTAAAGAGAAGAACCGCAATGTAAGAGGTGAGAAAATGGCAGAAGAACTGCAAGGCAACTGCCCAGAACAGATGGGAGCCGCCCTGGAGGGAATGACGATGATGCTGAAAGCATTGTCAGATTATGTCTGCAACCAGCAAAAGGGTGCAGGAGGGGCTATCAAAAAAGGTATACCCCTACTACACGGCATGGTCCAGCTCCTGACTGAGATGTGCAGTGAGGCTCAGGGTAGATCAGAGACCTTGCCTCAGACAAAAACTGCCTCGGAGCAAGGTCCCGGTGGATCGCAGGGTGGCAAGAAGGCCACAAACAATCGACTGCCTAGATCTGAAAGGAAGAGAGACAGGGTTACTTCACAAGATGAAGAAACCCCAAATAAAAAGACGAAATCTGTCGCCGGCGCATGGCAACAGGTACGGAATAGGCACGTTAAGAGTAAAAATTTGGACGTCCCTAAGGCCTCCGCCGGACCCTGTACTAGTAGCGGGGACACGGCAAGACTGACTGTGCCAAAGACAAAACAGCGCGGGAGTGAGGCTACCCAGAGGCTCGGCCCGCCATCCGGACCCCGGGGTGGCCTCCCCGCTCTCAGAACGAGACGCGACGCAATACTGGTACAACCGACGGAGGGCAAGACGTACGCCGATATTGTAAGTACCTTAAAGAAAGGTGTGGACCCAGACGCGACAGGTACAAAAATACGCAAGATGCGTATGACGGAAAAGGGTGGCGTCCTCCTTATCTTGGAGCACGGGACGACCGATACACAGCCGTTCCGTGATGCCATCAAGGAGGCCGTCAAGGGAATGGGAAGTGTTAAAGAGATGACAGACAGACCGACAGTTGAAATCCTAGACCTAGACTGTATGGCAACAGAAGTCGAAGTGAGGGATGCAATCAAGCGAGAAACTGATTGTGAGACAGAGATCAAAATAACCATGTTTGATCCGAATGGCAGAGGGTAGAAAATGGCTCTAGCTGAACTAGATCGCAGCGCGGCCGCCATTATGCTAAAGAAAGGTAAAATGAGAGTCGGCTGGATCAACAACTGTCGAATTAGACAAAGGGTGACAGTAACTCGATGCCACAAATGCCTCGGGTACGGGCACCTGAAAAAACTGTGCAAAGGAATAGACAGGAGCAAATGTTGCTGGAAATGTGGCAAAGAAGGCCACAAGGCAGCAGCATGCTCAGCCAAACCAGATAACAGGCTCACCTGTTTCCTGTGCGTGGAGAAGGGTATCGACATCGCAGCTCGAAACCATTTTCCAGGAACAGGTGCCTGCACAGTATTCAGAGAAGCCCTTAAGGCATGCAAGTTACATCCTTCGAGATGATCTGCGTACTCCAAGGGAATATGCACAGAAGCAGACTCGCCCACGACCTCCTCCCGCAGTTCATCGCGGAGTGGGATGTGGACGTCATGCTTTTGTCGGAATTGTACAAACACGAGAATACCCTGTCGTGGGTGCCAAGCGACAGTGGTACATCCGCGATCTGGGTACGCGCGGACCATGTGACCTCGGACAGGGGGGCCGGAGAGGACTTCGCGTGGGCAAGAGTTGGGACCGTTACGTTCGTGAGCGTATACCTCTCACCCAGTTTGACAGCTGACGAATTTACGCGCAAACTTGACACGTTAGAAGATGCGCTACGGGGAATAACTGGCAGTATCGTGGTTGGCGGGGATTTCAACGCCAGAGCGATTGAATGGGGGATGCCCATGACGAACGGACAGGGACAGCTCATACTCGACGCAACGGCAAGGCTTGGACTGACGACGCTAAATGTAGGCTCGACACCAACGTATGTTAGGCCTGGATTTGGCCGATCCATACCAGACGTAACGTTTTCAAGCGAAGGGCTGGCTAGGAATATTCGGAACTGGCACGTAACTGACGACGAGAACGGTAGTGACCATCAGTACATCCGATTCGAGATAGGGGGCGCGGACGAAAGGACAAACACGTCAAGACGAAGCGAGCACTTTCCGCGATGGAACGTCAGACGTATGGACCGCGAGAAATTGGTAGAGGTGGTATTGGATGCGGAACCTCCCTCTGCGAGAATTCCGCGTGTACCAGTAGGCCGTGAAAGAGCGGAAGTGCTAGTAGAAAGAACGACGAGAGTGATAGCGAAAGCGTGCAACGCCGCTATGCCACGGACGTGCACGAGAAATAGACGACAACCGGTATACTGGTGGACCGACGATATCGCGACACTCAGGAAAGAGTGCCATGCGCGCAGACGGGCGGCACAGCGTGTGCGACTCCGGGAAGGAAGCGACGATCTCATGCAGCAGTATAGGGTGGCACGGAAGCAGCTTCGCTACGCGATCAAGTACAGCAAGCTTCGTTGCTGGAGACAACTTTGCGAGGACGTCGACGGCGACCCTTGGGGGATGGGCTATAAGATAGTAACCCAAAAACCGAAAGCACGAGCGGCCAATTCGGTGATGAGCACGCGAAAAATCGAAACGGTAATTGACGGGCTCTTTCCAACCCATCCACTTAGGGACCACGCGGAATACACCCACATACGCGCGGACGATATCCCGCTATTCACGGAGGGGGAGCTTTTGGCAGCTACCACCTCCCTGAAGGGCGGAAAGGCACCAGGACCGGACGGAATACCAGTAGAAGCAATAAAGATAATCGCGAAGTGTAGGCCACAGATACTGCTTGAAATGTACAATACATGTTTGGTAGAGGGGGTATTCAGCTACCGCTGGAAGAGGGCTCGATTGGTTCTCATCGATAAAAATAAAGGGGACCCAAATTCTCCATCCGCTTACAGACCTCTTAGTCTGCTCGATACGATGGGGAAAACAGCTGAGCTGCTTCTTAGGCCAAGGATCCAGGGAGCGATTCGGGAAGCAGGCGATCTTTCCGATAACCAGCACGGTTTCAGGAAGGGTCGATCGGTGATAGGCGCGGTGCGCGAAGTAACAGCGTCGGTCGCTAGAACAGATGAGGCGTGTCATGCGGCTAGACCGATAGTCGTGCTGGCAACGCTTGATGTTAAGAACGCCTTCAATTCCGCGAGATGGGTCGACATCCTGGCGGCTCTTCGAGCCTTTGGGGTGCCAGACTATGCCTTGCGATGGATTGAGGACTATCTGAGTGACAGAAAGCTTTTGTACGAAACGGACGAAGGACTCAAAGTCAGACCTGTCACGGCCGGCGTGGCGCAGGGGTCGATTTTGGGTTCGGATTTCTGGTTAGTATTATATGACGCAATGCTGAGACTCCAGATGCCAGGGTGTCGCTGATAGGATGCGCGGACGATGTAGCGGTGGTAATAGTTGCGCGCGACGTAGATACTGACCAGTTCCAGCTGACCGTGGCCATGCGGCGCATACTTCGCTGGATGCGTGAGCATGGACTACGGCTAGCTTTAGATAAGACGGAAGTAGTATTGCTGACTAGGAAACGAATCCAGACAGCAATGGACATAACGGTAGGTGACGTGGTGGTGAGGACGCGTCCGGCGGCTAAGTATCTGGGGGTGACCCTAGACAATAAGCTGACCTTCGCTCTTCACCTCCGAATCACGGCGAATAGGGCGGCGAAACGGGTAGCCGAATTAAGCAGGCTCATGGCCAACGTGCGCGGACCACGACCTGCAACGCGCAGACTGCTCATGTCAACCACGAACTCCATTCTCCTCTACGGAGCGGAGGTCTGGGCCGATGCCATGAGCAAGGAAAAGTATAGAAAGTGCATAGCGGCGGTGCAGCGCAAGGGAGCACTTCGAATAGCAAGCGCGTACAGAACGGTTTCAAGGGCAGCGATATTCGTTATCGCCGGAGTTATCCCCGTATATCTGCTTGCGCAAGAGCGAAAGCGGATATACGAGCGGAGCCACGAGTTCGGGAGGGCCCGCGCAGCGACAGAAGAACGGGAACGGACAATGACGGCGTGGCAGGACGAATGGCTGTGTGAGAGGCAACGACCACAACCACGTCGACAGCAACAGGCACGATGGACCTACGAACTAATACAGGAACTGGCTCCGTGGCTGGGCAGGCAATTCGGGGAGGTGAGTTTTTACCTCACCCAGTTCTTGTCTGGGCACGGATACTTCAGACAATACTTACACAGAATGGGAAAGGTTAGAACGCCGGCGTGTACTTACTGCGGGCACAACAAAGACGACGCGGAACACACGTTTTTCGTGTGCCCGCACTGGACCGAAGAACGACGAAGACTGGAGACCATTACGGGGCCGACAGTGCCAGCCAACATTGTTGCAACGATGTTGGAGAGCAAAGACAAGTGGGACGCGGTAGCATTATATATCGAAAAGGTCCTCCGCGCGAAACGGGAAGACGGATGCTTGGCCGACGAGCCAGGCTGACGAAAAGACAAGACAAACGAAACTTGGCAGGACTGACTGAGGACGAAAGAAGAAAAAGACAGGCGACCCCCCACTCGAAGTAATGCGAAAGCGGTACCGGGTGGGGGCCGTTCGCGGCACACTCGTTTTTAGTGGGTAGGACACGGCGGCGAGCCCGCCTCGGCTGTAATCCGGCATTGAGCACGGACATCAGTTGAGGATGGACAGCGCGCCAGTGGAGTCCCACACTACCACCCCAGAGTGCAGGAGCTCAGGGGATGGTGTCCATGATGATTTTTGCGAGTTTAAAAAAAAAAATAATAATGATGATGATGATGATGACGACGACGACGACGACGACGACGACGACGACGACGACGACGACGACGACGACGACGACGACGACGACGACGACGACGACGACGACGACGACGACGACGACGACGACGACGACGACGACGACGACGACGACGACGACGACGACGACGACGACGACGACGACGACGACGACGACGACGACGACGACGACGACGACGACGACGACGACGACGACGACGACGACGACGACGACGACGACGACGACGACGACGACGACGAATTGATGTATCTAATTGATTTGCATGCTACACAGATTTAAAAAACTCAAACTATTCAATCAAAAGGTTCAATTCAAATCTGTGTAAAGTGCTTGCATAAAATGGGTAAAGGAATAAATCAATCATGTGGTACTTCCGGAAAGGCTCTAAATACTACACGCTCTAATGTAAGAATTTCTGGCTATAAATCCACAAAGAAATAAAGTTGTCTATTCTACTGAAAGACTAGATCATTTCCAAACCAACACAGGCGTATCATTCAAATACATGAAATAAAGAACGAATTTCATACGAAGAACTGCTGGCAAACAATCAGCACTTAAAATTACAAAGAATACGTCACAAAAGTCAAAAACCTTAGAAAGCGTTTATAGAGAGGTAAGATTTGAATTTGGTACGGATAATAAAACTCAATGAAAATATATTAAGTTACATTTATACACATTTTCTCACGTTTTTACATATTTAAAGGTGAAAATATATGAAAATATTCCCTTCACTCAAATAGATTTTGTTGAAAAATATGGATAAATGTGAAAAAGGTGAATAAATCTAAAAAAATGTGAGAAAATGTGAATAAATATGCACACCGAACCTATTATGTACAGTTCATTTATTTCTATCTATGAGAAAACACGACTAAACGTGAAAAGATGTCAAAACATGAGAAAATGTACATAACCGTGCAAAAATGTGAAAAGATGTGACAAAACGTGCCGCTACTGTTCAAAATCAGATACCTACGCACATTTTCTCATATTTTCAACACAGACACTACCTACGTACCTGTCAGTAAATCAAATCATGTCATGTCCTTTGTCTTCACATTGGTTGACAAATTAATCAAACGCGCGTCATGATTTTGAGAGCGGCATTGGTTCCACCGATCCTGCTGGCAATTAACTGTTGGGGCCTTTTTATTTATATAATTTAATCTTTGTATTCTTGTTTGAGCCCACTTTATTTATACATTCGACCATAGATCTGAACATACTATTAACCAGTTAAGAGCATCCAGAATATCTTTATTTAAAGGTAACGGTTCATCGACTGTATTTTTTTGCTTTATTTCTTCTGAAATGCACGAACACCCGACGATAAGAAGTCTTTGGCTAAGTTTGTATAATTATTATACAATTTTCCTTTAGTTTGGACCACAGCACCATTACGTTCATTTACTTTCCGCGGTATCGAAAATATCCTCGTGTCTTCATAAATGATCTGGTTTATTTCGGTCGCTAACAATATAAATCTTTGTGCGTCAATTCTTGTGTCAGAGTTTCTCTTAAATTCGTCATTAATAATGATTTTTGCAAGGTCATTTTTATCTTTTGTGCAAAAACCTATTTTTTATATATACTTTTATGAAATTTCTCCCTTGAAATGATTCTCTAAAAGTTTATAGCGACACTGTTTTCTTCGAATACACTGTACGTTTCTAATAGTCGCTTCTCTTGTACAACACGGTTCACGTTATTTTGGACTTTTGGGTTCAAATCTTAACAGTTGAAGAATCTGATCAATTCTCTGCAACATTATCGAATGAATTTAGATTCCTCAGTATCTACACTTCCTTCTAATGAGTTATTAGATACTTTGTCTTTGACTTCACCTTTGAAAAACTTCTGCTATGTATTTACAAATTTAAATCTTGGTCCTTCTTTCGGGATCAATCGAGCAAAGGAATAAGGAGACAATATTTTAAAAGCATCAATGACTATATCTTCCTTCAAATTACGCTGTAGGACTTTAAATATCTGGTTAACGGAAGAATAATAATTATCAACTTGTTGACCTTACAAATTATGTCATAATTTTCTCCGATCGAACTAAAGTGTATAAAACCAAAAAATGAACACATCCAACAATCCGGCTTAAAAATCTTATTTGCATGGATTTCGTTCTTTATAAATAAGAAAATTGTAATACACTTCTTTGGGAAGAAAATAAACCCGTAATAACTTGATCCAGGAAGGAACAAAAGAGATCTATTTTGACAAGCCGGGAGCGAGAAACCGAGTACTACCTACCAGTGCGCGTTCGCGGAACCGAAACTCGGGAGAGAGCAAACTCAATAGACGGAGCAGAGTTGAGAGATTGTTATAAACTAAAATAAAAACTATCAAACAGGTACAGGTACGCGCAAGGATTATAATTTAATTGATTTTAAATAATAAACAACTATTTTTGAATTTGATTTACAATTATCGCGGGCGAAACCGTGGGGGGGGGGGGGGGGCGGGTGCTAGTATAAGATAAACATAAATAGTATAGATAATATAAAATTGGTATTAAAAAAGTTTCATCTTCTGAAACTTTGTTTAATAACTTCATTAGAAAAAACATACCTCAATATTTCAAATGAAATTTAAAATATTGCATTAAAAGTGCTACAGTAAAACCGTAATACTTTTTTGTCATTTATATCGCGAGTCAGTGGAAATAGGTACACTTTTTAAAGGAATTACTTCAAGTCTGAAAATCAAAAAGATTTAGGAAAATACATTTTAAGCTATAAAATACATTTTTTTACCTATGTACGAATCTGTTTTGTGAAGTTATGAATATTTTAGAATTGCTATTTTTCCTTTTAAAATCATACTACTACTACTACTACTGTTACTACTTAATTAATAATTCTTTCAAATACTATCTTGATAATTCTATATGCAAACGCTTAAACAACAACTAAGTAATGTAGAAAATACAATAGATTAAAAATAAATTATAATATAACTGTTATAATACAGTCACCTATCCAAATTGGACAAAGGGAAATGACAAAAATAATTAAATTCCCAACGAGCGATAGGTTTGTATTTTAGACTTTTCTACCTCATTCGTAGAAATTTATTTTCAAACAAAAATAATTTATCAGATTGAAGAGACTGAGAGAAGAAGGACCCTAAGTCGTTTACATTACCATTCAAAGGAGTAGATAAATAAGTATAAACAAATTTAGGTTTTTTAAATGATCCACGCTCAGTCACTAGAAATTTAAGTCGCACTAAAAGACATTTTTTATTATTCTGTAATTATTCCGGTTATCGGAAAAATGAGAAAAATAAAGCAAAGGTCGGGAATAAAATTCACACCTTCCGGACCACAGTTCGGTGCCTAAACTATGAGGATACTGCTTCACGGGTCGCTTGTTCACGCCGTAGCCATAATCAACGACGATAAGGCGGATAAGACAGCGTCCTTATACTATGAGAATAATCTGCAGAAATCCCAGTAAGATTTTATCAAATATATTCTGTTTTTGCATACAGACCTGCAAGCAATAACCTTGTTGATAAACATGCAGAAAAACCTACAAGTTTTGGAAATTCTGCGAAAAATCGTGCGAAAATTCTACAAGAAATCTTGCAGAAACGTCTGCAGATATTTTCCATAAAGAGGACCTGATGTACACCCTCTAGCTTCGGTAACATCGGGAAACATACTCTATTATAATTTTTATATTTAATTTTCATTTGAAAGAAATAAATAATTACAAATTAAAAATGAAGATTTCTATAATTGGTATATATATATATATATATATATATATATATATATATATATATATATATATATAATGATACAATTCTTATTTATTAATTTAGATAAGAACATAAACCCATTTTAAAAAAAATAGACTGCCTTTTACCCTTAAACCTATAGTACTAGAAATATAAAATGATGATAAAATAAAAAAAAAACTTTAGATGATTAATATTCGCATATTACAAAGAGATGTATGTATCTCCAATAGCTTTTTTCTTGAAAAATCTACATTTCAAATGTTAAAAAAATGACCGGGCAGTCTTTCACTTGTACCCTGGATATTAAAAAAAATCCGAATTTTTCATCCTCGCGAGCCTGAACGACAAAAGCCGCTTCCACGTACACCTGCTTTCCCCTGCACCTCACCGTTGAAAAAAGCGCCCAAAATTCCTCCCAACAAGTGAGCAGCGCACACGTAGGTATATGCGTAGCAGGGTATGCACAGGAAGGTCGCTTGGTCGAGCTTTGCGCGTGTACGGGGAGTAAAGTAACTGCTCGTAAAAAAATAAAACGCCTGGAACAGCAGTAAAACAAATGGGCCAATAACCGTCCTGCCACTGCTGCTGCTGGGCTTGCACAGGCTTAACCCAGTTCCCGCGTGTGTCGGTGAATTACAATCCGATACAATTTTACGAGATCGCCCCTCCCGCCCCCGCCGTCCCCCCGTTCCTGCGCGTCAATGCCTCAGAATGGCCGGGTTCCCGGTCATTTCCGGCACTCGCAGAGCCACAGTGCTGCACGTCTCGAATGCAGCAGCTCTCTCTCTCTCTCTCTCACACACACACACACAAACACACACACACAAATACACACACACACACGCACACACACAAATACGCAACACACATACACACATACAAACAGTGTACCTGTGTGCGTGCAGATCTGGCTGCACTCGCGCGAGCAAATACTGTAAGCGGCGAACGACGACGACATCGACGACGACGAGGGTGGTGGCAGTGCGCTGCACTGAAAGGATGTAGTGTGAAAGGAACGTTATTGATGTCGAGCACTGCGTCATGTCTGAATGCGAGGTACTGAATGTATGTATGCGGGACGAATTTTCCTTCGGGAGAGGTCATTGTCGGGTTGGCTCGAGAGGGTAAAACATTGTAATTAGATTTTAAGAAAACATTTTCTGTTATATATTTCTCGCTGGGTATACGCGTTAGATTTGATTTTAACTCTTTTAGTGTTACTTTATCCAATGGATATTTAAATGTGATCTATGATAAATGCATTTAATTAGAATTAAAAGAAAGATTTAGTGCATTACATATGTGCTTTTTATCAAATACTTTAAGGTGAGGAACAGCTGAAAATTTATCTTTTAGTTATTTATATTTCATAGCTTTGGATCTAAATAAAATATTCACCAACCCATACTAAAATTTGCATCACAGTTTATGAATATCGATTTTTATCAGAAACAAACATATTTAAAAGAAGTGTACTCCATGGAATAGAAAAGAAAATAATTTTAACAGAACAGTAACACCATGGCGCAGAATATTTTCCATTAGAGAAAAGTTATTTAAAATAGTCAGTCTTTTTTATTTTTTATATATTTTTTTGTCAGAGGTCTCATTTTACTCTTGAAATAGATTACTATGGACCACTAAAAAGTTAAATGATTAATGAGTAAAAAGAGAAACGTAATTGTTTATATATTTATATCAGATTATTTATAATGTTTATGAATAAACGGATATAAATATATAAACAATTATCTATTTCTTCTTACACATTAATTATTTGAGAACTTATTTCAAGGTGAATTCTACTGAACTATTTAAACATTAAAACAACACCTGATATGTTTAAAATAAATGAAACATAACTTTATATTTTAGTAAACAATATACATGCTCGTGACGTTATAATTTTAATAAGCTTATATTTTTCTATTTCACGAAGTACGCTTCTTTCATAGAATATTGTCTCTATTCTTACCCCATTTTAATAAATTAAAATACAAATTTCGTACGGACTGCTGATTCGTAGGTAAAGGACCTCCGTAAAAAAAGTTATTAAAAATTTTAAGGAATTTTTCAAAATAAATTGTATAATTTTGACATCTTATACCTCTAAAAATATTCTTAAACTGACATGCGCATAAAGAATATATAATAACAAAATTTCAATTTTTGCCCAAAAATTACCAATACCACACCTAATCACTACAGAACAGCAGCCGTTATCAATCTAGAAAAAAAAATTCCTCGGAAAATCTCATGTCCACACTTGGGTTTACACTGCGACGAAGAGCTACTATAAAAGCCAAGCGAACTGCACGAGAGCCGTACCGCTGTCCGCTCGCGACTACTACAGTAGCAGAGCTCATCGTGCCGTGGTATGGGTGAGATGGGCGGCAAGCGGTCCGGCTTCTCGTAATAGTTACCGAAAATCCACGGGATTTCGAGAGCGCGCGGGGGTCACATTTTCCGCGTAAGAGCTGGCATAAAGAGGATCGCACGCTCGCAATCTCACGGACTTTGTGCGCGGTCGAAGGCCAAAGTGCAGTAGCAGCGGCATCCAGTTGCACGACGGCTGGGAACACAGTCTGCTGGCTCGATAAGGGTATTGGTCGTGTTCCCAGTAGCTGAGGGTACAAGGGTTGCGCAAAGTGTACAGGTATGGATTTTCGATGAATCGCTTTCCGTTTGTTCGACTAACTTTCATAGCTATGCGACTTTTAAATATTTGGCTCTCTCGAGATCTATTGTAGTATACGGTATTTGCTTTTGCGCTCTTCAAATTTTTTATTTGTTTTGTGTGCTTACTATCGATGCTTCGGTATTTGGAGTACATACGTAATGATATAACCGCACTGGACATCTTTAAATACGAATTTGTAAAATAGAAAAAGAATTGCACAAAGTTTATTTATTAAATTACATTTTGATATTTAATTATGGATTAACCATTAAGGAAAAAACGCTAAAAATTTGATTGTATATACTCAAAATTGAGAGTAAAGACCCAAATTTGAGTATTAACACTCAAATTTGGGAATTAACACTCAAATTTGTGTGTATACTCTCAAAAATTGAGTGTTCGCACTCGAATTTGAGTGTATACACTGAACGGTTGAGTGTACGATTCTAACTTTGAGTATATACTCCCAACTTTGAGTATACACACTTAAAAATTAGGTGTACACTCTAAAATATTTAGTATACGCTCCCAACTTTTATTGTACACACTGAATATTTGAGTGTACACACGAAAAAGTCTAGTGTACATACAGCCTACTATTGAATGTACATTCGATGGTACTTTCCACTGTCGCGAATGTTTTCTTAATATTTGAATCGTCGTAGTGTGATAGGTTAAGTTTGTTCTTTATTTGGCTTTGAGCCTTCGTATTAAAAGATTTTAAAAATTTGCAAAACTTTTGCGACAGTGAAAAGTGCTGTAGAGTGTATATTTAATACTCGAAATAATTGACCGTTTATACTTTAAAAATTGGGGAAAAACTATCATGAATTGAGTGTTTAATAGAGTGTTTAATTGAGTAGCAATATTTAAGAGTTAGCACTAAATAATTTAGGATATGTTTTATAAATCGTTTGCAACAGTTAAGGGTCATTTCCCGACGAAAGTACGAAATAACGCTGAAGTTAAGAGTCTGTAGTTAAGTGTTATTTTTTAGTGTTTCTTTCGCGTAACTCTCAACTGGAGGATTACTCTCCATTCGAGGGTTACTTTCAACTTGAAGATTACTCTCAACTTGAGTGTGGAAAATAACACTAAAGTTGAGTGTATATTTCTGTGCCAATTTACACTCAAGTTGAGAGTTCTACTAAGTGTAACTTTGAGTGTTTCTTTGAGTGCAAACAATCAAAATTTAAGTGTATTTCCATAAGGCAATTTAGATTGTTAACTACAATAATAAATACATATAAAATTTTGTTGTCGACAAAATTATTTACAAAAAAATATTGGTATATCAGTAAATAGTGAAAGGGTGTCAGCAATTGAACGTCCGGTCTTATCCACAGTCTATAGTTTTTAGCTAAATGATACACAATTTATCATTTTAGTTAATCCATAGAACAAGAATATTAAATTAAAATTAAACCGATAGTTATATTAAAAAACCGCTGCCAATTCATTGGCACTTAGCTTCCTCAAACTAAATTAATTCTTCCAATACGAAATTCTTTGTTCTAATAAATTAATTTTAAATTGATATCTCTTTCTAATTAATGGCTCGAAAAAGATGTGCTTTTTTATCGTTGATGGTTTGACAAAAGATAATCTTTTACTAAAATTACAGAACGATAGGTAGTAATCATTATCACGCCAATTTTTTCTCTATACGTAATATATTAAAATTATTTAAATATTTAAATTAAATGTAATCGGATGTTAATACGTAGATTCACTGAATTTCTAATCATCTAAATTTTTTAAACGATATTCCATCATTAATTTCCGAGATATAAACGTTTAAACTAAATATGATTTTTTTCGTGTATAGCAAAAGAAGGGAAGGAGCCTATTCAAATTTGCGCTTGTAAAATATAGGTAATTTTATGCTCTTTCTAATGCATTTACACTAAATTGATCATAATATTTCTAACACACAAAAAACTCGAAAATCTAAAACTCAAAAAACCAAAAATCCCAAAAATTGTTATAAAAAAAAACGAGTCTATGAATCTTTAAATTTTTTTAATTTCGAATCCTGATTAAAAAATGAAAAAATTAGCCCTGTTTGGTTAAAATAACCGTGCCATTCACGAAATATAAGCGATCAAAATAAAATTTCAAAAAATACATAACCTTAAATATCTCGGAATATAAAGGTCGTTATGTTATAATCTGGGCAAAGAACTCAACCGAGATATTGTAAAACGTAAACTTTTTCGAAAGTTTCAAATCACATGCTACCGATTTACTTCAGTTATCGTGGGTGACAAAAAATCGATTTTTTTACAAAAAGATTTTTTATTCTTTAAAAGAAAACCATGAAGCCACAAAAATTTTACTGCATATTTTTTTCCATATTACTACTATCTCAATTATTTTCAAAAATGTTCCTTCTTATATTTCACAGATATAACCATTTGAAAGAAATGACAACTTCGTGTATAACAAAAAAAGGAAAATAGATTATTCAAAATTTCGGATAAGAAAAATAGGTAATTTTATACTCTATCAAATGCATTATCACTCAATCAATGATATTATTTCTAAGACATCAAGAATTCCAAAAAACTAAAACCCTAAAATTGAAAAACTGTTAAAAAACGAAAAAGTCCCAAAAAATATTTTTTTTCTGTGCTTACCTACGTGTATGTATAGTTGAATATTTTGTATGTGTATATATGTGGGTATAGACATGCATGCGTGTGTGTATTCACGTGCGTTATGTGTCTCTGTGCGTGTGTACACTTTGTGGTATTTTCCACTGTCTCGAACGTTTTTCAAATTATTTAAATTTTGATATAGATATGTACAAATGCTGTTATGTAATAGGTTGCCTTTGTATTTTGTTATTTTTTTAGCTTTCGCATTGGAAGATTTTAAAAATTTGAAAAATGTTCAAGACAGTGGAAATTGTGTCGCGTATACGTGCGTTTGCACATGTGTATAATATGTTTGTGTGTATGTACCTTAGTGTAAATGTATGTTATACGTATTTGTATATGTATACTTGTAGATGTATGTGTGCATATGTAAGTATTTGTGTGAATGAGTGTGTGTGTGTGTATAAGTGCAGGTGTGTAGATGTATATTTGTGTGCGTATGTACATCTGAATGCGCGTGTAAATATGGTAGAGGCTACGTACGTGAATAGTTTGTGCATCAATAAAATGAAAAATGGTTACTAATGTCGTTTTTCTTTAACCATAGTAAACTTTCATCGCACGGAGGTACGGTTATAGCATAAACACCAAAATTAATATATGCTCCCTTTGGACGATGTAGAACATCCGTGTGATAAGTGTCGCATGCTCTTATATAAGATAGATGTATTATAGATGTATCTGATAAACTTGAACACATGAGCACAGTTAAGCTCGTATGCACTTTAATTTATTTGGATGTACCAGATGCGCATGGATGCGTCGGATGCAGTTGGATGCGCGTGGATGCACCGGATGCATTTGAATGCATCGAATGCATTTGGATGCACTGGATTTACACGGTTGCATCGAATTCATTTGGATACACCAAATCTTGCCGAATCCTCGCTTTCGGCTCGTACTCGCTCGCCTTCGACTCATACTGCAAACACAGGAGGTCGAAAAGACGACTAGCCCTTGGTGCACACCATATTTTTTGTGATACATGCATGGATTTTTGCGGAAAAGTCTCGAAAAGTGTAAATAAGTACTTTGTTGACATTGATAGAAATTACTGTACAATGAAATTTTGAAAACTATGCACAAACTTTAATTTCAAAAGTTAATCCTAACATACTATCTAAGCTCATAAATAAAATAAAAATAGCAAAATTGGAAAGTACCGCATGCGATAAATTAAATGTAAATAAATCCAACGCAATTCTAGTCATTCATTCAACCAAAGATCGAAATAAAGCAAACGTGGGCACGCGCTTCCGTGCGCTGCGCGCGCGCACAAGCGAATGTCGAAGGTGGTTACCGAGCAAGACGTCGCTGCTGCACAGAGGAGCACCTAACCCGTTATGGAGATGAGCAGGGCGGGTAGTCGTAGTGCGCGCACGGCAGCGACGGCGGCAGCGGCGGCAGCAAACGACATCTTCTGCATCGGCAATACCTCGATTCCTTCTCCTTATTTCTCTGCGCGCACGCATATTTGCCCTTTGTCTACCGTATTTTCTCCTCTCTACGGCGCGCCGAATCGCGTTCCTTTGTTCGCTTCCAGCCGTTTGTTTTGCGGTGAAATTTTTATCGACGACCTTCTCTTCTCGCCTTTACTTCTTTCTTGGTGTTGCGATGCGAGAGTGTCAACGGTGTGATTTGTCGTGAATTTTTGTTCTTTCCAAAAGAGCTGTTACGTTCGTTAGAAAGGTGATGGAGTTATGATAGATGTAGCTATTTAAAAAATGCTAAAATTGAAGATTATTTACATCTTTAATCATATAGAATAATTTTAATAAATAATTATAGTGCCTTCATAAATGCAATCGTTGTTCCAATGAAATAGAATTGAACATAAGAAAGCATAAAATAGAAATTTAAACCATGACGCATTTCAGATATTTGAAGGGATTATTCATCTAGTAAGGTTTACATTTATAATAAGATCTCATAGAAATAATAAATCAATTGGAAATATGTATGGTATTATAAATTATGTGTATAAGAATATCAATCGTCTAGTATTCGTTCCAATATATATATTTAATCTCCAAAATTCAATTTAGAAATTTCCGTTGCAAATAATACATAATAGAGCTGATAAATTTTGTATGCGATCATATTTTATTGATTGAAAATATCTCTTCCTATTTAAATTACTTAAATATTATAATAATACATTTAGCTCTCAATTTTTATAATTTTAAATTTAAATGTAGATAGATCAAATTACAATATATTACAATGAGTGCAAATGTGAAATCTACAGAATTCAATAATTAAATTAAGTACATTCAAAGTTGATTTACATAAATTCACTTGAAAATTATATCCGTTATCTGTAAGTTGAAAATACATTTTCTTGTATTATCTTATTAAAAATCTATAATATTCCATCTACGCTTAGGTTTTATTAGAGATGCGGCTTAACTTGTATCGTTTAATACAATATTGATATAAGTTACGTAAATAAATAATGTACGGCATGTCTTTCTTTTTATTTTAACGTCACCATATTTGTGCAAATCGACGACGGGGGTCTGCGGTATGTTTGTAAACAAAGCACATGCAATTCTTACAGCAGTGCTTGTATCAATCGTCAGAGACTAGGAATCGAACTCGGGTTACCGGCGCGGGAATCCGACACTCTACCAACTGAGATACTGCAGGCCCCTAATACGGTATGTCAAAACAGAGAAAAATATTCTTTATCTGTTAGATCGAGACTATTAAAGTATATGATAGAAAGGACATGGCCCTGTTTTAATGATATTTATCTCAAATATAATGATCAAATATAGAAACAAAAAATATAGTGTTACTAAGCTCTCCATTACTTCAACACTATATTTTGTTTCTTTATTCGAGAAGAACTATTTAATATAAAAATCATTAAAAAAAGTGCAAGCCCCCTTATTGAATCCAGCTCTTCAATTAAGATAAATGCTCCAATTTCAGCAGATTTAATTACCAACATAAATGTTTAAAAAGTGTAATTTGACAATTATTTAAAGGAATAAAAGGTTTTGTCTCTGCTTTCTCGTTGCATTTATCAGTATTTTAAGCTAAACAAATAATATATAAAAATGTGTAAAAATCATGTCTTTAAATCTAGTAAATTATTTTGGCACTATGATCACATAAAAAATATATAGAGGGGTTTCGTATGATCGATTTGATGATTTTCCGATGTATTTTTGTAAAAAATATATAATAATAAGAGTAATCCAACATACACGGAAATATATAGAAAACGAGAAGTGAGAGTACAGAAATTAGGACATTCACTTTAAAATGCTTTCTATTTAAGTAAACAATATTCACAAGAATTGGCTTTATTATCACAAAGTCAGTAAATTTTCCTATAAAACCATACAACAGCATCGCCGAACTTCATCGTCGTGCAAATCTGAATTCCACCTTCCCCCTTCAAAAAAAAAAAGAAAAAAAATAGCAAAAGAACGCAGCCACAAAACTTTTTCCGATAGTTTGTTACCCCGAGCGTGTCCAGCAGCAGCACCAGCAACGCGACGCTTCAGTATTCGACGCTGCACCCTTGAGGGGTACGCTCAAATAAAAAAAAACCGCTCGACTCTCTGGTCTCCAACCATACACACAGCCAGCAGAACTCGACTCGTCTCGCGTCCCGTCGTCGAAAGATAAAAATTCCAAAGTGGACACACTGTGGCCAAACGAGCTTTTCATACACGAGTCGCGGCATAAGGCGGCTGCGAGGCTCGCTCGGACGGATAATTGCTCGCGCGCTCCAAACATCAAAACGAATTTTTTTTGTCCTCTTGCATACGCTACTACAGCTGACTACTGCCGCTTCTGCTGATGGATGCATCGAGGATGAAGAGAGAATGAACAGGATGCGTGGATGTGGATGTGAGTCGGAGGGTGGGTGTATGGGGCAAATGCTGGAAAAGGGCGAAACGAAGAACAATTGAGGAAAAGAAAAAGTTGGTAGCGGCGGAGAGCGCGTATGACGAAATTTTGAGAATAAAATCTATTTTTGCGTTGTACACCGTTGCGCTTTTATAACTATGTAATTTATTTTTTTTTGCACGATGGAAAAATTGTGTATCGTAGAAACAGTGAACATTGTTTTTAAATTGAATTCTAGTTTACGTAATTTCATTTATGTATCTAGGGTACAATGAAACTGCTTTTGCGTATGCAATATTTAATTAAAATACGATTAACTAATAATTATCTCGCTATATTAGAGGTCAAAGTACCACACCTAGCACCCAAACTTTATAAAGATCCTGTATCTTCTATTTTGGATTTATTAACATAATTAAAAGTATAGCTTGACTAGAAAACCCTCAAGATTAAGATGCAATTATACTTGAGTCAAAACAGTCAATTAATTATTTTTTTAATACGATTTACACCCATGATAAAACTACATTTTTTCTCACCCGTAGAGCACTCTGAGCATGGAGGTAGGGCACGATGAGCACGGTGAGTTGTAAAAAAAATGTATACAACATTTATATTTGTAGGTATGAGGTTAAGTATACAAATTTAAAAGGAGACATAAACGTAATAAACATTTGTATTTATAAATGTTATTTATATCTGAAATAATTAAAAAATATTCAATTTTATTATATTATTCTAATTATAATTATACTTTAAATAACAATACATTTTTTATAAAGCTTTTTTTTTCATTTGCTTTTCATTTGCTTTACATCTTTGTATTTTTAATCAGATTTTGAGTTAATTAAGTAACAATTTATAATATAATATTACATTTAGAATCACTTAATTTGACATTGATCACACTACGTTTAAATATCACTATAAGGAACTCAAATTAATATTCATCAATCTTAGTATCTAATAATAGAAAATTAATAACTTTAAGTAATCCATCTGATTAATCCGTCATAGTATTGAATGCTGAATACTGAATCTTGTAGATATTAAATAATACTTTCATCATTCAGAAAAGCGAGATCATAGTGCAATTACAAATTCTTAACTGGCAATTACACATTTTTTAGTAGAAATGTTTCGAGAATCAATAAGGCTATCTCATGATCATCGGTTATTATATTATTGGCTTATTGGGTTATTGGATTATTGTATTTGCCTTTTCCTTATGGAAACCCTATCATCGGCTCCGTGTAAAAAGATACCAACGCGGCGTCCACTTGAAAAATGTACTAACTCGGCGTCCGATTGGAAAAGGTACCAACTCGACGTCCAATTGGACAAGGTTACCATTTCGCGGGCCAAGCTTCTCCTAAAAGCTTTGATACCTGAAAACAAATAGAGTATATAGGCTTTCGGAGGCGCTGATTACGATTCTTAGGTCAAATTATGCTCATATATATTTGTTTTGAAAATGAAAATGACGAAAGAAAATGTATGAAAAATCAACGTATTTTAAAAAGTTATTTTTACTAAAATATTCATGTATTTTCCGTCATCATATTTAATTGTTAATAACTTTACACCAGATTTGTTTAATCTGCAGCGGGGTAAGTTAATAATTAGATCGAATCAATGGGGCTGCTTGGCAAACTTAGATTTATTGCTTGGATCAATACGACACAGAATATCATAAATGAAAAGGATTTAATATAAAATGATTCTAATATAAAGAAAATAGGTGTGAGCGAGCGACCGTCCGCACGCCGCGACTGCTGAACCAGGAACCCGCAACTCCGGCCACCTGTTGAACCAGGCCCGCAGGACGCGCAATGAGCAGGCCTGGGCGCTTCTGGTGCCATCTGTTGCCTTCGAGAAGGACCGAGCGTTCCGTTTCTAACGTCGCTGCTCTCCGATTTCAACAACCCGCCCGCCTCGTTTCTTTAACGACAAACTTCAGCCTAGCCGTACTGATCTGGCGGAGGTATTCTCCATGGTCTGTCGTCATCGTTACAACCCTCACAAATCTATCTGAGCCGGGGTGGACGTGGGTCACGCGACCCAAGGGCCACTTTCCATCTGACTTGATGAGGGTGGCGTCCAGGATGATGACCGTGTCTCCAATTCGAAGGTTTGTTCGCGGTCAAGTCCACTTGTGTCACTGCTGGAGTACGTTAGGGTATTCTCAATTCTACCTGTGCCAGTACTGGGACCGCAAGCCGATGATGAGTTTCCAGTGCGTTAGTCGATCCACGCATTCCAGGTCGGGAAGGCAATCCGGAATGGCGTTAAGAACACCACCCACGAGGAAGTTCCCCAGGGTAAGCACATCGAGATCCTCAGGATCACCCGTGAGGGGGATGAGCGGGCGGCAGTTCAATTCAGGGTGACGAGTTCCTCATAAGTGAGACTCCGCGGCCCCGCAGTGCGCTTAAGGTGCGTCTTGAACGACTTGATACCGGCCTCCCAGAGGGCACCAAAATGCGGAGCTGCAGGGGGAATGAATCTCCAAATGAGGCACTCCTCAGCCAATGTCTCATCGACATGCGTCTAATTGAAGTCGGCCTGGCTGAGTGCGTTTCGGAGCTGAATATTCGCTCGTGCACACACGATACACTTGTGAACGTAGGCTAGGCTCAGCGAACAGCATACTCATACGTGGACCGAAAACCACCGCTAAGAGAGCATTGGTGCGCCCAGCCAATGATCAGGCCGGCCAGCTGAGAGTCCCCGTTTAGAAGGGACCGGTGCCGCATGTTATACGGCATAGTGAAGTGGTGAAGATGGCCACTTATCCTCAGGAAACCGTCAGAGCCGATGAAGAGGTAGAGACTTCGAAACGGGAGGGGCAGATTCCTGCGCAGCATCCCTAACTCATCAGTGAATGACTGCTGCTGGCTGGAGCGAAGACATGCAGCGAATGTAATGTCGAACTCTTCGGCACTGATGGGACTCAGGATGGTAGCAGTTGTCACCCGAGATAGGCGCCGGTGAACCCACCTCCGAAAACGCATCATAAATCGGAGCAGGAAGTTGAGGTCGGGGAATGCTGCAGTAAAATTGCCACCAGTGCGCCGCAGCACGCACACCAAAACGATGTTCGGTGGTCCGGTGGATCAGGGACGGAGGGTTCATGATCGCCTGGGGGCTAAGAGGCGGGCTGACCTGAAAGTCAAGACGGTCCATGCAACCAATCCCAATGTTGCAGGAGAGGAGTGAGATCAGTCCCGCGGCTGGCCAATCTGCTGCGTTGGTGTGGATGGAAACGTAATACCGCGCGCCGCGCGGTAGCAACTCCTGTATGTGGCTCACATAATTGTCAACCAGGGCGTTTCCCACAGACTCCGAACATCGGAGTTGGTGTTGAATCGAGCTCCGAACGGTATGCGAATCGCTCCAAGCATAGCACTGATCTAGGAGGTGCGCAGCTCTTCGGAGAGGACTCGCAGTAGACGAGCGGCAATTAGAGCGGCCCGCAATTCGAGTCGCGGGATGGAGCATCGTCGTTTGGGACTCTGATGTAGACGACTGCAGCCATGACCAGGCGACTAGCGTCTGCGAATGCATGGAGCTGTGCGGCTTGATCCAGTCCTGTTCGAATCCACCGCGTGATGACGATTTCGGAGATAGTCCTAAACCCATTCTGAATGGCATCCCAGCGCTGGGCGAACGTTGTGGGCATCTTCTCGTCCCAGTCGAGTCAAGCTCTCCACAGATCCTGCATCAACATTTTGCCATCAACACGGTGGGGGCAAGCCACCCACAGGGATCGAAGAGGGTAGCGATTGCAGAGAGAATTGCGTGTTTTGTTCGTTGACGGATATTGATTCGAGGAGGATTGAGAAAGAAGCTGTCGTCTGTAGGATTCCAGCCGATGCCAAGTTCATTGACCAGACCGTCAGCACACAGTTAAACCCATGTTGGACGCAGACGGTCTTCGCTGCGGAGGTCTTGAAGGAGCTCCGGTGCATGGCGAGTACATTATCCATGTACCGGTCCCACAGGAAGGCCTGGGCGGCTTCGAGGAAAGAGGTGTCCTTGTCGAGGCACAGCTGCTTGAGCGTACGTAGCACGAGGTATGGGGCGCAAGATTTCCAGTAAGTCACAGTAAGCAGTTGGTGGAGGTGGGTCTGGATGCATCAAATACCACCCTCAGTTTAGCACTTTAATCTTTACGCTGCTAGATCGCGAGATGAAGTATGTAATGGACCGGATGATCCACTCGCTGTAGGGCGGGAGCCGTTACTTCCTTCATGTGACCAATGCGAGTAGTCATTCATGAAACGCGTGTAGTCGTCGGTAAGCGTCAAATTTTGTTGCATGTAACGGTGGAGTGACCGAAGGGCAGCTTGAGCCCTGTTAACTTCGTCACCGAGGAGTCCTACAGCGTCTGATCTCACAGACGATCGCACGATGTACTGTCCGCCTGCGTCTCGTCGAGGGTCGGCGAAGATGTGCTCGCATGTCTCATCGTCCGGGGATTGACGGATAGCATGAGGTACATCCTCCATTATCCAAAAGCATTGCAAGGCATGTAACAGCTGCCGATTCCATGGGGGCTCGAACCCGCTCTGTAGGACCATACTGGAGCAGGCAACCGCGATGACGCCGAACTGACGAATGCGTCCAATTATTCCCCATCTGATAGCGGTGAGCTGAGCTACGAGGTCCGCCCGTCGGAGAAGGCCTGGTCTTAGTAGATCTGGGAGAACACCGGCCCCGATAAGCAGCTCGACTTCTGCGGGGATGTCAAAATGTGCGTCGGCAAGCTTCAGTCCTTGCCGCAAGGACCTTACTTGTGCATTGATAGATGACAGTGGGGATGGATAGTCCAAGATGCCGGAGATAGTACGCATCAAACATGACCCGCTCGGGACGATCTGGTAGGTGCAGCACTAGAGGCGCTTTTATGTATGACTACTCGAATACTTGTCCTCCAACGCCACCGATAGAAACTTCGTTTTGCTCATGGATGACGCTCAGCCGGTTTGACAACCTGAGGGAAATGAGTGAGACTTCGGAGCAGTCGTCCAGCAAAGCCCCCACAGTGGTGGAACAAGTACGACGGTCACCGATCTGAAGGGAGGCCGTAGGCAAGACTACGAGTCATGCCAACGCAGGAGGCCGGGGCTCAGGGTCGACTAAGCCGGAGCCGGGTCCCGCTACTCTTGGCTGTTTTAGAGGAGCAGCAGGATCGTGGATGGCAGCAGCGCGTTTGCGATCACTATGGCTGGCAAATGTATTTAAAGAGGCACGATCGCGCTACATGACCTGGTTGACGACAATTGAAGTAGAGGCACAATTGCACGACCGCGTTTCTTCTGGCATCGGGCTGCATTTCCAGAAATTTCTCGTAATACCCGATGTAGTGAGCCCCTTGATACTGGAAGCACTGGCTTACCGTAGCCCGAGTAGAGAAACTGTGGAAGCTGCGGATAATTGAAGGACCACCAGTTGAGCGACCGGATGGTGGACTACATGCTCCGGAGTCTTCCACTGAGCTCGCCATGTTACATTGTCGTTGAAGTAACTCGGCCAACGTGAAAACATTAGCCATGACTTCCTCGATTCGGATGGATTCGGCCTCTGGGCGTGTGATATCAAAAGGGTTGGGGCTGAGCTTCTCCAGTTCATCTTCCCAGGCACGCCGAGTTGAAGAGTTCATGCAGGAGGCCGCTATGGACACGAACCAGTCGTCTCAAGAATCGACTGGATGGTTGAGGGCTTATAACTGATCGCGGTGACGGCTCATCGTGTGAAGTAATGCCTGATGCCTGATCTCATCACGCCAGGGCCGGAGATTGCGCAGTGCGGTCAGATGGCCCTGCACAAGCAGCCGACGATGTTCGTATCGAGATTCAAGGAGGGGCCACGCTGAGAAGTAGTTGGTGTTGGTCAGCGTCAGCGTGTCCAGGACTGCCTTCGCTTCACCTTGCACATGAGCCTTCAGCTAGTAAAACTATGCGACATCGCTGAGGCGGGGATTGTCATGAATTAGGGCTAGAAACCAATCCCGAATGGCCTCCCAGTCCTCGTAACGCCCCGAGAAAGTCGGCATCTCTATTTAGTGTAGCCGAGCGTGACCAGTGTTGAAGTTTTGACGAGAGACGATCGATTGCTCTACTGGATCGTGATTCGCACCAACCGGTGCTTGTGTCTCCAATCGTTGCTGAACGTCGTACAGCAGTGACTGCGTTACGATGTAAGCTCGATCGATGTCGGCATAGACCCGCCTCTGGTCATAGTCCTCCGCTTGGCCAGCCAGTAAGGAGATTAATTCGAGATGGTTGCTTTCGAAGTCCACCCAATAGTCTCGTAACACCTCCATTCTGGCATGCACAGGTCCCGTAGTCCAGTCGTCGGCAGGGATTTTCTGCAGCGTGGTGGCAAAGGCCTTGATGAATTTCACCAGTACTTGTTGCGTTGCCAAGAGACCGACCATTGTTCCTAGAAATCACAATCGTGCTACGTCGACACTCATTGTGAGCAGAGGCTTCCGTTACAAGCGCACGAGAACTCATGGCAGGTCGAATCTGAGCTGTGTCCATATTGTACTCAAACCTCAACCTCAGGGCTCTAACGCCGAGAGGCGAAAATAAACCGTAGTCTCACGACGAGTGTACGCCAATCTCGAACGATCGCTGACTCCTAGGGACCAATCCTACGCAGCCAACTGCTCGCGATGGATGCTATGCCAGCACACAAGCGTGAGAGAGAAAGCGTGCTTGTGCCCCCCTCCCCTCCCTCCCCTCCAGCACCAGCGTAGCAGCACAGTACCCGCCGCGAATGGACCGCCGCACGAAAACTGCTGTCTCTATAGAAGCAAGGCGGAAGCGAACCGAAGGCCCTCGGTGAGCATGCACCGGTCTCGAACCATCGCCGACTCCGAAGCAGCGTGGCGAAAGCGTGAAAGAGACGCAAGCGCGTGTGCGCCAAACTGAGGCCCCCATCGATCGTGCAGTGTGCCGAACGAACGCGACCGAAACATGGCGGCAGCGTCAGCATGCCGACCTCGAACCACAACAGCTCCCGCTGTCACGCAGCTAAACGAAGAAAACCCAAAAATGGCAGTCATTGAACGCAAGCCACGAATCACGCTCCGGAAACCCTCGCACTACGCTTCAATAGTTTAGAACTCACCTCAGATTCTAACCCGTTTACTTGTAAGCACCAATTGAAGATATATCCTGCTCGGACAAGGACGAATATTGAATTTGCAGCGGGGTAAGTTAATAATATTTGAATTGAATCAATGGGGCTACTTGGCAAACTTAGATTTATTGCTTGGGTCAATATCACACAGAATAACATAGATGAAAAGCGTTTAATATAAAGTGATTCTAATATAAAAAAATTGGTGTGAGCCAGCGAGCGTCCGCACGCCGCGACTGCCCGACGTAGACTGACTGCCGTCCGGCCATCTGTTGATCCAGACCCGCGGGACCGAGCGTCCCATTCCTAACCTCGCTGCTCTCTGATTTCAACAAAATTAATATTTTTAAATGAAAAAAAGCTTAAAATTAAGCTCTTTTTCCCTGCTTTTATTATCATTCAGGCCATTTTCTCTAGTGCCAATACATGCACTATATGATATTTATAATCTATAGAAGAGGTACTCTTTTTCACTAAAATAACGTATATTTGGTGTAAAATAGATAATATATCGAATGTAAGGGCCCATTAGCACAAAATACAGGTCCTAAGCTTCAGTTCTAGGTACCAGAAAAGATTTTCCAAAGCCTCATCAAATATCGTTACCCAAAGATATGTCACTTTCCTTGTTAATGGATACACGCTACAATTTTTTAGATGCAGACATTTTATTCAATTTTGACCGATTTTTCCCCGATCTTACTAGAGACAAATATATATGAGCATAATTTGACCTCAGAATCGTGATCAGCGCCTTCGATAACCTATATATATATATATATATATATATATATATATATATATATATATATATATATATATATATATATATATATATATATATATATATATATATATATATATATATATATATATATATATTACTTGTTTTCAGGTATCGAAGCTTTCAGGAAAAGTGCTAACTGAAAATTGTATTCAAATTCTTGGCCCGCGAAATGGTACCTTTTCGAAGTGGACGCCGAATGGTACCTTTTACAACTGGGCGCCGAGTTGGTACCTTTTTAAACTGGATGCCGAGTTTTTTACATGGAGCCGACGATATCTTCCGATTATGAGCCTCTGTATATGTTTCGATTTTGGGTTTCCTATAATTTGTCGTAATCATAAACATCTTTTATATGTTCCAATTATTGATACACAGCATATGAAAAACAGCAAAATATAGATTTTAAATAAATTACATATTTAAAGTAGTTGTGTCATTTTTAATTAGCCATTAGAAAAGCAATTATATAACAAGCTTGTAAAGATTCTATAACTTAGATAATAAAGTATATTATAGAAGGATGCTTAAAGAAATGGAAAAAAAATATTTCAACAAAATCGTGATGTCACTAGCGAAAATATTGTCAATTTGTTCATAGTTTATTTTCTTCTTTAAACATTTGTCTACAAATTCACCGTTAAAAAATTATATATTAATCTAACTTTCAGGAGATAAGACTTATTGTTTATAAGATTTTATATAGAAAACGTTTTTATATATAAACAAATAGTCTTTTCTCCGGAACGATAAAAAAATATATCATTTTTTAATGGTGATTTTGTAGACAAATGTTTAAAGAAAAATATAAGCCCGGAAATATTAAAATTGATTGAAAAATAAAGAAAAGTCTATATACATAAATAGATTTTTTTTTAAATTGAAAATATTTACGCTATTGACGTCACGATTTTGTTGAAATAATTCCTTTCAATTCGTTAAAGACGCTTTTTTAATATACTTTGTTATTTAAATTATAGAACAAGCTTTTCATATAATTTTCTTTAATAGTCAATTAAGAACAGCATAACCACCTTAATTATGTGCCACTACAGTCATTATGAGCGATATCTTATTTATATGTAAAAAATATACTATTATAGTTGTATTTGTAGAAAATACAAAACTAGGGCAGTATGTAGTATGCACTACTTCTTAACCTCTTTTTCATCGTGCTCGTGCTAGTATTTCAATTAAATCAGTTCGTAACTTTAAACACGAGGAATAACTTGTTCTATCGTATTTTAGTGTCCTTATATATCATTGAAACACATTCATATAAGTATATAAATTTCAATTTTCCATACCTAATTTGAATAATCTTTAAAATAGCATTTTTAATAGTAATGAATTTTCTCTTATATAAAAATGTATTTTCAGGATTAAATAACATTATTAAAAAAAATACTTGACTTAACATTTAAGCAAGTACAATAACCTTTTAAAAATGAAAGAAACTAAAATCTGTTCCACTTTCAAAGGCAATTAATAAAGCAACGATAATTCCACGTAATAAATCATTCAAGTTGCAAAATGATGTCACGTTTTTTCTCAACTTTTGTCGGAAGAAAGTGTTCGGTAAAATAATACGCCTGCGTTTGTTTTTCGCTCATCGTAATACAAAAGTCGGTAAAGTAATACACGAGAGCCGAGGAAAGGAAGTGGCTTCTTTCTCTGTGGGGGTTGTTGCCGGTTGCCATCGCAAGGCTCCGCACTCTTTTCACCTGCGACTCCGTTACAAAAGTGGACGTTTTCCTGCGACGTTCCGCAACACGGAGCGTGCTCACGTCCATTGTTCCTCAAGTTTTGTCGCGACCTCTTTCGTTTAGTCATTTCTCATACAATTGTGTACTTCTTTCCTTGTTTTCATACTGAGTTTTATACTTCTTTTTTCAGAGAGAACAGACGCAGCATCTTTTTTTTCGCGGTTGACATTTTTGCCCCTTTCTACTAGTGAATTTAGCATATTACTCAACTTGTATTTTCATGTACTGTATTAAAAAGTTGTATTTTTTTCAGATTATGAATTGCATTTAAATTTTCATCTAAAAACGATTTCTGACAGGACATTGATTAATAATTAATCCTCAACGCCATCTTTAACTTCACGTATCAAGAGGATTACAAAAGAACATTGTTAAATCGTCATCAATGAAACCAACAACTCTCTTCATAGAACATTTGCAGACTTAGAAAGCTGTTTTCGTTACTTGAAGGCCAACTTCCCTTTATCTCACCAAAACAGTTAAACTCAACAACCCCCACGGGCTCGAAGCTCCTCTCCAATTTTTTGCACTCGCTCTCTCTCTCTCGCTCTCTCTCTCTCTCTCTCTCTCTCTTTCTCTCTTTCTCTCTCCTCTAAACATTTCTCCGCTTCTCTTACTGCAATGTCCTCTTTTGCTCTCTCTCTCCCTCTCTCTCTGTCTCTCTCTCTGTCTCTCTCTCTGTCTCTCTCTCTGTCTCTCTCTCTGTCTCTCTCTCTCTCTGTCTCTCTCTCTCTCTGTCTCTCTCTCTCTCTGTCTCTCTCTCTCTGTCTCTCTCTCTCTGTCTCTCTCTGTCTCTAACTCTCTCTCTCTCTCTCCCTCTCTGTCTCTCTCTCACCCACGACCAGAAAGAATAAAAACACTTTCGTGAAGGGTTGGCATGCTAGCAGAGAACGAGAGAGAGAGAGAGAGAGAGAGAGAGAGGGGGGAGGGAGAATCGTAAAAACTCCAGCTCCTCCTCGCCCTCAACCATCCGTGGTAGTACAGCATCGATGACAAGTTTACGCAGCTGCAGTTGCATTGCGCGAGAGCCGCTGAAGAGGGCGCTGCCGCCGCACGGGGTAGTATATCCATTGTTCGGAAAGTTAGTCGGGTCCGCCTCCAGGGTTACATAATAGTTACGTGCCATTGTGTCTTTCGATTGCATAATTTCAGTCATAGACGCGAGCGCGAGAGCGCCGCAGCCGTTGTCCGGAATCCAACGCTGCAATTGCAGTGGCTCCCTGGCCCCCCGGGAAGAGAGGATCCACGGGACAGACGCAATTTCCCGTGTTACAGCTAGCGCGTGCTCGGTGCATATGCAGAAGTGAGAGCGCGAGAGTATGGCTAGTGGTGCTTTGAAATGCATACGAGAAAAGTGCGTACTGTTGCATGCGCTTCGGATGGTATGGGTCGTCTCATCCGTTTATAGGATGTATGGGTTATTTACGGTAAGAGAGGCTAGTCAAGATGGACTATCATAAATCAGATTTGAATTTGGCTTTTTAAATAGAAAATTATAGTTTCAATTTAGCAAAAGTTGTTTGTCTAGTAGATTAAAATCATGTTTCTATAATCGTCCAATGATGAATGTATCCTGGACTAAGTATAATAAATCAAATCCCTATTAACTTACATACATCTTCTGTAGTCATCTAATGAAAGTAAACCGATAAGTTCTCCATTTTATCAATCTATATTTTTACAGTGCACTTGGAACTTATGAAGGTATATGAACCCTGTAGACACTAAAGGATTAATTAATCTGCCATATAATAAACATGATTCTGCCCTTCATCAATATTTGAATTGTCTTTTCTGGGCCTTAACTTTACAATTCCAGACTGATATACTTGAACACTCGTACTTTGATGATTCTAATTTTAAATAAAAAGGTTTTGAATTAACACTTACTTGAGAAAATATTAAAATAGGGAGCAGGAGTTATTTATTTGCAGGGTAGTCGATTGACAACTTTAATCCAAAGTTTCACCTAATTTTTCTATTCTCTTCTCCGTTATAAATTTATATTCAATTTTGATTTTTAAGATTAAGAACAATATTGGTGCGACTAAAGTCTTCTACTTTCCTATGGCGATCTTCAGTTGTATATTATCCATAATATTATTATCTTGTACCAATCCATCATACGAAGAGTGTACTTAGAGACGTGTGATCTTCGTTAATTTTTATATTATTCATCATATTATTATGTTGTACCAATCCATCATATGAAGAGTGTACTTAGACGTGTGTGTTCTTCGTTAATTTTGCATGGGAACACATTTCTTTTCCATCAAAATATCTATATGATTTAATTTATTTTA
Source organism: Gastracanthus pulcherrimus (assembly GCA_949152435.1). NCBI lineage: Eukaryota > Metazoa > Arthropoda > Insecta > Hymenoptera > Pteromalidae > Gastracanthus > Gastracanthus pulcherrimus. The sequence continues at coordinate 32,021,573 of OX424575.1, forward strand.
TTTTATTTTCAGGATTAAAAATTTGTAACTTATAAAAGAAAATACTTTGTAAAAGCATTCTTTTGAATAGTATTTTAATGATACTAAAATAATTTTTAGGGCAGCATTTTTCTGAAAATCTCTGAAGCTACTTTTTACCTAACCTATAGTAGCTTCATTATAAAGTCGAGAAATTGATATGGTTTCTAGTTATGTCAAGCTATTTTCTTTTACAGTACGAAACAATATCAAAAATGCATAAATTTATTTTGAAAATATTTTTCAATTTTTTGTAGTTATTTTTAATATTTTGTATTTATTTTCTAAAATCTACTTTCTCAATTTTTCGTTTTTCTTCAAACAAAAATAGAGTTGCAGTTTATTTACTGATGTACTAATCTTCTAAGGTAACTATGCGAAGAAATATAATAATTTCGGATTTATTTGGATTTTTGGACATATATATTGTTTTAATTCAAATAGAGAAATAAAAGTACCAACTTTATCTTCAGATAAGTCACTAAAACATTTTAAAGTGTAATTTTTTAACACAGTGTAAATAACTTTATTTATGAAGAAAAGAACAAACAAAAAATGTTTCATAAACTGTTTTATAAATAACTGTTTTTTTTCAAAGTTAATAAGATCAATAAATTAACAATCATTTAGAACTTAATATAATTTTTGAAGATATGAAGTATGAAAATAGTGCAACTAGTTGATGTGTTCTGAGAATCACAAATGCTATTATATTGGACGCCATTACACTTACATTAAAATGACTTTCATGTAGAATTTTTGTCTAAAGCACAAAACAAAATTTCTTTCTCTGCAAATCAGCAATTTTCCATATTAAGAAACGATATTTGTCTAGTCCCAGGTGAATCAAGCTGTCTTAAGTCGTCTAAATAGCGTTTTATGTTTTACAATTCGTGCTTAGTGATTTTTTATGTATGATTATATCATCAACAAAAACAAAAATTTCTATCCCTTCCAAACTCATTTCCATGAGAGACTGGAATGTGATTTGACAGATTTTAAAGCCGATCGCTTTGTCCAGTTATGTGGAATATCTAATAAGATACACGTATTTAGACTCATATCTAGTTAAAAAACGTATTTTCTTTAAAAATTAACGTTACAAGCTTAACAATATATTTTGATTGAAGAGAGAAGCCCTTCCATATATCAGTAGACCTCGTATGAGTGAACCCAGTCCAAATGATTACAAACAAAATTCAAAATTATAATCAATACACCTATACTTGTTATCAAAGATATTCTTAACAAGTTAATAATTGTAAAGTAACGTAGTACATATTCATTGTAAAATGAAGTCTTCCGAATACAATAAACAAGTAAATAATAAATTGTAGTCAATCACACTCGATGAAAGGCAGAAAAACTTTTCACTCTCGAGTTCGAAAAATGCAGCACACACGGGTTCGATCGACGCTGCTTTCAGGCGAGAAATAATTTTCCAGTCACGATTTTGTCCGGAAAGAAAACACAATACGAAAGCATTCCCTCCCTCTTCAGCGAGATATATGCGATCGCGATATACACAGCGCATGTTCGAGTCCTTTTCTCCCTTGAAAGGAGGCGAAAGAGAAAAAACGCGCGAGCAAGGCTACCGCCGACGCCGTCGGTCCGCGACACGTCCATTCAGGTTAGTTTCACTCGCCACCTATTACTAATACAGCGTCGAAAAAGTTCGCCTTTCCCCCGCTGTTACGCCACTGTTACGCCTTGACAACCTTTTCATTCCCGAGACTTACAAGGTTCTTTCGCCCCCCCCCCCTCCGAGCTTTACACTACCGTTCGGCTTTGGCTCTCTCTCTCTCTCTCTCTCTCTCTCTTTCTCTCTCGCTTTTCTGCTTCTGCTACTATAGTCACACGTAACCGGCAAGAAAACCTCTGGCGCGAAGCTCATTTTCCGACTTTCTTTTTCCTCTCTCTGGGTTTTTTGCGCACCTCGCGCGTTTCGTATCTTTCTTTCCCCTCTCTCTCTCTCTCTCTCTCACTCTCTCTCCTCTCTCCCTCTCTCTCTGTCTGTCTCTCTCTCTCCTCTCTCCCTCTCTCTCTCCTCTCTCCCTCTCTCTCTCCTCTCTCCCTCTCTCTCTCTCTCTTCCTCTCACTCTCTCTAACTCTCTTTCCCTCTTGGGTTCTATGTGTACGACGGAGAGGCGGTGGGTGGCAAGAAAATTCCGAGCGAGCGAAAACGCCGAGTCTTAAATTGAATTCTTGAGTTCGCGGAGTCTGTTTAAACTGCTGAAATTAAGAATATAATGGAGTGTTAGTCGCGCGCTCTATCCCTCGCACTCTCCGTTATTGCTTTATCCATTGTCTGTTATTGCTTTAAATAGAAATGCCGAAATTGGTTTATCGGGTTAACTGGATGTTGTGGATGATGTTAGTTTCTACCAAGTTCATTTGGACGCTTTAGCATTTCATGATTATTTATGTGTAGTCGATTCTACTTTTCACGCCATCTATTAAATAAAGTTCAAATATTATTTGTTATTCCCTTAAGATTAATTATTATTACCCTTTCACTACACTATATACGTTCAAAGTTAAAAATGAAATATGCGCGTTTCACGCATTGAGGTCAACGACCGACATTCATTCTATTTCTTTGTGTCCAATTTTTCACACACATCGACATTAAAACTAGCAAGGAAAGATGAAGAAACAGTTCTTCGATATCAGACAATAGTGGGTGGAAGTACGGACAAGAAGATTTGACGTCGTATTAAACACGAAGTAAAATGAAAATCTAGGGAAAAAAATCGAAGACGATATAAACGCAAAGACAGTATCTATTAACCTCAGAGCTTTGTGAACACACAATACTGCATTATATCCTGGATGGTGCTATTTGAGTGATGATTCATCTTCAATATTGAATTCATTAAGAAAGATGAAGTAGAGGTTACTAAGCTTACTTGGCGCTAACTAAGTTTATATTTAATTAAGGGACGCCAAAAGTTGAATATCAAAGGTATATTGAAGCCTATAGTATTTGCTACAAAGCTTAAATTTATGTAATAGCTCGAGATCTCGTGCATACATTATGACCTAACTATGAATATTGAGTTTATTATTCATAATATATTAACTCTTGCGCAAACACTTACTTTTAAGTTTGACATATATTTACTGAACTAGAAGACTTTAGAAATATTTACTAACACACTCTAAAGCAAAAATACACATTATAAATAAAATATTCCATGTATTAAAAAAACAAATCAATTGAATGTAATACATGCGGCTGATCAACCTATTTTCTGGGGAAGTCGAAATCGTTCGCGAATCGATATGGTCAATTTTTTCCCTCACACATAAGTTCAAACAGTCGACTGACTACCAGTTCATCGGGAGCCTGATTAAAGTGCTGGAACAACCGCGGTATTTTCTGTTGCTCTTTCCATCTCAACAGCAACAAGGCCTTTGGCCGAAAGTAGGTCGTTTCCAGGGAAATTGCATACCGACCCCTGTTTCATACCAATGCCCCATTGCGATCGGAAATGCTCAGCTGCATTTTAAGTTCTCTCGAGAAAGAATTCAAAGGGGAAAAATGAAAAAGTGTAGAGGGGAGCATAAGTAGAAAGAGTACGAATCGGACAGACAAAAGGCAGGATTTCGGATAAGGAAGCACGAGGAACGAAAAGGGATATTCGGATGCTGAATAATGAATGGAATATTTTGATCGACTTATCATTTATTCATTCGAGAAAGTAGTGAAAATAGATTGAAAAAAATTAGATATTTAAAAAATTTAATTGATGAGCGAGAAGATTATGTATTTTAATATTTTTATTTTAATCAAAATTAGAACAAGCAATTTTCTTATAATTGAGTTTCAAGATATAATTAATATTTAAATAATAAATGTTTTAGATTATTTAAGATATTTGATGCTACAGAGACTAACCTACATCTTAAGGGAATGTCAGCACTTGTATGTTGTTGTGTACTTACCACCATTTTCGTATTTTCCATTATCCTTGTTCCGTTTCTAATTTGTATTGATTATCTTAGTCATCCGGTGTTCTTGAATGTATTACAAACACCTGGCCTAGATCATTGATGAAAAGAAAACATTTAGTCGAAATAACGAAAAATATTTTTGGCATTTGGCTACGACATCCCCTTAAGGATACCGGCTATTTAAGATTCTATTGTCCTCAGATTTGAAAAAAGCTTTTCAATAATAATTATTGTTATATTCTTTCTAAAACCTATAATATAAAAACTTTTTTAAATGCTTTACGATGAATCCTTCAACATAAAGAAATGTCCTTAACCCTAGATCTCGAACAGGGGTACGTGTAAACCCGGACAATTTTCCCGCCTTTAGCATTTCCTCCACAACGCCATATGGGAACCGGGAATAGGGGGGGGGGGGGGGGTGTTGAATACCTATGCTAATGACCTGCGTAGTGACTGGTCACCGTCGATGCTATATAGTTAAATGAAAAAGTAATAAACTCTTATTTGGAGCCACACAAATCCCTGTTCGCATTAACGGGAGTTTTTTCTGTTTATAACAAAATTAAGTTCTTCATCTTTTCGACTAACATAGATTCGTAGAATTGAGATATCATCAGTAACAATAATTAAATACCTTAGATAACATATGTCTTTAAATTGATACCACAAGAAAAATCGTTATTGCACATTTTAATGATTAAGAGCGAATTTTCATTTAAACTCGAATAATCCAGTCGACAAGGACGCGAAAAGCACTAAAGGTCGTCTCCCGCACAGCAAAGTAATTACGTCACGTAAGTAGCGTTGTGAAGAAAGGAGCTTAAAGCACGACCGAAGAGCAAGAAAAGCTTACAGCCAGTAGAACGAGCAGTAAAAGCGGAGACGAGCCAAGCAGCCGCTTGTTTCTCTTCCTTCGGCATTGGTGCAACAATACCACACATCCACACGTCCGTGTACGCGAAGTTTAACGAAGTAAACGAAAACTAAGCTTCTTTTCCTTGAGCTTTCTCTTCATCGAGGCAATCTCGTTATACGTGTATGCTGAAATGAAATATTTGTTATTTTTACCACACGGTCAGTGACGTAGAGTACAATATGAGTTAGATTATATATGATACTAACAAGGAGGGTCTCACGAATGCGGGACCTGAAAATATTAGCCGTTCTACTGAAGGAATGCATTGTTTCATTAAAAACTTTTGGTTATAACTAGCAATTTATCACAAAAGTAATAAAAGTAGGCAAAAAGCACTTTACTTTAAGCTCTGTTTGGTATAAAAATACTAATCTCGCCCGAAGTTAAATAATTAAAGATAATAACTGAAAATACTTGAATATTCCAGGAAATTAAAAATGTTTCTGTAAATATTAATTTTCTTTATTTTTCATGGATTTTCAATCGAAAACTTCAATTATTAATAACTTTGAACCAGATTATTAGCTATATGCTTACTTTTATTATATTTTGGATAACTTTTCAATAGCATAAAAACTTGCAAAGTTACAATCGGAAGTAAACGTACCACATATACATATCTTCCAATAAAAGTATGCATATTTGAGACACGTACCTAATATTTTGTCAAAATAAACCATATTCTAAAGTTTAAGGAGATTTTGACCCGGCATTCCTAAGACTTATCTTGTAAAATTATTAATTTTTTGTTTACCGATTTGTCATTAATTCAATCAACATTTACTGGTCTTAATAAAATTACACTTTACACTGTACGTCAAATAAAAGTTATGAGTAAGAGAAAGATATCTTATTTAATCTGTATCTTTAATTTAATCGTAATTAAAAATATTTTTCTCAACACGTGCATAAAAAAAGCCGTTTTCCATGTTTGCAAAGCGAATGGAAAATTGGGCATTCCGAGCTTTTTTGCCTGAGCAGGAGGTAATGTTGATTACGTCCCTCTCCTGAATTTCTTAGTGGACGACTCGTAATACTAATTTCTCCAATCCCTTTGCATGTATGAAAAAGGTCCTATTCACACTTATTTAAAAAAATACGACGTGTAACACCGGAGGAAAGGGCTTTTTCAGACTCGGTTGATGGTTTAAGCACTCGTGTTCAATAATCATCCTGGCTTCAAAAAAGCCAATTTCTCCCTCTAGTTGAACAATGTATTATTTTAAGCTGCTTCTGAAAAAGTACGAAAATAAAATACTGATTGAACTACTGCCTCAAATAACTGCCTGAACTGCTGCGAGAACTACTGATTGAATTACTAATAGGACTACACTTGTTCTCAGTAGTACATCCGCAACTACAGAAAACAGCTATCAAGAATAAAGAATTGTTTCACAACAGAAGAAGTATTACTTAACTACAGGGAAATAATACAAACTATTTATTATCCTAGAACTATAGGAAAACTACTAGTTAACCACAGAAAAGCGACAGCAAACTTTTTATTTTTTTTTAAATATGGAAGCACAATTAATTAACTACAAAGCTACTGCTGAAAACTTTCTCAGCCAGCATTTTATTTCTACAAGGGAAGCCGATTGTAAAAGAGCACTTTGCTTGATACTATGTGTCTAGAATCTAGAATAAATATTAATACTTTAGTAAATAATGTTATGCAGATCTTTTTATGTATTCTTTTAACAAATAATTAGATACAATTTTCTAATCTTAATTTTTCACGTTTTTTATATACTTAAAGTAGAACGAAATAAAATATTAATACCTTTTGTTCTCAAGATAACATTACTAGTCTTTTTTAAATCACTCATTCTTCTCCTTCCACACTTCTGATCCAAATCTGTTCAATGCCGTTTATTTTCTTTCACCTGCAAAATAACAGAAAGCCACAATCACGCACAACCTCGCTTTTTTCAATATCATCGTTACGATTCGTTCAGCAGTTCCCCGACACGAGCTTGCCCATATTTTTCTTTCTCCTCCACGCTCGCGCATACGCACACATCCACTACTTAGAGCGGCAAAAAAGCACAGGAGCTTCTATCTCGGCTTGGTGCCATTATCGGCCACGCTAGCATGCAACTCGAACATTAGCTAACGAGAACATGAAAAGCAAGAAAAGCAAGCCCTTGGCTCGCTCGCGCGTACGAGCACACACACGTGCACCAGCAGAAAATCATAATGGAGACGCGCTGCATCTTCTCTTGTGTCTAGCCAGCGTAGAAGAGGACGCGAAGACGCATTCGCGTCATTATATTTCTCTACGGCCTTATTTTCCGCGCTTCCTTTCGTTCATCTTTGCTCGTATATTCTCCCGCGACTTTCAGAGCCGATATCGCGCTTTTAACAATGAGAGAAAGAGGGAGAGAGAGCGAGGCAGGAGGCGAGCTCCGATAGAACGAAGCAATGTGGAAAATACCCCAGACGATATTGAATTTCTCCTGTGAGCCGGCCGCTCGCGCTGCTCGCTACCACTAGCCACGATGAAATGGGTCTTTTTATCAGCGAGTGTCGTGTGGTGATTGAATTATTTTTCTCCTACTCGTTATTTCTTTACGCTGGCGCTGCAGCTCTTTGATGGAAAATGGTAAATAAAGAGGAATGGGAGTGGCTAGACGTTGTACTTAGTGTGCGCGTACGTATATACCTGAAGGAAAAGACGGGAATCGAGAGAAGAATTGTATGGACGAGAATAATAGAGAAACAGTCGTGCAGGGGTGAAGCAGGTGAAGCGATGCGGTATTTAAAGCGGCACATTCTTTTCTGCTTTCTGAAAGAGAAAGCTTTATATTGTATACTCAAACTACTGTAGAATATATAAAACTGATTTTAATATTTACATTTTTGTGTTACATGTAGGTTAAGAAAAAACATTAAATTTAAAAAGAATATATTAAGTTTAATCACTTTTTTGGCAAAAATAGAGAGAAGTTACTTGAAGGTTACTTCGTTTACTTTTTTACTAGACATTGAAATGTTATTAATTTTCCGTGGTAGAAAATTTTTCAGTTTTGCTTAGATGCCCTGATTATAGACGGGGCTCCCAGCTGAATAAGCCGGAAAGTACAAAGAAACTAGGTAGTTTTTTTTACCATGTATATGTTTTTTGTTACTTGTAAGGTTTTGAACTTTTTTATAATTCTGCAGTGTCAAATTATAATTGTATATTCATTTTTTCATTTGTAATAAGAAAAGTATTTACTTTATGTAATAAACTAATATGTTGCGCATTGATCATGTGTCGAATTTTAATAGCTTAGCGAGGGCTACCTCTCATTTTTAGATAGATATAGATATTTAGATGGATAAATAAATCTTTTCCTAGGCGCGCCACTATACCTGCTTCACTACTAATATTAAAAAAATGTAGTAATTAAAATAAAGTTTATTGTTTTTTAAAATTATATCGACAAATCCTGATAAAACAATTATAATTTTGTTTAAACTGAGCTTTATTAAATAACTGAGTTGACCATGTGAAACGGTGATTACGAGCCACCTGTCAAGTATCTTTCATTTGTATCGACAATTCAATACGTTCCTGTCAAACTCAACGGTTTGTTCTCCTTGAGCGAGTCGGCTGTCTAACGCTCGAGCTTCCTCTGTATATACTGCCGAAATATCTACGTGCCTCTTTTCCCGCTTGTTTTATCTCGGTAATAGTCAGAGCATCGCCGCGGAAGTCGTGTGCGGCAGCAGAGTAGTGGTTGGCTCGAAAAAATAATGAGAGAGAAAGGAAGTAAAACTGCTGGCGCTGTCTTGCAGTCGGAAAAACAATACTCAACTCCATCTTTCTCTTTCTCTCATTCTCTCTCTTTCTTAGTCTTTTCGCCGTCTTTTCTCATCTATTTTTCCACTGCTCTTATCCTCATTACCGTTCTCCTACTTCATTCACCTATTTACTTTTTCTCTCGTTTTCTCTTTGCTTAATGCGTCTTCGTTTTTCGTCTCGCTGCGCACACGCAAACTTCTTGTGATATCTCCCCTTTCCTCCTTATGTTTCTTCCCTTCTCTGCTTTTGCTTTTCGCATTGGATACTACATGCGTTCATATGTGTATTTGGCAGGAGCATTGACTTTGCATTTTTGAATGTATATCAATATATGGCTTTAGGATAGTTAAGTATTTGGTGTACAAAATTTCTTTTCATTTATCAAATTTAACTCAACAAGTCTATTTGTGCAGACTTTGGTACTAAGGTATAATAAAACAAATCTTAATTAAAATTCAACTATAACAGTGATTACAATTCAATACAAAGTATAGATAAAAGTAGTATTATTCGTATGGAATTCCACATTTTGGAAGGGCCTAGACAAATTTAACTCCTTTTATTTATTTAAATAAATAATTCGGTTCTCAATAAATATATACCGTAAACTAGGGCTATGTAAGCGATTCCGACTTGTTACTGTAACCTTTAGCTCTAATACCTCATGGTTGTATTTTCGCTAAAAATTCACTCTCCGAATTAAAATTGAGGAAGTTCAGAACAGTTGAAAAACGTTCACTTCGCCAACGATGTTGTAACAACCATAATATTTTAATATCAAATTCGTGTAGTAAGTGCCATACGATCTCCAATATAAATATAATATATGCGTAATAAAAAGACTGCCTATTAGGTTTGTTGTAATAAAATAAAATATAACTAAAAATATCTATCAATTTCACACCTTCAAGGTTACTATTATATCTTCACTCTCCATTAAATAAAGAAAAAACTGTAAACACTTCAATATCCGCATTTGGCACCTGCGAAATTCGAGTCACTAGCAGCCTGCATAGTACGTATTTTAACGTCCACGGGCAACAGCCGCTCTAAGGCCGGCAACTGGATAAATACGCAAGACTTGGCGTGGCAGTCCATCCGCGTCGATCCATCACCGTCAATTTGCACAGGCGGCGAGTCAACTCTCTTCATCTCGCGGTGCATCATATCGGAGGCGAAAGCGCGCGCGGGCTTACGGGTAGACTACGATCGATCATCGGGCGCGCGACACCGCGAATAAACTTTTCCATTCTAATTCAGCGCTCGCGGAACGCTGAAACGACTAATACGCTGTCGCTCAATGTCGTACTGATCAACACCTCAAGCGTGCTCTTCCTCGACGACGGTACTCGTGCGGAATTTCTCGAGTATTTGAAAGGGTTGCTAACTTGGCTATTTAGAAGAGTGGGTGATTGGAATGACGATTGTTTTTGTTAATACGCGAACGCCCCTGGTAGAAAATTAACCATTTATTCTAGCCTGTTCACGATCTTCTCGCCAGATTCATTCGTCAATTTTTAGCCAGCAGTTACCCATATGTTGACAAAAAAATGGTCAAGAAATAATATGGTTATAACCTGAAATACATTGACCAAAAAATATACAACCGCTGTCTTTTCTATTGATAGATAGACTTTAGAATAGGAAATTAAAAATAATACTATAGTATGATTTATTTATTATAAATTGATAGAGATTCGAATCTCTTTATATAATAGACTCACGCATATTATATAACTATTATCTATTACTTCTATTATTAATATTATTAATTCCTATTTCACTTATAATTTATAGCAATAAATACTGAATATAATAATATCAAAATACGTATATTTGAATTAATAAACCTTTACCATGCATAATCTATTTTAATTTATCTATACATTTATAAAAATATCATACAGCTCTAGTCATGAGTTAAAAATAAATAAATTACACATCTGCAGGGCGTCTGGGGTAGTGATCGTTCACCGTCAGCCCTACTGACGAGTCTGGTGAGCGTCTTCTTTTTTCGCCACTGAGGACGAATCCTAAGAGGCCACTGCCCTTCGTTTTGTAATTATCTACCACTGAGCAAAGTTTGAAATAAAAATTTTGCGGATTAAATGAATGGCATTGGAACGAAATTTCGTGTAAACAGAGTACGAGAAGTGATCCGAATTTTAGTTCAAATGCCATATATTTGGAATAATATTATTACCTGCAACTTAGCAGACTGGTAGAATGCTACAAAAGGAAGGTCAATTATGGCTTGGTTTTTCATAATTCAGTTTATTTATTAATTGTAATCAATTGTTCATACCTCGGTCAAAGATTTTAGGTTAGGAATCTCGGCCGGAAATTTGAATGATTTGATACCTTATAAGGGGTAGCACCACTCTAGGTACACCTATTTGTGACGATCTTTTGTGGGTAAATAATAAGCGAAAGGAAAAATTCGTTTAAAGAACTTTATTGTACAATTAATGAAGTGTAAAAAATTTTTTTTTTCAAAATGGCGGCCACGGGAGCTTGTAGTAGGCTATTACTTGTCTGTTGACGCTCAAATTGGAGGACAGTTTTCTCGTACATGATGAACCCTAGAACAAAAAAATAAAGCTTTTCTTAAAGTATATATAGTAGGCATGGTAGTACGTAGGGATTTTTTTAAAAAATTTAATTTATGTTCATTATGTACGAGAAAACTATAAATTAATAAATGATTATTGAATTCCGATAATTATTTAAATTTTATTATTAATGAATTATACAAATTCAATATAATATTAAGCGGATTCTAAGAAAGCGTATGCCATAGGCGGGCTTTCTGACCATAATATGGGCCATAAATTAGCCATTCGCCATACAATTGAGCAGTTTGCAGTACTCACGCGGACGGTAAAAGTCTATTTCTTGCCCTTGGTATACTATTATATGTAGTTAAAACCATTTCATTGATCGAAATATATATTTTTAGTCTCTTTTCAGTTTTAATCAGAACATTATTTATTTTGTATTTGTTATTTAGTATGATTATAATTTTTGGAATGTTTCTGCTGTTACTTATACATTTGTGCTAACTATTGGAGCATATATTTTCTCTTGCATCTTGTAAAGAGCTTGCGTATACACTTTTAGTTTCATTGCTTTCTTTCAGTTCGTTATTAAATTCTGCTCTTGTAGTTCATTGTATAACAGTATTAGATTTTCATTTACAATCTTTAACTCGTAGTTATATTTAACTTGTTGCTGCTTTTGCAGTTGCTTTTGGATCCTCCAAAATATGTGTAAATGTAGTCAATGCACAAAGTAAAACTTTGAAATAAATAATAAGTTAAATTAGTCTTATTGACAAAAATGAGTTAACTTAAAGTAAATTATTAAAAATTCCTATTGAGGGTTATAAAATACAATACCTAACTTACTTTTTGTAACAGAATTGTTGCTCCATTTTTAAAAGTAATGAAACATCTTAAAAAAATTCTTGCAGCCTGTGTCATTTCGCCCGAGACTCTTATAATTTAAAGTTATTTCAATAATCTATTTCAAAAGAAACATACCTACAGAATAACAAAGTTAACATCTTACTTACCACACTAAAGTTTTCAATTACCAGCGATTCTATCAAAAACATCCAGTTTTCATGATCAAATACAAGTACGTCATTTTTACGCTAACGCAATTTAGCATATTTTGAAGCATTATCCCGTTACATCTGCCTCTTAGGCACATGCGAGCAGGACAACTACACCGTTAACTATGAATCAACGCAATGCGTGCAACGCAATTAACTGCCACGAAAATCCTTTCTTTTTACCCCCATAAACTCTACCTGCAAAAACTGCCATATTAAGGTTTTGGGTTAATCAAGTTTAATTATAATTCTCCTCGTATGCCCTCCCGCGTCCCGTGCACATAGTACACGAGAAAAAGGGCAGACGAGTGATTGCTGCAGCTTAAGTAAAAACCGTGACTGAGTAAAAGGACTGATTAGTTCTGCTCTCTCCCCCCCCTCTCTCTCTCTCTCACTCTCTATCTCTCTCCCTCGTGATCGGGCCGTACGCTCCTATATTCGATATATTCGCAGAATCATCAAGAGAGAGAGAGAGAGAGAGAGAGAGAGAGTGTCAGAGAGAGAGAGAGAGAGAGCGGAGGGAACTTCGTGCAGTGGCAGCACGGAAGCGCGCAACTTGCCGTTGCTTTTTTATACCCGCGAAAAACCTTAATTGCATAGTAAACAGTTAATTGAACCCAGGGGAGAGAGACGATGAATTCACGAACACAATAGAATTCTGGACGCTCGTTTTGTTGTGTGTAGAGTTTTTTTTTTCGCGCTCCCATGGAACAATGTAAGCATACATTATTGCGCACATTTGTACATTAGAGTGTATTTTTGTTGTATTAAGGCGAATTGATTTTTATTATGAATAAACAGTTATAGAATCCAAGAAAGGAGCAGGAGTATAATTAATTTATTTTTAAATTAATAACTGGATTCTTGTACAGTAAGCAATGATTTGAATAAAATATTTTATTATCAATTTTTATTTTGATTTGAGGGCTTGCCGGAATTGAAAGTAGATTCCTACATCATATTTTTCGTTTTTCGCAATGAATTTTCTATTCTTTGATATCATTTGACCAGAGGGACAATTCTTGTGATTCGTAGAATGTGCCTCCGCTCAAAAAATTTAATAAAATTAAAAATTCATTTAGAAAAACGAAAAATGGCTCATTGTCGGTAATGAGTATAAATGAGGACAATGGCAAAAAAAGTAAAAAAATGAGAGCACACTCACCAGCTTTGGTGAACACTTTTGTTTAGCAGTCAAGATGATCATTTACTATTCGTTAATCATTTCAAGGCGAGGGCGTAGAAGTTATGACGCCATCATTATGCAAAAGAATTTTTTATTTTAACATTATTAATACATTACTTAACAAGCTTTAATCATGGAAACAAGTGAAAAATAACACGAACTGTGAGTAAATTCATTTAATACGTTAATTTGTTTAACAGTTAATTTAATGCCTTCTTTTTTCTTGGACTCGCCTCATTTACTTTTTTAGCTTTTATTTTAGATGAAGATTGTTCGGTCTTTCTTTTTCTTGTATCTTTCTTCACTGGTTTCTCATCTGAAGCTGTATTGTTGATATTAGAAAATCTGTCTGGTTTAAGAGCGAAATGAGGACAAGGTGGATGTAACGTACAAGAAGAACATGACAGATAATTCAAAAATAAAATTTCTTTCTTCTCAGAAGTCCAAATAACTTGATGAATTTTACTCGAATTTGACGCCGGTTTTAAATCACCAATCAATGAATCATCCATCTTAATTATATATCCTTCTCTTCTATCAAATACGTGTGTACGTTCAACTGTTTTGCTGATGTCGTGACAACATCGATCATGTTTTGCGCTGAATTGATGTCTTTACCACAAGACACTGCTCTATCGCATAATCCTTTGACTGTGCCGCCAATACCATCAGCACAGCTTTTGTCATAGTCAGCTGTTGTAATATTCCAAGTTGCGTTTATTAACTGTAGCAGTTGACAATGCAAAGTAAATAAAAAGAATTAGATTTATTTTTATACTGCGTGGATGGGCCATCACTTTGAAAATTAATTACTTCAACTTCTGGAACGAAAGTTTTTATAAGTCGAAATATTGGTTGCATGTAGCACAGTGCGGAAGCATCATTGTGGAGGCATTCTGATACTGTACAAAATTAAACATAGTTAATTTTATTCGATTTAATATTTCTGTAAAAAAAGCTCCCGTATGAAGAGAAACTTCTTATTAGATGCGCCAAAATGTGCACTCTGTATTTCAGATGAACTTCTGCAATAATAATTTTAAGAAAAGTCCACTACGCATAGTACTTCGTTGGCTTTTAATTTGTTTTTTATTGCATCAATTGATTTATATTGGTGTCCCTTACCATAAACAAATGTCTCAAATATCCTGGTGTCTGTAAATTCAATTCATTTACAATATCTGAAACCAAACATTCAATTTTTCGTTTTTGAGTGATTTTCACGCGATAGTCTAATCTTTTAGCCCCTTCTCTTACTACGGTGTCAGTATGCCATTGATAATAGAAACTTGCTTCATCCTTACTCGGCAGTGGAATGATTTTATTTCGACAATGATTGCACCCTATACATACAAGTTTTTGAAGATGAGTCACAGGTGACCAAAGCAGTATATTCTGCGGTGCTTGCTGAAGACAATATGTTGCATTGAGCCAATTTTTTAAGCATTAGGTTGAAGTTTTTATGCGTTTTACATAAAGTTGTGTTGCGATCAGTAATTTTGCGATTGACAATCCAAAAAGATTTTAATTCGTAAAATAACGATCGTGAAATTTTTATTGACGTCTCTAAGCAGAACTTTCGATACAAATTATCAACGGTGCATTGCAAGTATCTTTTCCTTTAAGTAACTCCAAATTTCGTTATAGTATCTTTAGCCTCTGGTGCCATAATGGAGTTTTCATCCTCTTCAAGAAATGTCTGTATTACAATGGTGAAAAATGATATTTTTTTCTTGCGTTTCTCGTTATTTCAATATAAATTTAACTGTGTATTTTCCAAGTGCTGTCTTTGCATGTAGGTTCTCACCAATTCAGATGCTTTTTTCATAAATATATATTTTTTAATAATTTTTCCTGACAATATTTGAGCATACATTGATTTTTCTTTCTCACCACACAGCTTACTTTTATTTTGTCTCAGTTGTTCAAATGCAACTTCAGAATGCAATAATCTATTTTGTATTGCTTTAGTTCCTTTTTTCATAATTTCTTGTACATTTTTTTGTAAATTTGGTACATCTTCATTTTTTTCTTGCAATTTCTTGTCTTGCCTGTAACATTTCGTTTTCAAGTGAAAAATAATTTTATTCTTCTCTTTTCATTCATCTTGCAACTTTTGTAACTTTGCTTGTAACCGAATATTTTGTCTCGAGAAAAAGACCTTCCTGACTAGATGAAGAAGGAGCTGTAATTTTTGAATTCATTAAAGACTCTGAATCATGTGAAACTTTATTACTCTAAACTACTTCTGTATTTTGAAATGATGTATCAGTACTTGCTTCGCGCGACGTGTTTTGTGAAATTGATTTTTACCGGTTTATTCGCCGTACCGTTAAATCGTATGAAATTTTTGTTTGTGACTGTAGCCGTAATTTTAGTGATTTTTGGTATGTGATTGGCCGCAAATTATTCTTATTTACACTGTCAGGATGTACCTGATACTCAGCACGACGCCGATTATTCTTATGTTCGCGCCTTTCAGCAGCCTTTGCCCTTTTTTCCAGTATTTGTTGTCGTTTCTTTTTCAATACGTGATTGTGACGATTAATCCATTATCGATTAAGTTAATCATAACGAATTATATTTGAAAAAATATATCATACGTGAAAGTGATACGCAGTAAGGAGTGAAAAATGAACGATCGATTCGTATTATGTACAGTTACACTGTATGAATAACTATCTGAAAAACTAAAGAGTATAAAAAAATTTGAAGGGGCGTTCAAAAAATCATTAAGAGTTGAAGATTTTTCGAAAACTCGCAGCCGTTTTCACAATTTTTCATTTTTTATTTATTTTTTATAAGTTTGTTGCAGACATTTTGATACATCTGAATGAATGAAAATATTGATATATAGATATTGAAACTAGAAAAAAAAATGTGGGCGTGTGGCGATATTAGATATAGATTTCGATAATTAATTAAATTTCGATATTCGATAATTTGTTACGTCTCGCTGAAAGTTAAAAGTTTTGTGGATTTGCCCATCTTTGTATTTTTAGCAAAAACCGTTAAACTCACTTAACAATTTATTGAAGGCTCACCTTGTACAAGCTATAAATGACCAATGAAAGCGAGCGATCAAAATACGCGATATAAGTTAAAGAATCCCGTTGATGTATAATTAACATTTTTCTATTTTTAAACTAAGAAATAAAGAAATGCTAGGATCACAACATAGTATAATCAAAATATACCTCCATGAGTATAATTCTTTTTCTATATCTAAAAATTATGATAAAACTTCTCTTGATAGAAAATATTATTTTGCTAGAAAATATTAATATTATTTAAACGATCGTAAAATAATTGTTCGTTCTTTGTAATGTAAACGGTTTTATATATCTATCAATGACTTTAAAGTAATTTTAAGAAAGAAATAAGATTTGGAATAATTTAAATATATTTTTTCAAAGCTCCTTGAACCTGCTAAAGTAGTATTAAATATAAAAGCATTTATAAGTACAAATACGTTTGCACTTTCAGCAAAAACCATTAAACTCACTTAACAGTTTACCGAACGTTTCAGCCTGTATGAACAATAAACGACAAATAAAATCGAGCGATCTACCGATACGACAGTCAAGAGACGAACAAGACTCCCGTTCACGTATTATTAAAATTTGCGCATCCTTGCCATCAGAAACATACCGAACAGTCTCCCAGGCTCGGACCCTCCTGTACACACCCATATACATTTCCACTTCGCGAATTCGCCCATCCGCGATCTGCAAAGCGAATATCGCCTAAATAAATGAGACCTGTGCTCTCCCTCTCTCCCGACATGTTTTATGCATCGGTCTGCGACGTCGACGTCGAGTGCATCATTCGAGGATGCACTGATATCCCGAGCCACGACGCTTGACGATTTATCGGGAGCCGCGCGGATCCCCGTTAACGACTGAAGCGCGCTTCTGTATTTCCCTCTATCTCTCTACCTGGCTGCTACTTATACGCGAATTTATTTCGCATTTCGCGACGACCGCGCACAGAGTGTACGCGCAGTTCCCAGGAACGCGAGGAATATAAACCGACGGCCAGATGCGTTCTTTTGTTACTCGTTCTCTTCTGGGTTATTTTACGTTTGGTTTCTTTCCTTTTTTTCAATGAAGTTTCGCGATTTCTCGGGATTTATTCGCTGTATCGTGGGTTCTGCTTAAAAGTCTAATAGGGATCGCGATTTGTGATTGAAATTTTTCAAGGGCCGATGTTCGCGCTTTGTTTGCGCGCATGGATAGCTCGAGGATCACTCGATGCGCGGAATATATATAGTGATTGTTGTTCGTTCAAGCACTACTGCGCGATGGATTGCGCAGAATATATACAAAAGAATCGTTTAGTTTGGGTTATTATGAATGCTCGAGTATTGGATTACCTAGTAAGGGTCGCTCTCGAAATTGTCTATTATTGTTTGTTTAAGGAAAAGCTGCATAAAAGATGCTTTATTTTTCTTGGACTATCATAAAACTATGCAAACATATTTATAAATTCAACTATATTAATTGCAAATGTAACGAACAGTAGAATTGTAAAGTATAATTAAAATATCAATTAAGTTGCATATTACGTGTATATCAATTTAATTCATGTATTTCTCAAAAATATTTAAATTACTGAGAATGATAATAAAGTAACTATGTAAGTAATTCACAAATTCGACTAAGTGCTTATACAAATAGCTAAATGTATGTTTTACACGAATGTAACACATACGATTTTTGATAAAAATCCATGTATTCTTAATTAAATTTCGAAGAATTAAACGACATACGTTTTGAAAAAAAATATCAAAACTATGTTTTTATGATTATCTTATAAATAATTAAGAAGGGCATAGCCGGATAAACATATGAAAATAGCCTTTGAGGCTATTACAGAATGTATACATATACCAAATATATAACTATTCATAAAAATTTAGATCCCGAAACCCCACTATAGCGATATATACTGGGTGAAGCGTGATATTCCTATTATTATTTTTAATTCCAAAAGATCTCATCCGAGCAGAAAAAATTTCATTATAGTGTATTTCTGATAAGAAAATATGCGTAATCTTTTTCAAAGCCTCATGTATATTCTTATGACATTTAAAAAATCAGAGAAATATTAAAATAGGTACTACTATGAAATTTAAGAGGGACACCAAGTTCAAAGAAATTTTTAATATTTCTCTGATTTTAAACGTCGTAAGAGTAGACACGAGACTTTTTAAAAAATTGCACATATTTTTAGATCAAGAATACACTATCATGAATTTTGTTCAAACCGGTATACTGATATCTGTCGGAATTAAAAATAATCATCTGAAAATCACGGTTCACCCAGTATATATGGCTATAGTGGGGTTTCGGGACTTGAAATTTTAGTAATAGTTATATCTTTGGTAAAATATTCCCAAATACTATTTTCATATTCCCGGCTATGCCCTTTATAACAAAGCTTAAAAAATGTAGTTATTGAAATTGAACCGAAAAACCCGTTGCTAACTGCCTTAGAATGCTTTCTAAAAGAGAGGACCAGATTAATTGATTATTAGAATCTTATAATGAATATTCGTATTAAATAACTTAATATTAAAACTAATTTATGATTTCAGGCTTCAGAATATTTTTAAGGAGGAGTCGGAGCTTACATGTAGTTACGTAGTTACCGACAATTTCGTATTTTTCAGTATTCTCATTCAATTTTTAATTTTCTTCAATTAACTCAGTTGTCCGGTATTCCTTAGTAGATTGAGGACACCGGACAACTACATTTTTGAACTTTTATGAACAATTAAATTAGAATAATGTAATATTCAATGCAGAAATCTGTAATCGGCTCCGACCTCGTCTTAAAAGACATAGTTTTAAATAAGACTGACGAGTATTTTATAAATAATTACGTATATTTTATATATTTTAGTAAGGAGTGCTATAAAATTAATTTCTATTTCCTAAAATAGCTATTTTAGAACAAATGGATACATTCTCCAAATTCACGTTTTCTTTCTTCAAAATAGCTTAAAAGTAGTTGTAAAAGACAAATCCAAAGAAAATCAAACGCATTTTAGCAATTTATTTCTACCTCTTATATATCTTCATCTTCAATACAAACTGCAAAAAAATGGTCCTTTTTAACTTCTTTTTCAATAGTGATTATTTGACCATAAAAGTCCTAAATATTATCCATTGAGCTCCAAATTTCTATCAGATCTAATTTCAAATATACCTAATATGTCTGCAAGGCGTAGCGTGCTTCCCTGCAAGAGTTATGGTGGACACAAATGTTGGTTTCACACATACATACATACATAGACACACATACACTCATACATATATACACTCATACATATATACACTCATACATATATACATACAGACATTTTTTAAAAACATATTTTTCTAACTCAGCATCCTCAAAAACATCGAGATTTATCAAAATCTCTGATCCGAAAATTTTCATCGTTACAAAGCTTTCTCTTTGAAAAATAAATTGTATGTTCATATACACACAAACCCACACACATACACACCGCGCGCGCGCACATATATACACATTATTGTGCTAAAGAGTGGCATCAAGAAAGTATACGATTTTCTAAAATCATCCCAATTATCCCCCTCTTGTCTCATCAATACTAAAAATAGCACTAAAGTATGTGACCGGCTTTTATATATTCTAGAAATATCAACTTTGTAGTTCATCAAAAAGTAGGTAAAATATTTATTTTAGCATTTGTTCATGCCACAAATAAATAAGCAAGTAGAGTTCAAAATAAAAGCATCTCATAATAACTATTTCACCATCCTTTGAAACAAAAATTTATAATTGAAACATCCAGATCAAAAACTGGCTGCTCGCATCAGTGTGCTGCTACACCTGACTTCCTCTCACGAAAAAAACGCGCAGTAAAAAATTAATTTTTCGCTCACTTGCACAAGAGTACGATGCAGCGGGGCCCCCTACGCCACAACCAATAACCGGTAGCCCCCCGAGGCGCCACCGAGTCACAAGGCAACAATGTTTCCTTCCCTCCTCCATATCTATCCCGAACCTGCGAGCTCTTGATCCTTATTTTTTCCTCAAGACAAGCCATATTTCAATTACGTGGCCATCCTCGCTCTCTTTATCTCCTCCTTCGTTCTTCCTTTCCTCGCATTTCGTTATATTCGCGGTACACGAGTGCGAGAGGATCCAAAGAACGCGGCGCAGAGACTCTACTCGCATATGAAGGTCCATTCACAGTGAGATACCAGAGACGGAATTAGTTGAGTCTAGAACTGGCTTGACTCGACCAGACCGGACGAGACTCAACTGGCCTTAACCAGGCTTCACCAGATCTGACGTGACAGCATATGTTTTGATGATATCATAAACTTTTAAATGTAATAGATGTAGTCATATATGTAATACCTTCTGATCAATGATATCTGTAATAAGAAAAATAATAATATTTTTAAAATATTTCTTTACATTTTTGTTTTTCTTCATTGTCATTAATTAATTTTATTAATTATAGCTAAGGTGACTGCACCTAATATGGCCCCTGTACCTAATGTGTCCTACCACGGCTATCCTACGCGACCCATTACTAATCCTATTAAGCGATTTAGATGGTAAATAGCTAATAGATGATGTCTATATAAGCTATTTCATCGGAAAGGTTTCTCACGGAAACAAAAGGGGCCAACCGCTAAAAAAACATTATTTTTATTTGGTACAAGAGTACGAGGTTTATGTTTTTTTGTCAGTTAAAGCATTCAAATTTAAAAACCAGAAGCCAATTCATTGGCACGTAGTTTCCTTAAACTAAATTAATAATTCTAATAAGTATAAAATTATTTATTCTAATAAATTAATTTTAAATTGCAATATCTCTTTTTAATTAGAATCTCAAAAAATGTGTGCTGATTTATCATTGATAGATTATTAAAAGATAATTTTTTTTTTGAAAGTACACTTTTAGTTTAAATTACATTTATCCACGTCTCCTAAGAGATACTGTTGTAGACGCGTTGGGTTTATAATTATTAAAAGTTTCTTTTTTTAAAAAGAAAGCTTTCAGTACTTTTTTTATTATAATCTAATTTACGTTTACTTTAAATTTTTAAAATTCTTTTTATTTTCAATTTTTTAGTAAAATACGAAATTAAAAAAAATGTATATAACTTAGATATCTTAAAAATTAAAGAACCTCATGATCTAACACCAGATACCAGTTAAACGATAGGTAAACGTTAGTTTATATACACCATTGTCCTTGATTTTTAACTATAACATTTTTAACGTAAGGTTAGGCAATTGGCAATCACTTTGTCTCCAACTTAAATCACATATAGTTACTTGCTTCGAGCACACTAAAACTGTGGTTTTCCCTTTTAGCTATGAATAATACACGGTTTTATTTAATGACTTAAATGCAAATAATAAGCATACAATAAAAGACTTTTACAAGTAATTCTGCTTTGTCTACTTTTAATAAAAAATTTTGAATTAAGACCTAAACATAATGAGTGTGTATCTTGTATCATCTACTGTGATAACTTATTTACATTTATTTAATTATGTTAAGTAACACTAATATTTTTTGTAAACTATATATTAAATTGTAACGAATAATATATAATATTATATTTGATAAATTTAGCACATACATCTTAGATATGACAGTTGGTGAGATCAAATCACAAAAGCTAGTGGATTATTTTATATGAAAGTAAATACTCGGATTAAAGTTACTTTTTATAGATTTTTATATAATAAATTATTAACAAACTGAGTAACAACGTTTCGTAAAAGTCGTAATACTGTGACTTTATTTTGTATATTTTGATAAACCTACAATTACTGAAAAATGTCTATCTAATCACGCTTGAAATATTAGAAACTTAAAAATAAGAATTTTAAATGATTGCTTCTAACAGCAAATTGTAGACGGAGTTTTTTTAATTTACATGAATATGTTGACTACGTTTCGGGTGTCTCTTGCGCCCTTCTTCGGGCCAAAGAAGAATTAATTCTATAATAAGTTTAAATCTAGGCAACTTATCTAGACTGCTTGCTGCATCCCACACAACGCGGTTGAAAATTCCCTTTGATGTATTCAGCCATCGAGTGTCGGTGAATGATCAGGTTGATTTTTTCCCTCTCACAATTAGGCACTGAAACTTTATAGAATAGAATGCTTTTATATTACACTTATTTACTATTGCTTAAGAACTTACTATTAGATGCTGAGAAATTATGTTAGTTTAACTGTATATATGATTACGTGGTTACTGTTAATTTGAGTATAAGTAGGAAAATAGGGTGTTATAAAAAACTAGCTTGGGAATGTACTACGACATTGTTTTCTAAAGGTTTTCAGCGTTGACTTGTAGACGGTCACTGAGATCTCTCTTGGTGCAGTTACAAATACAGAATGACAGAGCTTAGTTAAGAAAGAAGCTAAGATTTGAAAATAAGAAGAAAATTCGTATTGATGTGACGAAATTTGTGTGTGTGAATGTGTGTATGTACAAGGTGGGGGCGAGAAACCATCCGTTTAAAGACCTCCTTTGTTTTGCTTTTGGAATCATATTACATACTCGGGATTTTATATTAGTGAAAAGTCAGGGTCCGCTTCGGGCACGGAGCTCGTGTTTACTATCAAGCCATCGATAAGTTTATATTGCTGGTATTATGTTTCCATTTAAACACCTAAAATAATGTGCCTTAATATTTATAATTATTTAAAAATAAAAATTTAATCAATTTTTGAAAAGGAAAATTCGAAAAGGAGATTTTACTGATGCATACAGTATCTAAATATTGAAAAAAAATATATATCAAAATTTCAAAAAGGGTTTTATATTAATGAATATAGTAAATAAAAATTAAAAAAGATAAATGGCATAAAGGATATATTATTTATAGGATGTATCTGATGCTTTAAACCTACTAGAATAAAATCTTTACACTTAATACATATAATAGCCGACTAGATTGCATTTTTTATCTTTACAGTAATACATATACTAGACATGTGCAGTTGAAAAGACATATTTTATTTTTTTTTACATATTTTATAGAATTTTAAACTTATTATTGATATCTTTTATAGTATTTTAAACTTATTTTAACATAGGTTATAGTATTATAAACTTATCTTTTTATAGTATTTTAAACTGATATCCTGAATTCAGCTGAGCTGCAGATTACTGTTGACGGTAATTATTATTACTTCTTGCAATTAATTTGTATTATGTTCTTCATCTTTTCTTTCTTAACTAAGCTCTGCCACTCTGTACCTGCAACTGCAACAAGAGAGATCCCAGCGACCGCCCACAAGTCAACGCAGAAAACCTCTAGAAAACAACATCGTAGTACATTCCCAAGCCATATTCCCCAAAATCCGCATACTTGATAGTTTTTTATAACACCCCACCTTCCCACTTATATTCAAATTAACAGTAACGACGCAATAAAATATACTGTTAAACCAACATCACTTCCCAGCATCCAATAGCATGTTCTTAAGCAATACTGAACAAGGGTAATATAAAATTAACCTGATCGTACACCGACACTCGACGGCCGAATACGTCCAACGGAACTCTCCGTTGTGTGGGATGCAGCCAGCAGTCTAGACAAGTTACCTAGATTCAAGCATATTATAGAATTAATTCTTCTTTGACCCGAAGAAGGGTGTAAGAGACATCCGAAACGTTGCCAACATATTCATATAAATCAAAGTAATTCCGTCTACAATTTGCTGTTAGAAGCAATCATTTAAAATTTATCAAAAGTTAGACGATAGAGTCATTTCTTAATTAACGAATGTTCGTATAAACATCTTACATACATTCCAATAATTAGAAAATTATATTTCTTTTTACCAAAAGCTATTTATTTTGAAAGTTCTTTTCGTTGAATGAATATTAAAAAAGTTTCCATTAGATTTAGTAAAAGCGTTTTCGATATTCTTACTTTTTATGTGACTATCTTTTTGACACGATTAAAAATGAAGGCCCATAACCTGTTTCAACAAATAACTTTATCTCATATAAAATTTCTTTTATCACCGAATGCTGTTTTTACCTTTTATTATTGGTATCTCTTACATATACAATTTTTTATCAAGTAAATATTACGTGTATAAATTGATATTAGCGAAATTGCGCCACGGGGTCTCACATACGCCAAATAGCGGCTTACGTTACTAAATTTCACCTCGGTAGTAAAGGGTTTAGATTGATCGGCATTTGATAAATTGGTAATGAACCCAAGCAGATACATGGATCAATTCGAATTATTGAAAAGTATTAAGTTTTACATAAGTTACATAGTTTAAAAGTTCCTTTGTATGACGTGACCGTAATAAAACATCGAAGGGTACCGGTGTTAATATAGTGACGTCCCTACAACTTCAAAACGCTGTAGGTATCTTCTTTAACTTTCGAAATATCTGACAAATTTTAATAGGTCACAAAGAAAGTAACGTGTGATCTATCAAAATACAGTATTACATAAAATACATTTTTTACCCAATTAAAAAGATTAAGAAAATTCAATAAATATCTTTATGATATTTTGGCTAAAAACACCAGAGTCCTACCTCAGAACAAATCTTAGACTTTCTGGCGACAAATCTAAGATGTGTTTGTTACTTTCCTTTACTACATCTGGATTTATTTAAGATTCTTGCTGGAGTTCTTTGCGATGAATTTAAGATGTTTTTGTATTTTTGATTCTCCCGATCCTTCCGAAAGTCTTCACCGAATGGACTTAATATGTAAAAAATACAAACGTTAATTTTGCATAAAACTCGAAATAAGCGATAAATGCCCTTTGTCACTTGATAACTCCACCTAAGACCACTACCATTCCTTCGGGAGTTTTCATCGAATGGACTTAATGTATCTTAATAATGTGAAAACAGTGAGATAAAATAAAATATACTATTAACATAATATTCTTGTTGTGATATGAAACATGCATTTATATGTATCCGGCTTATTTGTTATAGAATTATACTCTCTTTATATGGGATTGAGATCGTTATAGTCTGGGTGCACGTAGTCCTTAGCGCCCCCCTGTAGTTGAAAAACAAATCATTTGGGTGAAAAAAATAAACAAAGCTGCGGTTTTGTACATAAAACGGATTAAAGAATAACTTTTGGCTTCTTATGCAACAATTTCTCGGAGTTCTCAACGTGTTTCATACCAAAATAAGAATATTTCAGTCAAAATGGATTGTTTACTTTTCAGCCAAATGAATCATTTTTCTGGTACCTGAGGGACGCTGAAGTATACGTGCACCCAGCCTATACAAAGACTGGTGAGTGCCTAATTATGCAAAAAGTACAGAGTTTCGCTTTTAGCGATTTTTATTATTTTCTTTGCAAACGAAGAGGGCACAATATTTTTCGGTACGTTTTCATTTTTAGCGGTTAAATGATTTTTGCGTTTTAATTTTTCAGGTTTTTTGGTATGCTAGAAATAATATCATCTATTCAGTATAAATGCATTTGAGGAAACATAAAACTACCTATCTTTTCCGACCCGAAGTTTTGGATAAGCTATTTTAACATATGATGGAAAATCTTTGAAATATGAAAATCTGAAATTTATTGATAGGGCAAATTATAATATATAATTTAACATTCCATGGTTATTTTACAAGACATAACCTATTAAATAAAATTATTTCCCTCTATAACAAAATAACAACGACAGCTAATAAAAATATTTTGTGTTAAAATTGTAATGAAATATCGGGTAGCAGGAAATAAATAAAAAAAAAAAAGATTCAATTTTTATTTATTATTAATAAGTACTTTATGTCAATTCTCGTGGGTCATGGGTGATTATAAATTAATACCTTTTCGCTAGATCTTACATGTAATAAATTAATGCTCCTACACCATACATACATTCCATACATTATCTTCATATTCCATCTTCCTTCTTCCAAAACAAATACTGTTGATCCATCCTGTCGTTCACGGCCCTGATAATTTCAGAATACAGCAATGTATGCAATAACATACTAAGAGAGCACTATCGAGGCTTATTAGCTTCAGCCAATATACAATTGAGTCTTTCAAGACTTCTATGTTCGCAGGCGAGTCGGCGACTCGCGCCGCTCGAGAGACAAACAGCTGTTGACACTTTGATGTCTAGATCTTGACTGACTTAAACATTTAGCAGTTGATGGAAATATTTTGTCTCTCTCTCTCTCTTTCTCTCTCTCTCTCTCTCTCTCTCTCTCTCTCTTCATTTCCCCACCTTTTCAATTTCTCCTTTCTTTTCTGCCGTAGTTATTATAATACGTTACAAAATATAGCTTATTTCAAGTTTCTTCGACTACATTTGCACTGAATAGTATACTATATTTATAGGTACAAAAAAGATTATAATTTTGCAATTTGCTTATAAGATCAATATCAGAATATCGTTAAATAAAATCGCTGGGAATAGAAAATCGACTTTTTTTCACAAAGTTTTTCCATCATATGTTGACACAGCTGATCCGAAACCTTGGGTCGGAGGTAGTTTTATATTATTTTAAAGTTGCCTAGATTTAAGCTTACGATTATTATAGAATCCATTCTTCTTTGACCTGAAGAAGGGTGTAAGAGACACCCGAAACGTTGATATAAATTAAAACACTTCCGTCTACAATCTCATAATTAAAAATAAAAAATTGGTTAGTTTTTCGTGGATGTTCATGGAGAAAGTATGCACGCTAAAGTAGAGTGAGATTTCACTGTACTTAAAAGTGAAAGACTTCCACTCTATTTTTAGAGTTAAAAATCTACTTTAATTAGAGTGATTTATTTCACTCCAATGGGTTTAGTGTATAATTAAATCGTTCATACGTATCATTTTTACGAAGATTTATAAGAAATAAAACATAAAAAAATACTAATATACATTATTTGATTAATCTTCAAATACCTTTTCAATCAACATTTCAAGATATCAATGCAAAAGTTATAAAAGAACTCTCGAGAACTCCAAAGAGTGAATTTTTACTCTAAAAGAGTCTAATAACTGGTATCACTCCAGTCTTATAAGTGAATTTTACCACTCTAAATTAGAGAGTGACTAAGGATTCACTCTAACTTTCACACTACGTTGGAGTGAAATTTATATTATAAAACCTATAAATTAATTAAAGTTTCGAATTACGAATTTTTACTTTTAAAACATTATTTGCACCAGGAATCATCAATTAAATATTCAAGAAATTTCATTATCAATTGTACAAAAAATGGGTTCAAAAATATACAACTATGTGGTTAATTAATTTATCTAGAGGTGAAAGTTAGCTATTATTTAAAATCTCTTAAAAATGTAACCAGATATAGTGTTTACAAATTCAAAGGGAATATTGAATCACTTAAAAAATAGAATTTATTACAGGAATCTGTATTACCAATTTTTTTATTTTAAACAGTTATTCGAGATTTTACAAATTTTGTAAATAAAAATAACTACTATGTCCTGCCAATTTGCATATTGTATTAGCAATGTTTGGTTTTAGCAGGTTCAAAAGATTCCGATATTATTTCCAACCGGAAAACAGTTTTAAATATTTTCCGTGGTAAGCAATACGTATGGCGACGCATATCCCCTTAACATTTTTTACCTTTTTTTAAAAAAGTTAATGATACTTCTTGAAAAATCAACTGAACATTTCTGATAAAGACGTATAATGTCGTTTTTTATAAATATTTATTTTAAAGAGAAAAACATATAAATTATAAGCCGGTATGGTAGGATTCGGTCAGAATTTTACATACCCTTAATTTGCAAAAGTTTTATTAATTTTTAAAATTTTAGTATTTAAAACATCTTAAACTTTTCTTAAAAATGCATAAATTGAGAAAATGTAGTAAGAAAAAATATTAAACTCTACGACCAAATATTCAAGTTACCATAATAATACCGAATTTCATATAAAATATAATTTTTGTATCATTTTATTAACAATAACATTTTATTAGCACTGAGTTATTATATCCTAAACTGATTTTAGTATTACATAAAAGTTCATTTACGAATTCGAATACATAGGCAAAATCAGTGCACACGAACTCAGACGCAGCGGTGGTCTAGCGCTACAGTGGCAGCCTCAGAAGTTAAAGGATCCGGGTTTCGAGTCCAACCAACAATTTGTCTGAAGTTTTAATTTATTTATCAATTGTATCCTTCCCAGTACTTAAACTCTATCCATTCATTCAAATATTTCTAAAACGTAAAACAACTAAGCGAGTAATTATTATAAGTGAATAATTATTTTTTCTTTACGCGTTTTCTTTCACTCTAAATCGAGTGAAAAAGTCATTTTTACAAAAGAGTGAATTATTCACTCTTTCTGAAAGTGAAGATTCACTCCAAAACAAGTGACTGTGTTTTCATGATCGCTTGGAGTGGAATGCACTCCAAAAGAGTGAAAATCCACTCTAAGCAATTTAGAGAGTTTTAAATTAAGTGCCAATGAATTGGCAGCGGTTTTTTATTATATTATGTTAATATCATCAACCTGTTTTAATTACTTTGGCTGTACTTTAAATCTGAAATTGGTGACTAAATTAATCCCTATACATTCAAATTTATTGAAAATTTTTTAAATTATAAGTTACTATGTGGACATGTCCGCTTATTTTACGATTCACCCACTATAAACCAGTCCCCTACATAGTACCTCACTATGAATAGACCCTAAGATACATACTGCAGGAGTAGCGCAGCGCGCAACGGTTGCTCGTTATGCGCCGGGGCACTTAGCTTGTCAGGGCACGTAGCAGCGCGCAACAGCAGAAGCAGCAGCCTTAGGGCCCCTGCTACGTACTCCCGTCACGCACTTGATCTCCTCTCGCTCTCGGTGTGGCCCTTTTTCGCCTCTTCTTGTTGTCGCTCGCGCGACGAGCTCGGGTTTTCTTCATCTTTTCTTCGCGAGCGCTCGCTCGCTTTATTTTCTTCTTCGCTACGCGCCTGACGTTCAAGCTCTTTCTTTCTTCTTCTTCTATCTCGTTGATCATGCGTAAGAGGGGGCAGAGGCATTATTCCATCGTTCTTCGCGTGGCTTTTGTTTTGGTCGTCTTGCGTTGAGTGCGGATGATGCAGGCTCTTGTATGTATATATGAATGATTCGCGTTTACATGTAAGATAGCTGGGATTCTTTTTGCTTTTTTTTCTTCTTGAGGTTGACGGATACGCCTTTTACGGGCATTGATTGAAAGTTAGCGTTGGTTTGTTGCCTGCCGTATAAATTGATTTTATTCGAAATATCGTAAGTTGTAAGAAGATTTTGCAAAATATTTTAAATATTAAATCTCAATTCTAGGCATTCAAACACGTTTTTGACTAGTTTTAAATTATAAACTGAAATATAAAAGACATAATTAAATGTTCTTCCTTTTACTATTTTATACTAAAAATAATTACACTGACAAAAATAAAAAGATATTTGGACTTCGAATGTGATAATTACAAATGGCATAACTTGGATAAGTATATATCAATGTTAATAATTTATACGTACCTTATTTATCTCTATTTAAAATACATAGTGTTTAAAATTATTAACTGCTTCTGATTCATAAATCTGCCTTTGGCACATATAGTTTAATTGGTTGTCATGGATTCCTTTTAACTTAGTACTTTAAGGTAGTCCTATAGTAAAATTTGACGAATCTTTTTTGTTGTTTCATTTTCTGATATTTTGTACATTTTTAGAACAGAAAATGATTTTGCATTAGAAATGTTGGCCATAAAAATAATTTTACTGAGCTTAACAGTTATTTATTCGTCCTTTTCTTCCGATCTTTATTGCACATAATACAGCGTGTTCCTACACTAACCGAATCCAAACCCGTGTCCAAATCTACTCTATACTATGCAGACAAACTACAGAAAATATATAAATTATTAAAAATAAAATTTGATCGATATTCTGCGATACAAAAATTGTTTTAAAATCATCAGACAATTATTTCTTTTTTTTTATACAAAGTGCGGTTTTCTCTATTTATGGTTTTCCAATGTTCAGCAAGTCTTATGCGCATAGGATTACAATCAAATAATCTGAAACTTTATGGATATCTTATTAAACTTATTCGCATTACAACCATGAGCTCCGATTTCTCAAAAAAAATTTATTCATGAAACTGTTGTCCATGAATAGTGTTAAAAATGTCGTTTTTTTAGGTTATTTTTAGAATGAAAATTCAATATAATTTTATTTTTCATTATATTTGTGTTTTTAAAAATTTGGAGTTCACAGTTCTGTGTAATACAGGTGTTAGATATTACATAATGTTTTTCAAATTCTATACTTGCATTCCTCTGTGCAAGGACACTTTTGAAAAACCATTAATTTTAATTGCAAATTGCTAGTTTTTCCTAAGGTAAAAGTACCAGTAACTGGACATGTACGAGTACCTGGCCATTCATATACGTTTTAATTATTATTAAGCTCTAAAAATAAAGTTTGTATATAATTAAAATTTATTTAAATATTTCAATTATAGATACATCTTATACAATTTTTTGTTTGCATTTATCTCTGTAATTGAAATTTTAAAAACTATTATAATTGCCGCGTTTAATCTCATTGATCGATGTCGTCCATTTTCTTAAAATAGGGTTAAGAGACACGACACAATTGTTAAGATTATAACTGGCGTTATTTAATGTTTCGTGACCCGAACAAAATTTTTTTATGTTTATAGGTACATTAAAAATACGTCTGAATTGCAAATATATTGCAAAATAAATATTTATACGTTTAAATTAATGTGTCTAGCTACTGGTACACGATATGACTGTGTGACCAGTACCTGACCGACCGTCCAGGTACTGGGACAAAAGTGATTTTCACTGCTCCGAAAAGTTGTACGCGTAGCTGGACATTTTTTGTTTAACGACTTTCTTGATTTTTTGGAGCTTTTTGAACCAAAACTCGTAAGTATTTTAATTAAATATATTTAATATACATTTCTATGATATTTTTATGTAAATCAATAGCGAAAAAAGTAATTTTTTTCAAATCCTAACCTCTTAACCTAAAAATGTATGTTCATGAAATTAAAATCTACATGTTTAGTTTCTTTTTCTTTTTTCAGAAATGCTACAA
Source organism: Gastracanthus pulcherrimus (assembly GCA_949152435.1). Lineage (NCBI taxonomy): Eukaryota > Metazoa > Arthropoda > Insecta > Hymenoptera > Pteromalidae > Gastracanthus > Gastracanthus pulcherrimus. Next base: position 32,053,171 of record OX424575.1, read on the forward strand.
TGGGTAGAATGAGTACACGCAAGAAACTGTGGCGAAGGCATTGGCTGCAATTAAAGGAGGGATGGCCGTAAGCTATTAAAAGTTCCAGTTCCTTTCAAAAAAGCATTAGCTTGGCCTCAAGAAATCCCTATTAAGAAGAAATAAAATGCTATAAAAATCACTACTGTACTTACCTCAGAAGATTGGCAAGCTCATCACCTGAAAATTCAAAAAGAGAAAGAAGAAAAGCTGATGGAAAAAGAAGAAAGAAAAAGACAGAGAGAAAATGCTAAAATTCAAAAAGAAAACGAAAAAAAAGTAAAGAAAGGTGCAGCCGAAGAAGCGAAAAAAATTAATGTTGAGATTAAAAAATTAATGTTACAAAAGAAAAAAATAAAACAAGAAAAATCTTAAATCAGAGGTCTTTTGAATGTATCTATAACCTTATTCACTACTTAATTATAATTCTATTATTTTTATTTTAAAAATTTATAAAATTAACTGTCTTGACAATCATTTATTTCAAATCTTATATTTTAATGTTTAAGCGAGTTAAAATCATTTTTTATTCAGTTGGAATTTGATGGCCAGGTACTAGGACATGCAAATTGGGACACTAGGACAGTCCTGTTTTCCGTGTCCAGGTACTGGTACATAGCAACTTTTCAAAGATTCAGTTATTTCTTTAATAAATCAATATTAAAAATATTTATTTTACTATATATTTGTTAAGTGAAGTCTAATCATTCAATAGAATCCAAAAATAATCATTAAAATATGATTGTCACGCTTTAAATAATCGCTTACTTTACTTCACGCTACTAAGCGTCCAGCTACTGGTACTTTTACCTTACATAATTATAGGTAAACTGTCTAAAAATTTATGAAAATTTACAAAAAAAACTTTCTTTCTAGGTAACAAATATAAACACCAATTTAAAAAAATGTTATCATTTAACTAGCAAATTTTTCAAAATTTTCTATAGGACCAGCGTAAGCTAATATTTCTGTATGGACCTGAATGCAATATACAGACATATTGGGTACGTTTGCCTTTAAATCTAATCTGATTTTCGAGCTGATTGTATAATATTCACGACATCTTTGATAATATAATCACTTTTGAAAAAACAGTAAAGGAAAATTCTTTTTTGACAGTTTGAATTGAAGATATATAAGAAATAGACATAATAGTATATTGTATACCTAGGGTGAAAAGTAGTCTTTTTTTTTGCCCGCATGTGGTTTTAGCAGTACGAGACGAGGGGAGCAATTACGAGTCGAAGGCGAGGGCGTTTGCGAGCCGAAGAAGAGTACTGGAATCACACAAGGGCAAAAAAATACTTTTCCCCCATGGCCCACACCGTATTTTTTGTCATATATGTATTAATTTTGCGATTTTTTTTATGCCTCTAGAGCGGGTGTTTACTGCAGCTGTTCTTCGAATCGATGTAAACGTGAACAAATTATCAAAATTTTTCAAAATTTTCAAAAAATAGCAAAATTTTTCCAAAATTTTCCAAAATTAGCAAAATTTTTCCAAAATTTTCCAATATTAGCAGAATATTTCCAAAATTTTCCAAAATTAGCAAAATTTTGGAAAAATTTTCCAAAGTTTTGTAAAATTTTCTTAGTAGCGGGCAAAAAGTACTCTCTTTCGCCCGCTGGACGAATTTTTTTTGTTTGATGCGGATAAACAAATTTTTTTCGCCCACCAGCCGGCAAACAGCTGCATTGTGCCCGCTTTAGAGGCACGAAAAAACGTGAAAACCGAGTGTGTATGACAAAAATTCTTTTATGCCCTGAACGAAAATTGTCACTTTTTTTCCTGAAAAGCGAGACCAAAATTACTCTTTTTTCCGTTAATCACTTTTTTCTCGCAAATGCGGGAAAAACGTAATTTTTTTCCCTAGGGAAAAAAGTGACTTCACTAGAAATTGGTCAAAATTCCTTTATTTCATCAAGTTTTATCAATAACCCTGATTATCGATTCTCTTTTAACAGTCGATTAGTCCCGCTTTCCAAGTCAAAAAGTGGCCACAGTTGAGATGAGCATAAAGTACTATATGTAACTCGAGAAAAAAGTCGATTTTTCTCATCGGGTGATACTACCCCGCGGGAAAAATATTCGACCTTTTATCCTTGTTACATAATGTACTATTATGTAACACATGCACGATTTCCGTGGTTTATTGAAGCTGAAAAGCGAGCCTAGAGTGCTTCTTTTCTTACCAGCGGGCAATAAAACAGCAGGCCAAAAAATTCACTATATTACTCGCTGTTGATTTATTTACTGATTTGTACTTATGCGAATTTTCCGCAAAAATCCATACATGTGTCACATAAAATATGGTGTGCACCAAGGGCTATTGGGCTTTTTGACCACATGGGTTTGCAGTACTCGTTTTCGGCTTATACTGCAAACTCCACACTCGGTCTAAAAAAATCCATTTTACACCCTTGGTACACAGTATACTAAAAGTGCGTGTGAGGTCCTTTCGATTTATGTATTTTAAAACTATTAATAAGACGTTTTTAAGAAATAAACGTGAATTTAACGAATTTTTAAAATAGCTATTTTATCAGATCAAAAATAATTTATTTTGGTAGTTTGTATTGAAGATATGTAGAAGATAGGCATAAATTCTAAAAGCGCGTACAATGTCCTTTCATTCGTGTTTTTTAAAATAATTTTTAAGCTATTTTTAAAATAAAACACGTGAAATTAAAGAATTTTCAAAAAGTAGCTATTCGTTCCAATTGAATATAATTTTTCGGCATTTTGTATTGAAGATGTATAAAAGATAGACATAAATTCTTAAAGTGCACATGATTTCTATTCGATTTATGTGTTTTAAAACTATTCTTAAGTTATTTTTAAGAGAAAAACGAGATTTAAAAATTTTCAAAATGTATCTATTTTATCGTACCAAAAATAATTTTTGTGTCCGTATTTATTGAAGATAAATAATTGAAATACTATATAAAACCTACATTGATTTATCGAGTCAGCCTAAAAACTACACTCAAGCCATAAATGTTCATTAATCAAATATTTCTGGTTATGAGTAGGCTTGAGATCGGAATGAGGGTCAATTTGTTAAAAAATTAATTGTATTTTTTATATATTTAGTTTTTTATGCTCTAGCCACTCACCTTTGCTTTATCAAAGAGAAAGCTTTGTAACGATGATAACATTTTCTTTTAGAGATTCGATGAATTTCAATGTTTTCGATTATCCTGAGTCACAAAAAAGGTTTACAATAGGGTTTTAACAAATGTATGTCTGTATGTATGTGAGTGTGCGCGCGGGCATGTATGCGCACATACGTGCGTGCGTGCGTGCGTGCGTGTGTGCGTATGTGTGTATGTATGAAACCAAAATTTGTATCCACCATTACTCTTCAAGGAATGCATATTACGCGCTGAAATATTGCAGGCAAGTTACATATGTTCGAATTCAGAACTGATTAGATAATACTAAACTCATGTTTTAGCAAAAATATCAATTTTTAAAAATGTGTAAAAATCGAAAAAAATTTGTTATTGTTTCATACGTTAAATTTGTCAAAAATATGTACATTTTCATAAAATTTACTTAATTACCTTTTGATTGATATATCTTATAATATCTTTATACTTATTTTCGTGAAATAATAACAAAATACTAGTATGACCTCTCTTAGTGAAAGCAATCTACTAAGGCAGTTAGTATACTAGCGAATTTTACTGACAAATATTATTCCCTTAACAAGAAATACATAATTTGTTTTACCTATACACTTGTGTCAGAGTATTCAGTTTTACAATTACAATATATGATGCATGCATGTACTTGTTAAATACATTAACATGCATAATTTTACGTATTATTCAACAAATAATTTTTTCATAAAAACCCACTCTACTCATCGTAATGCACTTGATACGCGTCTTTCTCTTTTCATGCAAAAACATCCACCACACGTCTCTTTTATCTTACGCGCCACAGCTTCCTCATGCCTACCAGTTATCCACTGCCTTTTTTGTGCATAGGAACGTTGCAACACGTCGTGCCTATACCTATATGAATGTGCACTGCCCCTCTTGGCTTAGCTGCGCGATCGTTTGTGTTTTGTTGCACGCACAACGGTCTACGTGTCCCCCGGGGCGGCATTAATACTACAATCCGCCTGGTGCGATGCGACTAGCGGTGCTAGTGCACCTGTATACTTGATAGACAGCGGGAATTCGAAAAATTTGGCGCGGTGCTGTAAATACACGCTGTAAATACATGCAGTTATGCATGGGAGCATCGGCTGTTGTTACCTCCTAGTGGAGGGATGAGGTGCGTTGATTTTACATGTACAGTTGAATGTTTGCATAAAATTAATTAATAAACCTGGACTTTGCTGGTTCTTGAAGAGGAAGAAAATATCACGAATGGATTAAAATTTGTATTTAAAAAGCACCGCACAATTTTACTTTTTAATTTTACTTTGTGTTACTCAAGATTGTTTCACAATTTTGCATCGCTAAAATATAAGTAGTGTTTCACAAAATTTTAATTAATTGTAAGTAGTTTTCTTCAGTTATCCAGGATCACGTGCTAATTATTAGCATAAACAAGCATTCTGCTACATGCTTCTTATATAAAGCCTCTCAACGAACAAGATTCAAATAAAGCCAAAGTTCGGAATATGCGCATGGAAGCTATAAATATAAGAAATGTAAAAGTGGCGAAAAATGATGTAGAAAAATATGTTAATCGAAAAATTGTTTTATAAAGATCTTTATATAGGCATTTAATTAATATATGTGTATACACTGTACGCTGTTTTTTCTAATGTTTTTCATCAGTTATGTCAAGTTTACTATTTGTTCAAAATATAAAGTTTTTTGTTAAGAAGAAGGATTCATTATAATTATAATACTAACCCTTTAAAACCCAGACATAGATCGAATAAGATTAAGAACATTATTTCTTGCTCTTGATTAACTCAAAATGTTCCGTAATTTATTCTAATAGGCCCTTATTCTCCAGATATTAGGTAATTTACTCGAAATATTCGTTATTCTAATGAAAAAAGATACTTCTTCTTCTAACCATAACTCTTCAAGTTTTTATTATGGATAAATGACTCAAAGTATAATAAATAGTAGGAAAAAGACCTTTAATTTAAGTTCTGTTACATATATAAATATTAATCTAATCAAAAGTTATTTAGAATTGAAAATGGTGACCGAAATTGCATGAATAGTCTAAGAAAGGAGGACCCGTAGCTGCCCTCTCGAGGGTTACGTATGATACCAATACCAGCGTTTGAAGTTCGTTTAGAAATTAATTTCATAAAAAAAATAACACCCTCAAGTTTGAGGAAAGCTGATAAAAGTTATATCTACCCGTGCAGAAAATCTCATGTAAACCAGACCCGATTCAGACCAAATTTCCATAGGTTAGGTAGGAATCGGGCGGGAAAACCTCAGTCGATCCGGGCTCCGATTTATATACCATTTTTTATACGATTCGACGTAGAAATCTATTTCCGATTCCGACCTGATTTTCGGATGTTAATCCCCAGTAAAGAAAAAACTATTCATTTTCTTCTCGTGTACTCTACAGGTATTAATTATCTGAAACAGAAATATAGAAATAATTATAAATTTTAGAAAATTTTGGGTGATGCGGGGAAACGAACCGGTGACCTTGAAACTGCTGTGCTGATGCTCTAACCACTAGACCACACGGTCCTGTTACTTGCGTAACTTCAAACCATATATTAATGTTACACGTTAAAGTTCACATTTATACTCTTATTAGTCGTGGGTATTTATATAATGTTTAATACCATTCGTTTTACGAAAAGATTTATATAATTAAAATATGGAATAGTTATCAAGGAGATAAGAAATGCTAACACAATTCCTAACTTACCAATGCAATTTTTTTTATATATATCTTTTGAATCATTTCTTCTCTTTTATATTGATACAATGAAAAGATATTTATCAAAACCATGTAAGAACTAACCCGATTCCTACCTTACCGGCTTTTTAGTTTTATCATTTTCTCTCGTCATTGAACTTCAAATTCATACCACACATCTTTTCAGTTAAAGGTTATTATTAATTATTGTACGAGAAAAATGAATTGAAAATGTATAAGGTATAGTTAAATAATTTTATATTTTTTAATTTATTTTTCTCAAATAGTTACACATAAAATTTCATGAAAATTTAAAGAAAATGTAATTTTCAATTAATTCAAAATTTACCAAGAAACAAAATATATTCATTTAAGAGGACACCAGCTACCGTGACCAGATTTTTACTGTCCCACGCATATTTTTTGTTATTTATCTGCCTGCCTGCCTGTCTGTCTGTCTGTCCATCTGTCTATCTATCTATCTATCTATCTATCTATATATCTATCTATCTATCTATCTATCTATCTATCTATCTATCTATCTATCTATCTATCTATCTATCTATCTATCTATCTATCTATCTATCGATCTATCTATCTATCTATCTATCTGTCTACCTGTCTATCTATCTATCTACCTATCTAGCTATTTATCTATTTAACTATTTATCTATTTATCTATTTATTTAATAATGATTTGATTAACGTAAAACTAAACATTTCCCTTTCCGTTTGAGAACAATAAATATAATAAAGATTATAAGTTTCAAAAAAATACCTATCTTTTCTTTTAAGGAAATACAAAAACAACTACTGCTTTTAGAATATAGATAACTTTTGGTGAAATCTTTCTTATTCCGAATGTCATATAACTTGCTTAGACAAGGACATCAATAGCCGATAGTTACTTGATAATTTTAATTAAAAATAAAAGTATAAATGTGTTGGTATTTAAGAACCGTACAAGTATAAATGATCTATTTGTAGTTGAAAAATAAATAAGGAGATGTGAATTATCCACGGGAAACCTAACTTACCGGCTATTCACGCTTATACATTTTTCTCTATTATAAATAAATATAAACTTTGTAATTAAAATTATAACAATAACAACAATAATAATGATCACAATAATAATATCTAAATTAATAAAAGAAATAGTGCCAATTATCATATTAATTGTTATAACTAGGATATTTCAGCCAATTGCTGTGCTCTGCATCGATTATTTTACCGAATAACTTTATGATTTCATATTGTTTTAAATGCAAATATCGAAGGGGGCAGTAATTCGTTCACTTGATTTATTATTATATTACTTTCAAAACAATAATAATAGTATATGTTAATAAAAAGAATAAATGTGCATTCGAAGAAATGTGCATTCGAAGAAATGTCTTAAAAGAAGTGTCTAAGTTATACGTATATATCAAATTATAAGAATTCGCCTATGTATTGCTCAAATTTCATGTAATTTATTATAACTTTTATGTTTTTGTGCTTCCGCGCTCACTTTCAAATGACGTTTTGGGAGGCTCTCAAAGTTTCGGACTTTGGCCACCGGGGCACCAAGGTACCTTATCGCTTAACATAAAAAATCATACAGACGTAGCATATCAATTGTAAAAAATCATATTTGTAATAAGTAAGGTATAGGTTGAGAATACTTTTAACAATAAAATGTGCATTTCAAGATAACAACCCTTGTATTACAAAAGACTTTGTATTACGGTATAAATCAATTATTTCATCATAAATAAATCCTTTTTTAAGTAAAAATAACATTGGATATTATTTATAAAAGGTATAATCATTTTTTGTATGTAATAAAAAACAATGATATTTTTATAAGTCGTCAGTATAATGCTACCTTTAAGAAACGTCTTTTGAACTACTAGAAGTTAAAAAGCTGTTACTAGTTCAAAGGTGAGTTTTTAACCATGTACTTCAATAACACGAGAACAAAGCTTTATGTTTGCACAGCCTTATTTGCGATGTGCGCGAAGAGCAGCAACTTTAGAAAAAAAAAAGTAAGTTTCTGCTACTGTATCCACCTTTGAGATGCTCTCTCTTTCACTTGGTCATTAGGCCGCTCCTTGTTTGCTCCCGCGCGCGCTCGCGTGGCCAGCGGTTTATATTTTTCCTTAATGCTGCTTCGCTACCCGCGCTCTTCTTGCCACATGCGGTAAATTGAAACGAATGAACTTGGAACTTGTTTGGTTTACGTTAAGAAGGGTGTACTCAATTTTTTCGGAATCTTCTTATTTCCTGCGGATGCGAGTCTAGTGCAAAGTATAATTGTATTAGTTCTCGAGTAGTGGAAACAGCCGTAAAAGACTTTTGTGTTGCGGAAGAAAAACTTTTATGCTATAAAATATGCATATCTTAATTATTTGTTAACTAGCAATCAAATATTGCTGCTATTACTTTTATTTGTTCTTTTTGGGTAACGAGGATTCTGGCCGTTGAAACCTTCAAGCAAAGAAGACCTAATTTATCGCCGCAAACTAGTACTTCTTTTATTCAATCCTAATTACTAACAAACAATAGAGTTTTTCTACTGAAATTCAATCCTCTCTTCAGTTGTCTAAAATTAGTAGATGACCAGATGAGCAACAGGATTTCTGCGCCCCCACCACTTGATATTTTACTACATATCTGAGCAGGTGATAAGCTCTTTTTATTAGCTGAGACGGTTAGTCTAAAATAATAAAATACTGTCACTTATACTTACTCACTATCTGTAAGTATTACTTCTAAGTTGCTATTGTTGTTAATAGCTGCAAATAAAAATAGCATTGAATTGAAATTATTATATTTTTCAAAACATGCAATACTTTAAATTAAAATACGTAAGCAATTTTAGAGTACCATTGTCATTTACACAACAGTTTTCTCGCATCCCTTTGTTAACTTCCTAACAAACTAGATATATACAAAGATCATGACTTGCAATATTACACATCCCTCTTTAAGCCCTTGATCTCCTATCTCACACGTGTTTACTGTAGATACGAATAACAATTTTTGTTTTCTTAGATTTCAATTATGCATAAAAAGGTCGTTACAATAAATGTGAGTGTAGTAACAAAGAAAGGAAGATGCAAATGTCAACGATAGTTTGAAAGTTAAGGCGATAAAGCGAATCGTCGACAAACAACCTATTCCAGTCGGGATATGACTAAACACAAATAAAATAAGATAAGAACCTCTATTTCCCTATTTTGTGAGGCTAAACAGTTTATGGCAGGGGGTTACTACGTAAAAGCAGTAAATCAGAATATTGAATAGAAAACAAATAACAATGTAAATAAATGTATAACAATAGAACTTATATAACAGATATATTATGATTTCTAGTATCATAATTTATATACTTGATTTAATTCTAGTAGTAATTAAACGATGTTATTCATAAAACTTTATGAATTTAAATAATATCATAAATACAATTTATAAAATATTTATCCTAATATTGTTTTCGATAACAGGACTATTAGACAGAATAATAATCAAATTATTTTCAAAAATAATTTCAAATTTTACATTTTTGTACAAGTTTTATTATAGTACTTTTCGATGCGAGTGTGATAAAAATGATTCTTATACGAGTGTGAGTTTGTTACCCGAGCGAAGCGAGTACCGTGTAACGAACATTATTTTTTGACACTGCGTACGATAAGTGCCACTTTTGCGTACGTTTACGTCAGCAAGCGTGTGTAACAGTGGCACTTATCGCACGGAGTGTAAAAAAATATTATCGCGGTTCCTCTTTCGAACAAAAACTAATAAAAAACTTAAATAAAACAAAACAATATCGTTCCTAATCAATAATTTATAGAAAACCTCTTCACTCAAAAGAAAAAAAAATTCCCCTTCCATCACAAATGACACGTCCTTGTAAATTTGCGACAAACAGCGCATCCCCCACACGGTCAAACGGGCGCAACGCTCCAACATACACCAGCCATGAAAGCGAGCAACATCGCATGAAAAAAGTCACAGCGAGATAAGAGCCCTTATCGCAACGCAACGTCCCGCGACAGGATAAACATATTCATTGCCAGTGGATGACTCGTAGTCTGCCGCGCGCGCCGAAAAAGAGCCACTGCGGGGTGAGTAGCAGCGCGATCGCCCCCACTCGATCGTTTAGATACTCTCTCGGCCCGAATCTCCATAAATCTTTCTCCCAATTTTGCGTGCAGGCGCTGCGCTGCCCCGTATATAGTGACGTATCTGCCGATACGACCTTGCCCCGGCTGCGCCGAACTAGGCAGCGTTTATGCAAATGCGTACTCGACCTGTGTAGCAGTAGTAGTAACGGGAGAGGGAGAGAAAGAGAGTGAAGGAGGGAGAGAGAGAAAGAGAGAGAGAGAGAGAAACGTTCTCGCACCGGCGCGTCAAAGTACACTATAAATTTTGTTGCAGGGACAGGGGTCGCGATGCCAACTACCCGGTGAGTATAGGTGGGGTTGGTATAGTGGTATGCTGCTTCGATTTTTGGCTTCTTCGTGCGCGGATTGGAGTTTGGAGGATTCGAATTGAGACTCGAGGATTGATTGTCGTGGGAGCTGAAATTTTATTGCGCTGAAGTGATTCTTTTGGGTGCTCTTTGTTCTATTTTTTGAGAAAACTTTGAATTTCACAAAATTCATATGTATGTATACTATAACAAACGATTATTACCCATAATTGGTTTGGTACAATCTGTGAATCAGGGTGTAAAAGAATATGCCTGGATAGAATTAACAAAATTTTACTTCTATACCGCCATATTTGATTTGCCATTTTGAATTTTGAAATATTTACGGCAAGTTCATAATCAGTGACACCGAGAAACTTTAACTTAAAATAAGTCGTGGTAAAGTTGAAAATAATTTAAGTTTTTCGTTCGCCATATTAGATTTACTATTTTGTATTTTGCACCCTCAGAACATGGCTATGACAACTGAAAAATTTTTCAATTTGATTTTCGAATACAAAGTAGCTCATACGAAATGAAAGCCCTGAATACAATTCTAAAATTGATTTAGAAGGTTGAGAAACTATAATAGAATAATAACGTCAGCGCTCCTCGTTTACATTTAATGGGCGCGATTTAGAGTCAAAGCAAATTCCGAAAATAACTAATAACTAATATCAATAAATCGGTAAATACTACTAAAAGCAGTTATGTATAAGAAAAATTGAGGTTTGTATCAGCAGTCTTTTTCTCTAGTTATAATATGTCATTTTATAAATTTATAAAAAAAATATTTTCAAATTCAAATATGTTGACTTATTTAATTAATAAATTAACTTGATATTAGGCATTTTCTCGTATAAAGTTGTTGCCCAAATGGTTAATCGCTGGAGATAAAACATTTCCATTTTAAAACGCAAATAAACTTAAAATAAATTTATTTATGATGTGTATAGTACTTTTCACTGGCGAAACAGTGGATAATAAAGTGAATGCATGTGTAAAATGTTAAGAAAATGTTAAAGCATCACCGAAAATACAGACTTTTATATTCATAATTAAATATGATTATATATTTATATATTCTGTATTTATACAGAGTAAGTATAACAAAAATATCAAACTCTGGTGAAATATACTTAATAAGAGTCCATAACTACATGAAAAAAATTGATCCAAAGAGATCGTGTCGTCCCAAATGTAAATATTGTCGATTTTAAAATTATTTAGTTAAACCCCGATTACTTTTTATTTTCTTAACCCATTTTAATGTTTTGGGGCTTATTTTTTCCTTAAACATTTCTCTACAAAGTTAAAGGAAAAAATTTATAAAATAATATATCTGTAATAAGAGAAAGCTTATTATTTATGAGTAAACACCTAAAATTTTATAAACAATTGGCTTTCTATAATCCCAGATATATTATTTTATAAATTTCTTTCGTTAAATTTGTAGAGAAATGTTTAAGGAACAAAATAAACCCCGAAACATTAAAATTGGCTAAGAAATAAAAAATAATTGGCGATTAATTAAATAACTTTTAAATTAACAATATTTACACTTGTTACGTTACAATTTTTTTTAGCAATTTCTTTTTTCTGTAGTTATAGAGTATTATTAAGTATATTTCATTAGTTGTATTATAGGACCTTTATAAACTCTCATATAATTTTGTTTTGTGCCCTATATGTAGCGAAAGACCCTCCTTAAAGTCAGCGTTTTTACAGCAAATTGAGTTGGATTTGATGCTTATTTCGAGATTAGTATCGGCGTGAAATTTCAATATTCGAATACTTCAAGGCCACGTAATGATAGACAATTCATTAAAATTGTATTCTTTGCGACTTATTAAGATATTTTTAAGCATTTATTAATTTTCAGAACAATTAACAGAAAATAATTTAATTATTTTTTATACACAAGCAACGTACAATTTTACAATAACAAAATTAAAACCATGTACGCATTGATTTAAATGAGTAGTTTTCTAGTAGCAATACTTATTTTATAAATATAATTTATTGATCCAAAAGTGGATAAGCTGTGTCGAATGCTGGGAAAATACCCTTAGGTGGGAAAGGTCCATTTCCAAGAGGCCTCGTGTCCTTTCCGAGTAAAATACGTCCTAATGCATTTATGGGTACGCACTTTAGCTGGTAAGTAGAGCACGAAAAGTGACGACAGCAATCTTCGTAAACTTGGCACTATATGAATGGAAATATCAAAGCCTTAATATTTGACATTCAAAGCGACTGTATCATGATTAACTTTATAATGACATATTGATATTTACGTATCCTCCCCATGGACTACACATATCTTCTTGAGCCAGAACAATGGTTGTGGTAAGGAGAATTGCAAAAAGCAGATAAATGAACCTGTCCATTTTTATCCGTAGACTGCAATAAAGATATGCTATTAGAAGAGCTTTAATGTTTTACTCATAATTTATGAGTCATAAATATGGTTGATTATCACGAAACTGTCAGTTTATTTACATAAAATTAAAAGTAACGACCAGGCATATCTTTAAAACCTTTCATATGAGTCATATTATGAGTCATAAAATACAAGAAATAGTATTCTTTTGGCCAAATTCTGATTTTCTTTATGTTTTGTAGTCTGTATTACATAGAAAAGTAAGCTTTATTTTGATGGTCCTTAGGAAGATTATCTTTTCTTGTTTGTCACGAAGACTGGCATATTCCGCAAATTCTAGCACGATTCGCAACTTTACTACGAAGACTCGCACGATTCATTAAACGCGAAGATTAACACTTTCTAAAATTATCACAAAGCCTAGCACGTTTTAGAAATCAATGTGGAAAATAGCTGAGGCCCCTTAAATTAGGATCGTCTAAATAACAACCCGCTACATTTCAACAATTTAAAAATATTTGGATACACTTATATATATATATATATATATATATATATATATGTATACACACGTGTTAGGAATAGTATATTACGCATCTAGGGAGGTAAAGCCAAAGGCGAGGGTGGCAAACACGTGCTATGGGGTCGCCATTTTACCTCCCATGGTGCGTATACTATTTTTCCTCACACCAGCACCGAAAATACACATTTCTCTCCAGGCGTCCGGAAGGAAAAGTGGTACTTTCGGTGCAGGTGTGGGGAAAAAAGTTTTCCATTACTTTCTCCACATTAATTTGCAAAACTTCAACGTGCTAGTTCTACATAACAAAGTCACTAATCATGTTAGTCCTCGTGAGATATGGACAAAAAAACGCGCGCATCTTCGTGGCATACCCTGAAAAATATACTCTTCGTAGCAATCTAAAGCATGCGTCTCTTTGTATGCCATCTACACGTATACGCTCTGCAATAAATAGAATTCTTTTTTTTTTAAATATAGTAACAAAACTCAAATGTAAATCGTTGATATAATATTTATTTCAGTACATGCGAAAAACTATATTTAAAAAGACAACAGAAGTGGTAGAGCAACATTTTTTCACTGCACTACATACTCACTATACTGCGTATTCTGTAGCTGAAGATGCCAACTTGGTTTCTACTATCGGTATTCACTCTTTCTTATTTAGTTAAGGAGACAGATACACCTTTAAATTTTAAATTAATTGATAATACATTTTAAGGTAAAAATAAGTAATTGATAATATATTACTTGATTTTTTTCGACAAATTTGAACATTTTATCAAAATATAACTAAATAATTTTCTTTAAATTTTTTTGAAGGTCGTTAGATCCATTTCATTGGCTATAATAAAAACCTCTATATTTCTTGCGCTACCGCAAGGTTTAGAAAGCTAATGTGATCGAGTTGACACTTTCAAGATTATATTATGTTCAAAATACATATAGTTATGATAGGAGTGTGGGAATTTGTATATAAAAATTATTAACCAAAGTTATAGTCTATTAAAGCGAAAATTTTTCGATTTTTTAAAATTTTATTATGAAATATAGTTTAAACACATTGTAACTTTGGTCAATAATTTTTATATACAAATTCCCACACTCATATCATAACTACATGTATGTTGAATGTAATAAAACTTTAATATAGAGGTTTTCATTGTAGCCTATAAAAGGGACCTAACGACCTTCAAAAAATTTAAAAACAATTTATTTAGTTAGATTTGGATAAAATGTTTAAATTTACTGAAGAAATCAGATAATGTATGATGAGTGACATATTTTTACCTTAAACTGAATTGTCAATTAATTTAAAATTTAAAGGTGTATATGTCCCCTTAAGAATATATTTATGCTCTTTACGAAGCCTAGCATATTTCAGATTTCTCAAAAAATACTAGTTCTTCTCAGAAGCCTCGTATATATACTAGCATATTTGAAACACTCCGACAAAAAATAATCACTGTTGTATAGACTATAAGAATGTTAGTTTTTATCAAAGAATCTGATAAATGCTAATTATTATAAGAGACCTCTGAAAAGTACTAATATTTTTTAGAAATCTGAAATATGCTAGTCCATAAGGAGCATAATGCAATTTAATTCTGCTATTATAAAAATAAATAAGCGCATGATAAAGGTGCTGTCGAATAGGTTAAATAAACACTTGTGTGGGAGAAATACTTTATATTTGTAGATAGAATTTACATTCAACGAGAGGACGAGACTGAACTTTATACGATATACGTTATTCGGCGTACAAACTTAGACTGACGCTCGCGGAAGTATATGTAGGTAGGTATACAACGCAAAACTATTATTCCAGAAGATACCGTGTCCTTGACTACAAATATACTTGCTATAAAATACTATTAAAGCTTTGAGTATTGGTTGAATCGCAAGTAAAAATAATTTTGTATAATTTAATTATATATGGATGTATATACATACTTATGTATGGCTATTCATATAAAAATCATCTGTATAAGTATATTTAACAATATATGGTTATTCATGACTATTATTCCCAATCTTAGAATTTATTTTGGAATATCACGGCAGGAGAACATAAAACTGTTCAATAATATATTCACTTTTCATATATACCTTTATTTTATTAAAATCGCCAAGAAAATAAACGGTAACTCTGTGAAGCATGCGTTACTAAATTTTGTGATTTTTGAGTTTTGATTATTTTTTTCGTGCTTATTCAGTATCTTAAAACTTTTTTCTTTTACTTTAACTTTCTTTGTACACAAAAGTTTTTGCCTTATCAGGACCCTAATCATTGTTATATCAATGAAAATTATTTAATAGAAGAAGCACTAATATCCTAAAATTTTAAACCAAATCAGCTGAAAAATATTCAACTAATAACCTAACACTTAACCAATATTCATTATAATTCTTTAGACGTTATATCAGTATTACTTAAGTTTTCGTTAGCCAAAGAAAAAAATTCGGCTGGCACATTTTCGCTGGTATAATTAGCTAGAGCAACGAAATCATTAGTTGATTTAGCAAAAATATTTGCTCTAGTTAACAAGTAACGCTGCTGTATTAATCTACCAAACTTTTTTGTTGTTTCAATCGAAATGTTTAGCTATAATAAGCAAACAATACCTGACATAAATTACGTCAGACTTTAATAGTATGTCGTTTAATTTAGATGAAAACATGCTAGAAAAAAAATTCACAGTCTTGCTATACGTACAATACACAAAATCAAAGTTCTTTGTTTTCTAGAATTTTCAAACTATGTCTTGTCATATATTTATTTAAAATGAAGGTATATTTTTTTCAAGATATTTATGATAGAAAATTAAAATAAAAAATACTAACTTTTGTCTGTTACGGGTTTTAAAGTAAGTGAGAATTTATTAGGTTGATATTGTTAAACTAAAAAATCCGCAAGGAACTTTTTGAATTAACCTCTGTTTTGACTGCAAAAAAGTGCATTTCACTCAATAAATTGGGATTAGAAAAGCGAAAGTTTCTCAAAATTGGTATATAATATTCTTTTTTGGTTCCTAATAACATATTAAAATTTTGAAATATAATTCCGGATATTTCACGATTTTGAAAAAATTAATGTTGACCCACCTTAAGGGGACAGATACACCTTTAAATTTGAAATTATTGGTTAATCCAGTTTAAGGCAAAAATGAGTTTTTCATCGTATATAATCGATTTTTTTTTCGGTGAACTTGAATATTTTATCAAAATATAACGGAAAGAATTTAAAAAAAAAATTTTACGGTTATTATGTCTCTTTGATCAGCTATAATGAAAGCATATATATTCCTTCACCTACTGCAAGGTTCTGAGAGCCAATAAGATCGAATTGGGGTTTTTAAGGATTTATTATGTTCATAATACATATAATTATACAGTCAATGTGAGGATTTTAAAATAAAAATTATTGACCAAAAGTATACCCTATTTAAGCCATATTTTATGATTTTTTAAAAATTTTATCATAAAATATGGCTTAAATAGGCTATTACTTTGCTCAATAATTTTGTTTTCTACATTCCCACACTCATATCCTAATTATATATATGTATTTTGAACACTATAAAACATCAAAAACTCCAATCCGATCAGTTTGACTTCCAAAATCTGGTGATAGAGCAAGTAATATACAAGGTTGCATTATAGCCAAACAAAGAGACCGCCAAAATTATTTTCTAATCTTTTCCATTATATTTTGATAAAATGTCTACATTTACCGTAATAAATAGTAAATATATCATGAATAATTTATTCTCACCTAAAAATATATAACAAATTTATTTGTAATTTTAAGGTCGTTAGGTCCCCTGAAGGAATTGTGATATATCACGTACTAACATACACACACACACATGCATAAACACAAACACAAGCACACATATATGCTCACATACACGCAAACGCACACACGCACGCACGCGAAATTTATAAAAATCTCGATCTGATCGAAAATTTCCTCGTTGTAAAGTTTTCCGTCTGAGAAAGCAAAAATACTATTGTTTTATTATCTAATTATATATTTCTTGAAGTACTTACTACAAAATTAGATAGAAATATTTACAAAAAGTAATGGAATTCATAAAATTATATCGCTATATTAAGGTACTATAATCCTATATACAAAAACCACAAATAATCATAAATGTACAGCAATAATATAATAAGTGCAATAGCATTTGAAACGTAATTTCGGACTTATCTCAACCGTACGCGAAAGCTCGAAAAAGCTCATAAAACCGGCATTCTGCGGCACCACTTGATTACGGTAACTATCTCGCGCCGCGTACAATCCTAACCCACCTCGAAAAGAAACGAACCCTGTAGATCACAAAAAGCGCGAAATACCCTACACACTCCCATAGGCGCACATTATACCCCATTACAATCAGAGACCAGCGCCATTGTGGCAGGAGCAAACGATGCGTTAATCAAAATCGCACCTCGTCTAATCGCAAAAACCATGCAATTCCGTGCGGCTCGAAGCATCTCCTGCGTACTTTTTCGTCAAGACAAGAACCCGCGAATTTCACAAAGTATCCGAGACCGCGCATTCCCGCAGTTCCATAACACCTCGCCTAACAGCCGCGGCGTTTACGACTTGTTAATTCTTCTTCTCTTACTCGCCGCGCCGCGGCGATAAGTACACACTTAAAATTGAGAAGCGCAGCCTCGCGCTCGCGCTCTCCTTAGTATCGGCCCCCTCATACCTATTATACACATATACCTACACGCACTGTACGCGCGGCATGAGAAACGCCCGGCTGATGGTCTCGCTTATTACCAGCCGAGAACAAAGTGTGATGCACGGAGAAGAGAAAAAGAGCCGAACTGACGGGGAAAGCAAAATGCGCGGTAGCGCCCAAGTCCGTTAAATTTTCTTACGTGCGCCGACATTAAGGCTGAAGGATCTTTCTCCGCGCTCGCGCGCGCGCGAACACACAGTTTTCGCTGCCGCACTCGTTAAGCTCGCCCCTTCGGCTCGAGGCGCGCGAGTACACTTTGCCGTGTCGTGTGTATACATATATAGGTGTGTACTCTTTGGGTTTCTTACGAGGATTTCTTGCGAGAGAAGTATGCATGGGTGTGTGTGTGCGTGTGCGAATGAGCGAAATGAGACGTGCGAGCGCCCCGATGCACGACGTTTACGCGTGTTAAGGAGAAATTCTTCGAGGAGTTTTACTGTATTGTGAAGACGTTGTGTAACACGAAATTGACGTGTGAAATTGAAGATACAAATTTATGGTTTTTCTCGTGAACGTAAAAGACGCTAAATTTGAAAAGGTTTG
Organism: Gastracanthus pulcherrimus; assembly: GCA_949152435.1. NCBI lineage: Eukaryota > Metazoa > Arthropoda > Insecta > Hymenoptera > Pteromalidae > Gastracanthus > Gastracanthus pulcherrimus. The sequence continues at coordinate 32,071,723 of OX424575.1, forward strand.
TATTGAAAATAAACATATTATCCATTTATATATTTTTCATTCGTATATAAAAATCAATTAATTTATTTTAGGCAGTAATTTAATTTTTTCGTCAATAATTGCAATCGTAATTGCATCCACAACAATTTAGCAATTCGCTCAAAGAACTATCTGAATCGGGTGGGGGTCGGGATAAATGTGCCGAAAGATCACTTTGCAGACGGATAATAATGCCGAATTTTTTTTCCGACGGGTAAATTTGCCGAAAGGTGAAATGTGCCAATGAGTAAAGTAATCGATTAACAAAAGTGCCGAAAAAAAAGTTCCGACGGGTAAAAATGCAGATGGATAAAAATGCCGAAAGTTAAAAATGCCGAAATGTTGAATGGCAATGGGTAAAAACTAAAATTATCTAATATTGAAAAGAGACGACCTAGCAACAATTAACACATTAATATAATATATGGGCATATTCTAATAAAAGCACTTTCTTGTCCACATCTTCGTTTTCGGCATTTTTAACTTTCGGCATTTACTATTTCGGGATTCTTGTTTTCGGCATATTTAACTTTCGGCATATTTATCTATAGGTATTGAGTTTTTCGGCAATTTCAACCATTCGGTAAATTTATCCTTCTGCAAATTTATCTTTCGGTAAATTTATCCCCACCCGTGCCAATGCCAATGGGTAAAGTAATCAATTAACAAAAGTGCTGAAAAAAGAAGTTCCGACAGGTAAAAATGCCGATGGATAAAAATGCTGAAATTTAAGAATGCCGAAATGTTGAATGGCATTGGGTAAAAACTAGAATTATCTAATATTGAAAAGAAACGACCTAGCAACGATTAACTCATTATTATAATACAGGCGCATATTCTAATAAAAGCACTTTCTTGTCCACATTTTCGTTTTCGGCATTTTCTTTTTCGGGATTCTTATTTTCGGCATTTATAACTTTCGGCATATTTATCCATAGGTATTGATTTTTTCGGCAATTGCAACCGTTCGGTAAATTTATCCGTCTGCAAATTTATCTTTCAGTAAATTTATCCCCACCCCACTTAAAGCTTTGTGATAGTAAAAAGAGTTTAAAAAAAACATGCTAAAAACATGATTTGGAACATTTGTAATCGAAATACACTATTTTTACAAACTGTCCGTATAGATATGTATGTGTTTGTATATGTGTGTGTGTATGTACGTATGTGTGCGCGCGTGTATGAATGTGTGTGTACTGTAAAAAAGCAAATGTAAAATTCAACTGCTGAGTTGTGGAAATAAAGCAACCACTACTGGAAAGGTAATCTTTACACTACTTAGTAATATCATTTTTAATTCTTATGTGTAATTTCACATTCCCGAATTCCATCTTCAAAATTTGAGGTTCGATTAAAAATACGCAAGCTAGAATAGTTAAAATAAGAGCTCGCAGTTACTCGTTTTCGTTTCTATTATACTTTAAATTTATTTTATTTGAACTCTAATTAATTAAGCAAGAAAATGCCCAAATAACCGATTATTGCAATATTTTCAGTATAATTCATATTGAAGCTGTAATTTTCTATAAAAAAATTATAAAAAAGTTATATAAAAGTTATATATAAAAAAGTTGAATTCTAGTACACTGAAAGCTATACTTTTACACAATCTAGGAATGTAAAAGCACTAACTTATCAGTGGTCGCGAAAGACAGGTTGTGTAAAATTACACTAACTTTCCATATATCCAGTAATGTATAATTTTTACACGATTTATGTCATTTTACACAGCCACGTGATTTTTACATTGATTACTCTACAGTATGTGTGTGTTCGAATACTTGTACGTATGCGTGTGTGCGTGCATGTACGAGTGTGTGAGTATGTGTGTATGTATGTGAGGGTGTGTGTACGAGTGTGTGAGTGTGTGTGTATGTGTGTGTATATGTGTGTGTACTGCGTCGCCATAAGTGGCACCCTACTACGGGTTATACTATAGAGTAGGGTGCCACTTTTGGCGACGCAGTGTGTCTGTGTGTGTGTGTGGGTTTGGCCCTCAATATCTCGAGTAATCCACGGTCAAATTTTATTTTTCAAGGACCATTTTTTTGTTTTGTTACGCTATAGGGGCACACAAATAATTTTTTTAAATTTTCAGATTAAATTTTGTTTTTCAGTGGTTTTTTTATTATTTGGTTTCAGTTTTTCGAGTTTTTTATTATGTTAGAAATGATAGCATTAATGAAATATATATGTATATGCATTTGAATGATCATAAAATTATCTTCCTTCCTTTGCCGACTCGAAATTTTTGATGAGGGAATAAATACCCGTTGCTTATTATAAACTATTATATTTGATGATAGGCATGTCATTTTTAAGCCAGCGATCCCAACGTCTATATGAGTTGCAGGAAATATATATTATCTTTTTTGTATAAATATTTTATATGGCATTACGTATAATATAAAGCAGATAATTGCTAATGACATTATGTATTTAACTTAAGTATTAAACAACATGCTTAAAAAGAAAAGGTTATATGATAGCTTCATAGGAGAATATGTGGATAAATGATTGTGTGAATGAAAGGGTCCGTACTGAAAAAATCAAATGATTTTCAATAGTAAAATAATGTTAAAAATCGCCTGCAATTTTAACACATTTTCTCACTTGATTAAAAGTATTAAAGTATTAAAGCTTTAAATTATTTGTAATGAAAAACCTTGTTTAAAGTATTTTTAATTGAAAATTATATTATCCGTAATTCTATTAAAAAAGACATTTGTAATTACCATACCCCAAACCTGTAAAAGTTACGAACGCTTTAAATCAGAAATCCGATAAATGTCTATGTAGATAAGTGGTTATTCAATTACGTAACTTTTAATTGCTTTTCATTTGAGAGAAAACCTCATTTTTAGTAGAGGTGCGTAGAAAGCAAAGTACGTGGATAGTAGCGTGTCTAGATAATGGGATGCATGGATAGTAGGGTGCGTGGTAGTACGGTCAGTGCGTATATATAAGAAGCAAATAAGTAATGTGTTTCTCGTCATACTCTCTCACTCTCTCATTTTATATTTTACTCTCTTTTATTCTCTCATATTCACTTACGCACTTTGTTAAGAGTAACAAAGTACGAAAGTGAATATGAGAGAATAAAAAACATGCACACACGCTCTCACTCAGTCGTATACGTATTGACTCACTCACATAATTAGTTTTACTCTCTTTTATTCTCTCATAAGCACTTACTTGCACACTTGCTCACGTCCTAACTCATGTACTCACTCTCTCATACACTTACATATGACCTCACTCACTTACGCATTACTCACGCACTCACGTATACGTTTATTCACCCAGTCGCTCCGTGTAACCAAAAAGCGATGCCCGGCACTACACATTTATGGTATACATAGATATACTTTTACACGGGTCGGGCGTCGATTTTGGCTGTGCTGCAGTCGCTCGATATTGCATTCACATACTCACTTATCCACTCACACACTAATGCATGCACTTACTCATGTACAATGTGATACACTAACATGCTCACTGACCCAGTTTAATCACCCATGCACTCATATACGATTTCTCTACTCATTCACTCACTCATGCACTCAAACACTCACTCTCGTATTCGATCACTTCCTCGCTTACTCGCTCACTTATTCACTCATACCCTCACTGATATACGTAAGCATGCAATCACTCACTTATTTTTTGACTTGGTTACTTATTCACGCACTCTCGGAACTGCTCACTCACTTACTTAATTACTTGAGTTCTCAAGCTTTACACATTGGTTGACATTATTACTCACATATTCACTCACGCACGGTCTCACTCCACCACTTACTCATTCACACTTACTCATACACTTATGCACGCACTCACTTATTTCACTCACGCTTACTCACTCATGTACGCATAGTCTTTCAGATACTCACTTTCTCACTCACTCACGTACTTACTTCCTCATTCATGCACGCAGTAATATATATGAACCGGTGCCACGACTAGCCACTTGCGAGATACACTGTACTCGCCACCTAGCGGTCAGTCGGGCAAACACCCACGAGCGTCCAAGCGCCCATCTTCCGACCCGCATACACTCTAATCAGGCTACGCCTACACATAAGCATCACGAAAACGGCCTAATAAGAGGTTTCTTACATTACATGAGACTTTATTTGATTAACATTTAACAATACATTGTTTCAGACAAAGTTTAATGTCACATAAACTATTTTTTAACACTAATTATATAGGCTTGCACATATGGGTACCCGTGCGGCACACGCTACTGAGAATGAGCCCTTAGTTTTTCATAATTCTGTTTATTCTTTTAATTATAGCCAATATTTTAGAATTATCGGGTCGGTAAGGTAGGAAGGATAAAAATTGTCTTTAACACCCTCTTAACTCAACTATTTTATAAATTAAAACTAATGGGTCATTTTGGCTTTTCATCACAGAATTAAATCTAACAAATAATATTAAATTGGAAGCGGTTTCTTTTTTTATGGACCAACGAAGTAAATTAAATACAGAGTTCAAGCGCTTTTATTATTTAATAAGATTTCCATTATAATATGGAGCTTGGTAAATATTTTGTAAATAACGTACAAAGCATTCAATTTTGCGAAAGAGTGTTTTACATTTTATATAACGAATTTCTGTATGAGATAATTAAAAAATTATGATTCTGAACTCGTCTCACCGCACTGCGGTACTTCGAAAAGTAGGCACATAAAATATTTGTTTTAGATAATTACTATATACGGGTTATTGTCAACAAAACTGCAAATTTGTGAAGAAGCTTATTATTTCATATATAGCAATATATTTCACACATTAAAATAGGCATTATATAATATAATCTCTATAATTATGGTCCTCTACTAGAAACCACTAAAAAAATTTTTGGCTGAAAAAAGTCATACTTTAGCTTAGTATCTGATATTCTTTTTAATGTTAATATTGACTTTTATATCTTCTGTACAGGCGTAAATTATTCCTTTCAATACTTATTATGAATTTACTATGAGAATTGCTCGTTTATTTTCTATGTGTTTGTACAGCACGCAATACATTTCGAATATTGATTTTACAATGCGTATAGCGTTTTTTAGATAATAAGTTCTATAACTACGGATAGATGATAAGAATTTTTTTTAAACTTTGGAAAATCAAAGATAGTTATTGTAATTATAAAATAAAATTGTATTCGACAGATAAATTGCTCTAGTCGATATTTTTTGATCATTTAGTACGTCAGCGCGTTCGTTTTATCTGTAATTCATCTGGCATGTCATAATTATTCTAAAATAAAAAATATTTTTAATTTAGTCGCAATGTTAATACATAAGTATTTAGAGTCTCTTAATAATATTAAATGAATTTTTTCAAATATTTATTTCAATGCTCATAAAGTAACGAGTATAACGTCCCCTGGCATTGTAATGTCCGCTGGCATATTTTATAAAAAGTAAATTGCGATTACGCAGATTAAGAAAAATAAATGTTAAAGTCACATATGTACGCTCATCCTTTCTCAAGCTCGCGCATAATTTTGATAATTAAAATTAAGGTTATTAAAACATGTCACTTTTTTGTTTGGTTAGAGTAAACTGTTCATTGAAGTAAAATATTAAGGCCATTATATTAAATAAAAATATAATTACCTACCGTAATAATCAAAATGGTGAGTCCCTAAATAAGCATTGCATTGCATAAGCATGCAGGAAGCAATGTATATACGAAACTGCGTATTTTACTTAAAAATGCAAAGTAATAGTTTTTTGCAGTTCTATCGATGAATCCCTTATACATGAGAACTCGAACCAAATATTTTGTAAGAAATCATCCAGTTTTATCAAAGCCAAGATTCAACATGTCAAAATAGATAGATCAACATAATTCTAGATTATTTTCCATCACGATATATAAATATATATATATATATATATATATATATATATATATATATCGTGATGGAAAATAATCTAGAATTATATTGATCTATCCATTTTGCCATGATGAATAATCGAGACTTTCATAAACCTGGAAGATTTTTTACAAAGGTTGGTATACATTCTTATTAAGTTTTGTAGGCTTGTTATTTTGTTTGTATGTATATGGATGATTTTCAGCGAAAGTGCAAATTTTGGATTCTACTTTAGAAGAAAGAAAATGTAAAAGAAAAATTGAAGGTCTTTCGCTATATATATATATATATATATATATATTATATATATATATATATATATATATATATATATATATATATATATGTATATTAACTTCTTGGATGTCTAATTTTCTACCTAAAACTACGAATAAAACTTTGTCGGAACCTTAAAACTAAAGTTAAACCTTGATAACATTCCAGTGAATTATTTCCATTTGAATAACACGGGAAAATCTCTGTTCTGTAAATAATTTATTAATTACTAATTCTATCGGGCTCATATCGACTTAACGATCTTACCATATTCCACGTTGACTAAATACCCTTAAAATTTTTTTTAGATTTTTAAAAACTTATCTGAATAAGTAATCACTGCCAACGCTAAAATATTATGCATAAAATATGGAAGTTTTTCATTACCAGTTCTTCTTTGGTCATTCTTACTCCAATGGGTTTTTAAACGAGACGGATAATGATAGCTAATGACATGACACTCAATTTGAGATGTCAAAGAGCTCTCAATACCGACATGAATCAAAGTTATGTCAATTTGATGTTTGCAAAGAAATGCAGCACCAAAATGCAGCATTCCTAGCCGTAAGGGGACCAGCGTGAGTTTAACTCGAAAAAAAATTTTTTTTAATGAATCGATAAAATATTTTCCTTAAATACAACCACTGTGAACATTCTTTTGCTATAAATAATTGATAGAATCGGTAATTTTACCGTTACGAAACCTCAAAATCTTGTTTCTACGGGACCGAAGATATTACTATTGCCAATACTATATTTTTCGGTAAAACTTTGCGGCGAGGACATTTCTAGGTGACATGATCAACAAAAATTTGTTTATCGTCGGTTATTCGATTCCTTTTGGCATGTACTAAAAAGCAAGCGAAGCACATTTTCGTTATCATTTTTTTCTATTACTGTTTTGGATATCTAACCACTTTAAAAAACAATTATATATACTTTTTTAATCATTGTAAACCATATTGTTCTACACTCTTGATATCGTAAGTCTTCTAGTATTGAAAAATGAATGCTTCAGGAATTAATAAATAAATTATATATTGTAATGATGTGTTATAAACTATTTATTGTAAATGATTATAATAATGAATGTTGTTTTGTAATAATAGTAGCTGTTTGGATGATTTCAAATAAATAATTAAACTCCCTAAGTAAGTTGTAAACGAGCAAATAAATTCTGATAACGTGAAGCTATGTACAGAAGCTAGAAGCTCAAGAACGTAGGGCTCTCACCTTGTGAGTCCGAACAATTTTTGCAATTAGATGCAATAAAACTTGAATCTGACTATGGCACTTTATCATCTTAAACAATATAAGGATTTTTAATGATTTTTTATAAACGATTTCTTAACTATTTCGTACGAATACTATACAAAGATAAAAACTGCTGCTAACTGCCTTAGCAGAATGCTTTCTCAAAGAGAGGTCTTGATTAATCGATTTAATTGAGGAATATTATAATGAAAATTCGCAAATAATAAATTAATGGTATAGTTAATTCATTAGATACAAGAGTTTAGGTATTGTTAGTAAAGAAATTAAATTATTAAAAGACAAAATAAAATTTTTTAACTAATACTTTGTTATTATTACACAAAAATAATTTTAAAGTTACTATAAAATATATCAACGTATAAAATATCAACAAAATTTTTTTCGATTTTACAATTTTTTTAATTAGTATTTTGTTCTTATTTTGCAAAAATAAGTTTTAAGTTATTATAAGATATATCAATCGAAAGAAATTTACGGCAACTTTATGAAAACGTACATATTTTTGACAAGTTCAATGTATGAAATAACAAAAGATTTTTTTCGATTTTTACAAATTTTAAAAATTAATATTTTTGCTAAAAAATGATTTTAATATTATCCATTCAGCTCCAAATTCAAATCAGTTCTAAAATAAAACATATGTAATATGCTTCCCTTGAAGACTTATGATGAACACGAATAATGGTTTAATACATACATACATACATACATACATACATACATACGTACATACATACATACATACATACATACATACATACATACATACATACATACATACATACATACATACATACATACATGCATACAGACATTTATACATACATACATACAGACATTTATACATACATACATACATATATACATACACACATACATACATGCAGACAGACATTGTTTGAAAACCTATTGTAAACCCATTTTTATGACTAAGGAACCTCGTAAACATCGAGATTCATCGAATCTGAAAATGAAAAAGTTATCATCATCACAAAGTTTTCTCTTTGAGAAAGCAAGAGAAGAAATGGCATACCGTATTTTCTATATTTAATATTCTAATAAATTACTTCTTAAACTTTTTCAAATCAGTTTGTTTATTCGTATTTGGGCAATCTTTTTGAAATTCACTTATCACTTGTAATAAGTATTGAACTTGATCCTCTTTTCTGGTAAAAACATTTTTATAAACTTCCGCTGAACGTACAGCTGTTTCCGCCGTATCATTTACAACTCTTGAGTCTTTAGCAATGTTCATACCTTCTATATAACTTTCGTATTCCTTCCAAGTATCGCAATCACATAGTAAAAAGTCCTTATATATAAAAAATATGTCGAAAAATCTTATAGATTGTTTGTTGATAAAATTGCTCAGCTCCTTTTCTATTCGTCAATTATATTGGATACGCTATTTTGAATATTAAACGTCTGATCAAAGATTTGTAATTAGCCAACCTAAAAACCTTTCCGAACAAGATTTCGAAGCGATTAGTCTAAAAATGTTGAAGTTCGCCGCTTCTGTGCGTCATATTGGATCCACCATTTTGAGTTTGGACATTCTGATAGAAGATTCGTAATCAGCAGCCCCAAAATCTTTAGAAACAAGACTTTAAAAGAATCAATTTATAAACTTCTAAGTTCGTCACTTCTGCCCGCCATATTGGATCAGCAACTTTGAATTATAAAATCCTGATAGTAGATTCGTAATCAGTGACTCCGAAAACCATATAAGGACGAGATTTCAAGGTGAATTGTCGGAAATACATCAAAGTTTGCCAATTCTGTCGGCCATATTGGAACCGCCAATTTGAATTTTCAAAATCTGACAAAATTTTCGTAATCATCGAACTCGAAAAACCCTGGATAGTTGTCATTGTTGAGTTTCAGTCCGTTTGTCTCAAATAATTTCTCAATTGAAGCAGTGGCTCATATATAAGACACCCATCCTTTACGACTTGAGGCCTGGAGTACTGCATTTTGGTAGCTGCATTTTTTTTCAAACTTCAAATGACCATAACTTTGATTCCTGGCGGTATTGTGATGTCTTTGACATCTCAAGTTAAGCGTCTTATAATCAGCTATCATCATCCGTTACATTTAAAGAGCTATTGCGAATAAGAATGTCCAAAAACGTACCGTCAAGGAAAAATGTCCATATTTTAAGCATAATACTTAAAAATGTTAAGGGTATTTTAGGCATCAGGAAATAGGGTAAAAAAGTTTCAAAGTCGATATGAGCCCGATGGCATTAGTAAATAATAAATTATTCACGGAACAGAGATTTTACCGTTTATTCAAATGGTACAACTTCACGCGAATGTTTTCACGGTATAACTTTAATTTTAAGGGTCTGGCAAAGTTAAATTAATCTTTCAATTTTTAAGACTTATAATTTTTTAAGCCTTACAAAATGTTGTCCCTTACAATTTTTTTGGCCTTACGAAATATGGGCATTACAATTTTTTCGAACCTACGAAATTTTAGGCCTTATGAAATTTGGGCCTTACGAAATTCTGGGTCTTACAATATTTGGGTCTTACAATTTTTTGGGCATTGCGAGATTTGGGTCTTTCAACTTTTTTGGCCTTACAATTTTTTGGGCCTTACAAAATTTTGGGTCTCACAATTTATTGGGTCTTAAAAATTTTTGGGCCGTACAATTTTGGGTCTTAAAATATTTTGGGTCTTAAGAAATTTTGGGCCTTATGAAATTTGGGTCTTACAATTTTTTGGGCCTTATGAAATTTGGGTCTTACAATTTTTTGGGCCTTACAAAATTTTGGTCCGAGTCAATTTTTCAGAATTATTACAATTATGTTTGAAATTAGAATAGTCTGAAAGTAAAATTTATTTTTTAGGTCACTATTAATAGTGCTATAAAAAATATAAAAAGTCTTTTGTATTAATAGTAATAATAATAAGTAACTATTAAATTCTGTATTATAATAAAATATAAAATGCTTATAAAAATGATACTATTTTTTAAAATAAGTTAAAAGATTACGTTATTTTTATTAATTAATTACCCCGAAGGAGCGTTAGCGACTATGGGATATTTTGCTAGTAAAGTAATATATGTAATAAGCATGCTCTGAAAGTTTCAGATCAAATCCTAAAAGAACAGTTCCGAAATCGTGTGAGGCGTGATATGACTATTAAAACTTTTGTTTTAGTTACTCATAGAATTGTGAGGTACATTTACAGCATAATTAACATTAAAACAATGTTGAACGCAGAGAATAAAAGGGAAAATTCTAGTGCTTTTGCTTCTGCATTCTACACTTCTGCTATCCCATAAAAATGAAAAAAGAAACAGCGTGCAACACCCATTATTCATCGCTCGCGAAATCTTTCGCAAAAGCAAATTCCTTGCCAGCATTAACTTCGCTAATTCAAAGGGATTTGAGTTAAAGCTGCCTGCGCATTATGCACACAGGCACACGTACATCCACATCACGCGCATCGAAAATGGTGAGAAAAACTTGTACACAATGGAAAATTCAGCTTCTCCACTTCCGCGGAATAAAGAAGGCCGTACAGACGTATTTTATACGCGAAGAACTGCGCGCTAGCTCCCCATACCCCATAAGCGGCATTTCAATATTTTATGCGAAAGCGGAGAGAGAGAAAGTGAGAGAGAAAGAGACGGCAATCGCGCAGGGATAAGAACCCCCAACCATACTGATCCACCCTCCCCCCCTCCTGCCAGCCATATAGCCTTCTGCCATGTTTGCATAATTTCTAACCGTTCCTTCTGTATAGGTAACTGCTGCGCTCGGTGTTTACTGGCGACCTACTCACAAGTTTTCTCGTTTCAAGGCGGCTTCTACTTTCCTTCGATTCAGTCGATCACGCACTCATTTTTACTCTGTTATCCTTCTTCGGGTTTGGGATGAGTTTCATTCTTTTGAAGAAAAATGACTGATGGATTTTTGTGAATCGGTTTTATGGTATAGCGCAACGATTTATTTCTGATGTACATATTGCATTACATAATCGAATCAATACAGCTTAATATTATGAATTCGATTTTATTGTTGATAGAAGCAATTTTAATTCTTAACTGTTTAATATATTAAAATTTAGCCATGAACAAAGCATTTAAAATATGTTATTTCATTTAAACTAATAGAAAAAGTATACAGTTTTTCTTACTCGTACAATTAAGAAACGTGAAATTATGTATGTTGGTTCGTACTCCTTAAATTTGGTTCACGATCCTATTACCACTTTTGTATTTTTCGCAATGTTGATAGTCCAAACTACAAAATGCACCTGCGATGAACAACTCATTACTTGTATATCTAGCATCTCAAGGAATTCGGAAACTACACACGTAAGTCCTTTCAGGCTTTGAGCCCAAAAAGCCGGTGCTAAATTGCCAAAGTCGCTAGCATTCAGCACTCCGTAAAGTAAAGAACTTGATAGAATTGCGTCCAACATGCGGAGGTGTAAGGGTCAAAACGTCTGATTTTTTCGAAGTAAAATATACAAATCTATAGAATGTGATACGTACTTTTGAACAAATTGAGATAGCTTACAGTACAGAAAAATTTCAAAATTATAGATTTGTAAAATAGAGTAGAAGATTACTGATTATTAAACGAAAATTGTACAACCTCATAAGTAACTAGCATCTTTCTTAACGACTTCTTTACGACTTTGTCCGCGATATTTAATATACAAATTCAACTTTATAAACGTTTGCTAAGCATTCTTAATGTTTTAAGTTCCTATAGATCCAAGAGTTTGGGCTGGGCGTTGATGAATGAGCTAGACAGTCAGGATACTTGCTTTTATGTATATATTCAGATTAAATAATGGATTAAATAATAATACATATATTATATATATATATATTATTTTAATGACCAGCTATTAATGGTTAGTAGTAATGGTGTTTAAATGGCCGCAGCTATTATAATCTTTTATCCGCTGTGATCATGTTTGTATCATCACCGTAGTCACCATTACTAAGTAGTTGCTGAGATCACGTACTTCGCAGCTTCGTTCTCACAATTACTGCATTTATATATTTTTAAATCCACAAAGCCGATGTCATCGATAACCACTGCAGCCGTAGTCTATTCTTTTAATGAATCACCAATGTACCTGAAATATAATATTCACAAAGTATCCATATACGTGTATGCTGCTAAATATCACAAAACATTTAATTTACTTATCTAAAAGTACCAACAAAGATTTTATAATATGCCTTTTTTTAGTTTCTAAAAGTACCCAGTAATCTTGGGAATTTTCGGGACGATCGACGATTGAAAAACAATTTAAAAACACTATCACCAACTTCATATTAGCTGAAATGTATTATGTATAAAATCATAATAACATACTGGCGACGTACAAAATTAAAAAACAGGAGATACTCACGACGTACTTAAATAAATATCAACAACTAATTATAATTGAGATTACTAATCATAACAGCCATATGAAAGTAGCAAACTATTCAATATATTAAACTCATGTCTCTATATCGACTATACATTATGAAAATTTCGAACAGAATATATTATTAAGTAATAAAATGGTTCATTATTAAATTTTAAGGACAAAAATTACCAGTTAAATTAATGTAATTTTTTGTCCTTCAGTTTTGAGCTATTGTTCCACTATCTATATATACGTGTCTATTTCGCTCTCTGGTTAAGGAAACTGCAATTCACTGCATTGCACATGTATCTTAAAAGTATCTTATAGTTTGCTACTTTCATACGGCAATTATGATTAGTAACCTCAACTATAATTAGTTGTTGATATTTATTTAAGTACGTCGCGAGTATCCCTTTTTTTTAATTTTGAACTTTTTCTTTCTCTTTACGTGGGTCTCACTGTTAAAATAAATAAAGTTGCCACAGTTAAGTCGGAAATAAATTTCTATATGCAACACGGGAATAAAGTCGACTATTCCTTTATTGAATAATGTTCTATTGCGCCCGCTTTTTGTGAACGCTTTTTGCACCCGCTTTTTGTGCTCGCTTTTTGCGCCCGCTTTTAACCTTTTGGCCCTCTTAGAGCTGTTTAGCTAGCTGAGTCAAGAAGACAAAACTTTAGCCCAAAGGTATTTATGCTACCTTAAACATGGGGTACCATCCATATGATACCACGAGTTTAGGGTGCCTAAACACTCTTGTAACTTAATTTGTGAAAATTGGCCCTAAAAGTGTTTAGCCCCCCTCCCCTAAACATTGGGTACGATCTGGATGATCCGACGTGTTTAGGGGTCCTAAACACTTTAGGGCGGAAAACAAGTAACCCAGACATGTGTTACAAGAAATATGGTGTTTACGACGAGCAAGTGAACCTTTTTCATCTCGTGTGTTTGCATTACTCGTATCCGGATGGCGAAACTCACTCGCCTTCGGCTCGTACTCGCTCACCTGCGACTCGTACTACGAACTCCAAACTCGGCCAAAAAATACCCACTTTTAGCCCTTGGTACACAATATACTATTTTCTCATTAATAGTCTTTTTTGTCCACTAAAGTCTTTTATGCCCGTCGGTCATTTTGACTGATCTAATTTGGTCCCCCTTTTTTAGATATGAAATAAATCGAAAATCATTTCGTTCGCTCCACAAAAAAACAATATTTGTGTCTTTTTTGCGAAATCAAGACATGTGTGACAAGAAGTACGGTGTGTCCCATGGGTGAAAAGGATTTTTTTGCGCTTTTGTGAAAAATAGCCTACTTCTTACCTTTCGTACACAATCTTCTGTTTCAAAAAGAGTCTCTCGATAAATTTCTTGATGACATGGGTATTTTTAATGAAATTTTTTGAACTTATATTATATCTTTAAATTACGAAAAAGTTATAAAGATGTATCTAATTAATTTTTCCGGCTTAGGAAAAATCGAAAAAACCCGAAAAATTCTTTTCAAATCTATTTGTCTAGAACAATTAATTAATTGGACATTTCTCCTAAAACTTGTAAATTCAAAACATTTTATGAAAAAATACTTATCTTATATTAAGATAAATGTTGTTTTGAAGATAATGCGCCTCTGTTATTTAAAGCAGTTTTATTTTGATACGTTATAGATCTACCAAGAGAATGGATCTTTAATGATTCAACGTTCAGCGTAATTAAACACATCACATCAAATATGAATTCACTTTTGTTAAACGCGTAAAGTGCACGCTCAAGTCAATTAAGATAACACCACGCCAGAGCAAGCTAAATTTTTCGCTGAGCAAAGTCTCGCGGCGAAACAGAAAAAATGAATAACAAAAACGCAGATATAATCCGCTTTCTAATTACGTTTATGCTCCTAAAGGAACAAAGTGCACAACACTGCAGCATTGCTCGACATAATTCTGCGGCAGCAGCAGCAGTAGCGGAACCAGCGAAAAAATGGAAAAGCACTCCTTAATAACATGCATTTCACATAATTGAGTAATCGCAAAATATTAGCGAAATTTTCAGAGAACAAAAACATTTCCTTGCTTTTTGTACGCGCCAGAGTCGAATCCTATGCTCGTAGATGCACAAAGGCAAAAAAAAGTATTTTCCCCGACGGTTCATATAGCAGCCGCATCGCAATTGTCCGCGAAATTACAAAGGAACTTTAGACTGTCAACGGGGACTTGACTTTACCGTGTATAACAAGAGAAAGAGAGACATATCTGTCGGATGCAATTTGCGCGACACGCGTATTTTCGCCTCTCGCAAGAACATCATTGTTTTAGTGAATTTTAAAAAAGGCCCGCGGGATTCGCCTTGCATCGTTGCGTGATTTTTTTTGTAAATGTTTTTATCATGTTTGCGTTCTAATTTCGAATTTTACTTGAAAAAATGTAGCATTAACTGATAAATTGCTCTTTTGAATATTTTACCTCGGGTTTGCGTGCACAGTCACACAATATTATGAGATTCTGGGAATGAAAAATCGAGTTTCTTGTTTATTTTGTTATTTACTGTATTTTTATCGCTAAACGTCGGAAATAAAGCGTCTGCTAAAGAGTATTATTTTCCGTTGTACACTGTACGTGTATTTCTAAAGATAAATTATTTTGTTAATTGCGATAAATTTTTTTTACAGTTAACTAAATTCTTTCTTTCTAAATGATATTTTTGACTTTGTTATGCGTATATAAATATATAAAATATATACGTAAAATTTGATAGATTTTTTTCAATAGTAGGTATCTGACATAGAAAAATAAATAAAGATCTATACTAAAATGCTATTATACTATACTAAATAAATATGCAATGACTTTTACAGAAGCTACAATAGAACTTACTTTTTACAACATATAGGATGAATGAGTCAGCTCCTGTGTCCCTAGATATTTTATTTAAAAAATAATAACATAATAAAGTAACTCAACGAAATGGTAGTTTTTATTATAAATTACTTTTGCATCAGTTACTATATGATTTTACAACTTTGAAACAAAAATATCTAGGGCTACAGTAACTTGTGCAGAGCACAGTAACTGATGCACGGGTCTTTCCTTCTTTTTTTAGCCTAGCACTTTCGTCAAAAAAGCAAGCAGATCGAATTACTAGCCAACGGACGAAAAACGACAAGAAAGACCAGCGAGAACATGAGAATCTGGAGTGACTCCGCAGGATCAGCGGGTCACAAAAGCTCATCCTGCGCTAAATCGCTTTGCGGCAGCGTGGAACTTGGCTCGCGGGAGCAAAGTTCGGCTGGCTGTAGTAGCCAGTAAATACGACGCTTAGTTCAGGAGCAGCAGCAGCATCAGAAGCAGTAGCGCGCGAGCTTCTTGTGGTCATCTATACTTGCACCCGCGCTCCAGATGCTCGGCAGAGCGTGACAAGGGACATCACTAGCTGCAGCAACAGCACACTTCGATGTACGTACGTACTACACGTACAGAGTTGGGGCTTCTTCAACAGGGGACAATAAGGCTTCTCTTTTTCCGCGATCGCCGCTACGGAGCATGTGTCAATAATTGGACGCTACTGCTTGCTTCTATCCATTGTTAACCTCTTGAGTATCTTACAGGAGATGCGTTTTCTCATATCAGTGTAGAGCTGTGATGCCATTGATATGAACGGGTGAAAAGAGATAGGAAGTGGGGCTGACAAATCGGACAATAAGGTATTTCTTTTGTGGGAACTGCCATGATCCATTGGCTCTGGGTTTGAAAACTACGGGGATAGAAGAAGTAGACAAATGAGAATGTTCGGCAATGCTACTCATTTAGGAGTCAGATACACCTTTAAGGACGTTCACCGGTTGACAGTAATGTTAGAAAGTTAATTTTCGAAAGAATCATTATTAAATGGCAATATTTATAATGAAAACCCTTTAGTTTCTAGTATAAAGTATTAATATATATATATATTAGTAAAGAATATAACATTTATGAAAAAGCACCAAAAACCGAAGTACGGCATTAACTTATGCATATGCTGTACCACGATATAGATATACTAATAACATTGGAGCACAACTTTAGATAGCTATATCTTTTTAAAAAGTACCGCTTACTATGCTTAGCTTTTTATGTATTACTTCTATGCTTATTTTACATTACTAATTTTAACCATGTATAAAGCAGACCTAAATTAACACATGATAAAAGTTTAAAGAGATTTTAAAGAAATTCAAGTATCCGGTGAATGTCCTGAAATTTTAAATTAATTGTTAATAACTTTTAAGGGAAAAATAAGTAACTCATTATATAACATTTATTTTTTTCGGTAAATTTGAATATTTTATCAAAATATAACGGAAAATTCTTTATAATATTTTTTCATGGTCGTTAGGTGTTTCTGATTGACCATAATGAAAACTTCTTTATTTTTTCAGCTACCGCAAGGTTTCAATATGATCGAATTGGTTTTCAAGGTTTCATTATGTTCAAAATACATGTAGTTATGATATAAATGCGGAAATTTGTATATAAAAATTATTAACCAAAGTTATTTTCTTTTTAAGCCGTATTTCATAATAATAATTAAAAAATCGAAGAATATTGGTTTAAATAGTAAAAACATTGGTCAATAATTTCTATATACAAATTTCCACATTCATATCATAACTACATATATTTAGAACATAATTAAACCTTAAAAAAACTAATTCGACCCTGTTGTCTCTCAAAATCTTGCTGTATCCCAAGAAATATAGAGGCTTCCATTATGGCCAATTAAAGAGTCCTAAGGACCATACAAAATTTAAAACGATTTTTTCCGTTATACTTTAATAATTTATTGAAATTTACGGGAAAAAATTGGTATATACGATTAGTTTTATACTAATAGTTATTATACTAATTTCTACCTTAAAATGTATTAACACCTAATTTAAAATTTTAAGATTTACCTGTTCTCTTAAATCTCCAAATGCAATCACTGAATAATGATGGATTAAGTAGGTGCATCACAACTACAGAATAATACAGTAAGGTCTCAAATTTGTTTGACTTACAAGCAGCATGTTATACCTTTAGGAAACGAATTTTGCTGAGACTTTGTGAGATATTTTGCGGTATCTAGAAACAAAGGCTAGGACCTGTACTTTATGCCAATGACTCTAAATATGGGTGATTTTCAGCGAAAGTACAAATTTGTTATTCTGTTTTAGAAGAAAAAAAATTAAAGAAATTAAAGGCTTTCCTGTTAATATATGAACATTACAACATATTAAGGTGGGTCTATACGCAAAAAGTAATTTCTACTCGCTTTCATAACAACGCTCTGAATTTCATATATTAGAAAGTTATTTGTTGAACTTAAATTGATGCCTGTTGAACTTAAATTGATGAATATAATTTGGTTTCATTAACAGATAACCATTTCAAATTGTGAATAAAGGACGAAATAGATGATTTTCATCGCGTTTTTTTATACAAAAATAAAAACATTGTATGGTTTACATTTTAAAATTTTTTTTATTATTTTAGTATCAGACATAACAAAAAATATATCAAAAAAACTGAATTTTAACCTTTTATTAACTGATTGAGGCTTTTATTTTTCAATTATAAATTTTATGAAAAAAATAAAACATACAAAAATTTTTCAAATGTGAATGTAATTAACGTTTGAACTTAACGTCTATACTTAGTTATGGAACTTAATCTAGAAAAGGCTATACGTATCGCAAAATCAATCTTTAGAATGTTACAAAAAAAATAAAAGAGCAAATCGCATAGTACATTCATATTTAGGTATTAAAAGAAATAATTTACGCATGTACAGAAGTTTTAAAGTAAATTCTAAAATTAAAATATATTTCGAGTACTAAGTCAAACTATGACTATCTTCAGCCAGGGGACGTTACATTTTGCCTTTTAATTCCATTGTAAAGAAGGATGCCCATAGATTTATAATAATTGAGCCATTGAAGAGGAACATATAAAAATACCATTGTTTAGAGTTTGTCAAAACATGAATTATACAAAAAGAATTGACCTCTTAAATGGTGGGTAAGTAGAAGAGAACGCGGTAAAAAATCGTAAAAATAAGTAGAAATATCCGAGTATGGTTAGAAATTTTACATTGTCTTGAATGGAACAAATAAATATTATTTTCCATACATATTGTTTTTTTCAGCTTTCTACGCACTTAACGGTATTAATTTTGTTATAAAATTTATTTCTAAACGAGCTTTAAACGATGGTGTTGGTCTCAAACGTTCCCTCGAGGAGGCCGCTATAAACATACTCCATTCAATAAATTTTGAAAATTTTTTAATTATTAAGTAGATTCTAGTAGAGGACTATATAGAGATTATATAATACCTACTTGGATATATGAAAGATATTACTGTATATGAAATAATGAGCTTCTTCGCGAATTTTCACTTTCACTGAAAATCACCAATATACGGTATTTTAGTGTAAACAGGTACCTCTTCTTATGATAATATTTATACATGTATTAACGCAAGAAAAAACCCAAACAATAATGAAAATAGACGAAAAGAGCTTCAATTTAAGCTTTGTTTCGTAAAAAAATATTTTTGTTTGCGAAGTTATTAACAATTGAAGATATTGACGGAAAATAGTAGTATAGCTAAGGGAGTTCGAGAACAGGAGCACAACTGTACTCGAACTCCTATGGAGGTTCTCAGTCACCTTCCTCACTCGATCCAACCTCCTCCACCTCACATACCTCGTTCACCCGGCTTGTGAATTCAGAAAGCACTGACAGGTCTTTCCTGCAAGTAACTTTTATATATGCGTATGTGTGTGCGTGTGCGTGTGTGCGGGGGTGCGTGCGCGTGCGTGCGTACGTGCGTTCGTGCGTGCTTAGAGAGTAATTCAAGAAACTTCGATTATAGGGTATATTATGTCGTTTACTTTTACATGATTATCTTCAAATTAAATGAATGAGCTACCCAACATAAATTTGTTTCCTTGCTTCTGAATTCCGTACGCGGATCGATGTATCTTTCACAATTTTGATTGCGCTTCTAGAGATATTTATGAATGAATACAGGAGCTCCTAATTTCTGCATGAAAGATCTCGAAAATATTTCTCAGTATCTTGAGTTTCAGTAGGCTCATCAGATTATTTTACACATACATATACACACACACATACACACGCACGCTCACTCACACATGCATGCGCACGCACGCACGCATGCTTGTATGCACATACACACACATGCACACACACACACACGCACGCACGCACGCACGCACGCACGCAAGCACGCACACACACACACATCTATGTAAATACTTTCTGAAAATAGTGTATTTTGATTACAAATGTCCTAAAACGTGTTTATAACATATTTTTTTGTAAACTATCTTTTACCATCACAAAGCTTCTTCTTTGAAGAAGAAAAAAGTAAAAAAGAGTAACAGTGTGATAAAAAGAGAAAAAATGTAAAACAAAGTATATACAAGTGTCTGAAATTAGACTATTATTAAACCTTTGGTTAAACAGTTTAAATCATTCTTGCGCCTTTTTAAACGTTCTTAAACTTATTTGTACTATCTTACTCTTTGTAATAATTTTTACAGAAATACGTTTTACAAGATTATCAGTATAAAAGAAATTTCAGGTAAATAATGTATGCTATAATAAATGACTTTATTGTAAATAAATATACTTTTTTATTAATCATTTAGATTATAATTTTGTACATATTATGTATGTACGCGTATATGTATTTCTTAAATATTGTCAGAATTATTTGTATTATGATTAAAAAAATAAGATTTTTTTACATTGTTTTTTCTTAGAACAAGTTCGTAAACATATTTACTAAAACGAGTCCGAACTTTTATTTTAAGTAGGCTTTTGCAAAGATAACACTATCGTACCAAAAGACCAGGCAGTTTTAAAAATCTAAAACAGAAAAACATAAATTAAAAATTATTTATTTAAAATAATTATAACATAGGTCGACAAAAATATTGTTTTGTACCCAAGAAAATCACTAGGTGCTTCCGAAGTATTTTAGACTATTGAATTATTGAATTTAAAGCCTAAATTATCCTACTCTGAATAAAAGGGAGTAGAAAGCCCCGCATTTAAGGTGTTGTAATAACGCCGTGGCGCGGAGCCAATTGACCGCGCCGGGGGAGCGTGGCGCTCCCCAACCTGATAGAAATATTTTGCAAAGCCGTTTTTGTCAAATTACACTTTTGTTCGTCATTTTCTTGTGCCACTTTTGAAAATATGACAACGGATTTGAAATCAGTGACCCCAAAAAATATTATATACCAATTTTTATGAAAAATCGATGGTTAGAAAAATTTTGCTCCGAAAGGCCATTTTTGTTGTTAAATCCTCTGAAGCTCAAATTTTTCTGATCATCGATTTTTCATGAAAATTACTTTATAAGGATTTTTGGGTTCTTGATATACATGTTTATATATAACATTTTATATACCAGTGAATATAACAAAATACTTATAAATATATCTAGCTTTTCATTTTTTTACTGACTATATTTTACTTTCTTTTGAAAAAATTTCTAAGTGCATTTGTATATAACTATATGTATCTATATATAATTATATATAACTATATGTATCTATATATAATGATATATAACTGTATGTATCTATATATAATTATATATAACTATATGTATCTATATATAATTATATATAACTATATGTATCTATATATAATTATATATAACTATATATATCTATTTATAATGATATATAAGGTGACTATGGGTACAGCTTATGACGTATTTTAAATACTACTTACAACAAGAATAGTTGGGTTAGTAGTTAAGGCAATGGCTTCCACCGGAAGGTTTTATGTTCAAATCCACTTTAGGGCAAATTTTTTTTTAATAATTTATTGTATTGCAATGTATAAATCATCAATAATTTTCAATAAAAACAATTATTTATTATGTTAATTTTGGATTAATTTATTATTCGAGTAATAACGACTTATATATAATTATATATAGTTATACAGAGACAAAATTTATATATCATTATATATAATTATATATAAGTCATTTTTAGTCGGGCGCGTCTTACAACATTACAAAAAAGTATAACCGCTAAAGCGTAGAAATTGTAATAAATTGTAATTTGAAGCACTATGAGCCTCGTTTCACAGTACCTGAGGTTTGACTCTATAGTCATCAAAAGTTTCTGCGCGATATTATCGATATACCTATATAGTGGTAAAATCCCATTTAAAATTAAGTTTATGTCATTCTTCTATTATAGCATTTTTAGAAAACTTTTACATTATTATAACGTATGTTTCATGCAACAATGGAGTGTAATTTACAGTTTCAAATACAGATAACCATATTATATTGTTATTACTGAAATGAATCACATAATAACCACATGATATAATGATACAAAAAACTGCGAGTTTAAATAGCAGAAAATTAATTTCTGAATCCATTTATGATCTCATATAAAATATCACATAAAGGTGGGGGGTCTCTAAGGCCGGGTTTTGACCCAAATTAGATTTGAGCCAAAAAATTCGAAAAAAATTCCTACAGTGTCTACTAAAAATAAGAAGTCAATTCCACCCTAAACGGACCACCCCCTATTCACCGCCCCCCCCCTATTCGCCCCACCACCCCTTAAAAAAAATTAAACTTCACCGCTTGTATACAGCGTTTTTGGAAAGATTCGACACTGTCAAACTTGTATTTGTTTAATAAAGTACACTATGAACTCTCTATGAACTACCTGTTAAATAAACCCCAAATTCGGATTCAGCGTTCCCAAAAACTTATGTATGTATTTTTCAGGATTTTTTTATCGTCTTTTTTACGATTTTACCTTCAAATGACCTTGACTCTGATATGATAGGAGTCAACGGACCTCGGATTCGGATTCAACGACCCCAAAAACTTATGGATGTACTTTTCTGGATTTTTCGTCGGCTTTTTTACAGTTTTACCTTCAAATGACCTTGAACCTGATGTGATGGAGGTCAACGGACCTCGTTTTAATTTCTTGAAGGGGTGGTGGGGGTGGTCCGTTTAGGGTGGAATTGAGTTTCTATTTTTGGTAGACATGTACACTGTAGGAATTTTTTTCGAATTTATTAGCTCAAATTTAATTTGGGTCAAAAACCGGTCGTAGAGACCCCCCATATTTCACGTAAAAAACTATATGAAATTTTTTTATAATTCTCATATGAGTTATGTGTGAAATTTATTTTTTCACATTTTAGGTCATTATTTTTTGTTTTATAATATCAAATGACTATTACGTGATTTATAGCATGATAATCAGATGATCAATTTTAGTAGGGGATATTTAGAATAAAATTAATTTTTAACTGCGCTGTAAAGCTAAAATATTAAAAGTGCAATAAGTTGTAGCATCTGCAACTCAACTTACTATTTTGCATTAGATTTTTAAAATATTCAAATATAAAAGTTCTCATAAAAGCCATTTTCGACTCATTGGGATTATAATATCTCAAAATTGACGTAATAAAACAATTGCAACTACTTATTCAATTGCTGTACACCAAAGACCTTCGGAAGTACCAGGTATTGTTCCTTGGTGAAATTTAGTGTAGACCTACGTAATCCCTGGTAGAAATTCGTCTATTAAAAATGGACTTGGGAGTACTATCGGTTTCGAATTAGTGTTCAGAAAAATCTGAAATTTTGTATACTAGTAGGTTTCGACTTCAAATTTACTCATATAAATTTTTAGAAAACTACACGAACCCAGAAAAAAAATATTAAGAATTTTATATTTACGTTTTTTACGTTTTTAACCCGTAGCCTTATAGAAACATTGGGAACTCACGTTTCCGACAGTTGCAATCATGAAGTTTATTAAAACTGCTGTTCTGATTTCGACAAAACTTTGAGAAATATATATTTAATGTCCCATAAATATAATGCAAAAATAGAAATGTTGATTCACCAATTTGGAGAGCTAATATAAGCAAACGAATGCATTTTTTCACGCTAATTCAACCATTAACATACACTATTTGGCCTACCACGGAAGTTAAAAATGACAAACACACATTTGAGTCACGGAGTACCGATAGTACTCCCTTAAAACTAGATAATAGGTATGTTCGATTAAGAAAGTTTGTCCCCTTAGATCGACTCTGATCTAATATCTTTGCTCAAACTATCTACTACTATTATCGCATAGTTTGACTCTGATTTAACCCGAAATTCTGAATTGTAATTGGTCGGACGCTGTCATTTTAGTTGCGTAGCAAATAAATGAAGCAGACAAGAATCTACCAAGATTCATAATCGAACAGACCTAATGGCTATGACAAATAGCTATGTTTATTCTCCAATTTTCAAAGCATTTAATAGAGTAAATAAATATTATATGTCACCTGATCTTAAATTATTTTAAAATAAAATTCTTGTTTTACTTTTAAATGACAACTCGAGGCTTATAATTGAGAAAGCTAATTCACAAAATTGCAAATAGAAAACCTTTGCTACCTGCTTTAGCAGATAACGTTCTCAAAGAGTTTTAGACAATAAACTAAAACTATTCCAAATGCTCTAACCGGATAAGAATATAACAAAATAAATAAAAAAAAATTAAAGACTATGCTTGTATTAAAATGTACTAAAACGGAATAAATAATTTTGTTTTCTGATGTAGCAGTATTTTCAGAATTAAATTATTATATTACTAAAAATAAAGGCGTGGAGCACTCATCAAAAGATTTAAATTATATTAATTAATGTTTGAGATTACTCTACCAGCACTTCAGGCTCTGAATATTTCCTTGAATACGCGTTTTGACGCAGAAACAGGGTAAAAACAAAAAATGGCTTCAGGTGAGTTGAGAGATCTGATCTATGGGGATAAGTATTTTGTATAAAAATATGTCTTATTGTTAGTACCAAATTTCAGCCCTTGAAACTTCCCATAAGCCGAGATGTCACAAAACACGTGAATTTTTATCTTTATTTCTTTTTAGACATTGATTCATACAAATTCTTTGAAAAATTTATAGACGTAGTGTTTTATGTCACAAAAGACAATATTTTTTCCAAACTCAACCCCATTAAAACTTTGCTTTGAAAAATCATTTAATATTTGAAACGGAGTTTTCAAATGATTATTGCATAGGCACTAAAAAAATCGTTTTTAACGTATGTTTTATTACTTTCTCAAAATATGCATCGTTTCCAAACCAATTTTTGGTGACTTACTTACTCAGGAGAAATCATTTAATATTTCTAAGATTTTTTTTACGCTTACAATGTTCAACGTAGGCTGGAAGAATGTTTGTAATATACGATGGCCGGCGTAGCCATAATAGTTTAGCTCGGCGCGTAAAGTTCAACTTTACGCACTAGTGTCGAAAACTATTATTTCTTGAGTGAGTCACCAAAAATCGGCTTGAGGCGATGCATATTCTGAAGGAATAACAAAAAATACGTTAAATTTTTTTTTGAGTGCTTATTAGATAGTAATATTTAATGAAGCTTAGCTTGGAAAAAGAATTGTTTGTTTTGTGATATAAAACACTACTCTATGAATTTTTCCAAAGAATATTTGTGAACCAATATATAATCTGAATATATAATTTAAGAAGACATATATGTATATTTATATATTTGCAACACAAAGTGCCAAAAAAATTATTTAATTTGCTAAATCTTTTGTTGTTCTACAAAAAAAAATTATTAGATTGATAAAAAAAATCGATTTCTTTTATATTTTTAAACTAATTCTTAACCTTTTTTCTTAATAATGAAAGAAGTTTCTCAAGAAAATCTGACTTCTATTAGCTGATTTAATTCTTATTTAGTATTTTCGATTTTATCTAAAATGTAATGCTTCTCAACATTTGCGTGACAAAAAAGTTAAATAAGTGCGCCCTAAGCAAGGCTAAACGTCAATAAAATTCAAAATCCTATAAGAGTGGTGCACAAAAAAATTATCCCATAAACAGAAAAGGAATAAAAAATGATTACGAATTAACTTTTATTTAATTATTACTACTATTTAACTTTAAAGTCATTTTTCTCAATTCTTTATTTTAATTACTTCCAGTTGCGTATTGTGCAGCAGACTTTTTTGTTATGTTTGAAATGCATGATAATCTACTTTTTAAATACATTTGTTATAAAGCTATGTTGAGACCTATTGATAAAAGTTTAAATACAAATTTTGGCTTGGCAATATTAATAATAAAATACATGATTTTGTGGAAATAAAAAATTAAAAACTTGATATAGTTATAGAATTCTTTTAAAACCAAAAATAAAATAATATTGCAACATAGATTTTTAAGTTTTACTTAAAAAAATACATAAATTCGATAATCAAAATAAGGTCCGTTTTTGAAGGTTTCCTGGCTGCACTGATACTTCGACGGCGCTTTAGGGGGAAACTAACTAATGCAGATATGTTCTTTTGACGTATTATTATGTACAAAAAAGGAAAAAATGTATTTGTCAATAACAAATTTTAAGTTTTTCTGTAGCTTCTTCCCTTTTAATATCCATTTGGCTCAACAATTTAATCAATTCTATGTTAGGTCACATCTGATATACTTGCAAAATACACCGATCACACACACACACATACACACATACAGACATGCATACATATATATATATATAAAAACATATATATTCTGATATAGCAATCACAAAGACATCGAAATTCAACAAGTCTTGGTTTCTGAAATAATCATCGTTGCAAAGCTATCCCTTTAAGAAAGCCAAATATTGGTATTAGATTTTATTTATAATACTATTCATGTAGATATCAGAAGGCGTTTATTTACCATATTCTGTCTCTCTCGGTCATCGCTTATCATGTTTACTAAGGTGGGTGCATGCAATATGGGCATGCAGGTAATGTGGACACACGTACAGGATCTCGTTGTATGCATTATTCTGGGGTGTCGTAACTCCTACAGTATATGTATTGTGACAATAGATATTGAGAGGTGCGGTGACCCCGCTGCTAGCTCCCTCTAATTATAAGATAGGGTCATGTATATGAGCGAAAGTATCAAAACTCTGATTTCTTAGCAGTGCTTGTATGTAAAGAAACCACTTTGGTCAACGTTATATGAGCGAAAACAAAAATCATACGATGCATAAAACTTTAGCTTTTTTACGTACATTAAGATGCATGTGCAAGTTTTTGCCGTAGAGTTTATTTTTGATGCGAAAATTGCAACTTTCGTTGACGTTCATCGGTTGGTAAAGTGGCCATACAAACGCATTGCAAGGCAAAAGGCAATCGATGCCGATAAAAACGGCGATCGCTTCTTCAAAATTCCTAGGCCTACTAATCACAATATATCGACACCAAGGCGTACGCTACGGCACCAAGTAGTTAAATGACACATAAAGGAAGTCTCTGCTAGGCGAATCTTGACTTTCTGAAGCACTTACTATACGACTTTACAATAAGAACTGATAGGTAGCAACTTTACCAATACTGTTGATAAAGTGGCCAATTTTTAACTACTTAGAAATTCATTAATTAAACTTCAGAGAGTACATTTTTAAAAAAAAAACGTTTTTTTCGTGGAGTATTAGAGTTAAAGGTTTAAATAACATGTCTCAATAGTTTCCGAAGTCCCAAAACCCTATATAGGTATATCTACTGCGAATCGAAAGTTCCGTAAGGTGGTCACATTACCTGCACTCCCCTTATTTGTTTTCTATCCAGGAAGAAGCTTAAATTTAGTTTTAAGATAAACTATTTATATAAGTTCACAATAAATCAGTTGAGATAAAAGAATTCATCTCTCTACTCAATTAAATGCTCTAATAATGTGAAAAAGTACATTTACTTGTCTAAAATAAATCGAATTTGCTTCCACCAGGGTTTAATTTCTGAATTATCTACATTTACAGTCGCAAAATTTTCCACCGATAATATAACAGATCCTGCAGTTAAGTGATCAGGCTTCGAGGTCCGTTGCATTATTGTGAGTAATAGTCTTCGAGCACTCAGAGATATTCTGTACCATTCAACATTATACCTAAAAGAAAATCAATATTATTAACGAATTCAATCTTGGTATATTTATTTGGATGTATACCAATTAAGCTAATTCAAAATACTTACGCTTCAAAATAAAATTCGTTACATAAGTTTATAACTTGTTGACCAGACCAATTTATAAAAAAAAGATACGACATAAAAATTGATAATATGGGTAATTGGCGTAACATTTCAATAACATTTCCTTCATGATACTTGAGCTAAAAAAAGTCACACACAAATTGCTTTTAAAGCTTTCGTTTGCATACAAAATTCTGTGTTTTTAAAATCAATTTAGACAATTTAGACTCTTGAAGATTAGCAACTATTTAATTAAGCAATTTCATGCATGACGACTCTAATTTTTAATAAAGTAAAATTAAAATGTTTTAAATTGTAAAGATAATAAGTTTACAGGGTCCTCTGCCCTCAAAAATAATATCATTATTATTTACGATAAATGTAAGCATGGCAGTAAGTACTAGTGTTCCAACTTCCATCATGAAGAGACCCACACTGGAAACTTGTTCAATTAAACGTATTCTTCTAAAAATTAAATAAAATATTATTGAATTTATAAATATTATTATTTATAATATTTGCACAACTAAATCATGTACTTATGTATACCATGTATTCATATACTCAACTTTATAATCACTCTGTGCATATAGATAGCTTTAATTAAACTAGGAATTACCGTTCTATCACTAATTAGTATTTTCAATGATTTGTTATTTTTCTGAGTTATCGCATTTTGTAATCGGTACCTATGGTCAAGTAATTAATAATATATCATTTATAAATAATTCATCAATAAACAAAGATAGATACATCATTTTTGTTTAAAATAAGTACATGTTTCATATCATAAAAAGATGATTGTCAGCACGATTCTTGTCAATTTTATTTGTTGGGCGTATAAGCGTACAATTCGAATTTATTTATTTATACAAATGCGATTTGCATAAATATGATATGTGTAATATCCAGGTGTGGGGTCGGTGATGACGATGACTCAGAGGTCCTATTCAAGGTTATTTGATAAATATGATAGGTATGATATGCAGGTATATAGGGTCGCTGATGATGGTGTCTCAGATGTCTTATCCGAGGTTTTTTGCATAAATATATGTATGCTGTCCCGGTGTTTATGGTTACAGATGATAGTGTCTCTGATGCTTTTTGCATAAATATGACATTTATGATGTCCAGGTTTGTGGGGTGGTCGATGATGGAGTAAAAAGGGTCTCCTAGGCTTAACCCAGGAGATAATAAGATAGATTCTAGATTATCCGGGTATGCTAGGTCTCCGATGATGATCTTTAAAGGGCTTTTTCGAGGCTTTACAAATTATAATGTTATAGCGATGTCCATCAGGTGTGTATACAGTAAAAAGAATTTATTATTTTTGTTGCATCTTAAAATTTTTTCGTTCTTAAAACAAGTAACGAAATCGAGTACTTTACTTATTTTATGAAATCTGTACTTAATAGAAGAATGCATTACTTATTTTAAGAAATAAAATTTACTTATTTCGCGCGATCTCGTGGTCGCCACAAAATTCACAAAACTCTCGACTTCGACGAAGTTTGTTGAGCTATGCAGGACCAAGACCATACGATATTTTTGAAATAAGAAAATACATGGTATTCAAAGTATAGGAGATCATTTCTACAGTTTTTAGCACTTGAAGTTTGGTGAAAACCTAACCTCACATTTTGCGAAAGTGAAGAATGCTACTAAATTTCTTAAATTAAGAAAATAACTTTTTATAATAAGAAACTTTTCAACGTGTCTTAAAATAAGAAAAAAAGTGTTCTTAAATTTTGTTGCATCCTATTTTAAGAAAAATTTCTTCTTAAAACAAGTAATCCTTTTTACTGTGTAGGGTCGTCGATGATGATACCTCATAGGTCTTCTCCGAAATTTTGTATGTAATTTTGTATTATAACGATGTCCAGGTCTGTAGGGTCACCGATAGTGGTATTTCCGAAGTCCTCTTTGAGACTTTTTGAAAGTATGATATATGTGATGTCCGAGTATGTAAGATCACCAGTGATGGCGTCTCTGAGATCTTCTATTAGGCTTTTTGCATAAATATAATATGTGTGATGCTTAAGTGTATAGGGACCGTATATTAACATGTAAAGAAATCTATAACCAGTTTCGACCTAAATATTTGGAAATTGTGTTCTTTTTATAAGCTTATATGAAGATTCTTATAGTTACGCATATTCAAATTTATAAAAACAATTTCTACGTTTAAGATGTAAAGGTAAACCGTTTGAAGTGCGGGTAAAGTCGCTAGTTATCTAAAAATACAGGATGTAGAAACTCACCGCGCAATGGTATACAGCCCGCAAACGTGTTTGACGTTGGATATGTAAGTAGC
Organism: Gastracanthus pulcherrimus; assembly: GCA_949152435.1. NCBI lineage: Eukaryota > Metazoa > Arthropoda > Insecta > Hymenoptera > Pteromalidae > Gastracanthus > Gastracanthus pulcherrimus. The sequence goes on from OX424575.1 coordinate 32,101,998, forward strand.
GCTGGTGGACAAAAAAGAGAAGGCAGTATATATGAGAGCGATGCTCTGGTGGATGCAGACCTGAAAATCATATGCATCTTCATTGATGATCATACTGACGAAGTAATACGGAACGCTTTGGAAATGACTTTTCGAGCCTTCATCACGACTACCGTATATGCGAGGGAGAAAGGTGACGCAGGCATATATGAAATAAGCTGGTAAGCAAATTACTGAAAACCATAAATTAATCAACCTTTTTATATTTTCTTTGTGCAAAACAATTAAATCGTTCATTAATATTAACTTAATGTCGCGACGGCTGTATTTCGACCCTCCATTGAAAATTCGCGCAGTATCTCCAATTCTGGTTCGTCTTTTAGTTTTTTCCAATCAGCTGCAATTTGTTCATACATTTCTTTGATCTGCGTAAATAGTGATATGTAAAATTGTATAATTTTTATTTAGTTCAATATCATTCAAAGTAGTTCTTTTATTCAGTTTCATTTTGGAAAAATTAAATATAACATAAAAATTACATATTTATATATTTACCTGGTTTTCTTTGACGTAAAATATTGCGTTATTTATAAAACCACCACATATAAAAAGTAAGGTGATAATCGTCCCTATAACAACATCCTTTTGAATAATTAGTAGATCCGTACTCAACTTGTCGCGTATCCCAGCTGCCTTTTTAAGTTCCAAATCAAATATCATACTTACTTAAGATAATATCAGCAGAAACTTAATTTACAATTTTTGTATTGAATAATTTAAATACATAAGATTTTGCTTACCAAAGCGAAAATCATAGAAAATGACGTTACGGTGAAAATGATAAAAATCAATCTTTTTTCTAATTTTGATTGGTAAGGCCATACTCCACAGAATATTAAAACGTGTTTATGGATTTTATAATATGGAGTATTAAATAAATCCATTCTCGTGAGCGCTTAACCAAACATTTACATACTGTAAGGGGGGATGATTTTGGCTGTCGGGATAACTTTAATCCAGAGATTTAGACTTAAATGTGACATTTCGGTGCCCGAAATTAGAAGCACTTACAAAATTTATTTATTATCAATTAAAATATACTTTAGCACTTTAAGATGTTTGTTTTAATACGCAGAATTTGCAATAACTTTGAACATGTAGCCGAAGTCATTCCGGCTTACGCTATGTCTTGTTCTGTGTCACTGACTATAACTAACGTATATGCTCTTGATAGCTCAATGATATATTATTAAAGGAAAAGAAACATACAAGTAGTTCTTTATTCAACGTACCCATTTAGTATTAAGGAATACACATCTACGTTTGAATGTTACAAAGAGTGATTACGGTGAATGTTGTTTTTAGGTGACTTCGTTGGTATCAAAAGTAAACATGAACTTATTTATTATGGAGTAAAGTGATTTTAACCGACCTCAGAAAGGAGGTTCTATTCGACGCATATATTTTTCTTTATGTATGTACACCAATTACATTACTTGTATTTGATAGAAGGTTACCCCGTGGTGGTCCCATCAGAGTTTCGACCAATGTTCGGCTATTACAAGCCCAGTACACGTAAAAAGCCGCTGCCAATTCATTGGCACTTAGCTTCCTCAAACTAAATGAATTGTTCAAATGCTAATTACTATTTTAATTAATAACTCAAAGAAGGTGTATTTTTTTATTATCGATTGTTGTCAAAAAATAAATTACAAAAAATTATACGCTTATGATCATATTGCATTATCGATTTCAAAATATCGTAAAATAGAAAAATTATTATAAAACAAAAACGAATCAAGGAATCTTTATTTTTTTCTGATTTCGTATGTACATACAAAATTAAATAATAATTAGCTTAATCTTTTATCGTAGATTTTCCATCATATGTTTCCAAAATATCGCCGTTTTTATATAAAAAATGACGTTTTCGTGTATAACAAAAGAAGAGAGATAGCTTATAGAAAATTTCACGTCAGAAAAAATAGGTAATTTTATGCTCTTTCAAACGCATTTACACTGAAGCGATCATATTATTTCTAAAATACCAAAATAACTTACCTTATCTATTTCAGAATGTCGTAAAATAGATAAATCGTTGTAAAATGAAAACAGTTCAATGAATCTCAAAATTTATAAAAATTATCCAACCTAACCTGTTACTACCGATTGTCTTCATCGGTGACTCCCAAAATTGACACTACCAGAGTTACAGTAGAATATTTTTTCAAATCTTCAGTCTCTTAACCTAATGACAAATTTTGTCATACTTTCTATATGTATTCGTGGCGGTGACCTACTAATATACTACTACGAATGAATTTACAATTTAAAATATTTTTTTTAATTAAATTAAAACAACTTTAGGTTTCTGTATCAACAAATAAATTTTCAATAAATATATCAAATTTTATCAATTTGGTGCAACCTTACACAAAAAAGTTAATCATTCGTATTATATATCCGAAGTATCTCTTCGAATCAGCTTTAATTAGATATAAATGACTAATATGGTATAACGTTATATAACTTACACATAACGGTTGAAAATCGCGATCTTCCTACCCAGAAAACTAGCCTTCCGTAAAAAAAACCCGCATACCCGAGGTAAACGACTACTAATCGGCTACAAGAAAATCTTATCTTCGCTCCCTCTTCCTCTTCAACTAGAATATACATACATCATTTATGCGATTTTTTCCTTGCGAGTTTCTATAGGACAGCGGTCGCACCCGCGCCGTGCGTGCGATTAGCATCGGCCGCAACTACCAAAGCCTCATCCTACTCCCTCCTTCTACTCCCCCGTTCTGCCGTTAAAAAGAGCAGTAAAAATACATGCGGTAGTTATAGACCATTATGAAGCAGTTTGACGGTTTATATTATTGGGAAACATGGATTCATTAAATTAGGATATAAAATATACATTGATAATGTACATCTTACAAGGATGCTAAAAAAAATACGATTTAATATTTTTAGTATGTTTATAACAAAATATAGATATATCAATTATACTAGATGCAAACTTGCAATAAGTATGTTTTCTAAACCATGAATGGCTATACTTATTGTTACTTTTTCAAAATTTACAATACAGGATTGAAGTTAATTCTAAAATATTGAATAGCTTATAAAACGCTATAAACATTTTTAACGTATTCGACGGGAAAATGTGTTAAAAGACTTACGAGGGCATGCCACCTTTGATCTTAAAAATGAAACTTATTTGTATGAGTCCATAAAAACTATTCCTTTTGAATTGCAATGTTTTCGAATTTTTTTTTGCTATCAATTCTTGGTAATACCTTTAATTTAACCTAAAAGCTCAAAATCTTGATCCAACACGTCGTATAAAATCACCATAGTTATTAATTAAGCTCCTAATCCACTGCCCACGGAATTCCAAGTGATCTTGTCCTACAAATTTCTCCAGGTTTGGGGATATTTTTTTTTTTTTTTATATTATTTAACGTCGCCATGTTTGTGCTTCCATGTGGTGCTAATCGGCGACGGGGGTCTGCGGTGTGTTTGTAAACAAAGCACATGTAATTTTTACAGAGGTGCTTGTATCAATCGGCAGAGACTAGGATTCGAACCCGGGTCACCGGCGTGGGAATCCGACACTCTACCGACTGAGCCGCCGCAGGCCCCGTTTGGGGATATTACTTTTCAATACATTAGTTATTGTATGAATACAGGAAACTAATTTTTACTACGTAGTCAATATTTTACATACTTATTATTGACTTTTTAATTTATTAATTGATATTATTAATTAATTTTACCATATATATGTATGTAAAAATTTGTCTATGCATGTGTGTGTCTGCGTGTGTGTGTATGCGTGTGTGTGTGTCCGAGTATGTGTGTGTGTACGTGTGTGTATGTGTGCCTGCGTACGTATGTGTGCATGTACATAAACAATAGCGGTTCATATTAATATATAAAATGAAATAATTTCACATAGGAATGAGTAATTAAATCAGAGGAAGCCAAATTGCAATGAATTAACAGCGGGTCATTTTAGCGTAAATTTTGCAACAGTCACCTTCAAAAAAAGAGCAAGGAAATGAGAACAATATACAGATATGCAAGCAGATCGGCAGTTAAGTACTAGGACTCTTACGGGATACCTCTGAAAATAGCTGCCCATAAACGGTCGAACCGACGCACGCGCAGTGCAGCGCAGAATCGATGCGGCCGGCTCGATAAAGCTCGCACGCGCTCGCGGCGCAAAATGCGGAAGTACGTCCTCGCGGGCTACGAGGGGTCAAACGCACGCGGCACGCGACCTTGGGATCTTGGCGGCAGCGGCCCCCGCGGGGCTGCACATACGCGAGTCTTCTTTTTTACGCTTCGCCGCGAGAAGAGGTACGAGGTGGAGTTATCGGCCATCTCTACGGCGATCGGCGAGCGATATACGCGGCGGCCGATTTTACGAGCTGCGTGGCAAATTTAATGGCGATGTGCGCAAGAGAGAAGTTGCACGGAGGTTGGGCTCTTTGGACGGATCTTTTTGAAGGGATCTGCGAGTGTTTTGAATTTTTTTGAGAAGTTGGTTTGGTTTTTTTATTTTTTAATACGAGTACGCGAGTGCGAAGGAACCGTTATTGATATTCGATTTATCTGGTAAGTGAGAAAGGTTGGTTTGAAAGATTTGAATTCTCGTGCGTGGAGGAACGCTGGATTTTAAAAACGGGACTTCAAGTGAAATTTACTCTTAAAAGGGAATTTTTTGACACGTTTTTTAACGATTATAATAGAAATAAGATGCTAATAAATGGATCAAATATGTTTTATTTATAAATAATAATTGTAAAATCCTAATATCCCACATATCACTCAATATTGCAGCAATATCACATGACCACTACACGCAATATTAAATATTTCTGTGATATATAGCAGTACCATTGCAGTGATACTGTAGCAACATTTAATGTCCGCATCGTTTTTATCACAGGAATATTACGGGAAATATCAGTAGGGGAGACCGGAGCAAAGTGAGCCTGAAAAAGTTCGTTGATCGAAATAAAGAACATGTATAAATTGAAGACATTTCCATCTATACTTTGGACTTTCATTAATGATACCTAAAAGTTTTAACCTCTTAAATTAAATAGAACCACTTTTAATTTTGAATATAATAAAAAAATTTATTTAAGCTCACTTTTCCCCGTACTCGGGGTAAAGTGAGCTTTTAGTTATTACTTAGTAAAAATAATATGTAATTAATTATCTTTTAAATATATGTTTAAAAAGAATGTTTTTAACATATTTGTACATGCTAAACACACATATAAAACAAAATCAACGAAAATTTGATAAAAATTTAAAAATACGGTTTTTACTTAATTCTGACTAATTAATTCATGAAATTAGGAAAGTCAAAATAATAACATAATTAAAACTTAATTTATTAACAAAAAAATTCTTATTTTTATTTAACTGCATGCTTTAATATATTATATCGTCCAATGCTCACTTTGCCCCGAATATGTATCATTTACGGAGTAGCATGCTATTAAGGAATGATTCGAATAAATTGCAAATTTCAGGTACAGTTTTTCCCCTTAAATGTTCTAGAATTCAGTATATGCCTTGGCAAAATCGAGTATGAACAATGTTTATAGATATTACGAAATGTTTTAGAAAGACCAAAATCATCTGAAGTACCCCGAAAGTGTTATTATTTCTTAATTTTAAAACAAAGTACACAAATGCATGTTTACTTTAACATATAGTTGCAGACTTTTAAAATGCATATTCTCAAAATCAAAAAGCTCTCTTTATCCCAAGGCTCGCATCAGGCAACATTTCAGTAACATCACAACAATATTATTATGGGTTTTTAGTTTTTGTAATGAGAATGGGAAATATTGCAGTGATATTGCATAAATATTATTATCATTTCACAATAATAATGGGAGTACTTGGGTAATAATATTTCAGTGACATTGCAGGAATATTATTATTATTTTATCGAAAGTATATATGATTTCCTTTTCATTTTTTATTATTTTTATTTCGCCGTAACGCTAGTACAATTATCAGTATTAGTAATATACATGTAATAATCGCCTGTCAATAATCGTTCATACGCAGCAGCTTCGAGATTTCGCACATTATCGTAACGTTTGAACTGTGCTTATATAGTAACTAAGACGAGTATTAGCACCTGCGAGAAAACGCCAAAGAGCCATTTAGCGGCAATCTTGAGAAAATTGACTTTCAAATAATGTACAATGACAATAATCGGTTTCCCCCGATTTGCTTTTACGTAAACCTTAACTAACTACATTAATAAAACATTTTTACAGTTATAGTTAAGATTTCTGGCAAAATAAAACGATAAAACTAAAACGTTATGGTTAAGTAGCAGAGAAAGAATTTAAACATGAGTATATATTTATAAAATAGAGAAAATAATGTCAGAAATTGAAGAAAAAGTGATGAATTTGAATAGAAATATTCAATTCAATAAAAGAATACAAATGTGTTTGCATGTTTTTCGAAAAGCGTGTTTATGCGGATCATGAGTCTTTATTATACCTTTCAGCCCTAACAACAGCGCCCTCCAGCGGGACTTGGATAAGCGAATAGTAGAGATAATTCTAGAGTATCAGATTGAAATGCATCTAGGAATGTCATTCTCTCATTCTTGCAGGAATATAGCTGTAATATCCTAATGTAAATACGTCATAATGTGTCATAATAATATTACAGAATCTTTCACATATATTTCAGTGTGACGTGTGCCAGTGTAATATTATACAAATATTTCGGCAGTATTAATAAAGTAAACTTGCAGAAATATTACTATAATATTTCCAAGCGATATGTCACATAACAATATTACAGAATAGTTTGCGCATATTTCAGTGTGATTTGTCACACTGAAATATTGTAGAAATATTTTTACAATATTACTGTGACATGCATCGAGAATTGTCATCCTGTAAACTTGTAATAACGTTGATGTAATATTGCAATGTCATATGCCACATAACAATATTGCAGTAATGTACTACGTATATTACGATGTGATTTATCACAATGTAATATTGTAGAACTATTGCACCAATCTTGCTTTGTAATTTATCATCGCGCAGCATTACAAGAATACCACTGCAATATTATAATGTGATATATCGTAATGTAATATTATAGAAAGATTGATGCAATACTGCAATCTTGAAAATCGTACTGGAATATCACGGAAATATAGCTGCAATATATATTAACTTATTTGTAATATCACAGCAACGTTTGTATATTTCTACTGCATTCCTGCAATATTGAGTACTATGTGGAATATTTTGGGAGGTAAAAAGTTAGCTTAAAACAAGGATGCACGTAAATTTATAGTATTTAACCCTTTCTGAAAATAAAAAATAAATCGCAAAAATCAGTGGAAAAATATCCATAGCGCTATAGACTGCACAATATCATCGATAAACCAGTGAGTCGTCAAAGCTCGCCCAGAGAAAACACATGCAGTTCCTTCGTTAAATACGCGACGGCCAGAGTTATAGCGAATGCGAACGCTCGTTTATCGGCCCGTGCGCATTTCGCCCTTCCTTCCGCGTCCCCCATATTGTTCAGAAAACAGACGCAGGAACAAGAGGACGCGCCGAGGAAGAGCGTGCACGGAGCAAACGAGCGGAACCGATGACGAAAAGAGAGAGCGGAAGAGAGAGAAAGAGAGGGAGAGGGAGAGAGAGAAATGGAGAGAGAGAGAGAGAGAGTCGCACGCGAATATATACTCACGCAGAAGCGCGCAGGATAACGGCTTGTAATAAACGGAAGGTTATGTTGCCAGGGGATCTGAATTGGACGACGAAGAGGAAGAAGAGAGGAAGGGTAAGAGAGAAAGAGAGCGAGGGAGAGGGAGAGAGAGTTTATACGAGAACGAGGATATACCCCCTGCGCTGCCGCCACCGTGGCTGCCAGGGATAACACGCCCGGGGAACGATTCATTACTACGACATGTTCGTGACTGTCTTCACTCTCCGCGACTCTGCTCTCTCTCTCTCTCTCTCTCTCTCTCTCTCTCTCATTCTCTCTCTCTCTCCCACTCTCTCCCCCATCCTCCCTCCCTATCCCTCTTTCCTGTCTCCTTCGCTCTCACTCTTTCACTCTAGTTGTTGGTCTTACGTGTTAACCTGACTTTTGAAGATACCTATATAAGATCATATCGTACTCTTCAGAACAAGACTATGATAACTCAAAATTTGATTCTCTTGTAAAATTAAACAATAATAACGTTAATTTTTCATGTAGGTAATATAATTTGTTATTGACTAAAATTTTGTTACTATATTATAATTTATACTTTCTCTAACTTTTTAACCAATTTTCGAAGTGTTTGAAGGTTTTTATTTTTGTCTGAGCTACTTAGTGTACAAAAATAAAGTAGAACAAATTTTGGGGCTACCATAGTCTCGCATCATATGTTCGATCATGTATACGTGAATTCTCATCACCACTTGTGGATGTAATACGAGATTAGAAGCATATTGGTATGAAATAATTCTTGTTATTAATATCAGAATGCACTTTTCATAGCGGTTCTTTAAATTTCATGTAGCATATTTACGATTTATAAACCCATTGTAGCATATTTACTATATTCACTTACGAGTGCTTCCACAAATAATGGATATATTGAATTAGTATAGGTACTTTTTACCCGAAAGAAAACGTAATAAATACTTTACAATGGACACTAAAAATTACATTAATTTAAAACAATTAGCAGTGCAATTTTCAGTGTTCTTGTGGTTCCCTTCTAAAAATGATATTTAGATCTTATTCCTTTGAGGGGGTATGTACCCTATTTTTTTTTTTTTAAGTGGCACTTCGAACTCGTAAGTTCATCGCCTCATCTACGCAAGCCTTCCACGCATCCCTATCTTGTGCTAAACCCACCCATAAAGCCCCCTCCCGCTCGATTTCTATTAGATCCACTTTCACGTTGTCTACCCATCTGCGTCTAGGTCTACCTAGAGGTCGTGTTACATTTGGCTTGCCCTTCTTAATTTTATTATTCTGTTAATATTCGGTGACGCGTACCGATTGTGCAACTCGTCCTTGTGTAGTTTCCTCCATTCCCCGGTTTCCTCATCTTTCTTCGGCCCGTATATTTTTCGCAAAACCTTATTTTCGAGAACCCTAAAACGGTTTTCCTCCGCTTTAGTGATCGCCCACGTTTGTACCCGTCAGAATCACCGGTAGTATTATAGTCCTATATATCCTTATTTTAACGTTTCTTGACAGCAGCCTTGTCCTTAGTAATTTACTCACGGCATAGAATCAGGCGTAACCCGAATGGGGTCTCTTATTTATGTCGGCTTTAATCTCGTTTCTATCATTTATAGTTGTGTCTAGATACCTGAATTCGTTAACTTTTTCAAACGTAAAATTTCAAACTCTGAGATCCCCCTTCCCTTTGCAGATACCTAGTCTATCCATAACCATATATTTTGTTTTCGATTCACCCACTTCTAGCCCTGTCTCCTCCGCCGCTTTTATGAGGATTTCCGCGTTTCTGGCCACCGTTTCCCTACCATCTCCCACTATATCTAAATTATCTGCATAGCCTTGTATCTACGTTGTTCCATTAATTGTTGCGCATAGTTCATTAACCTGCATTTTTCTAACGACATACTCTAACGTTAAGTTAAAGAGCACCGTAGAGAGCCCATCACCCTGTTTCAAATCGTCGCGTATCGTGCAGGATTCGGATACATTACCGCCTATTCGGACTTTTCCTCTGCTTCCGCTTAAACATATTTCAATTAGTTTCACGAGTTTTTTCGGTAGATAAAGAAGTACAAGGATTTGGTACAGTTTGCTTCGCTTAATAGAATCGTACGCTTTTTTAAAATGTACAAATAGCTAATGTATGGTTTCACAAAATTCCCACTTTTTCTCTAATAGTAAATATTTGATAGCTCGTCGATCTGTTGCGCCAGAATCCACACTGATAATCCCCTATTATATCTTCTGCAAATGGAGTGAGCCTGGTTAGTATTACATTTGACAGAATTTTGTAGCACGTTGCTAAGAGTGATACCCCTATAGTTATTGCAGTCTGTCTTATTCCTCTTTTAAAATCGGTATAATGATAGATTCTTTCCAGTTTTCCGATATTGTTTCATATTCCATAATTTAGCTGTAGGTTAGCTGTACACTTCATTGTAGGTTGGTTCCTCCATATGGAGATCATCCGTGTGCATTTCATCTCCTGTTTCTTCGCAGTTTTCATGTACATTAAGTAACTTATCAAAGTAGCTTATCCACAACGACAACAGTTCGTTTTCGCTTGTTATAAGGTTCCCGACCTCATCTTTCATCACCAACTACGCTCTACTCTGAAAACCTTTTCTAATGGCGTTTATTCCTTTATACATTTCGCGGAGGTTATTTCCCTTACTGTTTGTTTCTATCCTCCTAATTTCATTCTTTTGCTACTCACGATTCTTATTCCTGTATATTGCGTCAGCCTTTTTTCTCATGTTACGATACTCTTCTACGGCCCTATCACTTCTATTGTGTAAACTGTGTAATTTAGCCTTTTTGCGCCTTTTAAACCAGAGTTCTCACTCTTCGACAAACCATGGTTTGCTTTTTGGCTTTTTCTTTTTACCCAGCACTTTCTTCGCGGTCACTTTTACCGTTTTTTCGATAACCACCCATAAGCTGTTCGGCTCGTCATGTGACTGGCGACGTATCTGTTTCCTCAAGCGCCTGAATCCTATTCGTAATTTCTACCTGGTACCTAATTCGCTCTGCTCTGTCTCGTAATTTTTCCATATCAAAACTTTCTACTTTGTTTATTCGCTTACTATTTTGACTTGCTACTAGTCTCGCTTTTAATTTGACTACTACTAAAAAGTAATCCGAGTCGATATCCGCCTCTCTATAAGCCCTTACGTCGAGAACGTCTGTATGGCGTCTATTATCAATGAGCAAATATTCGATTTGGTTTTGTGTAGCCCCGCCCGGCTTTGTCCACGTTACTCTGTGTATGTCCTTGTGCTTAAAGCACGTAGACTTGATTATAAGATCTTTTGCCGTCGTGAAATTTATGACCCTAATGCCGTTACCATTGCTGACCTTGTACAAGCTTTCCGTCCCTATAGTTGGTCTAAGCATTTCCTCCCTACCTATTTTAGCATTGAAATCGCCTACTACTATTTTGTGTTGTAAGACGCGAACTGAGCGATTACCTGCTCTAGAGTTTCGTAATAACGGTCTTTGGCTTCATTCTCACTGTCCTTCGTAGGACAGTGTACATTAATTACTCCATACATATACCATTTCCCTTCGATAATAATATATGAGAGCCTGTCGTTCACGAATTTGTAACTTTTAACCAAATGTACGATAGTTTTGCTTATGAGAAATCCTGTACCTAGGGCATGTTTGCTTGCGCCTCCATATATAAACGTGTAGTTATCCGATGCAAGTATCCCGTCACCTTCCCACCGAGTTTCCTGTATTGCTACCAAATCTAAATCGTACTTATCAGCCTCCTTTATGATTTCTCGAAACGTGCCCGCTCTGTATAGACTCCAAACATTCCAGGTTCTCACCCTTAAGTCCTTCTTTATTTGGTTCTGGGTTTGGTTTTAATGTGCCAGAGTAGTAAATTAGACCCGCACGCTTTTTCCACCGTCCCAGTGGTGATAACCTTCATACCACCCTAGGTCTAAGTATGAGAGCTTTCCGATTTTGGCGAGGACAAAGTCAACTCGTCGTCATTCTCGCATCCTAAACGCCCCCCTGCAAGGCAGCTTGCCTCCGCTGGCTTCGTTACCGTGTGAGGTCGGATAGCGAATCATCCTACACATCCCCTTTCGGGGCAGTTGTCATCGCTCCCAGATCCTCCGCGACAGCAGGATTTTTGAACAATTTCTTGTAATATGTGATAAAAGAGATAGAGAACAGATAAAGTGTAGCAAGAGAAGAATAAGATAAAAGATAAGCACAGTGCTTGTTGTCGTGTGTCTGCGTAGTATTTCTAGATGAATGCTTTCGCCATAGCTTTAAATATTATTTTAAGCAGAAAAATAAGAAATGTACGGTTAATAATTTTGTAGATAACATTTTTCACAAGTGTATACACGATTTCAACACATTTCACCTTGAAAATGTCCCTTCGCTACGATATTTCTAAGATAATTGACCAGCACCTTTATTTTCCTGCGCACAGGCTCCTGGTGACTCAAAATTACAATATGAAGTTTTATAGGTTTTGAACTACTTATAATATGTATCTTTATAGGATGAAGCTATACAGTTCTTATTTTTCACTTGCATCATTATGTGACGCAATTCACCATTTCTGAAATAAGAAAGAATCAAAATACACATTTTTTCCATTAATCTTAAAATACTTACATGTTATCATATTTTATGATATTCTAAACAGCATCATCTTATAGAGGCATTAATTACAAATAGTTTAAGCCCCGGAAGACCTTGATTTCATGCTCTTGGCTGATCAGGAGGCTGCGCGCAGCCATATACGGACATTGCCGCCCATACCAATTTTAATTTTTGTTCTAGAGCTATGCTCTATTGGCTGCTGGACATAAACCCGATCAATCTCTCTACATTCCATTTCATTTATTGGTTTTTCCCCCCGCTGTTTATATATCCTCACCTAGTCGATCTCCCGTACTTCTTGATCTCACTTTATATACGGCTTATCTAGTACCTAAAGAAGCGAATCACTTGTCTTATACTGAAATATTTAATTGCTAACGCTTAGTCTTCGGTAAGCTGGTTTACTGTATAATAAAAGTATATACTTCAGTGGTAGATGCTTATTTCTAATATGTGGTACTATAAAAGTATAAACTAACAATATTTAATTAAAAGATAATGAAATTTTAAAATAATTACGATAAACTATTAAATATTTCTGAATAATTTATTAACGTAAATACAAAAAGCAATTTATTTGATGTACATTAAGGTGGTTCATGCATTAATATGAACCTAAAATATAAAAATTTATATGATAAATGGTTTTCATATTGCAATATGAGAAACGATATAATATAAAAGAAAGACACTTTAGAAAATTCTATGTATCGACTTATAAACAATTGTCTGTAACTTTGCAAGCTAATGAAGTTTGTTTTTAATTTTCTGTCACTCAGTCCACCTAAAATCTTTCAATGAACAAAATGAGATTCTCAGAATTAAAATCGGATACAAAATAAAAAAGTCTCCAGTGTTTTATCGAATCTTTCTCTACTCAACGATATTTATAGTTTTGCAATTCATTCATTCAGGTACACATTGACACATGTATCACCTTAATACGAGTTGAATATAGAGAAAAAACTTTTTAAAAAATAAACGGTCCGTTATCATTTTCTCATTTGTGAGTATTATACACGAACCAATTGGGGTTTTTAATGATTCTTAAATATCATATTCTGATAGATTATATCATACATCCTTTGTAAACTTTTCGACGTCATACGTCATGGTTCATACGCGGCGCCTTTAAAATTACATGAATCGTGATGTGCTAAAGAAAAACTTTCGATAGCTGTAACTCTTGTAAATCTCGTTCATTTTTCAAAATTCAAACAGATTGGTGAATCGGCTTAAGTTCTCTATCGAAATCTTTTTCTTTTACTTTCCCGGGTAAAAATGGTACATGTATGATCATATATGATCATATAAAATGTTTCATATATGAACATATATGATCATAAACGAGTTACGGCAACGCATGAACTTATCTGATCATATATGAACATATATGCTCATGTGATTTTTCATTATACGACTTAAAAAACTGCACTGAGTTAATAATATAAAGGTTCCATTTCTGAAAGTATCATCCAGATGATAACACTCAAGCTGAGGGACTAAGCTATGATCAGAGATGAGTAGACTCTGCTATGATACTATAATTCTAAAAATATTTTCTGATAAGCATATTTATTAAAAAAATTAAATCCCAAAATTGACAAAATGGATTTCATATATGCCCATATATGCCCGAATATGATCATATATGATTATACATGATTATATAAAAGCCAAATGAGGTGCCATATATAACCATATATAATAATCTATTACCATATATGACCATATACGATTATATATGACTGTATATGATTACATATGACTATATATGGCATAGTGCGTTTCTTACACATAAGAATTGTACACGTAGTTATTGTGCACAATTTAGTATTGGTCAAATATATCTATATATAATTTGACAAACGCTAAATTGTGTACAATAATTACGTGTATAATTCTTATGTGTAAGAAACGCGCTATGCCCTATATATGATCCTTTCGAACATCCAAATGAAACTTTTTATGTTGTCCATATATGTATATATATAATGGTATAAAACCATATATGCGCATACATGACCATAAACGTTCATACATGCTTATATGTTGCCATGATTCGTTTATGCTCATACATGGATTAATATTTACATATATGATCATAATATGGCAAACTAAACGTCAAATTTTCAAAAAAGGATAAATACTTTTCAATGCCAGTCAAGAATTTAACAAAAGTTTATGATCAAGATCTTACAAGATCGTGTTCTTATTTTCTTCAAATAAATTTTTCTATTTCATTTGATATTTGATACAATAAATAATTTGTTTGCGTTAGTATATATACATTACTATTATGTTCTAGATTATAGGAATTACAAAGTGTTTGGTGCAAAGGCTTCGACTCCTTACATATTATGTTTTCGGTTTTACTGAATAATATTATTAATTTGTGAAAAATACCGGTTCAATTAATCCCAGACCTTTCAGTGCAGGTTAAAGTGAACTAGAAGATAAAGTAAATATTTTGTAGATATTTATTAGTTTTTGCTCAAGAGTAGATAAAAGTATTAATTTAGATAATAATAATAATAATAAAACATATAAAAACATTTTAAAAAGAAAGAATAACTTTTTATCATTGAGTGAGACCCTTAAAACTTTTGGTCTCTGGCTTCAGTTAGCTGTGACGAGTTACGTCCTCTTAAATTCACGACGAACTATGTCCTTCTTAAAAGTACATGAAGTAATTTTTACCCGGGTAATAATAGTGCATAAAATATCCGGAAAGTTTATTTTTCTATCGTGTCTCCTAATTAATTGGGTATTTGCATGTAATTGGGTTGTATCAATTTTACTGTATCTTCTTCAATTTTGATTGTATTGTAAACATTCGAAAAGTTAATAAAGGAAGTGTGATATAATCAGAATATGATCTTAGATAATATCATGAAACAACCCAATTATTTTTTGGCTTGATTCATTAGATTATATATTGTGTTACTTTCTTTATGAATTTTTCAAAATTTCACAATTTACCTATTATTTATGCAGTACAAGCGCTTCAAACATGCTGATAACGTCACATCCACGTATGTGACGTGAATCAAAGGAACTTATTTATGCTACAACTTCTTTAGATTTCAATTTTTTTTTGAAAATTCGAAATAAATAAAACGTCGGTTTATATTCTTTATCCAAATCATGCATACCGCAACAAAAAAAAATTCATGGTAATACTCAATTATCATTTATTAAAGCTTTATTTGGGTAGAATGTTCTGAGAAACTCATGATATAGCGATTCAAAAGGCATTTTTATATGCAATAATTTACAGGTATTTAGTTGTAACAAACTTTTTCTCTATGTAATATATCTACTAAACTTGAACGAGAATAAATACTGCACAGTGAATGTTAAAAGAGTATGACTGATATACACCTAAATAGATGCATCGATAAATCGATATTACGAAGAAAGTTCTATTGGAAGCTACTACCATTGGTGCTTTCATCTCAACTCATCTTTGGCCATCGAAATTCTCATGTACAAAATTCACGTACGTTATAGTTTCCGGCCACAGGCCGCTCTCCTTCATGTGCAGTCATCCCTCGTGTTCCGAAACTAGCCAGCACCGTACGAAGCCCGCGTTAACACGGTTTCCACTTTAACGACTTAAGTGATACTGTAGAGAATAGAGGGTGATAGGAAAATGAAGAAAAAGAGGAAGAAAACAGATGTCAGTCAATAGCATAATAGGAAATAAATTGTTGCTGCAGTTGGGAGCTATTATTTCTCTCATTGAGCGCTGCGCGATGACTCTGTGCGCCAACAGACCAAACCTTTTCTTTACTCACCCTAACTGGTTGGCTGTTCTTTCCGTCAGCATGTGTGTATGTATAGCTTTCCTATTCTTTCTCGGGCTCCATTAATTTCACGTATTTTCTGAGCCGGCCTGAGAACATCTCAGTCTTAGCGAAATCCGCCGTGTTTGACATTGCTCAGTCGGGACGCTTTCTTTGCTTTACAGCCATTTGTCTGACTTTATTGCATAAAGAAGATGAACTTTACCAAATGAATGTAAAATTTATATATTTTGTACTTTTGTTCGAGTAACGGAAAAATTGTAAATGTTACAAGAAACTATTGAAACTTTGATTTCGACGACTTCAAAGCTGTAATAAATTTTATAAAATATATTTAAATATATACCTGCGGAATATACATCTAGAATGGGACAGGGGGAAGCAACTTTTAGAGTACTAGTAGGAAAACCGGACAGTAATAGATCACTCGGTAGTCTCAGATGGAGATGGGAAGATAACGTAAAACAAGACCTAGACGAAATTGGGAGAAACCACGAGGATTGGATAGACCTGACTCAGAACAGGGTGAAATGGGGCACTTGTGTCGATGCGGTAATGAGCTTCCGAGCTCCATATGCCTAACAAAACTCACTAAAACACAAACACAACATAACAGGCATGGGACTGATGACCCCACCCCTATAACATTCATCAAAAAACGACAGCTCAATCACTGCTGTGATCCCCTGCTGGGTACCACACTCCTGGGAAAAGTAGCCGCCAACTCAAATCCCCGAACTTGGACTACTCCGGGTAAGATATAACATCTGGCATACCACTGGCATATAAATTTGAATCGTGCTTCCTCAAAGCAAGTTCTTTTAATATATCATATAAAATACAATATATGCGTTGGCAAAACATACTTTAAGGTGATGTTAAACCCCGTGTTTCTGGTAAATACGGGGAACCACTTTTTTGATTCATTTTTCAATTTTAAGAAAATATCTCTATGAAAAGTTGTTCTTTTTGGTTAGAACAACAACTTTTCATAGAGATATTTACTCAAAATTGAAAATGAAATGAGTAAAGCGGATCCTCGTATTTGTCGGTGACAGATGGCTTTAGCATCACCTTAAGTAGAAACAAGCACAATTGGGCAGACGAAGGTCTTCAAAACAATGTTACTTCATTTATTTTTTCAATGTAAAATTTAAAGATGTTTTTTCCTCCACACAGTAAAGTCAAGATATCTTATCCAAAATATACTTCAATTTTGCATACATTTTATGTTTCAAATTAGAATATTTATATAGTATACACAGTAACAGTCTCTTAAATTGAAACTGAATAGTTCAGGGTTTAATTTTGGTTCTTGCAGAAGTCTACAGAATGTATGGTTGCAGAATTACACTTCACCAAATTAAAATATACAATAATAAATAAGTATGCAGGAAGGTTATTGACTACCGAACTTTCTTATTTGAGCAAAATGCATAACTAACTTTTATAATTACTACAAAATTATCGAAATTTGACTGTATAAAAAAGCTTCTTTTACGAGGAAGTAAACAATGTATTTTTTAACGGTGGATAGAGAATAATTTGGTAAGAGAATGAACTAGTAAAATTTAAATTGTTTCTAATTCTAGCTTGAAAAATCAATAATGAAAATAAAACTTCAAAGAATTTTTCTTACAGAAAGAAACACGGTGAATCAGTCTACGAATGTTTACATGAATATACTACTTTCATGATTTGATAAAGTAAAGTTAAGTAGAGGATTTATTAAAGTACTGTGAAGATAAATATAAGAGTATTCTATATTTTAGTTATGTATTCCTTTTATTATAAAAATATAAAATGTAAAATTACAAAACTATATGAACGAGTAAAAAAATGCATTTTCTAAGTCGATAGAAAATAACTTAAAGAGAAAAAGGTTTCGTAGATATAATTTTTTCTTATTTGACCATATAAAATCTTGATCTATGTACTAGTGAATATGTGACTATACAAAAAAAATTGTCTATAATTTATTACCATTGACGTGCATTTGTTATTACAAAGCACATGCATTTATCAATATCTCCTTTACAATTCAAGCACACGTCATGGGTCAAACCGAGTAAAATAATAAGTTTTTTAAATGTGGTTTAAAAACTCGATAATATAAATAGAACTTCGAAGAACTTCTGTTAAGAACGTACACCGAATAAACTTTTATGATATATCATCTTAGGTTTGTTTTATACGTGGTTGAAATCCTTACCCCCTTGCGGGATCCAAAATTGAGAAATTTAGCTTCAAAGTTTCAATCTTTAACATTGAAGCTCTATCTTGAGCTCTCACAAAACGAACTCTATTATTTATCATAAACCAAGTTTTCGTTAAATTTTTCTGAACAGCTAGTATGTTATATATAATAAGCATAAAAGTTATACATAAAAAACTGGACATAATAAGCAGTACTTTTTTTAAAGATATAACTATCTAAAGTTTTATTCCAATGTTATTAGTATATATATCGTGATATAGTATATGAAAAAGTTAATACCGTACTTTAGTTTTTGGTGGTATTTCATAACTTTCAAATTTTATACTAATATTTTAATGCTTTATATTGTAAATTTAAGAGTTTTCATTATCAATATTGCCATTTGATGATGACTTTTTCGAAACATAACTTTCTAACCTTACTGTCAGCCGGTGAACGTCCTTAAGTAGAGAGATATAGTAATTAGTTTGCGAATGTCTGCAAATGCAAATATTTGATAAGTTACGAAAAGAATTTATAAGTAATAAGGTAAAAGTACCTATTATGAAACGGATTTCAGGGTGCATTTTATACTTTTGTAAAATTGGGATTGAATAAGCGTATAACGTTAAAACTTTGGATAGTACTCGAAGGGCTAGACTTTCCTTGAACAGATAATGCCTTTAAAGTACAAATTGAACGTTAATAATTAATTATATTAATAAAATACTGAAGTTATCCATTGTACGTATTATGAGACAGTGCAATCGCCATATTATGAAACGTAAAAAATATGTATTGCTTTATTTGATTGCTTTTACTTACAATTGCTATATCTGCCGTAAAATATGCACCTAATATACATGAGGAATAACGTCAAATTAAGATTGACATCCTTTTCTTAAAAAGTATTGAATAACAATAAAATGATCATATTTAGGGTTATGCCTCATAGAATCGACTTCGTAATCTATAAGTTACGGGTTAGACTGTTAAATTCAATAAACATGTTTATTTTACTTAATTTTCAAATGTACGGGAGCTATATCATTAAAATGTAGTATTTATTGCTTCATAATACAGAAAATAATATGCAAATAGCTAAAATTAATATAAAAAAGCCCTTGCAAAGGTGTTTCATAAATACGGACTTCCACTAACTCGCGCACCTATTATGAAACAGCTACATATTTAATAAAAATCGCATCAACATTAAAACAGCTTGTAGATAATTCAAATATATGGACCGAAAGCTACAATTTAAGCTATTGCACATAATGTCAAGTCATTTACATTTATAAATATAGTTCAAAAACAAAGTGGTATAAATTAGCTGCTTCGGCTTCCAAAACCGCCGATCTGCACGGGTTTGGAGTCACGCAAAATTGAATGTTTTTTTATACTACTACTTATTATATAACAATACTCATGTTCTTGTATTTACAGACGAAAACATTCGCAATTATCAATAAAAAATTTATATTCGCTTATGCATGTTATAATTATTTCTTATTTTATCATTTGTGATACTGTTTCATAAAAGGGACACAGTTAAGATGGTGTTTCATAATAGGTACTTTTACCTTATGAAAGTAAATATAAAAGTATTATATATTTTAAATGTATATATTCGATTGATCTTTTCATTGAAAATATAAAATATAGTTGGTTGGATTTTTTGTCAAAACAAATTGTGCACAATTAAAAACTGCATCAACTAGCAGTTTTCATAAATAATACTACTAGGCAACGTGTAAAGAAATATAATCAAATTATTTAAAAAAATCAGTGAAAAAATAAGTGAATTACTATTTGACAAGGACAATGGAGTTTTGAGTCAGCAAGCTTTTTCTGATCTTAGACACGCAACTCTAAATATCATAATTGATTCCGTTAACTACAATAGCACGCATTCACTGATCGATCTGTCTGCTCAGTTATCATTAAGACAAATAAAACCTCAGTGTTTAGTTATTACTTTTAATTATATTTCAATCTCAAAGATTAACATAGAGCAAATTCTTAGATATGCCTGATCATGAAATTATTTAGATTTTCTATTCTGGAAGTGAATTTAAATACAAAAACTATCAACACATTGTCAATTATTTTTAGTTTTAATCCATTTTATGGGTATATCAGTGAGAATTTATTTAGTTTGGAAATCAACAACTTTCCAGATAAACTGCAGAACGTAAATAGTTACCTCGAAAAATACTTATGATGAATGCATTATGCACCATTATTAACAATGAAAAAATATGAAAATGGGACCATTGTACAAAATGGATATGATTATTCATACATTGATTTTACATTGAAAGCTACGAATTTCTCTATAGCATTTTCATTTGAAGTAAAACCAAATTTTACTTCCTGCTATGTAAATATAGTTACTGGAGGTTTACAAAAAGGTGATATATATGTATATGGCTATCACTAACTCCTATAAAATGAAAAGTTGACAATGGTGTTATCACAGAATTGTCAAAAAGTATTTGCTCTCATCCTAATCTATTATACCGCCAAGTTACACTTTCCTTCAAAAATCTTTATCTATCTGTTGCGAATCCAAATTTTTATTCTCAGCGTAATTCGCATAATATACATCTTAAAAATAATGGATGAGAAGAGTAAAGTTTTTGACATCATTAGGATACTTCTGGGTAAACCTTTACATATCAAATTACCAAAGTCACTCAGTAGGATAATCTACTTGAGTATTATAATCGTGTCGAACGGAAACTCTTATGATTTTTACTCAGAAATTTTAAACATACGTCTTAAACAGGGGAGTTCAGATGTAATAGCTCTGAAGATTTAGATAAATCGGGGCTACCGATCTTCATAAACAAATTTGATTAAATGCGCCTATTTTTGAACGTCATGGGCCAGCACCTTAATAACTTATTGCGTAAAGTGCAAGTCAAGCAGATGCATATCTTAACTGCGTAAATAAGTTGAGTCAGAATAGAAGCATTATTTGCGTCATAAACGCTTGTATCGCTAAGTACAGCGCGAACGCATTTCGCAATACCGATGGTTCAGCTATGATGAAGATCGCTAAGCCTGCGCTGAATTATTACAGAATGGCTTTTTTTTAGGAATTGGGATCCGATACGGTGGCAGAGTTAAGTTAAATTAAGGGCATGTACCACGTGTTTGGTCCCGTGACCATCTCTAAACCAATCATTTACCAGAAGGCGAACACCCGATCTCAGATTCTAATAGTGTCACCCTACGCTGAAAGATTCTGAAATTTGGTATTAACTTGATCAGAAAGCAAATTTAAATGAAACCCAGCGATAATATAGTACCAAGAAAACAATGGTTATCTTGTTTCAATGATTGCTTTTGTAGTGGAATTGTCGGCTATGTATATTAATAAGACATTGAAGAATTTTCATAAATCTAAGAATACATAAAATAGAAATTAAAGTAATAAAAAATAATTATAATATAAAATATATTTATTATTTTTAATAATTATTTATAATTTATTTACCAGATTTCTTGTAGGTAGTAACAAATGCAATACCTTATAATAACATTATGCTGTAATAAAATTATACTCTGCATATCCTTGAACAATTGTGCACGAATACAATTGTGTATGCGTTATTGTAGTAATCATTCTGTTACACGAAAATACCTGTTTTTTTTACTTAAAAATAGCATATATTTAAAATGTTTCTTGGGCTTAGTTCGCAACTTAGAATCTTCAACCAAATTTTACTTTCTTAAAGAGGAAGCTTTGTGATAGTAAGAAAAATGTTTTGTTAGAAACATTTTAGAAACACGATTTGAAAGTTAAATAATGAAAATACTCTTAGATAATGAGAGTATGTATTCTTCAGTGCGTGTGCGTGCGTGTGTGTATATGTGTGTGTGTGCATTTGTGTATATGTGTATGCGTGCGTGCTTACATGCGTGTGGGAGAGAGTATGCATGTGTGAGTGCGTGCGTGCGTGCTTGCGTGCGTCCGTGTGTGTGTATGGCTGTGTATGTGTTTATACATGTATGTGAGTGCGTGCGTGCGTGCTTGCGTGCGTGCGTGTGTGTGTATGTCTGTGTGTCTATATATCCACGGTATCTCTTCAAAGGAAGTACTTTCCAAGCTCAAATTTTGCAGACATATTAGGTGTGTCCCAATTTAAATATGATTAGATTTTGGAGCTGATTGGATAATAAAAAGTGCAATTTTAATAGTATGTTAAAAGTATTATCATTATCATAAATCACACAAAATTTCCTTCTAATTAATACAAATAAACATTGCTTTAAAGCTATTTTTGTAAAAAGAAGAAAAAACATTAATGTTTCGAATCTTTTTAAGAATTGCCAAAAAAAAATTATTTATACGTTAAAAATGTTAAGAGTATGTACGTTTTTTTTTTTAAAAAAAGACGTTATTTCCTGTTAGGTCGTAATGTACATCTAACCATCATCTTAAAGCTGATTTAGTGGATGAAAAAATAAAAATATTCATTGCAAAAAAAAAATTGTAAAAACTGCAATTTTGATTCTGTGTATTTTAAGACTAGATGAATTTTTTGCGTGCAGACATTTTGAACATTATTTCAATAGTTATGATTAAATGCTTGTATCTATTGAGTTAATTTTGGCATTGCTTTATTTAAAGCGAATTTCCATTATAAAATTCTCAAACTCGATTTTTTAGGTCGTCACTTTGAGAAAGCATTCTGCTACAGCAGTTAGCAGCGGTTTTTTTCTGGGGGATGGGAGAACAAAAACAATTTTCTTTACTTTTCGATGCCTTTTTGTTCATTTCAATCCTTAACCTGAGAAACATGCATATCCAGACGATATTTCCCAATCAGCCAGTCAATGTACATCCGTTCTCGATTTCCATTCAGCTTCTTACCACACCCTCTCCTCCCTATCCATTCACACACACCTATGCAGCCATGCATAGCTGTACATCCCATGCGCTGCAACCAGTGCACCGTAGACGAGACGCGAGTACCTCGTGTGTGCCTCCGCACGATATGGCGCGACGGACGGATGGAGACAACTCGTGAAAGGGGAGCATACGAGGGCGGTGGCGGCGAGCTTCCGGGCAAGAGGAATACCTGGGCTGCAAATATGTATCGAGGGAGCATGGACGGCTGGAGTGTAGGAGGAGGAGAGAGAGTGAGAGAGAGAGAGAGAGAGAGAGGCTGGCCCAGTGCCAGGTTCAATACACCTAGAGGCCATTCAGCATCTGGGAAGCCAGTCGAGACTCTCGCATGCCACCGCTTATCCGATCTGCTGCTGCTACTGCTGCTGTTGCTGCAAGCCACCGGAGGAACTCGCCTCGAGGACTTCGATTCCGGAAGATGAGGCGGAGGCTGAGATGGAGATGAGAAGGGGATGGAACTGATTTTGGGATGCATTTTGTGATATTTATTTTCGGAAGAGGGAGGAGAGAGAAGGATGCTTTTGAACATAGAAATTTTCGATAAGTGGATTGTGTGTGCTACAGAGAATTCTAATTTTTATAAGTAGAAGATTCAATGTCATGTTTCTTATGATAGTAAGTTATTTTTCGAACAGAAGTAATTAAATCTAACGTACATATCAATTTATTAACTACGTAACTGTAAATATTAGAAATAAATCATAGAAATATATCCATTTTTATTAAAAATGTATTTTTTATAATGAATTGAATTTATTATTAGAACTATTCCATAGTATAAAATGAATTTCTGTTACTTTATAGCCAGATAATAAAAAAGACCAAATCTTACAGGGGGAGTATACGAAGTCCGGGTCCCGGATTTTGATGAAACTTTGGGGATCGTTTTCTGGTACCTAAAAATGAACCCCAATGCCTCTAGTTGTATCAAGTGGGTATTTTACAGCAGATACAGCGTATTACATTAACGTTGATATAATATATTATATGTATATATATATCTTATTTTTTAGCATTGCCGATAAATATGAGCAACCCTAATGTTTTAAGCTGTGGATCATATTCAAGAGCTCATTTGATAAAGCTACGGACGTCGGACTTCATTTTGAGGTACCAAGAATCGATCCCCTAAGTCTCATCAAAATCCATGACCTGGACTCCGTGAACTCAACTTCTCTTGTTACCCTGGTAGAAATTTATCCCGTCCACTTTATAGATCTATGTAGAATAATCTCGCGCTGTGTAGATCTATGTAGGCAAACTAGATAGATACTACAAAGGCGTGTAACGGTCGTCCCTTCTAGTTTCCCATATTATTAGCCCCGATAAAACTAGATAACCAAAATTATGACAATAACAGCCACTTCAAGGTTATGTTTTAAGAAACATAAGCGTAATCTATTATGATTATTATGTATTATTTTGATTTAATCGTATTTACATGCTATTGTATTTAAGAACTCAATAATAATATTATGTTACACATATATATTAAACAATCAAAATAAGAAAATAATCTGAATATCCAAATAACTATATGAAGTATTAGTGCATATATTTATTTTATTTATGTAAAATTTGTTTCCTTACATTTGATTATGTTCCATCCTAAATTATTATCAACTGATTAATTTTCTATTTTTAAAAAAAATAATGAATTTGAGTTATTATATGTATGTTCTATTTTTGTATTTCCTACTGTGATTAATTTATAATCAAACACTTTAATTTGACATCTATGGCCAGTTAAAACATAGAAATTTGTTACTTATAAAGAAAATTATCGTCTACATGTGTTCGACTATTGTGTTTGCCTTTGAAAATGTTGTCACGGATGAACAGTTTATGTATTATAAGAACTCACATATGGATACAAATTTATTTGCAATTCTGAAATTAAAATTCTAGTTTTTAAATAAAGCATGTCATAAAGTACATATTTGTACATATGATATTATTATTATTTATATATTACTTTTCAAGAAACAACTACATCAATCAATAACATTATTTTGTGATCACTGTTTTTCATATGCAAGGAACATGATTTCTAAATTTTCATTTCTTAGGTTAGGTATGCTTTCTGACTACTTTTATATGTAAATAGTATGAATAGAACTATAGATCTTATTATTATAATTGAAAACTTGCATGTTAAACTTTTTTTAACATTAATTTTTACAATAAAAGTTCTGTTCAATAAATAATATATAACCTCAGAGATTGTATACGTACATATTATTATTGAGAAAACTATGTAGATCTGTGTGGATTTAGCGAGTTTTGTACAGTCTAGTACTATCTAGTTTGCCTACAAAGATAAGATTTCTACCAGGGTAGTTTGGTAAAAAGTATCAAAATTTTATTCACATAATATTTTGAATTAGTTTTTTCAATTGAGATTATTTCTAAGAACTTCTAGAAATTTCATTTGAATGGCACATTACAACAATGCTTGGCCTACAAAAATTCCGCAACGAAGAGTGAACCTTAAATTGAAAACTATCTGAATGTATCATCGCTTACGCATGTAAATACTGCATTTTTCAGGAAACTAAATATTTGACTAAGGTGCAGAATGCACACAATGCATACCTATGGTCCATCTCTCAAAAAAAGATACAGAACGAAAGGAGAGAGAAGGAAAATTTGCCGAAAGTAGAGGGCAAAATTATTTCTTACTTTAACTGCAGCAGCCTACAAAAGCCAGTAGTTCGCCGTCGACGGTTTTTATCGAACGGCTTGCGCTCGCGCTCTCCTTCACATCCGTCGGCGGAACAGTCGGGCGGAAAAACGGCCGTTCGGGGAGCCTCTCGCCGATATTCGTGTCTGGTGATTCGTATGAAGATTCTTGATTTATGGCTAAAACGACTGGTCCGCAGTTGCACACCCATACATACACCTCCATACCACAGTTTCGAACTTTCCGACTTCGTGAGCGAGTAGAATATATTTAACCTACCTTTTTTATCAGTTCATATAGAAAAGTTACTCTCTCAGGCTGTAAAAGTACAAATTTTAAATTTTCTTTTCTTCAATTTAATTTTTTTTAATGTATAGTAATCAAAAAGGACTAAGAAATGTTAAGCAATATGTAGAGTAGCATTAGAATTCAGAAATAAAAGTAAAATAAATTTATTCAGATGTTCTAGCAACCATATTTGCAAAATTTTAATTCCCAATAAAATATAATATTACAAATTCTTTTTTATCAATTGAAAAGTTAATTGAAAAACTATTAGTTGATTTTAAATTAAAAGTTTTACTTCCATAAAAAAAAGTATTTATTACCGTCACAGACCCATGTTTCTGATTAGCTAGAATCAATTGAATTTTTGATTAATTCTTATTTCAATAAAAATAAATTTTAATTTAAATATTTAGGCTTTAAATAAAACAATTTAAGATAAATAGCAGGCTTGAAGCAAATAATTACTTCTTGAGTCATGCAACACATTTCTGTAGAGATAAATTTGATACAACAAGTTTTGTAAAAAAAATGATAAGGAATTGGGTCCTAATCAGGAACTAGTCCGTTACGGTATATTATTGAAAAATTAAAACCACATACAATAAGATTATAATTATTCCAAGTATTGTATTTAGCGTATTTAAGAATAGAGTAATAAGAACGATATTTGAGGGGCAGATAGATTTTAACCATAAACATATAAATTAAAAATACACATTATAGAAGTTAATAATAAAAATACACTTTTATTAAACATTTTTGTTAACAAATTAACAAAAGGCTCTGAAAATATATTCATCGAAAAATAATGTGATTCTAATACCAAATAAATAAGCTTCATATTTGTTTAGTATATTTTATTTTTAATTGAAATTAAATTTCTCAGAAATCTTCAACCAACCAAACAGAGTGTAGCTATTTTTTACAAGGCAAAAATCTGTCGAACGCTAGATTTTACGTTTATTTTGAATGGTTTTCAATTCACTTAAAACGACATTGTCAAACTAGTAAAATTGCAAATATGGGGAAAATCAAATATAAAATTCCGGTTACTCAAAAAAGTAGAGAATGAGATCAGAGCAACATAGAAAAGCAATGACAGCGCTCGTATATATTAAAATACCGGGCATAGTGCGTTTCTTACACGTAAGAATTGTTCACGTATTTATTGTGCACAATTTAGCATTGGTCAAATATATCTATATATAATTTGACCAATACTAAATTGTGTACAATAATTACGTGTATAATTCTTATGTGGAAGAAGCGCGCTATGCCAAATACCGACAGCCCGCGCGAACTGCCCGAGTGAGTTTTAATGAAAAGCGCGTCGGTATGACCAAGAAATTCCGTGCTCCCGAATGAGCACCTAAGAACAGTAATCAACGGTGGATGCACGGCTTCTACACCTGAGGCTTTTCGTTCAGCATATGGTCTCTACACTATGTTAATAACGTAAATTTGTATTTATTAGCTAATGTAATATAATGTAAATTTGACAAATAATTCAATGCAAAAGAATATATTGAAAATATATTGCATTTTACTCGTATTATAATAAAATTATTAGCTCCTACTAAAAAATTGTAATAGAAAAACGCTACTAACTGACATAGGCAGTCGGCTTTCTCAAAGACTATTCAGTTACCTATATAGTAATTTTAATCAATAATACTGGATATTATTGTTTTTTAACGCAAGAATTTTAAGATTATTTATCGGTTTTATTATGTTATAGGGGAGACAGGGTTAAAATAGACACACAAACTGGGGCAAAACTGACACTTGGCTTATTTAATAAAAGCAGGCTTTGTTAAAAGTTCAAAATTTTTTTATTAACACTCAAATGTATAAAGTTAATGTTGGTAAAGTGGAAATAAGATTCAAATAAACGAAAATTGAATAAAAATAAAGTGACTATTTTGCCTCGCTACAATGGTCTATTTTACCCCACCTTATTTGTCTTCATTGTTTTACATTAAGTTAAAACTAAAATTAAATAACCATAATATAATAAGTATTATGAGTACTAGAGTGCAATGAACTGGCGGCGGTTTTTGTATTAAATTTAGGTATCTTATGTTCTGAATATTTTGGAATATAATTGAAAACGGATCTAAGAACACCTAAATGAATATTTAAAAAATGTATTTTCTCTACCAAACAACTAAAAATTCCACATGTTAACGTGCTTAAGGTACTTTCACCGTAAATGCAAAGCTTTTTTACCATCGGTACTCAAGAGTTTAAGACCATAAAACTGTAAAATTGTCCATGTCTGCATACTGCTTGCCCGTCTAATTTCTTCAGTAAAACTTAATTTAAACGTAAGAAAGACAGAACCTGTTCACTTTGTTCATACGTTTCTACAGATACTACTTTGAGAAAGTCATAAAATAAGAGCTTACGTCTCACAATTTAAGCACTTAAGTGTCGCACATCTGCATCTCATTGGAAATATATAGGTACTCATCCTGCCAACGACCATCCAAAAAAGATCAAGAATCTCGAACCAAAAGCAACCTACAAAACTCAGAGCATCGCAAGAAAACCTCAGACTGCACTCTCAATTCTAATGAGCCAGCAGTGCGCAATCGTGTATCAACTTGCACGCAGCTGCCGACAAAAAACCACGTGGGGGAGGCAGGCAGCGGTTACAACTCCATATTTTGGCCGTACCGACGACGACGACTCTGATAATGATGATGATGATCTGGACGCCTCGGGTGAGGCAGGTGAAGAAAGAAGAAGGCTCTGTTATCTGCGTCGCTGTGCGTCAGCTGCCTCTGGTATCGTCTTTCGTATATAGGCATCATTTGCCCGAATTTGTTGTATTATATATGTACCGTGACGCGCAGTCCCGCAGCCCAGTTAGCGCGATATGCCATCTACATGAGAGAGGGAGTAAGATTCGGAAGCTGGATTTCGTTTCGGCCGGGCGTATACGCTTTCGCGATGGGGAGATACCCACGCACTTGGTATACATTTTGGAGTAGGTATACTCGGAGTATACGAGGGAGGAAATTATGAAGGGAGTGGCGTATAAGAGATTGGTGTGCGTATCGTTAAGTTAGGGAGAGTAATGGGGTTGATTTACATTTTTCGAGAGCAGTGTGAAAATAAAGCCAAAATTGTTTATTTTTCATACGATTCAAGAAATGGTAGGAAGGAATCCGTAGCATAAAGTGATAAACAATTATTGAATTATTGTATTATCTTTTTCTTTATTGTAGAAAAAGTTTGTTGTTATGGGAAATTAACTTTTTCACTCGCAAAATCTAGTTTAAATTTAACTTTTCACAGCTTTCAACAATGAAATTTGTTATAAAATAATTTATATGGGAAAATGTTATAAATACCTCGAATCTATGGTTTGAAAAATTGTTATAATTTTTAAAATTACTTCTTTGTAACTTAACTTTTTATGTCTTCATTAAAATATATTGTCACATTTATTATATGTTTTGATGTCTGAATACGTATATTAGTAGCTCAAAATTTTTAAATTTACCTGAATCATCTTGAGTAATCATTTTTTTAAATTCCAGAACTTACATTTAATGAAGATTATAAAATTAAAGGCTACGCTAACATTTTAATTCTAATAAGTACTTTCAATACAGGGAATAACAAATAAAACTCATAATTGAAAGGGTTATTGTTAATTAATTAATTATTTTTTTACGAAAGATGATAAAAAATTTACTAAAGTACTTATGAAGTAACAATATCATGGAAGAGATTCGTAAATTTATGTCTGCCGTACTTATTATTCCAATGCATAATTGAAATTAAATTTATTACAAATAATTGCATACAATTAACCAGGATGCATTTTACAGTAGCATACTAAATAGAAATTAAACATGTTAAAAAGAGAGTACGATTTTACTTCATGAATTTTCATAACTTGCAGGTGGCAAAAGTACGCTCTGAAACCTTCAATTAAAGACAAGACGAAGTTCACGGGGAAAAAACTCTTGCGTAACTTAGCTACATAACAAGCACATAAAAATAATAAATATGCATAGCAGCGCGCAGCCATTAAGTACCAAAGTAAGCCGACGTGCAGATAAGTCGATATGATTCAATCAGATAATCGTGCTTCGATATTTTACTATCGAATTCAATCCATCGGCAAAAATCCATAAGATACAGCTACAACAACATAAATAAAGGGAGTAGGGCATAATCATAATAATAATGATAAACTTCGCTTACGCGCTGTACTTTTTATCTTGCTCGTTTTTTCATCCATCGCGAGAGCAGCGTACACGTACGAGAAGAATCGGTAAACTGCTGCGGGCAAAGAAAAAAGAAACTGAAAAAAGAATCGCGTACTTATTGGATGTACAGTCTTCATAGGAAATAACGGACTAAAATATTTTTTTATATTACGACTATTTCTATTTCTTTTTATTTCATGTAAATGTATTTTATTTATTTGAATTTAACCACATATTTATTTGAATTTTATATTTTCACCCTAATAGAAATGTAATCATTTTAAATATAAAAATCCGGCGAAAATCAAACATCGTGAGTCGTTGTTACTTTTAGAAGTTATGTTTACACATTGATCTCTAATGAGTGTTCTGACACATAATGACCAAAAATGCGAATTTTTCTAGTCTTTTACTATTTTCAGGTAAATGGTTTAAAAACATCATTTATACTAAAAAATGAACCACTTTGTGAGTAGTACCATTGCAAAATACCCAGTCCCTATTCTAAAACTAATTTCAATTGCAACCAAGGACAAACAAAACTTGTTATAATCACACATATTCAAAGTCTCGTAAACCTAATATTTCACATCTTCGAAAATTACCGCATGCTTCCTGGTGAACAAAACTGCACTCTAATGACAACGCCCAACAGCAAATTAATTCACACTAAACAGAAACAAAGAAGACAAAGTACTTCAAGGGATCATATTCAAGACAACAACAACAGCAACGATTCCACACAGTCTATTCTCTCTAGCGTTCGCTCATTTCCACTCAAACCGTATATAATATGTACAGGTACGACGACGCGCGTGCTCGGCAAAGATAAAAATCCCCAAGCAGTCTCTTAACCCTTTTTGGCTTCTTCCTCTTCATCCTCATCCTCCTTCTCCTCCTCATATATATGCATTCGAAGCGATATTCGGCTCCTTCTTGCATTCTCCCTCATCACGAGCTCTCGCGGATTCATCTCGCGCACGCACGGCAGTGGCGTGCGCGCGCCGCGTAATCGCCGGCTGCCGCTGCGGTTGCTGCTCACCTACCCTCCCTCGTGCGAGTATGCATAAGTGTCGCCGCCCGAGGTAAGAAAGGAATAACGTGAGTATATGGAGTGGCTCCTTCGTGTACACCTCTGTGTATACCTCTCTTTCTTCTCGTTTCTGCGTCGCGAGTCAGAGAGGGAAAAAGGAGAGAGACAGAAGCAGAGAGAGAGAGAGAGAGAGAGAGAGAGAGAGAGAGTAATTATCGGCATATGCCGAAGGTCGACGAACCGATTTTATCGAGAGCTGTTGCTGCTGGAAGCTGCGCCTCTGTGCATCGACTGGACGACGCTAGAAGTCGATATCACAATGTTGGAGATAAAGGAGTAGTCGAGAGGTAGAAAATGGAGGAGGCGAGGCATGAGACAGAGAGAGAATGAAAGAGAGGGAGAGAGAGAGGGAGAGTGAGAGGATGAATAAGAAGTGAGAGAATGGGTGTGAGTACAGGATGATGATAGAAAATTGATAGGGGACAAAGGATGCTCTGGAGGACAAAGAAATATAACACTTGGATAACTTTTGAAGGTGCTGCTCCGATTGAACATTTTGGGGAAATTAAAGTGGCTTCTTGAACGGTGAAAGGAGGATCTCTGTCAAAAATTCTAAATCTGTATTCTACTGTTAGGTGCAGCTAGTGATCCGAAATTCTTGTATACGTCTTAGTGTAATAAAAAAATAAATCTTTACAGTAATTCAATAAAAATAAATAAACAATGCAATATAAATAATAATGAGTTGATCCTCTAATTTCAATATAA
Source organism: Gastracanthus pulcherrimus (assembly GCA_949152435.1). Taxonomy (NCBI): domain Eukaryota; kingdom Metazoa; phylum Arthropoda; class Insecta; order Hymenoptera; family Pteromalidae; genus Gastracanthus; species Gastracanthus pulcherrimus. Next base: position 32,134,298 of record OX424575.1, read on the forward strand.
TTCAATATAATTTTAAAATAATTGAAAACCTACTAACTTCAAAAAGTTTCTTGTGAATGAGAAATCAACCAATATTTAGTTGAAACATTCGAAGTCTACTTATTTATTAAAAAATTCATAAAAAATGTCATAAATAATTACTTAAAATAATCCTTTTTAAAATTACGATTACACAGAAACCATTATAAGTCAAATGCTTTGGTTTCAATAGGACCATTGACTGATGAACATTAAATAAGACTTCAAATTAATATAAAATACATTAAACATGATTTAAGATGAGGAAAACAAGCATAATTAATTATATAAATTTATTTTATATACAACATATAAAAAAATCGTTTCTATTTGTCATTTATAAACATCATACAAATAAACAGAGATCTCCTGTGATATATTTAAAGAGTTTTATACAATTTTTGAAACCTCGAATATAATAAGGTAATTCCAAATTATTCACGTATTATACTCTACTTAGACTGCGTATAGTATTATTGCTCAGAATTCAATAGCTAATGCACTTTGCATTTAATAATTATTATTAAATTTCGTATTACAGCAAATCAGATTTTTTACATTTTCACTGTAACTTTATAAAGAGTACGACATCAATAAAAGTTCGCACCAATAGCACAAGCATCGATACCATCGTTTCGAAATTTATTTTCAGAAATGCAAATTGCCCCGTCGCACCTCGTTCTTTCCAGCTAAGCAAACATCGTTCCGTCTCATCAAAAGCCATTACATCCGATATACATTTATTTATGCAAATAATAACGAGCTTTCATGAATAATGAATTTTTCACGTGAAAAAATGTTAATGCACCACCTCACCTTTAATGGAAAAAAATACGCATGTAGGTACGCACATGCGCAGAAAACGATCGCGAAAAGAGGAGCGCCGCGAGAGACGAAAACGCGCGATAAGCTCGCACACCTTCGCGAGCGCAAAATAAAAAACGAAAAAGGGAAAATGCTCGAGTGTGCGGAGATTCGAAGATCGGTAAAAACCGATAGCTGCCGCGCGCGACGCGAGCCGTATAAGTATAGGGATCGGGATAATCGATCCCGATGAGAGCAGCTGCGTTGATTTATCGGCGTTCATAACGCGAGCGAGCCAAGGCGACATATCGCCCGGCCGCATTGTTATGCAAATGCAGTAGCGAGGACTCGTAGGTGAGCTTGGGGAACTTTCAATTTCGGCATTTTCTAATGCGGAATTTTTGATTTATGGGATTACTTGAAGTACGAAGTGGATTCTGCTGATACTTTGGACTGCATTCGTGACTCTGTTTTGAAGTTGTGGCTTTTAAAGAAAATTGTAACATTTATTTAGTTGTGATAATTTTTTTCGATGACTTATATAAGAGTACAAATTTTATATAGAAGAATGTTTAGAAAAGTGCGAATTTTTAAAAATTGTTTAGAGATAAAAAGATATATATGTTATTGAATGAAGCCTTATTTATCTTCTGAAACCATACAAGTTACTGGAAATTTATTCAAATTATCAAAATTCAAATGCTTTATCTTTTTGAACTAATTGAATCCGTTATATGTATTTACTTGTATAAATAAATATAACAATAATAATTATGATTATGTATATAAATTATACGGAGAATATCATATTTAATGAAATCAACCAAATTATGGTGTTTTAAATGTTATTAATACAATAAAATAACAATAAACTTCATGTTGGCTTTGTAAAATATTATTTAATTACAGAATTTATTAATTTTAAAAAATATTGCTGATGTTTTTATTATAAAATTGTATTTCATATTACGAATTTTTTTTATGTTATAAATTAAACTATACATCATTTATAATAAAATTGCTTTAACTTAAGAGCAATTGAAATAACTATTTTCGTTTTTATAAATGTTATAGTTTATCTTACAATAAATAATTTTAAGAATAAAAACTTTTTAAACAATCACATTTTAAAAAGTTTTTAATTGAAATAATTATGGCGTTTTTTTTTTACACTATAGTTACCATGCCTTCATACAGATCAAAAAATTATATTTTTACGTTCATTACGAATAAATGAATGTATACAAAGATCTATCCTATTTCCTAACGATCAGTACTACATTGTAGAATACAAAATTATTTTTATTTTATTTTATTTTATTTTATTTTAGTTTAGAATCAAAATGGTGTCACGAGATAATGATTATAATCGCTCTAAAAGTATTTGTTATGCACTTATGTAACGACTTGAACGGAAAGGAAGTTCGAATCCAATTAAAACAAAATTGATCCTGTTTAGGATATACATAATTTCCTACTGAATCTTCAAAGGAATCTTTAGATGTTCCAGATTCGGAAGGAAAAATAAATAAAACTAGTTGTTTTACAGGAAAAAATCTTCTTTTACTTAAAGTTGCCTTAATATGCTCATCAGTTTCTAAATTATGTTCCGATCCATATTTTTAGAGTTTCAGTAAGAAATTATGTATGTTCTAAATAGAGTCAAATTTTGTTCGAAGTTGATTCGAACTTCCTTTTAACTTAAATCGCGATACAAGTTAAGAACAAATATTTTTCGAGCACCTATAATTATTATCTCGTGACGCCATTTTGTTTCTATAAAAGAAATAAATAAAAATTATTTTGTATTCTACAAAGTAGTACTGACCATTAGGTAAGACGATAAACCTTTGTGTACGTGCATTTATCTATAATTACCTTACAAAAGAAAGTCATTTTTCGGAACCATTTGACTGCCTAGTCCCCTGAATTAAATTTATAATCACCAATATTTATTAATGCATGAATTTCCGTAACTGCATATTTCAGCTGAAATTTCTCTACAAAAGATCACGCAATAATAGTTCACAGCAAAAACTAACTAAAAAAATCTATATCAATATTTATGTCCTCCAACTTACAAATCCCATCAAACTCTTTATCAGCGCACGAGCGGTCGAAAACACCGTCCCGCGTGTACAATTTCCTCGATACAGAGTCCGAGAAAGGAAAGAACATACCTGTACGCACCGAAAGGGCATGAATTTCGGCTAGCCGGTGTATGTACATACACATTCTCCTACTTGTCCTCCAGAGCCAGTGGCCCGCGCCCGTGCACCACGTACAGCTCTCGGCGATCGGTGCGCTGCGGGGCCAGCCTGTCATTATCGGTAATAACGGCCGCACACGTGCGCGCGCGCGCGCGCACAAGCAAGCAACCCATCCAGAATCGGGTGGCGCCTAAGGACATGCCGAGCGAACTCCGTGGGAAACGCGCGTCGCCCGCTCTGACTGTATATATCACTCCTTGCACATGCCTCGGTGAGCTTTGTTTCTCTCTTTCTTGTTCTGTATGCGCATTGCTCCCTTTTCGGGCCATTTTATGGTTTTTGCGAAAAGTTCTTTTTTGAGAGTGAGTTCTTTTTTCTTGGAGGTGAAATGCGACGAGGAGTTGGCAGGCAATTGAAATGGATGTTTTTCAAGTGTGGTAGTTACTAGCTGATGGGATTGTGTGTTTAGTTATTTCAGCTTTGGAATTGTCGAGTTTTTGCAGAGTGTTTGTTTTAGAATGCGGAGAAGCAGTTTTAATCTTATGATGTCATTTTTTTTAAATATTTTGAAAATGTGATGTTTCAGCTGGGAGAAAGCTTCAATTTTGTACTTATAGGTAGAGTATTTATACTTTACTTATATAATTGTTAACTTATTCATCTGAATATAAGAATATTTCTTACGCTATAGTCGAACATAAATTTTCATTGCTTATAGTTTTTGTTTCTAATTTCTGAAATATTATTACATGATCTCTTAACATCTTTTAAGAAATTGATTATTTATCATATATAATACTAAGTGGGCCTGCGGTGGCTCAGTCGGTAGAGTGTCGGATTCCCACGCCGGTGACCCGGGTGCCGAATCCTAATCTCTGCCGATTCATACAAGCATCTGTGTAAAAATCGCATGTGCTTTGTTTATAAACACACCGCTGACCTCCGTCATCGATTAGCACCATATGAAAGCACAAATATGGCGACGTAAAAATAAATATATTACTAAGTATCAGTATTTCATAATATAATATTTCTGACATACGCATCAATAATTATTCCGTTTTTGTACGAAAATTTTATATTAATGTATAATATTGATGGGTCCTAAGAGAAAAGACTTATCTTACGCGTTACGATTAGAAAAGACCTATCTCACGCCTTACGATTAGAAAAGACCTATCTTGCGCGTTGCGAATAGAAACAGACTATCTCTTTTGAGGTTCTTTTGTAGGCTCTATTCAATGCTGAAAATTTATTAGAAAATGATTGGACCCAACTTTTAATGACATGAAGATGATAATCTTACATCAGTAGTATTAAAAAGTCAATAGATGTTGTAATTGAAATTATCTTATAATAATTATAACACCTCAAAGTTAGTGCAAGACATAACCTCAAAAGACATAGTCTGTTTCTAATAGTAACGCGAAAGATAGGTCTTTTCTAATCGTAACGCGTAAGATATATCTTTTCTAATCGTAACGCGTAAGATAGGTCTTTTCTAATCGTAACAGGTAAGATAAGTCTTTTCTCTTAGGAACCATCGATATATACTATTGAATAGACCATATTATTTTATTTTATCTTTTCGAAAATAATATTTTCAAATAACTCATTTTTTTACACAAGATTTAATATAGTAATTTATAAGAATGAATGACAAAAATGTATGGTTTTATAAAATAAAACTTATTGAACTACATATCGTAGAAAATATGAAAAAAATATATCAAATTCAAAAGTTTAAACTATAAAGCTCTTCGAATGGACAACTTCATGGAGAAATTCTAACCTCAGCTAGTTCTAAGTAATTAACATCAATTATTCAAATTTAATAGCAATTCTTGGAATCTTATACTTTTAATTATTTAAAAAACACACATCTCTTGTAATAAGTATGCCTCTTACCAAATCCATTCCGAAGAATTGAAAGCGCACCCTTACGAGCATAATATTTCTTCATTACCTACCGATTCAGAAATAGAATTTTCTCGCGCCTCTAGCACCTGAGTGCGACATTTTTATCCTGCGAAATGGCTGGCCAATGCGAGCGCCTGCATCAATTTATCGTCGAGTTATAAATGAACCAGATTCGCTCCATTTTCCACTGGTGCTCCAGTGTCGGCCGCCGCCACCGGGCGTTGTAAAGGAATTTACGGAAAAACTTCATCTTATAATTTTAGCTGGTTGGCAATAAACGTAAATGCCCTTTAAGGTGTAACTGCGACATGTCGTAAAGAATAAGTCACGCGGTGCGGCGAACCTTTTTCATCGTACCGAAGAGAGAGAACGAAGGAAGAAAGGGAGATAAAGAAAAACGAAAAAGAGAGTAAGTAAAAGGGGGCTAAAACCGGATGTGGGAGGTTAGAAAAGTGGTGAAGAAAGTGGAAAATGCGAGTCGTGCAGCACCGCCGCCGCTGGAATTTACCAATGCCCGTAAAAAGGGAGGGCAATAAAAAGGACTATAAAGGACAGCAATTTCGAGCGAGATTGTTTGCGACGTGTGTAATTCACTTATGCGACTCTTTCCCGGCAAAAGTGAAACTGCGCGGAGTCGAGCCGTTTGACATGTTCAACTTTTCTCTATATTCGTTGAGCTCGCTGGGCACGTAATGAGCCGTAGCAGCGGAGAGCCGGAGGTTTTTCGCGAAATCGTCTTTCCGACTAACGCGTAAAACGAACTTTTTGCTATTTTTTCTGTAACAGTTTTATTTGCGATAGTCTGCTACACTTTTAGTACTATCTCAAAGTTATGTCGTAAATAATCCATTTATAAAAGGACCATGGCGATTAATATCGATATGGAGGTCTAAAGTATTGTTAGACGTATTTCTCGGCCTGCTATTGGAGCAGAATCAGAGCTATATTCACGACTAAAGTATTGTTGTACTTACTATTCAGCCTGCTATTAGCGAACCAATATAGCTGTATTCGCGACGTTAAGATCTAACCGCTGAGCGACTTTCGATGTTTGTTTATAACTTTACCTATAACCTAGAAAAATTCTGCAATCTGATTCTGATTGTCGTATCGACAAACTCAAAGGTTATGGATTGGGAGTAAATAAGGCTAATTTGTAGATTTTTGTATGCATTTTGTATTTGACAATTTTTAGAAAGTCTACTTTATAGTTCACAGTAATAAGTATATGATTGTAGCTAAATGATTATGTAAATTTAGTAATATGTCCATTTTTTAATTATATTTATTTTTATCTAAATTTAGTTCCAGATATATCTCGGAAAAAACGTGTTATTGCGTATTTTAAATAGGAAGCTAAAATTTTGTAGTTTTTTTACATTAAAATATTCTGCTTTCTAGAAGTTTTATTATTCATACGGAAGTATACCAAGAATCGTGGGTTTTGTGGATAAGTAGTATCCAGCTCGATAATTTTGACCAGTACTGGAATATAATTTTAACAATAATTGATTCGTAGAGAATATTGTAAAGCAAATTTTTTATACGGTAATCAAATTTATAACTTTCTAAATTTGTTAGTTCTTGATGAAAAACGTAATAGTTTCAACTCAATATTTAAAAAATTAAACAAGTTACAAATTTGGTTTACGCACAAAAAGAAACTACCCTATGAAATACTGTGCATACATATCAATTATTAAGATTTTATTTTGAATGATGTTCAAAATTAGTGAGTCGAATAACATGGACTTATTCTCCGATATCGGGTTATGTATCGTTTTCGTTTTGGGAGCCTCTATCTATCACAATCTGTTAAAGTTAGCTCTGGGTATAAATTTATTTTCAAACAGTAATATGTATATCATTTTGCATTTTTCAAGCCTTCCTACGTATTAAATAGTTCGATAAAATAACTTTAATAACATTGCAACATTACAGAAAGTTTTGAAAAATCCAATAATGATATCATGACTTACATTTGCACTCAACATTTTTGCATATTTTATTTAAATTTTAGGGTTAGCTCCATTTACATATATACAGTCGAGTCGTGGGGGCAGAGAACCCGGGGACTGAAATTACGTGGGAACTGCAATGCTCTTATACACGGGGATGTCTCGGGGACTGAAACGCTCTTATACTAAATACACATTGCAGTCCCCGACAATTTTGGTCCCGAGCCTTATCAGTCCTCGCGAAACGACTGTATTTAAATACAACTTTAAAAAACAAAAATTATTTACATACAAATTTTTTTTAAAGAAAATCCTTAAAATATAAAATTTTATTAATTTCTTAACCATCATTATTAACCATCCTGCGTAGAAAGCTGTATTAGAAAATTTTACTCTCAAAAAATACACTCATTTCATTGTTGTATATATTTTTTATCGCAATAAAGGAGGGTCCATAAGAGCTGTTTTCAGCCGCAAAGGTCAGTTATTGTTAATTTGATTTTTCACGACGTTAGAAAACACCTACATTACTATCATACATGTTACATGGCATACTTGGAGTGAGGAAAAACTAATTTAAACTTTTTAATATTTCTTTATAATCTTTTTTTTTTTTAATTATAATTATAATTCTAAAGTGGATTAAAAAATTTTAATTTTCTGACTTAAATGTTACTAAATGAATAATAAATTATGAGTCATAATTAAGGTAGCTCCGTCGCGTAGTTCCGTATTTACGCGGTCTCCTGTGGGGGAACACAATTATGTTTTTTTTAATAACTAACGCAATTTAAATAAAAATGATTCAATATCAATTGTCAGACTTACTGACGTAAATATATGTTATAATATATTAAAAATAATATATATACATACAAAAGTACACTAATTTTACTTATTTATTAAATATTGTTTATATTTTATTGGCAATCGGGTATTTTTATTAAACAATCGGAATCTATAATTAAAAAGATAAAATGCCCAGGTGGTTTTATAAAGAAATCATGGGTTTTCATGTAGTTACAGTCATAAATGATCTTTAGCTTACCTGTCAACCACTCCCAACCAACATTTTAATAGAATGTATAAAATGTACACTTATAGTGGGATTTTTATTTTTTGGTAATGATGGATTTTGAAAAATCGACGGAGCCACCTTAAAAACAGAAACTTATTTACGTAAAGGTGTGATATTATTTTAAACTATCTATGTAATTCTCTGGATTATATTGTTCCAAAATTTAAAGTTAATAAGGTAGATGATATTAATAGTAATAGATAAAATTTTCAAGATCTTTTAAATGTGTGTATGGTGTTATCATTTCAAGAAATAAGCGTTTAAAGTTTTCGGATAGGAAGGTGCAATACGTTAATTGTTTGGTTAAATATTATCTCACTCCTGCTACTTCCCAGAATAGAGGTAAGACCGATCAGGTGGGGTTGGGTTGGGTTGGCCACCCAGCGATCAGTGGCTCACAAGGTAATACAGAGGACCAAAATCAGATGGGCAATGAGGACTTTGGAGCCCTATAAAGCAGCAGAGTGAAGATGGCATTTTTCCGGCACTCTTACAGTGAGGGTTAGAGAAACTGCTATTACCTTTGGGAAATCTATTTAAGACATGCCTAAATTGGAGTTATATACTCCAGAAATGGAAGATTGCAAAGGTAGTTGTAAAATTTATATTAAATATTTATTTAAATATTAGTAAATATTATTAATTTCAATAATTCGAGGAATGTATTGGATGAATAATCACACATGGTTATATCAAATATTATCATTCATAAATTAATTTATTTGTACGGAAACGATTACTTTATTATTCGAATATACATCATTCATTAATTATTATAAACTATCTCTACAGTACGCTTAATATAATTTTTGCTATATTTCGAGGCACGTGGTATCTAGTGATAAAGAATAATATGAACTATAAGCAATCAAACCAATTTATAATTATAACTAAAAGATCGGACGCAATAAACTAATACAAAATTAAAATGACAGGCCTAATTTTATCAATACAAATCCCGAGGAAATGCGGCAATAAGTCTATATAAATATAATTAGTACGCTCGAGATTCAAATAACTTATCTCTTTTATCGGAGAATACGGCAGGATTGTTGGCTCCTCCGCTCAGGATCGTCAGGATTGATGTGCACCACGTCGTAATATTAACCCCAAAAGAGCCAGTTATTTCGGTGCAGTTCATTGTCCTCGTGGCTAGAGATCGGCACAGTAGATGAGGAGAGATGTTTTTCCAGCGATGGATCCTGAGCGAAAGAGAGCGAGCTCTTGTCGCTCCTTTCCTCGAGCCCTCGTGTCGATGTGCCTCGCTCTCGCACTTGCGCACGCACATATTCGTATAATATTCCGGCCATTTAATATCAAGGCGCGGAATTCAAACTATCGCTCGTTACATAGTGCTTCTACCAAATCTGGTAAACCAACTCACCAGGTACCCAAGGACTACAGGCAAATTAGCCTTACGTTCTTTGTTCTTAAAATAATGAAAAAAACTAGTAGATTGTTGCATCAGGGATAGTGCTCTTGCGATTCAGCTACTATACCCCAGACAATAATGAGAATCTGTTAACCACATCCGCAAGGCAATGAAAAGTAGCGGTATGGTCATGGCTATTCTATTAAACGTGGGGGTGCCTTCAACTTTTCCACCACGGAATGTGTTTGCCAAGGAGCTGCTGATCATGGCATTGGCCACTCGATCATCAGATGGATCTACTGAATAACCGGGAAATCAAGGAAATAAAGTTTCCTATAGAGAGGTTAACACCGAAAATTTAAGATAAAGCTTTAAAGAGATAGTATCTTCTAGTTTTACAAAACCCTTTATAAAAAGTTTCATAAAAACTACTATGTTAATTCATTATTTAGATATTATGCAATGCTATTAAATATGAAAAGTTGTGTATAAAGAGTTTATACACAACTTTTCACTCTTGACTCCCTACTACGTTATGCAGACCTCTTCTCCTGAGTGAATGCTGACCGGAGAACCAGCAAATAAACGAAGCCAAATAAAGATGTAAGGCGACGGCGGTAAGAACGACAACGACTGCGACGGAACCAACGTCAGAAAAGGGTTCGACGCCAGCTCAAACCTTGCCACCCTCAACCAAGGAAACGTACCACCTCCAGCACTCGCTTTGCCCGCATCCCCTTCTTCTTCCTCTTCGGACGTGCAACCAACTCCTACCGTTAAGAACATAGTGGTAGTGGTCCAACACGGACCGACAGCCACTCTTACTCCGCCGTCAGAGAATATTGAGACTGTGAGTTCTTAGGTCGAAAGAGCCAAAGTCGGCACGGGCGCAGGCGAAAACATTTTCGCTGTTTGTCCTTTGGGCAATGAACTCACCATAGATCTCACGCTCCTACGTATGCCGATTCGGTGTCTTCTGACGAAGACCCCGAAGAAAAAAAGGATGATGAGAGCAAGCCTAGGTATCCGCTAACTCTGACTGTCTTGAGAGATCCTAGGAGACTCTCGGCAGTTAAGAAGCAGACACTCGCCACGCATCTGTCACCCGTTCCTCGTGCCGCCCTATTTACCCAGGAGCCGGAGTACCGGCCAAAGGCGAGCCTTGAATCGGTTGCAGCCCAAGCTCTTCAAGTTTCCGGAGAGTTCGCCGCCTCGTTTCAGACCTCTTTAGGTCAACAGTTAAAAAAAAAGCCAATCGGCCCTTTTCAGGGTTAACGTCAAACATTTACAACGTTGGACGGATCGAGCGGAAACTTCTCCCTCTCCTCCCCACTCATCCACAGTCTTCAGCCCAAATTATAACTACTTTCTGAAGCGCGTTGTTTATGGAGAGAATGTAAGTGTGAGAGCAAGAATGTACGTTATGTACTTTATCACCTGACGAAGTGCATAATAATTGGGGAAAAAGGTGTGTTTTTTATCGTCGATGATGGGCGGCAAGCGGACGATTCAGATCAGCTGCGATGGTGATTATAACGGCGGCAGTCGAGAGAAGCTGAGGGCTTCGTGACTATGTATATTTTTTAGACATTATTATTACTTTTTGAATATAGTGAATTTAAATTAACACAATTCAGTACATTCTAATTATCTTTGATCAGGCTGAATCGTTCAAACCTCCTTAAATAATATTTAATGATTTACAGCATTTCTCAGCGCTATTTCAACCTAAGCTATCGTTGAGTATACTCCACTATAGCAAAATTCCCAAATATCGTCAATTTTCATTCTTCAACAAAATCTCCAAACAAGCAAATAAACCCATTCTCCCCCAATAATTCGTTTTCGCTCGCAGACTCTCGAAATACCTCTCGACTCTAACCTCTCGACTCTTCGCACGTATAATAACTCCGATATATACCAATTTCACATAGAGCACTCCGATAAAGCGAACAGGTATAATCCATCCCAAAATATGGCTCTTCCATCAAAAAAAAATTCGACTCGACTCGTCGCCTCGGAATTACATTGCCGACGCGCGCCGAGATCGAAATGAAAAAAGCGCAAAAAACACCAGAGAGTATAGAGGAGAGGAACAGACGCGTAAGCTTCGCTCGTATATCGGATTGGCGCGATGGTATAGCGGAGTGGTGCAAGCTTTGTCGAAGCGCTATATCGTCTCGTGCTCTTGGGCGAGAGATGGATTTGCGAGCGCTCGCGGATTGGCGTCTATCCACTTTATTGAGATCAATGCCGAGATCAATGCTTATTGAAAACGCCCTTCCCCCCTACTGCGCTAGGCACTCTTTTATCTATCCTCTATATCTACGGTATTCGTTTTATCTCGCCCTTTGGCTAGCATCGTTTTCCGAGTCTACAAAGAATGTTTTCGAAATTAAGGATTAGCGAAGTTTGACTTTAAAAGCAAAATTGGTCAAGGTTGTGAAAAAAGAAAAGGGGTTTCTTTTTAAATACTTATTTTGAGTAATTGCTGGAAGTTTTGTTGATATAAAAGTACTTTTAACGAAACTGTCATACTTTCAGTCATGAGCCACCTGCAAAACTGACGACGTATCCTCTTCAACCTGTGAAAACTAAAATAAGTAACCATAAAATATACAAATTAATTTCACAATAATACTGCACATATCTAATTAGCACAATAATAAATTACAATATTTTTAATTTCATATACAATCATTTTTGTCTGCAAATCAAATAGTTTATTATTTTTAATTGAAAAATAATGTAGAATCCCTTTCGCGTCCAAATGCACGATGAATTTTCTATCATTTATGAGAAATAAAGAAACGCAACAAAGGGATCTGCGTATTACTCTTCAATTTTCTTATGGCTCTATTTCTTTCTCTTTTACTATCTCTCTCTCTCTCTTTCTCCCTGTCGCCTCTTCTCGTGCACCATTCCACCCTTCATTCTCCCTTATTGCTTCTGTAATATTTTCCTCTCTGTCGCTTCGATTTGAAAGGCTTTTCCCCGGCTCACCTCTTTCTCTTTAGGTGACTGCTCTTGAATACTCGTGCGCTTTCGCGCGCCACCATTGGTATCTGCAAAGGAAAGGCGCCATTTTAATTAAACCGCGCTTTGTGTACGGAAAGAGGACGGAGAGAAAGAGAGCCGCTCTTCCGGGGTCTATAGACGCATACCGGTGCCCGTTGTCGTCGTCGCCACCGCCGCCACCTTTCGCGAACCTTGGCATGGAGAGCGAGAGAGAGAGAGAGAGAGAGAGACAGCGCGAGAGAGCGAGACTGAGGCTGGCTGAGGGGATAGTGAGGCGATATTGGGCTCATTAACGAGTTTCAAATTGGTTATTGATCGCTCCTTAACGACTAGCGCGCGACCCACGGAACGGTAACTAAATATTACCCCGCGGGAGAAAACTTAGGAAGTAGACGCGCTGTCTCTCTTTTTCGATCAGCCGCGCTGGTGTTGTTCTTTTTTTTGTTCATCGGCGTCTCAAAGTTTCGAGGAATCTGCAAGGAGTTTATCGCTGGGATGCTGCTGCTTTCTTTTGGGGATGAGACGAGACGAGCGACGAGACTATACATTCGTTAATTCGTAATTGAATGAAGTATTTTAATTATAGAGAAGTTCGAGTTTGATTGTTTCTGTTATGACAATGTGCTTGATGTAATATCGCGAAGCAATCAAAGAGAGAGATTGAGGTATTATTAAGTTGAGGGAGTGATATTGATACATTGAGATTATATACATAAGTTTCATAAGTTTTCTTTATGTTCGTTGAAAATTGCAATAAGCTCATAAAATTACTACTTTTTCACTTACTATAAAATAGTTTTTCTTTATGGGAGTAGACGGCAAAATAAAATAATTTAAGATAACTGAAAAGGAACAAATACTCTGTGAAAAATTTAAACAAATAATCAGTCATTCTATATCATATGTAGGTATGTATTACAAAATATAGCAATCGTACTCAATATCGCAGCTTTTAAAACTGAAACACTTCCTGTCATATAATTCAAACCGTCATGTCAAATAGCAATCACAGCCTGTATCGACTTTTCTAAAGTGGAAACGTGCAAGCTTTAATTATTTCTACTGAATGCCCTTTATTCGTAGAAAAGTAAATAGACATATGGAATTATATGTAATATATAGTATACTAATAATGCACTTATATTTAAATACGTACGAATGAAATCGAGAATTTCATCACGCGTACAATAAACAAACGAAAAGCGAAAAAAAATCACATTTTAACCGACTTCTAAAAATAGGAGATTCTATATTCTATGCGTATGTTTTTTTATGTATATAACCTATTTCTCAGGAACGGCTTGGCTGATTTCAAAATTTTTTGTTGCATTTGATAGTGTCACTCCAAGATGGTCCCAAAAGAATTTTGATCTTTACTGGGCCAGTACATGGCCAATACGTACAAAAAAGCTATTTATATTCTTAAAATATGTACACCGAATACTCAGCAATGGCTTGAACGATTTTAAAAATTCTTATTGCATTGAATAGGAGGTTACTCTAAGCTGATTCCATAAGAACTTAAATCGGTGCTGGGTCAGTAATGCCCCAGTACAAGCAACCAATTTTGACCGATTTCAAAAATTCTTGTTAAATTTGATAGATCGTCACTCCAAGATGGTTCCATAAGATTTTTTACCGGTACATAATCGGCCAATAGAAGCCCAGTACAATTAAAAATGAGAACACTAATAAGAATGAAAAAAATATATTTTTTTTAATAGAACCGAATTAGAAAAAAACTTTCTAAAAAGTAAAAAATAATAGTTACTGTAATAAAGAGATTAAGATAACAATAGGCTTACAATAAAATGTTTATCGTCTGCATTGAATAACAAGTCAGAAATATGGTCATTTGAATTGAAAATACAACTAGTATGAATTTGCATTCATCTCTCTAGAGGTGACCCATTGAGCTGCCAAGAGAGTCTAATATTTTCTTTCTGAAAATTTGTAAAAAGATGAAGAATTTCTCTTTTGGTACGCTCGAATTGATAAAAATGTGAGCTCTCTAGAAGTTTTAAAAATAGCCGATTTTTGGCCATGTTTGAAAATTCAGAACACTACTGGGTCACACAGTTGACTTTAGGGGCTAAACATTTTTTTGAGAGCTTCCTGTCATAGGTACTTCATATAAAAAATTGGCGGTAAGTAACGAAGACTCGAGTGAGCACGGATTCTTAAAATTTGTTTCGAATGACACACATATATATATATATATATATATATATATATATATATATATATATATATTTAATTCGACTGGTACTTAACAGAGTCGCTGATTAATGGTAGTAGCATATTTCTTGTATTTTCGCAAAAAGCGTAAATTCGCTTGCTACTATTTTTGTATAGACTCTATGTACCCGAAATTTTTTTTTATAGGCTTGATTGTTAATATCAAAAGTACATTGGCTATGACAGAACTTAAAATATTAACAAATTTCGTACTTTTATTATTTTAAAAAAATGAGGAGACAACATAATGTTATTCGATTTTCCACGTAAATTTTGTATAAAAAAATTGAACCGACTTCAAAAAAGCACTCTAAAAAGTAAAAAATAAACATTTCAATAATAACAGGATTTTAATAGTAATAAGGCATTAATGATCTGGTCATCTGAATTAAAACCACAACTTTTTGAGTCGGCGCTAGAATCAACAATAGCGTTCAGTCGCAATAGTTTATGATTTAATATAATTTTTTATGATATGTATATAATTTATTATTCATGTAGTGAGCGTTTAATAATATGCTAAAATTTTTGGTGCCAACTCCAAAAAGTTGTAGTTTTGATCCAGATGACCAATTCATTGGCTTATTATTAAATGAATATAATAAACATTTGATCTTGAGCCTATTATGTTCTGAATCCCGTTATTGATGAAAGTATTATTTTTTACTTTTGAGTGATTCTTTTTTCAAGTCGGTTCAAGTTGTTTATTATAAAAAATGTTAGGTATAAATATGTCCATTTGCAATTATTTGTAGACGGTAACATACTGTACTTAGGAATTTTTTTTTTTTTTTTAATGGCATTTCGAACTCGAAAGTTCGTCGCCTCATCTACGCAAGCCTTCCACGTTTCCCTATTTTGTGCCAACCCCATCCATTTCGCGCCTTCCCGCCCAATTTCAGTTACGTCTGATTTTACGTTATCCTCCCATCTGCGTCTAGGTCTACCAAGAGGTCGCGTTGCTTTCGGTTTTCCTTTCATTATGCGCGCTGCTGTACGATCATCGCCCATTCTTGCCACGTGCCCTGCCCATCTTCGTCTCCGTGATTTTATTATTCTGTTAATATTTGGTGACGCGTACAAATTATGTAGCTCGTCATTGTGCAGTTTCCTCCACTCCCCAGTTTCCTCATCTTTCTTTGGCCCGTATATTTTCCGCAGAACCTTATTTTCAAATACCCTAAAACGATTTTCTGCCGCTTTAGTGAGCGCCCAGGTTTCGCACCCATACAAGATTACCGGCATTATTATAGTCCTATATATCCTTATTTTGACATTTTTCGACAGTAGCTTTGACTTAAGTAATCTGTTTACAGCGTAGAAGCAGGCATTACCCGAATGAAGTCTCTTATTAATCTCGGCTTTAATTTGGTTTCGATCATTTATAGTTGTACCTAAATATCTGAATTCGCTAACCTTTTCAAAAGTGAAATTTCCGACTCTGAGATCCCCCTCTGCTTCGCGAATGCCAAGTTTCTCCATGATCATATATTTCGTTTTCGATTCGCTCACTTCTAACCCCGTGTTTTTAGCCGCATTTATAAGGATTTCCGCATTTCTCGCCACCGTTTCACCATTATCTCCCACTATATCCAAGTCATCCGCATAGCCTAAAATTTGCGTTGTTCCGTTGAGTGTTGCGCCTAGCTCGCTAGCCTGCATTTTTCTAACAACATGCTCTAGCGTCAGGTTAAAGAGTACCGTTGAAAGCCCGTCACCTTGCCTCAAACCATCGCGTATCATGAACGATTCGGATACATTACCGCCTACTCGGACCTTTCCAGTGCTTCCGTTGAGACATATTTGAATTAATTTTACGAGTTTTTTTGGTACGCCAAGGAGCACTAGGATTTCATACATTTTGCTTCGTTTGACAGAGTCGTACGCTTTCTTAAAGTCCACAAATAGCTGGTGTATAGTTTCGCAATATTCCCACTTTTTCTCTAATAATTGTCTTATGGTAAACATTTGATCGCTCGTTGACCTGTTGCGCCGGAATCCACACTGATAATCTCCTATTATATCTTCCGCGAATGGTGTGAGTCTGGCCTGTATTACGTTTGACAGAACTTTGTAGCAGGTAGCTAAAAGTGAGATTCCCCGGTAGTTATTGCAGTCTGTTTTATCTCCCGTTTTAAAGATCGGTATGATGATGGATTCTTTCCAATTTTCTGGTATTGTTTCATTTCTCCAAATAGCACATACTAGATAAAAAATTTTAGATGTAAGCGCGGTGCCTCCATATTTAAGTAGTTCAGCTGGTATAGAATCGTTTCCTGCGGCCTTATTGTTTTTTAGCTTTTTGATCGCGGCCTCTACTTCTTTGTAGGTCGTTTCGTCCATATGGAGTTCAGCAGTGTGGATTTCGTCTCCCATTTCCTCGGAGTTTTCATGCACGTTTAATAACTTATCGAAATAATCTTTCCATAATTTCAATAGTTCATTTTCGCTTGTCACGAGGTTCCCGTCCTTATCTTTCATTAACTGCGATCTACTCTGAAAACCCTTCCTAATAGCGTTTATTCCTTTGTACATCTCGCGCGGGTTATTTTCCCTACTATTAGTTTCTATTTTTCTAATTTCATTTTTCTGATACTCGCGCTTCTTGTTTCTGTAAATCACACGTACTTGCTTTCTTATTTCATGGTATTCTTCTACGGCCCTACCGCTTTCATTGTGTACACTATCTAATTTAGCCTTCTTGCGCCTTTCAAACCAGAGTTCGCACTCTTCGTCAAACCATGGTTTGCTCTTCGGCCTTTTTTTCTTACCCAGTACTTTGTTCGCGGGCCCTTTTATAGTTTTTTCGATAGCCCCCCACAACCTGTTCGGATCGTCATCTACTCCCGTCTGTTCCTCCGTTTCCTCGAGCGCCTGAAATCGGTTGCTAACTTCTACTTGGTACTTGATTCGCTCTATCCCGCTTCGTAGTTTTCCAATATCAAAGGTTTCTACTTTGTTCGCTCGCTTACTATTTTGACCGGCTACTAATCTGGCTCTTAATTTGGCCACTACTAGATAATGATCTGAGTCGCAATCCGCCCCCCTATAGGTCCTTACGTCGAGTACATTCGTGTGGCGCCTCTTATCAATAAGAAAATGATCGATTTGATTGTGCGTGGCCCCATCCGGCGATGTCCACGTTGCCTTGTGTATATCCTTGTGCTTGAAGCACGTGGTCTTGACTATAAGATCTTTTGCGGCTGCGAAATTTATGACCATAATACCGTTATCATTGCTGATTTCGTGCAGACTTTCTTTGCCTATGGTGGGCCTAAACATTTCCTCTCTCCCTATTTTAGCATTGAAATCCCCCACTACTATTTTGGTGTCGTAAGACGCGAATTGGTCGATTAATTGCTCTAAAGTTTCATAATAAAGATTTTTTACTTCTTCCTCTTTGTCCTCCGTGGGACAGTGGACGTTAATAACCACGTAATTATACCACGCTCCTTCGATGATGATATACGAGAGTCGGTCATTCACGAAATTGCAACTTTTAACGGAATGTATGATGCTTTTGTTAACAAGAAATCCGGTGCCTAGAGAATGCCCGCTCGCGCCCCCATATAAAAAGGTGAAGTTACCGGATCCTAGCATCGCGTTATCTTTCCATCGGGTTTCTTGTATTGCTACCAAATCTAAATTGTACCTCTCAGTTTCAGTTATGATTTCCCGGAACGCGCCTGCTCTGTGTAGACTGCGTACATTCCAGGTTCCCACCCTTAAGTTTCTTTTCGTTTTGGTTTGGTTTTGTTTTCTTTGAGCCATAATAGTAAGTTAAACCCGCGCGTTTTGGATCCTGTTCCGATCGCAGGTGAGTCCATCCGTCTAGGGGTGATAACCCTCATACCTCCCTAGAACTAAGTATGAGAGCTTTCCGACTTTGGCGAGGACATAGTCAACTCGTCGTCAGACACACTCGGTTTCATTCTCATATCCTAACGCCCCCCTGCAAGGCAGCGCGCCTTCGCTGGCTTCGTTGCCATGTAAGACCAGGTGGCGAATCATTCTACACATCCCCTCTCAGGGCAGTTGTCATCGCTCCCGCATCCTCCACGACAGCAGGATTTTTGGCCCATTTTTTGTTTGAAATGTGTGGTAAAAGAGATAGATTACAGAGTAAGGTAGAAGAAGAAAGATAGGAGATTTTGTATAGTGTTTGTAGTTGTTGCGGTGCTTGCGTAGTGTTTCTAGATGAATGCGTTCGCCAGTGCGGGCTCATCACACCCACGCCTGGGCCTATCGGCTGTCCGCGACTGCTTATTCGCTTTATTCGCAGCTAACCTCTTTCTCAGGGGTCATTCCTCTATCCGCAACCTGAGGACGCGCTGTGTAGTGGTGATAGGCACCCACCCGTCCGCTCTGGACGACTACGCCCAGGACCCGCTTAGGGTAACGGCGTTGCAACAGACTGTACTTAGGAATATGAATATAAATTAAGGATGATAAAAATCCTATTAAAGCAATAAAATCAATGAATCAATGATGATGATATGAGTTATAAAACGTACAATTTGCCGATACCGGTCTTGTACTAGCTCATAATTTGTATGGTATCACTGCGGTACATACTGTTCTGGATAAAAGGATCAACGTAAACGTGGCATGGGTTGATGACTTATGCAAAACACTTGACTCAGCAATACGATATTCCGCTAGTGCTGGCATTGTACTGGCCCAGTAATGGTTATTGGACCACAGCAGGATCGTTATGTAAAACACGTCGGACTCTTTCATGCGACAAAATGTGTTTTTGCTTCATCATAGAGAATACTTTGTGATGGTAAAAAAAAAGTTTTACTAAAAACATATTAGAAACCTGTTTTGAGATACTGGGAAACAAAATACACTATTTTTATAAAATGCCAGTATAGATGTGTGTATGTGCTGTGTGTGTGAGTGTGAGTGTGAGTATGACTGTGCGTATGTGCGTGCGTGCGTGCATGCGTACGTGCGTGCGTGTGTATATATATATAATTATATATATAATTTTTATATTTTAGCAAGTGAATAGTTATAAGATTTACCACAAAAATGGGTAAAATATGCGGAGTGCTAGTGACATATCCCATTAGTAATTAATCACTTTGTTGTTTTAAGATATTTGTAAATCTGTATAAATTTGTGTATACATTCGTTCTAAAAGTATTTTCTGAAATCCTTCATTTTAATTGATATTCTTAAATTTTAATCCTTAATAAGTGATTCTTTATATTAATAATTAATATTTAATGGTTAATAATGCTTTAAAAAATCTGTGAGGATTATTACCTATAGTTTTATAATGTTAGTAAAAAAATATATTTGGACAAATCATCAATGATAAAAAGCAGACATTTTTTGAGATATTAATTAGAAAGAGACATAGTAATTCAAAATTAATTTATTAGATCAAAGAATTTCATATTGGAACAATTTATAAACTTTGAGGAAACTAAGTGCCAATGAATTGGCAGCGGTTTTTTTTAGTGTACTCACCATGTACTGGCCCAGTAAGGTAGATGTACCAGTGACTGGCTACTGCCCAGTACCTGACCACTAAAGGCTATTTTATTTTTTAACAATCTTTATAGATAAAGTTAGTAATGTATATTTACTAATTACTGTTATTTAACTATTTAATTTCTTGTATCACAAATTTCGCTACGTAGTTTTGTATTAAAGGCAGTAAAAAAATTGTCTGAAATATTACCTGCACCATGAATATCAACAGATTTCTTACGCTAAGGCTAAGAAAAGTAGCATACTTGTTAAGACAATATTATGTTAATACAAGGTATTTTTGATTAAGGAAATAAGATTATATAATCTTAAGAACATTTACAATAGATATAAGAAGCATAATTAGATAATTAATTGTTTTTTTCAATAAATATCAACTTGGCTATGTACTTGTACATGAAAATCGCGTTTGCCCGATAACTGACCGCCTGGCCAGTCATTAGTCAAGTCGCACTCTAACGTGCAGGTTCGTTTATCCTAGTACCTGGCCACAGAATATTACATGGAGATGTTGCTATAATCTCTGGTAAATGCTCCGAATTTCGTTACCTAAATTTGCCGTAAGTATACAATCGTAAGTATACCTAATCTAAAAATAGTAAAATAGTATATTTATAGCATATTTTTTGTAATATATTTATGGATTACGCGCTTTGATATGCTTATCAAGCGGATCCACATATGACTGTTTTGTGACACGGTGCAAGCATACTCCTAATGAATTGCAAATTTAAATTTAACAAGTTTAAATATGTACAGGCCCTTCTAAATAAATATGTGGTATCATTCGAATGATACAGTGGATGTCGGAGACCCGCCCCCTGTTTGGCTCTCCGACCTATTTTGTATTTCCAATTATTTGTAAAAACTACAAGTCCGATCGACTGACTTTATTTTGTACAGATCGTTTCATTATAGTAAGCACTACACGGCTCAACTCTGATTCTTACTGTAAAACAACATTATAAAAAGTTATTAGCAGAAGTATTTCCAATTAATCAGAGAAATAACTCATCAGATCAACTTTATCTTGCATGCAAAAACTTTATTATAAAGAGCACTACGCGGCTCTGTTCTTGATTTTTTCCTACAATTTATACTTTAAAAGTAATCACTAAAAGAAGCACGATTGAAGCTCCGACAACCTCTAAGAATCTGGACATTAGGATAGCTTGATTTGTTCAAAATAGGTGTTAATTATGTCCATGCCCCTAAACATGTGGTAGCATCCAGATGATACCACACGTTTAGAGTTAATAGTATTAATGAGAGTGATGTCATTTTTTCTCGCTCATGTTTTTATCGCCCACCGGTCGATAAATGGATACTTTAGTCCTCCTATATAGGCATAAGAAAACATGATTTCATGCAAGTGTGACAAAAATAAATTATTTAGTAAATTACGATTCTAAAACTGTTACACTATTTACAGAATTAATTATTTATTTAATAATAAATAAGAGAAATAAATAATTTATCTTAATAATAATTACAAACAAATGGTCTTCATTTTTTAACATCCGGAGCCTTAAATAACTACTTTACGCAAATTGTTATTATTAAATGTTCCCAAATATTTGGTTCTGTATCGCATTAGTGTAACGTTTAAAATCTTTGCTTTGTGAGATGATTTTTCCTTATTGAGATTTCATTATAACGTTATAAAAGTCATGGTCAGTTACTAGGACATCAAAAGTTGGACACTGGG
Source organism: Gastracanthus pulcherrimus (assembly GCA_949152435.1). Lineage (NCBI taxonomy): Eukaryota > Metazoa > Arthropoda > Insecta > Hymenoptera > Pteromalidae > Gastracanthus > Gastracanthus pulcherrimus. Next base: position 32,156,127 of record OX424575.1, read on the forward strand.
ACAGGTCGATTTTGGGTGGTCATGTACTGGTACATCGAACTCTCTAACGTTTTTATTTATAATTTACTTAATGTCGTGAGAAATATTATTTTTCCACTTTTAACTCGGAGATAATAGTAATATCTTTTATTAAGCAAAAATTTTTTAGGTCTAAATTTGATTTTAATGTCTTATATTTTAGATAATCTGTACGCATGTTACTAAGTCGCCAATTAATGGTACATTTACCTTACTAGCCGAAACTTTAATGGGACCATGATAGGGTGACCCACTGTCAAATGTAAAAAGAATTTTTAAAATCGGCCAAGTTCCTGAGTAATCGGTGTATAAAAAGCCGCTGCTAATTCATTGGCGCTTAACTTCCTGAAACTAAATTAGTTGTTCCATTATGAAATTCTTCGTTCCAATAAATTAATTTCAAACTGTAAATATCTCTTTCTAATTAATAGCTCAAAAGCGGTGTGATCTATTATCATTGATGGTATGTCAAAAGATAATTTTTTACTAATATAGGTAATAATTTAATCAGATATTAGTACGTATATTCACTGAATTCCTAATCATCTAAATTTTTGTGAACGATTTTCCATCATAGGTTTTTGGGATATAACTGTTTAAACTAAATATTATTCTTTTCGTTTATAACAAAAGAAGGTAAAGACCCTATCCAGAATTTGCGCTTGCACAAGATAGGTAATTTTATGTTATTTTCAATGCATTTACACTAAATTGATCATAATATTTCTAACGTACCAAAAAGAACGAAAAACTATAACATAAAAATCGAAAAATAGTCAAATAAAAAAATCGTTATAAATCAAAAACACGTCGATGAATCTTGAAACTTCTTTCTAATTTTAAATCTTCATTCAAAAGTGAAAAAATGAGCCCTGTTTGGTAAAAAATGACGGCGCCGTTCTCAATATATAAGCTCTCAAACAAAAATTCATGAACACATAACCTCAAATATCTCAGAAATTAAAAGATCTCATGCAAACATACATGTCATGAGATAGTAAATAGCTACCGTTTTGGATAGTTTCAGATTAATTGCTGCCGATTTACTCTAGTGATCGTTGGAGTAAGAAAATCGATTTTATTTTACAAAATTATTTTGTTCTCGACAATGGAAAAAAATCCAGACCCAAAAATCTATATTCCAGAATTGCAAAGTCGGAACAAAATCAAGGATTTTAGCATCATTGCTCTTGCTCTTTCACTTTCAATATTTTTCTCTTTCTCTTCTGTATCAATCGTTCGTCTTCTCACTATTGCCCCCTTTCCCTTCTCCCTTACTTTCTCATCGATCTCTCTTCTTCTCATGTTCGTTCTCTCCATTTCATTCTCTTTTCCCTCTGGAGAATTGAGAATCGAATCACGGGAAAGAGGAAAAACTCGACGGTCTATATCTACGTCGCACCAGAAAATCCATCCAATCTCCATATTGGTACACACCTGCTGTCAACGTATTGCTCCCTTTACGTACGCAAAGAAGAGGAATGCAGTTGGTTTCTAAAAGAGGATTTTATCAAATTTAAAGGCACAAATTATAAAAGCAATTTTAAACTATTATAATTAATCTAACTATTATTCGTCATTATTATCTAAAAACAATTAAGGCTGCTTTTTCATTTAAAATTATATCATCTCTTAAATAAATATAATATAATATAGTATGATAGAACTAAATTCTAAAAATAATCTTTTTAAATTAAGGGGACACACTACTTTCAACTCTAAAAAACATTCTATTATGCATCCATTCAAATTCTTTCTTTTAAAAGTAATCATTCATAAAATGTTTGACAATGAATATTTGACAATACCTGTATATAACACCTTACAATAAATTACCATAGTCAAAGTGGTATTTAATTGAGGAAGTTGTGATATTAAAAATAGTTTTGCTAGAAACATTTCAGAAACATTTTTGAGACTTAAGGGAACAGATACACCAAAATCTAAAAATATTTTAGAAACATCTTTTGAGAGTTAAGGGGAAAGGTACACCTTTAAATTTTAAATTAATTGACAATACATTTTAAGATGACTCTCCGGTGATTATGTAGAAAATTATTCTTATTTTACTGTCATAAACACTATCAAACTTTTTGCTTAATAAATGTCATTGCGGTGTGCGCCAAAAACTTTTATCGTACAACCTAGTTGTACATAAGGGAGATCCCTACCATTTTTTTACCAAAAAGTCATTTTCTGTTTATTTCCTTTTTCGGATCTTCAAACCTTTCTAAATACAGAAATGCATCGCATTTTTTATTTTCATCAAATTTTCAATTTTAGATGACATTTTAAAGTACGATTATACATTAAGGGGGTATGATTCCTATAAATTATTAGAAAAATAATTTTTTTTTTATTTATAGAGTGTTCACTACTTAGAAATGAAATTTTAGGCACTAATAAAGTCAAATAAAAAAGTTAAATTATCATTTTATTAGTACTGCGATTTCAAAATTCGCGCGAGTCTCATATCAACTCTTACAATATAGACTATAGTTTATCATATAGGGCATTATCTGTTTTACCGATGCAGACAATTTTAAGCTTACTTCTATCAGCTGTGAAATGTTTTGTTTTGACAGTATAAAGAGTGGATGGCAAACGGTGTATCATCAGAAGAAATTCATTAAATAAGTATAAAAATGTAATTGAGTCCTTTGTGAAATTTTACATAGAAGGACATTTTACTAAGGAAAATACAAAGTACTGAAAAATTAGTTTAAGGGGAGCACTCCATATAAATTGCTCAAAAAATCGTTTTCTTTGCGGGAATCGTTTACACTTAAAAGTTTTTACTTAAAAGTGTCTACAGTCTAGTTTAGACGTTCGCGCTCGCATGCGCACCGATCAGATCAGTAACTTTAAACGCGTTCTTAATATATTATTTTTGTATTCAAAAATCACAGTACATTGCCTTCAATTTAAGCGTTTACATGTAGTGCCCCCCTTAATTTGTTGTATAGGCGGCCGTTCATTACTTACGTAAGCACCCTCAGGGGGGGAACTCTAAAATATATTACGATTTCTTGCAAGGGGAAGGGGGCATAGAGTAATTTCTTATGTAAGAAATATTATTTAATACTAAAATTCAATATTGAATTCTCAAATCCTATTCTCTGACTTTTTTAGCTTTGATCCTTTCTTTTAATATTTTTCATTTGCTGTTTTTATATTTATTATGACATTATTCTTAGTAATATAAGTTTATTTAACGTATATTATACTCTTCAAAGACAGTGCCATATTATGATAAAAGTCAGTAATATTTTTATACTATAAAACAAGAGAGGGTTTTCAAAGTATCGTGCTCGCGACGTTCACATGTGTACAAAAAGTAAATAATACCAAAGAACAAGAAAGAAAACATTCGACTGCACAATTACACGCGCGCGAATTTCGGGAGATAAGATTGACCGTTGTATATACTGACAATGATTGGTATGCAACTTATGTAAGAGAGTCACAATATTTTTTGCTGGTAATAATCGTTTATTTATAATAATTTATCAATTAATCAAAGACATAAATTTTGATTATATTAATTAATAAATAAAAGTTTTCAGATAGTAAAGTGTAATAATAATGAGTGTTGAGGTCAGTTTAGGAGTGATCTTCTATCAGTTATGCCAGACAGATTTTTTCCTGCTCCTTGCCCCATATTTTATAAAAACGGTAAAATTGTAGTTGTATCGGCAGACGAGAAGAAGGAAAAAGTAACATTTTTACCTTTATTTCCAAGATTGGCACTTAAAATATGTATCCCTCATGATTCGTGTATGCAAGTGCCGTACAATATTTTCAGTCCAAGTGTTCAATCGCAATTAAATGATAGAATTTGCAAGACATATGGTTTATATTTCACTTCTAAAAAAGCTGCCACTTTACACATGCAAGTATTAAAGCATTATATCAGATGACAAAAAAAACCTAAAACATATAGCTATTTTAGCTCAGAGGAACACTGAAATGCTTTGTGTGGTATAAGAAGAAAAAACAAGTACTGAAAATACTGAGTGGATAAAAAAAGAAGATGTGCTTGATGATTTTGATAGTCGACTCAATTGAAAAATGGCTTTCAAATCCATTTACCAATGATGATGAAATATAATTAAATATATAAATGACTATATTATTAAATTTAATTTAATTTATTATTTAGATTATTTCGTAGTAATTATTATTATTTATTTTTTATTTAATAAAATATATTTTGGTACTTGGAAATGATCATATTTTATTTAATTATTACCTCTTCATGATTTCTAATACTTTACGTAAGAGGGGTGGGAGAGGGTCATGAAAATCTTATGAATTCTTACATAGGGAGGGGGGGGTCAATGAAGGCGAAAAATCGCCTTACGTAAGTGACGAAAGGCCCCTATGTGAATTATTCACATTTTGTTTGCATAGCTATTTTTTCTACATTATACTTAAGTGATATCAATTTTTTCAAGTTATATGAGTGTAGAATGACATATTTTATGTCAAAATAGTTATTTACGTAAATGACAATGTTATAGATATGAATGAGGTATACTATTTAAGTGTATTCGTATGTTAACAAACTATAATTTTAAGCCGCTCTTATTCACCTTTGTATTTTCAGATCCTGCGCGCAGCCTCTTGATCTTTTAAATTGAATTAAATTAAAATCTTGATTGAATTAAATTATTTGCAATTGATGCCTCTATAAGATGATGCTATTTGGAATATCCTAAAATATGATTAATATGTAAGTATTATAAAATTAATGGAAAAACTGTGAATTGTCATTTCTTTTTCTTTTTTGAAATCATAAATTTCTTCAAATAATGATGCAAATGAAAAAAATAAGAAGTCTGCATAGCATCATTCTATAAAGATACATATTATGAGTAGCTCATAGCCTATAAAACTTGATATCGTAATTTTGAGTGACCAGGAGTCTGCGCGCACGAAAATAGAGGTTCTGGTCAATTATTATCTAAGAGATATTATAGTGAAGGGAACTGTATATTTCTTGTTTCTCAGCTAAAAATCACATTTAAAGCTCTATAGGGATCTTACCCCATTACGGTAAATGTTCTTTGTTTAACAAAAACAGCTTTTTCTGCAGGTTTTGCTTTTCCTTATTCAAAACATTCCAGGTGCATTAGTTTTGTCAAAACTTTTTGAATTTAATTTAACATATTTTTTTTAGCATTATAAAGAAATATGTGCAGTGTAAATGTGCTGTGTATTGATCTAGATCAAATGAAAAATAATTATTTATGAAAAAAGCTACAAGTTACGTAAAAACGCTGTTTTTTATTTACAAAAAATGATCTCATTTTTAATTATGGTTACGTGTATTCAATTTTAATGAGAATGCACACATATTTTCAAAGTGGTATAAAAAGTAAGTAAGAATTTTTCTAAACTATATAAAGAAATCTGTGTGCTCCAGGAACATTGGCAATCTACCTCAATTTGACTAAAAAATCATGAATATTTCGATGTATAAACACACACACATATATATATATGTGTGTGTGTTTATACATCGAAATATTCATATATATGAATATATATATATATATATATATATATATATATATATATATATATATATATATATATATATATATATATATATATATATATATATATATATATATTCATATATATGAATATATATATATATACGGTAAAGTACAAATTCATGATCAAGGGGCAAGTTTAGAAAAAATGGTTAGGATTTCCCTTAAAATAAACCTACTATTATCAATAACTTCAATATAATTTAATAAAAAAAATTTAAATGTGTATCAACTGGTAATATAATTATAAACGAGCATATAATTTACCTGTTCTTCTTTTCTTTAAATTTGAATATTTTACCAAAATATCAAAATTATTAACCAAAGCTATAGTCCATTTATGCCAAAACTCTTCGAACTTTTTTATTATAAAATATAGCTAAAAGACTGCGCCGATCTCGAGATATAAAAGATCAAAAAACTTTTTTTAAAGTAATCTAACCTCAAATAACTCTGAATGTAAATGTCGTTATAATCTAGACTTCTAACAGTCTCGAGAGATAGTAGAAAACTATTTTTCTGGAAATATTATTTTCTTAAGTAATAATGACGTTTTACTCAAGTTATCCAGCGCTAAAAGAAACGATTTTTTTACACAAATATTTTTTTCTCTACAAACGAAAATAATAAAGGCTTGAAAGTTTTACAAAATATTCTTATCCATATTCCTGTGCATGAAGATTACTCTGAACATTCACGGTCAAAATTAAAGTTTTAGTGATCAATGATTTTGTTCTTTTTAAGGAAGGAGGCTTACCTAGGATTACCTAATCACCTCAAATTTTTTCGAAAACTTTTCATTTTATATTTTATACCTTTTAGTGTATAACAGAAAAAAGATAGTAGCTTACTTAAAATTTCGGGTCCGAAGATATAGGTGATTTTATACTCGTTCAAATGCATAGAAAATAAATCGATGATATTATATCAAACACACCAAAAAACTTGAAATACTAAAACTCAAAAATCGAAATATCGCTAAAAAAGACAAAACTAACACCGAAAAAACAACAAATATTTTGTTACAGCCTCCTTCCTTAAAAAGAACAAAATCATTGATCACTAAAACTTTAATTCTGACCGTGAATGTTCAGAGTAATTTTCATCCAAATCCGTCCTCAAACACACATACACACACACATACACACACACACACACAAACACATACACATACACACACACACACGAACACACACACATCCACACACATCCACACACATACACACACACACACTCACACACGCTCGCACGCACGCACATACACACGCACACACACACGCACGCACGCATGCACGCACGCACACACGCACGCACGCACACACACACACATACATACACACACACATACACACACACGCGCACACACAACCATACAGACTTTTTCTAAAAATAGTGTATTTTGGCTCCTAGTGACTCAAAACATGTTTCTAACATGTTCTTAGCAAAACTTTCTTTTACCATCACAAACCTTCCTCTATGAGAAACAAAAAAAATTTATTTTGGCAAAAATGTTCCTTTTGGTATGTAAAATGATCGTCAATTTCTCCAGATTTTTTAAGCCCGTATATTTAAAGTTGTTTTTTTGAGATTTAATTTTGTTAAATAAATGAAGGTTGAAATTTGACTACATGCTCATATTTAGCCTTGATCAACTTTGAACCCAAGGGTTTTAAACAATCTGAAAAAATTCATATTCATTCTACATACCAAAAGGAACATTTTTACCAAAGAAATGTTTTTTTTTTTCAATAAGTTTATAGAGGAAGAATTTTTATGAACTCATAAAAAAATGTTTTTATTTAGGGTTTCAAAGTGGCGTGCTCCCTTTATATGATATAACTTATAACAAGGAACACATAAAATGCACTTACCATGTCAAAATTACTTATGCCTGCTTGTACTATTTTCTATTCCAAACTCTATTTTATAAAAAATTTACTTTTGTATTCTTGAAAAGTATTGCATAAAGTACAGGCTGTAGGTAATGAGGATTTCTCACGAAGAATGATTTTTAATAACAGCAGTGCTAATGCATCTTCAAAGAACTTTTATATAAAGTGTTTAAATATACCTTTGAAGGGAAGTATTATAGAGTACACTCGTATTTTAGTAGATCACGTTTATTCAGCCATCCAGCAAACAACTGATCAGGAATCATAAACTTCACGTTTGCTGAAAATAATGACCAATTATTTATTCTAGCATATGCACAAATAAACAGGCGGCAATAATGGACGATTTTGCAGATGATGACGCAAAGACACGAAAAAGGTTACGGGAATCAGATGACAAAGTTTACGTTTCAGCTAAAAAGATTAAAGCCGTTAAAATGTGTGTACATGATGTTCGAGGATATAAAGTTTATTTCTCAAGACTCTTCCGAGAAATTAAAAGCATACATGGTACTCTTTGCATTAAACTTATTCTCTCTTCTTTCATCTTAATAAACAACACTGGGCAGGAAAAGACTCAGAAGTAATGATGTTGTTGTTGACCAGTAGGATACAGCGTATATCATAAAATTCTTCATAGTATAAACATAATACAAAAGCATTAAGTTGTTATACTTTGCGACAATAAAAGTGTATATGTACACGTAGGTTTGAACGGTCCAAGTAGTAATAGCCAGAATTGTTCGAACCTCGATATTTAAAAATGTAAAACAGCTGCTTCCCCATTTATGATATTGGGTAATACCCTCAAATTTGCAGAAAACTATTAAAATTTGGGTCCAAAATTTCCAAAATTTTTACTTGAGTTAAAAAGAGTATATCTGCTAAGACGTTGCAAAATAACATGCTGGAAGTACGTTATTTTGATAGGGGAAATAATATCTTTACGATTAAATATATCATATGAACATTTATTTTCACTACGGAGGTAATATTTTATCGATCTATATGGCCTTCTTCTTTACAAATTTTATTTTTCGAAATTAATTTTCTGTATTCTCCCTAATACAAAACCGCAGTCAATTCATTGGCACTTAGCTTTATCAAATTAAAGAAACTCTTCCAGTATTAAATATTTTGTTTTAATAAATTATTTTAAAATGCTGTATTGTTAGGCAGCTCCTCGAAAATAAATGAGAATATAAATAAACGGTAGACCAACTATTCATTGCTTTTGAGCAGTATGACTCAATGATAAGATCTAAAATTTTCCACGTCTTAGTATTACTATGGGTCCCAAAAAATTTAGTCAATTTAATCAGAATGTGCCTAGATAACAGTCGGGGAATATTTCGGTCAGGTTTATCTCAATCATTTGAAATCCATAACGGATTAAAACAGGGAGATGCATTGTCAACCCTCTTATTTAACTTAGTTTTAGAGTACGTGGCTAGGGTTGTACAGGAAAGTAAGGAGGGATTTGTAGTAAATGGCTTCCTGGGAATAGGATTATAGGAAAGAACAGAAAAACTATAAGAAAAAATGTGGAAATACTCTTGAAAACAGCAAACGAATTAGATTTAGAAATAAGCGAAGAGAACACCCAGTACATGGTCTATAGAATAGCAGGGTCCAAGAATACTTACAGCGATCTAAAAGTTTCGGGCAAAATTTTCAAAAAGGTAGACAAGTTTAGATAACCTAGGTACGCTAATAGACCACACAAATGAGTCTCATAAAGAAATTAAAAACAGACTGCATTCGGGAAAATGCATGTCTTTATTCAGTAAACAACTTACTAAACGGAACCAACTACTATTATGGAAGACTAAATTAGGAATATATAAAAAGAATTATAATGTCAGTACCCCTATACGGATACGAAACGTGGGCGTTAACTAAACGGGAAGAGAATAGATTTAAAGTGTTTGAGAATAGAGTCCTTAGAACGATGTTCGGGGGTAAAATGGATGAGATTACTATAGAATGGAAAATTTTACATAATCAGGAAACACATGACTTGTACGAAAAACTAAACATCACTATAGTGATTAAGTATGAAATACTAGGATGGGCGGGAAACGTAGCTAGGATGGGAAGTAAAAGAATAGTACTTAGAATACTTATAGAGAGACCGACAGGCGCAAAGTCCCCAGATAGACCAAGACGAAGGTGGGAAGATAATATTAAAATTGACCTACCGGAAATAGGATGCTATGATGAGGATTGGATACAACTGGTAAATGATAAAGATAGATGGAATGACTTAGTGATTGGATGTTATAAGGAGGATTGGATGCAGTTCGCAAACAATAGAGAAATATGGCGTGACTGTGTGAGAATGGCTATGGACTGCACAGCTACGGATAGCTAGTCCCAACAATTAGTTATGGTAGCTATGGTGATGATGCAAGCATGACCGTAGCTGACCTAGAGATTATGTGATAGCTGTGATCACGCAATCTCTGTTGCTGCTAACCATTACTTCTTGGTCAATATAATAATATCTTTTTTTATTAATAGCTTAAGGAGGTTCGGGGGTTTTACAAGAAATCAGAGAACGTATTGAAACTCACATATATCATTATTTAGAGAATCAAGCAGTTCTCTGAATTTCTTTAATACTTCTTACCGATGATATGTTTAAGATATTCCACTCAAAAGTTTGCTCGTTATACATGGGCTCTTATGGAACTTGGCTATTAAAACAGATTGACGTAGGGTACGATGTATGTAATAAAACAAAGAATATAATAACAAACTATGTACGTTTCAAGTAACTCATTTGGAAGCTGTGTGCAAAATTTGAACGTGTATCAACGCATTTAATTCCGAGCATTGGTTACGGTCACGACACTCCCCCTCGGTGACACAGAGCAAGCGAGCTCCTCAATACCCTGAAGCAGCCGAAGAAGACGCAAAGCTGCCATCCCATAGAGCCTCGGATAGGCTGGAGTCGGCTGGCCTTGGCTGGAGTGCGCTGAGTATGTCCTAGTGTCTCCTCTCCTTGCTCCCTTCCTCTCGAACCAACCTGAAAGCTGCTTCTCCCGATACTACAGAGGCCTACAGCATACACGTTAGGAAATATAAAGAGGGGTTAGCCTACAGCAGATACGGAAAACAAATTGGAACTCTCTTACCTGGTTTGGAGAGTTTGATAATGGTATATAAAACACTGATCTCACCTGATAGCTGTAGTGGCAGTTGAAGAGAGCAGCGCAGCAAATTGCTGAGTAAATATAACCTCTTCGAGGTTAACCGCGTCCCACAGCTTCTGCTGCAAGTACGCAGTCCTGGGACTTGCAACTCTCGTCTTAGTGTCCCTTCATTGTCACAGTTGCCCAGGTTCACCTCCTGCTGGATCCCTTGTCGTACTTCCTCGTCCTGGCTTCGAAAACACCGTCTACAAGCAGTCGACTGCGTGCCGTATAGCGTGACGTCACCGCAAGCAGACGCTTCTCTTTCCTCCTCTTTCCTCCTTATCAAACGCATGCGCTGTGACCTCAGCCGGGCTCGGTCGGTACTATCGAAATCCACGTGCAGCGCCGCGGGTACGAAGCGAGAGACGCGCTCACTTGGTACTGAGCCACGCTCGTAGATACCTCGTATTTTACCTACTTCGTTGAGAAAACTCTATAGTAACTTGCTCCGATTTACGAACTTTCGTAGCTTCCACATTTTGATTTTCCCATCGATCTTCTCATTCCGCGTGTGCCAACCAACTTGTATTTTTGAATATTATATAGTATATTGGAGATCTAGAGCCGCGTATGTTTGTCGAGCATCGCGCCGCATGTCTTCCATTCACATTCGTATTTTACCGCCGTATATTCTGTACAATTCGCATCCCTGAATAATAATTTCTTCCCCTCTCAAATATATACCGTTTCCCACCGTACCGCCGTGCTCACCGTAATTAGTTTAGATTTATAAGTAATTCTATCTGTCGATAGAACACATGCAAAATCGTGCTGCGAGTTCGCGCAGCTGGTGCTCAACACATTGTAACATAAATTGAATATACCTCAAGTGTTCATGCTTTTATCCTAAATTCCTATGTTGTACTTTATTTAAAACCTCGTATAAACATAATGTTAAAGCCTGCATGTGCGGCGCAATAATCTTGGCTTATATAGCTAAAATTATTGCCATAGTGTACAGGGCGAAGCTGGGGACACAATTAAAATCGCTGCTGAAAATAAAAAGACAATTTGGAATGCAGATTGACAGATAATTTGTCAGATTCTAGATATTTTTATGGATGAAAGTTGTGATATTGACATAAAAATGTATTTTTAATATATTATTATCCATTTAGATCCAAAATATAATCAGTTCTAAGTTCAAACGTATTTAATATATCTGCAAAATTCCAGCACGTAATATGCTTCCTTGCAAAAGTTATGGTTGACATAAATTTTGGTTTCGTACATATATACATTACACATGCATACATATATACGCATATACATATACATGTACATAGTACAAATATCAATTTTTTTCAAACATGTAGGTATTTCTGACTCAGGAAACTTAAAAACATTGAAATCTATCAAAATCTCTGATCCGAAAATTTTCATCGTTATAAAGTTTTCTCTTTGAGAAGTCAATATTATTATTTTATTCTTTTCATGAATAATTTTACCAAAATGTTTTTACAAAATCTTTGTAATCTTTGCAATTTATTACTAAATGTCAATTAAATAAATTATTTGTATCAACATCATATAACATAAAACTGAATCCGTCAGCAAAGAGATTAAAAATAATGCCTTATATTTAATATAACAAGAATTCATAATGAGCAAAACTCTCGCTAAAATATCTCTTCTCAATGCACCGCAAACTGCACGTAGTCGTGCCTCGCTCTTTTCTGATTACCCCGTCAAGGAGAAATCAGTACCTCGTGCGCCCCAGCCAGACGACGCGCACATAGACATCTCGTCTCATTCTCCCTCAGCTGCAGCGGCAGGAGCATCAACCCCCCGCGTCGCACAAAAGATGATCCACGGCTAAAGAAACGTTTCCCGCGCACTGATCCTTAGCGATGTCAGCTGCTGTTGCTGCGCCTTGGCTGCACAATCCACTGGATGGAAAAGGTCGGAAGCCGGTGGCAAGGATTGCGCAGCGAACTCCCCGCTAAGGATTCACACTACAATCCCTTCGCTAGGCTTGAAAGCAGCAGCAGCAGCTTCGGGGATCATACGTGCGTGAATTCACGCAAGGTTGATGTCTATTTGCCCTAGCAGTACTGCTGCTGTTGTAGCTGCTGCTAGAGTCGTGATCGCGCAAGGGATGCTTGAGGCTGAGAGATGGAGGCGAAGGAAAGAGGGCGAAGGGTTAAATGTGAGGAAAGATGAAGGTGGCGCGCGATAGTGCAGAAGACGGTGAATTACAGTTTTGGCATGGAAAAGTGCTACGGAGTCATTGAAATTGGGTTAACTTATAAGGAAAACTTTAAATAAAGAATTGTGAGTGGTAAATGAATAAAAGTTGTCTTTATATACAGAAAAATTTAAATATCTTGTATAAAATAATCTTCATTATACATTTCCCTAAAATGTATTTTGAAGGAGGAATTTCCGTATAGACCCTCAAAAAAATCGATTTTTCTTTGTTGCCTTAACACATACAAATGGATCTGAAGAGTATATATTTACAGCCTGAAATTCGAAGTCTAAATGACTCTATAATCATTTCACTATGTGCGCCTTAACCAAGTAGAGTGGAGTGCGCGACGTAGAACTGAACTGTCGAAAATGTGAAATGCGATTTTATCGAAATGACTTTTTTTAAATTTACTTGACAGATATCTCGAGTGTTATTACTCGACTAATAAATTTGAAAAAACTGTTTGCATATGTAAAAATATATTTTCCATTGGATGAACCTTTGAAATTCAGAGAATTATAACTTTATAAACATTGTAGTGCAAAATTAAGGCTAATTTTTTTTCAGCATTGTGCAATTCTTTTTGTAAGTGACTTTAAAACATTGTTTAATGCTTTTTCTATTGGAGATAGAAAAAGCTGCATCCGGTGCCAACTTTCATACTATAACTAATTCTTTTGTTTCTTCATTTTTCACTACTTTAGCGGATGCTAGATGTTCCACCGATTGACGATCTCGACGTCGAAACCGCTGCGCATGGTATATATATCCTGTATCATAAATTTGTGTGATTAAGTATATATAAACATTTGCATGATTACAGGCATACATGTTACATAATATAAAAAAACAAAGGAAATATAACCTAAACGTAAGCTTGAATTGCTTAAAAGATTTAGAATACAAAGTAAAAAATAAGATGTGGTTGTATATATATATATATATATATATATATATATATATATATATATATATCTTCGGTAAAAATGTTTCTCTTGGTATGTAGAATGTATGTGAGTTTTTTCAAATTCTTTGGACCCTTAGGTTTAAGGCCCTTAGCCTTAAAGTTCATTAAGGCTAAATATGAGCATGTAGCCATTTTTTACATTTTTTAACAAATTTAAACCTCCATTTCTTCAACAAAATTAAATCTCTTAAAGAAATAGCAACAAAGGATTTCTTAAAAAATTTTCTGAATTTATCTTAAAAAGTGGTTTCAAAACCTTGTAATGCCCCTTTCGATTAATTAAACTCATTTTAAAACTAAAAATCCTGAAGAAAGTGGGTTTGATCACTTAAACCATAATATTTATATAAAAAAATATTGTTAAAAAAATTATTCAAATACCCATTTCGGGAATAAAGTCATATTTAGCTTCAACCAACTTTAAATATAAGACCTTAAAAAATTTAAAAAAAAATTACGACAATGTTGCATGCTAAGAGAAATATTTTTGCCGAAAAACATTTTTCTTTCTTTTTATGTTCTATATTTCCCAGAGAATCATCCATATATACGGAAATATAGTCATATTTAGCTCCGAAAAACTTTAAACCTATGAGCTTAAAAAAATTGTGAACTAGTTCTTCTTTAAATTCTTCTTGCAACTAAGAAAAAACATCTAAAATATACTAAAAGATGAAGTTTCTTTCCGTATTTTATCACAATGAAATATAATTATTTTTACTATTTAATTACATTTTTTACAATAATTCACTCAACTTTCAAGCAATTTTTATCGATTTTATCAGAAAATTCAATCTAACGGCGCTATCAAATTCCACGAACTCAAATAATTTTTAAAAGAAATTCTTTCTAATGCTACCCATTCATTCTTGTCGGTCTTTCAATTTTATTAACACTTGCTCCCCGATCTATTCAAACCCATGTTTATGCTAAGCGAGGAATTTCCACCTCCAACAGTCAGCCGATTTTTATCACTTTAAGGTCGCTAAGTCACAGTGCCTGAAAATTGCGGTTAAAAAAACTTTTATAAAAATTCTCACAATTTCAAGCTTTGCGCGTTTCAAAATTAGATTGTTAAAAGTGACATAAACCGAATATCGTCCGTGCGTACGTTCGTGCGACTCTATGAGAAAGCGGTGTGCGCACCAGGGTGTATCTAACAAAAGTCAACGCAGCCCTTCTACATAATCGCACACACACATATACACTCACACACACACAGTCACATCCAACCCTGGCCTATGAGAATTTCGCAAGTTTAGTTCGTCGATCCGCCCCGTTTCTACGGATGGAAATCCGGGCGGCGCGTCGCGATAAGGGCCAGGAAGCATTCGTCTTTCTGCCACGTGCACTCCACCTCTGCGCGAAATCTGCGCGAGATCTCCCCGGGGCTCGCTCGCTTCTCTCTCTCTCTCTCTCTCTCTCTCTCTCTCTCTCTCTCTCTCTCTCTCTCTCTCTCTCTCTCTCTCTCTCTCTCTCTCTCTCTCTCTCTCTCTCTCTCTCTCTCTCTCTATCTTTCACTCTCTCTCTCACTCCCTGCTCCTCTCATCCATTATACGTTTTTCGTACCTCATTCATCGACTTATTTTTAAAGGGCCGACGGGAGGTCGTTCGATCGTTACTTCTAAACTGTTTTCCCTAGGTGCAGCGGCGCGAACGTTCCAAGCGATGCATTTGAACTCTTGATGGGCGAATTTAAAGAAATAAATTTTTTTTACGTGTGTCGTAGTATGAAAATTTAAAAACATGGTGGTCAAAGTCACCCGAGTGTTCGGGGTGACTTTGAGCCATATGATTAATAATTTATATCTAAGATAAAATAATGGTATATATATTAATTAAAATTGATTTAAGAAATAGTTTTTATGTTAATCACTCGATTATCGAACAGGTTCAGATACACAATATTCAATTTTACAAACTGTGTCTGAGAGGTAAAGAAAGCACGCTCACTAAAAAACAATGAACCTCTGTTCTACACGATATTGGGGGGTCCGAGTTCAAGTGCTTTTCCGGGAAGAAAAGCGTGTCGCTCACACGACAACAACAAGTGGCTGGAAACCGCCTCTAGACTGCATATACAAAAAGGAGCTCAACAGGGCTACAATGAATTTGTAAACCACGAGTAAAGTCAGTCAGAGTCTAAGACTCACGGATTTTCTCGCGATATTCATCTATTTCATTCTTCTTGTTATTTCTCGTTTCAAACACTTTTAATGCGGCCGTAGCCGGTCTCGAGTCCGGATTAGACGCAGAGAGAAAGTGTCGTTCTTAATTAAAACATCCTTATTTCAATCCGCGTTTATTATATGTTATTTCATTTATTTATTTCTAATTTATTTCCGCTCTCGGTTCACGCGCTACCTAACCTAACCTCAGCCTGGATCATCACAGTGGGCTGCTGGTTTCACGGCACCGCGCGTTCACGCTTGCGTGCTATTTGCGCATCGTCGTCGAACTGAACGGTCCTCTCGAGTGCTAAGGTCGCGAGCACATCGCGTAGATGAGACTTGCTCCAAATTTAATTACTATTAATTATACGATAGTTTCCTATCGGAAGTATCTTTTATTATCGCGCCCGCGTGCTACGACTGATTGCACATTTGACGAACACTGATTAGATGTCTAATAAATAAACATGCCTTGTGCAATTTTATACTTACAAGACTCTATTTATTTTACTCCTAAATCTCGCTAACAAAAAGTTGACAGTATATTTTTGGAGAGATAAATTGGTTTTACTAAATTTTTAGTGATTTGTGTTTCTAAGATGTGTGTCGACTTTAAATAGAATTTAATCCTATGATTTCATATAATTTTTATATGATATACATCATTTGATAGTACTATATATTATTATAAAATGATTCTCAAATGCAAACGAAAAGTCAAAATAAAACTGAGAGTACATAATATAATATTCATACCAAATTTAATAGACAATGCCTATAAAATACCGTACCAAAAATACACAATAACTTTCAGTACGTTCAAAAAAAACAAAGAATCCATTAAAACTGAATCATGCAAATTTCAAGAACTTCTAAAAATCGTAAAAATAGACCAGTTCCGCAGAAAAAGCAGCAGCAGCAGTAGTAGCAGCAGCAGCGCGCATAAAAACCATGTGCAGATTAATGGAATTCCAGTTGTTTTCCCCTGTCTTCCTTGATTTTTTTCTCTCCATCGCAAACTACACGCGGAACTTCCTTTGTGTCCCCTCGGCAGGTAGAGCGCGAGCGAGCGAGAAACACCGGGGCTCGCGCAAACTTCTTGCTGTTCGAAAATGCGCATAGCGAAGCGCGCACGTGCGCGCCGCGGTCCGCGAAACTGGCGACAACTGCAGCGGCAGCGCGTACACGCATTATATGCAAATGCGCGATTACGTATATAGTCGCCGTGGCCGTGTAACACACAGAGAGCTATACAGTCCCTTTTCTTTGGTCCTTCTCCACCCACCCCCCGGGCTTGCTGCGTTGCGAAGTTTATATACGCGCGCGCGCGCGTGTGTGTGTGTACGCGCGCAGTTAACGCCGCGCGCGAGTTTCCGTATTTTAATAATTCAAGGCGCGCGGGTTAAAGCAGTGCCGTCGGACGTACGAGCGCGAGGAGAAAGAATTCAGGAGGGGCGACGGACATGTAGCTGGTGGAATAAAAAAAAAGGCGAGAGATGGAAGAAGAGCGCAGGGACGCGGACGATGTATTCACTGTTGCATGGGAAGCCGGGCAGCGAGCCTTCGCGGATTTTCGAAATGCATCGTGATAAATGGCAGTAAGAGAAATTTGCAGGGGAAGAGCATGCAGGAAATGCCAAGTCGACGAATTACCGCTGATTTTCTTGGAATGAAGTTTTTCGTTCGACAATCAAATCAAGAATGACTATTTGATAAATACATGATTTAATCAAAGCAATTAATCGTGAAATATTATGCATGTATATTATTGTTTTCTATAAAAAATTTCTGATATATGCACCTTTATAAATTGACGCATTGGTTATGAATATATACTATAGTTTAAAATTAAACTTTTAGTACATGTTTTAGAATTTAATTATTGCCATGAAAGAAACCTGAGTAGTGTACGGTACAATAAAATGTGGATGTGATGGTAAAGTAATATATTGAATAAAGGAGTATGGCCCATAAATGCTATTTCTAACCTCAAATGTAACAACTCAGTTATCGTATTTTGATATTTTTAATGAATTATGTATAATGAACGATAATTTTAAAGGAAACTTATTTTAACCGACGATAGGTAAAATTTAAATTAATTGTACCCTTATTCATTTAATCCCTATTATTATGGTGTTATTGTATGAAGAAATAACAAATTACTCGTAGATCAAATTCAATTTTTTGTCTTTATCTTGATTTAAAATTAATGTTAATGTTTATCAAAAAACATAACGTCGATTAAATACCGTTTAAATTAAAATTACCGTTTATTATAAATTTAAATAATTTATTATAATTATATTTTTTAATAAATCTAAATAATTAATTATAATTTAAATTTTTTAATAAATTTAATTAATTTATTATAATTTAAATTTTTTAATAAATTTAAATAGTTTATAATAATTTTAATTTCTTAATTATTCATTAAAAACTGAGTTGTCACCTTTGGACTCGTATAACAGCCGTTACGAACCCTCCTCCTTTGATAATTTAAAATTTGTTGTTATTTATATTATAAAATTTAATAAAGAAGTCATTAAAAATTAAATCCTCGGTGATTATTTTTAAAGTTGTTTCTTATGCTTAATAAGATCAAATAGATTTTAAAATTATCTTTTTTTATTCAGAACGTGACTTTTGCAGAATAACAAGAAAGCTTTATATTTTTATCTCAAAAGCAATTTACTAAATAATGAAAATCGCAGCACGCGCTATTCACTGCAAAACACAGCACTCTAGACAGCTAATTTCGCATCAAACAGCCATTAAAAACTTGCGTGCTAGCTTGCGCACCTACTCTATATATGTACCTCTCTCTTTCTCTCTCTCTCTCTCTCTCTCTTTCTCATGAAATCCGGAGATAAATTTATAAAAATTCAGCTGCACAGTACGAGCCCCGCATGTACATGTTTGCATTAGAGGAATGTGTATGCAAAGCGCGGGAGGTTGGGTACAGTAGAGAAGAGGCGGCAAGTTGGTGAAGAATGAAACAGGGGCGGAGAAGTTAACTTGGAAACGGAGAAAGAGAGGAGAGCCAGAGAGAGTAAATCTTGAAATAACGTATACAAAGGCGCACCGGGGGCTTTTATTTGCGCATAACACGCGCCGACGGAGACGAATGGCACTGCCGTGAGCTCGACGGATAATAATTCGTCGTCCCTCTCCGCTTCGCCGATGAGTTATGGATTTCCTTTTATCCATCGTATAAACTGTCACCTCTTTCGCGTAATGTTTTATCAAAAATGTAACGACTCTGCGCGTCACTGGCCCAAGTTCATGAGAGCAGCCCGCTATGATGTGAGAAAAATGACGCTACACGCCTATTCCCACTGAAACTTTTTTCTTTCGCGTAGAGAAACAAACGCTGATGAACTTACTTTGTCATCGTAACCCTGGAAACGAGATAACTTTCTTTTCCTCACTTACATTCTAATATTATATAACAATTAATATGTATATTTGATTGATCCAATTTTGTATGAATTGTAATTAAAGAATAATATAAACAGTCAAATAAAAGACAGCCTCTAATACAAAAATTTGTATTGCCAAAGTGATCGAGCAAAATCTATATTATCATTTAAAGCGTGATTGATGTTAAATTAAAAGAAAAGCTACCTGACAAGAAGGTAAAGTTTTATGAAAATCTATCTATCTATATTAAATAAATAAATAGGAGTAGAAATAGGACTAGTCATGTAAAACATACGTTCTGAAACCATACATTATTAAAATATATTTTCTATACCTAAAATAATATTATGAATCATGAGAATTCATATATGCACTCTGAAAACTTAATTTTACAGTAATTCCATTAGTATTTGAAATGTTTGATAATTTGATTTAAAACACAGTTATTGGAAATTCTTAACTTTTCATATATGAGAATTATTGAGGTAGATATTTTTTTAATTTTGAGTGATGCATTTTCAAACAAGATTCCGTTGTTAATAAAAATTGGATTAAAACTTTATTATAAACTTTTAAAAGTAGGTAAGTTCATGAAAATATTGGCGCTAGAGATTCCTAATTGTGCTCTTGTCGTAATCTGATAAAGCACCTTCTATCATCATTCACTTCCCTGACGTTTACTTTCTTGCCGCGTAAAATTACATTTTGAACATAGAAAGTCAGTTTTTCATCTTACTAGTTTACGGATTAAAAGTTAAACTATAACGAAACTAAATTATGTTACACTAAAATGAAATATAAATATAGTAATTTAAAGTTTTAATCGGAAAATGATCATGTAATTGAACCATTTTTAAAAATATTTTCTAGACCTTTTGAGATAGTTTATTTAGTATTTCTATTTACTTCACTAGTATATGTAAAATACTACGTTAATCCATTTTTTAGAAAAAAGTATAAGAAAAATTTTTGTTGTAAATGATGCCAAAATTCTCCTATACCTCAATTATTCCATCGTTTCTGATTGGTTCATCCAAGAAGATGTACCTATTTGGATCTTTTGAGATATTACAACAAACTTAATTTTTATTTTTCGACTTCAAAATTTTTCCTAATATCAGACTCTTAAACAAGTCCTGTGGTGAACTTTGAGCTTATACCATTACTATTGTATAACAAACAACGTTGCAGCGTCGGTAATCGAGTTTTGTGCACCGAGCCGTGCACTTCGAGTGTTTCGAATTCGGAAGTTTATTTTGAGTCGAGTTTAAGATGTGTTTCCGTGCGTTTGCGTTTTTAATTCTAAGTCCGAGACAAGTGCAGTCGTGCATTTTGCATCCTTGTATTAAAGATAATTTAATTAAATATACGCAGAGCTTAGCACTATTTGCAATTTAAGTCTCTTTAATTCAATTATACTCCGTGTTTATTTTGTTTCCTTATTTTACATTATTATTTAAAAGATTCAGTCTAATTTATTTCGTATTTATTTTTAGTAAATAATAGCTTTTATCGCGGGCAATAATTGATAGCAGTAGCTACAACCTAAAAAGTATAATTGCTCATGTTAATTAGTCCAATTTCTCAATTCATCCTCAACCAGGATTCATTTTCAAGTAATCTGTTAATTGATCCAGATTGGTACATGTCGTATGAACCCAAATAGAAACATAATTTGCAACAATAATTATTTCTCGTGGGTTGACGTGGAATCTTCCAATTATAATTTACAGGGGATATAGCTGCGTTAGAATACGAAAAGGATGTTATATATAACAATAGATTAATAAATTTGAATTTATTTTATACAATAGCTTTTTAATGTTTAGTAGTTTGATAAGCTGATCTTTTCACTCAATCATTGGTATTAATTATACTCAAAATTAGAGAATAAAAATCCAATGTGTCATTGTCTGCGTCATAGAGCTTTATTTTTCTTCAATTTAATTTAATATTTCTATAATTAATCAATACCTATGTATCTACAATTCAAGTAATTCTATCATCAATTCATTGCTTACGTATCATATATTTTAAGTAGATATTAAAATTGTAACTAAATATCTCCGTTACAACAATTACACAGTGAAACCGTAAATCTCGATTACCTGCCAAGACCCAATTAGCGAACATTAACAAAGTACACACCAATGCTTCCATTCAAACAGCGAAACAACCGTCTCGTCTTAAACTCCACAGAAAGTCAGCCATCACGCTACCGTCGAAATATAATTGCTCACTTGTTTTTTCCTTCGCTCTCGCACCCTTTCGATAAATGATGTAGCACCTCGACCTACATGATTTAGCTGGCGCTACGGCAATAATCTTTCATCACGCGCTTGGAAAAGCTTTTCCCGTGCTCCCTCGGCGTTTGCTGCGCGTCATTCGTTCGCACACTTTCCTTTTCGCCCAGTTCGCGCGCAGCTCTTGTGTATTATTCAGGCTTGATGTATCGCGCGTCGACTATTTCGCGTGAAATACTCGCAGTGTGATCGGCCGCGCCACCTTCGCTGCTGCTATAGGGAGGGCGTATATACGTGATAGAGCTCTGGGCTGATAATGTATTGGTGGGTAGTTACTATTTCTTTTTCTTCTTATTCATGGCTACACTCTGCGAGATCGCGTAATTTCCTTTTTGCTTTTAGGTTATTCTGTAAGAGGCGGGAGAAAAGATTTGCATTCGAGCTGCGTATTGTGCCTTAATGTTTTATGGTATGATTCGATAG
Source organism: Gastracanthus pulcherrimus (assembly GCA_949152435.1). NCBI lineage: Eukaryota > Metazoa > Arthropoda > Insecta > Hymenoptera > Pteromalidae > Gastracanthus > Gastracanthus pulcherrimus. Next base: position 32,178,279 of record OX424575.1, read on the forward strand.
ATTTAGTAAGAATTTTATAGTGTTAAGATGTGATATTTGGTACTTCAGTGGGCTGTTCAGTTATTAGTGGTAAGAAATTTTCTTATAACATTATCTTGTACGCTATATCATTTAGGGATATAAAACTTAATTATGCTTAATTTAATGAAAATTACAATGAACAATTGTGCATAGATATCTACTTCAGTCCATTATTACATTGTTTGACATACTAATGCTATTCGGATTTCCAATGCTTTGATATCAATTCGAATAATATCAGTATTAATAGTACCAGCTTTATTAACTTAATTATGTTACTTTATCAAATAATCAACAATATGAATGCAGATCATTTATCACTGTCATTAAATCAGAAGTTATAACTTTTATATTTATAGTAATTTTTTATTTTACTGAAAAAAATTATAAACTACAAAAATTATAATATTTAAAATTAGTTATGTCTATAAATTTTATAAATTATATTATACGTATCTGTAAAAGTCATGAAAATAGAAAATATCAAGTTACTACGTATGACATTACCGGCACTTAGACTACAAACTATACATTTATGATAAAATTACAGACACATATTATTATAGTCCTTGTTTCCAAGATATACCTGCAAGAAATGTTTTTATAGTAAAATTAATAAGTGTATAATTCGTTGACAATAATTGATAATTTTACGAAAATTTAAAATGTCAAATTTACAACTGCAATTACATTTTGCAATAATGCACTAGCTTTTAAAATTCATAACCCTCCTACGCAGTAATTTATTTTCTGATATTTGGATTTGTTCGAATAGAAATCTGCACCCTCATGTGATACAATAATCTGTAATCTCCTAAATTGAAGCTGTTTTATATAGTTAGCTTTCATATGAGAGATTAAAGATGATTGTTAGATGAAGGATTTTTATTTGGCGATACAAAAATCTAACGTGCATGTTGAACCAGTATACTTGTCTTAGTGTGCAGGAAGATTACTAGAAATTTCCAGTAACAATTAATAAATTCAAAATAGCAAATTGAATTTCAATCAGAAGAGCAAAGAAGCCTATGTAACAAAATCAACCAATCCTGGATTATCCAGCGATCGATTAGTTGAATTTCAAATTGAAGGCAAAGTATCGCCGATAGATAGAAAGTGGGTGTGCAGCAGTAGAAGAGAATCTGCAAAGCGTTTGGCGCCTTCGACGGCTTCACGATGAAACTTGTATCGGTCTTAAGAGCTTACCGTGGGAGGCGCGAAACTTTTAATGGGCTCGAAGCTCCGGCTCGTCGGTCTATAACCAAGTCAGCCTTCCATACACCCTTTCCATCTTCGCCAGACAATGTCCGATAATGTCGGCACGTCTGCAGTCACTCCCGGGCTCCTGGAATTTCGCGTAATATCGCGCGCGCTCTCTGCGCTATTATCGTCGCACTTAACTGTCCCGAGATGCTCGACACTTTTGATAATTGCCACATTCACTTTGTTAATTATGAGTCGCTGATGGAGTTGAGTCTACTACCAAGTTGTAACTTTCAAAAGGATCAATGGAACTGTACGCAAGTTGTTATGTGCTACTGATATTTACTTTTCGAGAACAGCATTAAAATCCATTCTATATTTCAAAATTTAATAAATTATATATTTTAATAATTTTATTCATAAATTTTAATAATTTTAGTTATAATTAAACTCTCTCTTTCTCTTTTTATGTTAATAATTGATTATTAAGTTTTTGATTTTTAAATAGAATTATTACATAGGAGTAATCGTGGAAAATATTGTTTTCAACTGAAGCATGATGATTACTTTTCAAAAAAAATCAAAAGCAAATCTGTACAGAGTAGCTAGAAATCAGTAACAAGTAAATATTTTTAAACGTGATTATCGAATTCTAATAATCAGTTAACATACTTCTAGGATATGATTCTATATAGGTATATCATAAAATAAACAAGATTATTCAATTTGATAAAATCAAAGGATAAATAAATTAGCAGCGTGAATTTCCGATACATCGAGAAGCAGCAGATCATATTGCGGTAACTATATAGGTGGAAGCAGCAGACAATGTCCAGCTACATAGAGAAACTCGACCCATAACTCGATGTCAAAGGGCTATCCCTAAAGGACGCCCGAGACCAGTCAAAGGTGGTAGATAACTAACTATAAGACAACCAAAATGTCACTACTAACAGGCTTAAATTCAATTTATTAGACAAAGCCGAGAAACCGACTTATTAAATAGAATAATTATACATTTCATCTATATATACCACGACCAGTGTTGGGCGGTACTTAAAAGTTTTTGTACTTCAAGTACAGTACTTGAAAAAAAAATTAAGTACAAAAGTACTTAAGTATTGTCGAACAAGTACCGAGTACTTAAAAATTACTTAAGTACTATTTAAATACTTCAAGTACTTTTATTAAGTACTCGGTACTTAATTATATTACTTAAACAGTTTTGTACTTAAGTCCCGTTTTTCAAGTGTTATACTTGTACTAATTTTTAAAGTATTAAGTACCAATTTGCCCAATACTGACCATGACAAAGAAGGATGTGTAGAAACTGCATATATTTGCCAAATCTTCGTAATTTTGGAGTATTTTTTATTTCATCTACATTAATTTTACAGTTTTCTTTCTGTATATTCAGGGAAAATTAAAATACATTTAAGTTCAATTGTAAATGTGTTATAAAATTTCGTAGTGTAAAAAAAGTTGTTCAAAATGGGGCAAAGTCTGGCACGTTTTACGCAACCTTCTTTTAAACTATTAACTGTTTAATTTACTTTTCATAATAGACAATGATGGTGACAATCGTGATAGAAAATTATACATATATTTTATTGTTTATTTATGAAGAAGTATTAATCATTTTACAAGTTCTATAAAAAGGGAACTCCTGGAATTATATCTCAATGGGCATCCGCGGTGCGTTGCGTTGCGCACGCGAGTCTATCAAGAACGATGCACCCGAGACTTGAGGCGACTACACCTTCGCATTTATGTAAGTACGCTCATATTATTTGTGGTCATCGCGGCGTTATTTTGTTTTATATATTGAGTAATTTTATTCTATGTTTTGTATAGCAACTACCACGATTTTCGGACACATGTTGTTAAAGCTACGTGCTGCCTGTACATGAGTGACCATTTCCCATTCGGGGTAAGAATGATTATTTTGTAAATTCACCTTTTCGATCAAATCGCGTTTCATTTGTGCATTTCTTATTCAGCGGTCGGAGTCTGGGACAAATTAAGGGGTAACACCACTCTAGTGGCCCGAAAAAATGCCTAGTTTGTACGATTTTTTACAAGAGTAGGAAAGAAGGGATCAAATTTCTTTTTTGAGGGTTTACTATACATATATTGAGGTACCAAAATATATTTATTTTTAAATACAAAATGGCGGCTATACATCGAATCTCGTGAGAAGCCTCTTTCTCAAACCTCTAAACGGGAGAACACTTTTCTCGGAAAGTATGAGACCTGGAACAAAAAACCAAAGAAATTCTTAATCTATATAACGTTAACTTTGGAAGTACGTAGGGTTTTCTTTTATTTCAATTTTTGTAGAAATGGCGCACTTCTGAAAAAAAGTCGATTTTTCTCGAAAAAAAGACGATGTAAATTGTTTATAAAAAAAGAATTTGCATTCAATCGAAAACGGCTACGTACTTCTTTAGAGAATCTATTTGTGAAGCTACAGTAAAAATTTCAATCCAATCCATGCAATAGTTTACGAGTAATCTGTTCTCCCAGTTTGAAAAAGGCTTCTCACGAGATTCGCTGTATAGCCGCCATTTTGTATTTAAATGTAAAAAAAATATATTTTTGTTCCTTAATATATGTATAGTAAACCCTCAAAAAAGAAATTTGATCCCTTCTTTCCTACTCTTGTAAAAAATCGTACAAATTAGGCATTTTGTCGGGCCGCTAGAGTGGTGTTACCCCTTAACGCAAATCATTGACTTTGGTGAGTTTGGCTCATCGAAAGAAAAAGGACGACGAATCCCAGCGAGCGTTGACAACCATTACGGCGGCCGCGTGTCCAGACAGTACCGTCCGTTTCTACTGGGAATACGTGCAGATGTGTTCTTTGTTGATCACCGAATAAATTAACAAATTGTGATCATTGTATACGACAGTATTTTTATATTAACATTTAGTGAGCACCGGGTGAATTGTATTCATTTATAAATATTCAAACTTTTCTTCAAGTTCGACGCATTTTTGTAGATCAAAGACGACGTCAGTCTATTGGATTCTTAAATAAATAAATATATTTGAACCTATACATATTGGCTGGTTTATTTTAAACTTGCTAATTATTCCCGAACAAAACAGGAAAATATGGTAGGAGAGAAATTAACACAACACAATTTATTTGTGTACTCGAGTTTAATAAAAATTTGGCGATTAATCCCGCAACATGTACTGTCCAGAGGGTACATTGAAAACTGACTCTCAGAATCGCAATCAATAACTATAAACGCTTCGCAACGGGATTTACTTGTTTTACAAGGGGTCGAATTTATTTATTCTAATGATATAATTACAATTATTACAATAGCATATAGCGCCTGGGTTTTCTATGAGATCTAATAACATTCAATGTATCACGTATTATAAATAATTTCTTACGAACTTCTGTCCATAACAATTATACTATATATAAATATGTAGTAAAACATTAGAGCAGGAATATCACAATTCAGTGACAGTTGCTAATTAAATAATATTGAATAAGCTGTGAAAACTGTTGACTACTGCGATGCTATTCATCGTTTTATCAGTTGGCACAATTAAATTCCATGCCCCCGTTTAATCATAGCTAAAATAATTATTCAAATGCAGTGTCAGCTATTTATATTTCATGAGCAGCGCCATTCGACAGGCGGAAATTAAAGCTGTCCGCGTTGCAATTAGCTTAAAAAGTCCAGCTCGAAATAAGCTCATAAGCTGTGGACGATTCTAATAAAAAAGCAGGTGTGAAAGAAAGATAGAGAGAGCAAGAGAGAGCGGGTCCTCGACTCATTATGTAAATACATGGCGCGAGACGGAAATTCTGATGCTAGAAAGTGCGAATCGCACGACAATAGCGTCGGAACGCCGAGGCGAGTGAAAGCACACAGCAGGAAGTCCGCGAGCTTTCATCCACGAATGCAAAAGTGCAGTCTGAAGGCGGATGTGCAGCAGCTTTCCCTGAATTCGTCGCGGCAGATGCACGACAAAATGGCAAAGCGACAATGACAAGGAGACTCGTACCTTTAAAACGTTGAGATTCCATCGAGTTCGAGAGAGATTGTAAAAATGATTTCATTGTTGTGCAAATATATTTCATGCAATTTATTAAATACATGTATTACACAAACCCGTCTTCTTGAAGAAAAAAAGTAAGTTAAGTATTTTTTAGAATAGTAATAGTAAAATTGTTGTAAAACGTATGAGAAATAAAAATAGTATCTAGGAAACCAATAGAAATTTCATGATTTGTTGATATTTTTTGGCTACCAAATTTGTTTCTTAAATATGTAATAAATAGGTGCACTATATGAAATATAGTATGTTGCATACCAATCAAATCATTTTTCCGTCTCCTTTTGAAAGCAATGGAGTTTCTACCTTAAGTAGAATCCGAAAAGTGATTTACACTTATCTCCAGTGAAGTTCGATATATATGTATAAATTGATGTCGAACCCTGTCATGTATAGTCTCGAGAGAAAAAGCCACCAGGAAAAGAGAAAAAAACAGATAGAGAAGTAGATGCGTATAAAAAGAAGCTCGCGATAACTGTGCGCCTGCTTCTGCTTAATTGCCCTCTGTCCTTAGGCGAGCAAGTAAATTTTTATGGAAATTTACGTCCTTGGCGAAATTGACTTCTGCCTTTGCCCCTTCTTTATTTTTGTTTTCATTTCCATCGTATTTTTCTTTATTTTTGTTCAAAACGTCTGGTTATTTTAAGTACAAAGGAAAGAAATTGCGCCAAGTGCTGTCGATAATGAGACTTTTAATTAAAGACAAACGGAAATGACAAATGTCAGCTGAAAATTAAATAGTAGATAACAAAAGAAATGCCTAATATAGACGACAAGAAAATTATTTCAAATAAAGAAGAAGTTTATAAATCGACAAAAATACGTTTCATCTAAAATGTAAAATAGGATTAAATTTTATACGGTTTTCCCAAAAGTGTTACAAAATAAAACTATTATAGGTTCAAAGGTTTCCTACGTGATAATTTTCACCTTTGTAATTATAGATATAGTAAGAAGATTAAAAATTATATACAGTTACACTGGATATCATAATCTGCCCACGTAGCTTCACAAGTTTCATGCTTTTGATCAAAGGAAGTTTAATTACACAGTACAACTTATTAATCCCAATATGAGGAGAAAAAAAGATTACAAAATCTTGAATACGAAATTGTATAAAGTCAGTGAATTATCACATCTTTTAACATGAACATTTATTTATGGGTCACTATTAACTAGTTAAACAAAGAGTGATTCTCATGTGAAAAATGTAATTTACTTTTTGAATAATGGCGAATCGTCAAATACTCTCGTCTTCGAAGAAAGAAAAGAAGTAATCAGGAAAAAGAATGAGGGTAGCAAAGCAGCGCGTATGCAGATGCGTATATTTTATGTTCCCGGCATTACTTTGTCAAGTATCTCACTCTTTCTTTTTTCTCGTTTGTTACATACACCCTACGACATCGTTATCGGTATATCGAGCTTCTTTATTTATTACGTAATAAATAACGTTCTCCCGTTTAATTAGTATCGTCGGATTTTGTCCAACTCTCTTTCTCCCTCATCCTCTTCCTCTCCATCCTCTCTACTTCTTTCTTACAGTCTCTCGCCATATTTATATTTTATGATCTTGTCTTGTAATATTTAAGCTGATTCTACGTGATACATTTGTAATGAATAATACATCGCAGTAGCACTTAATATGAAAATATTAATCATTTGTAACTTCTTTTTATAGTTATTATTTTATCTGGATATCAACAAATTAATAAAAAACCGCTATCAATTCATTGACACTTAACTTCATCAAATTAAATAAATTCTTCCAATGTGAGTTTATTTTTTCTAATACATTAATTTTAAATTGCTATATTTATTTTTAATTAATAGCTCAAAAAGGTGGTTTTTATCATTGATTGTTTGTCAAACAATAAATTACAAAAAATTATAAGCTTATGATCATAAATTGCATTATTGATTTCAAAATATCGTAAAATAAAAAATAGTTATAAAACAAAGACGAATCGATGTATCTTTAAGTTGTTTTCTCATTTCGTATCATCATCAAAAAACAAATAGAAATTTGTTTGTTTAATAAAAAATTACTGCGACATTCTCGACATATAAGCAATCAAAATTAAAAACCGCTGCCAATTAATTGGCACTTCGCTTCCTCAAATGTTATAAATTGTTCCACATGAAATTATTTATTCTATTTAATTGTGTAGTAAAGATCAATATTATTTTCTAAAAATTACACTAGATAGATTATAATATTTTTAACATACAAAAAAACAGAAAAACTAAAACTCAAAAATGGAAAAATCGAAAAATAGCTAAAACAACACTATACTAATAATATAAAAAATAATACATTAATATTTTTATATAGTTCCGCTATTACTATACGAAATAGTAATGTTTACTGGACCATTTCTCTCCGCGTAGCACGTATTTATTATTCTAAAAATTATTTAGGAGATAGAAAAGAGCCTATCCAAAATTTATGGTTGTAAAATATAGGTTATTTTATGCTCTTTTAATGAATTTACAAAAATCGAAAAATCGAAAAATCGTTATACAAACAAAAGCAAGTCGATAAATCTTGAAATTTATTTTGAATTTAGAATCTTCATTTTAAAACGAAAAAAATTACACCTGATTGGTAAAAGATGAATGCACAGCTTTCGAGATATAAGCGTTCAAAAAACAATTTCAAATACCGCATAACCTCAATATCTCATAAAATAAATTATTTCATGATCTGAAAAAACATACAGATAATGAGATAGTAAAAACTACCTTTTTGTAAAGTTTTAGATAAAATGCTGCCGATTTACTTATTAGTTATATATATATATATATTAGTTATCGTCTGAGAAAGAAATTCGATCCCTTTTACAAAATTATTTTTTTCTCGATGAAAGAAAAAGGTCAAGAATCAAAAATTTTAGTGTACATTTTTCTCCATATTCCTAATCATCTCAATTTTTTTTTAATTTTCTTTTATATATTTCCGAGATATAACCGTTTAGACAAAAAATTACGTTATCGTGTATAATAAAAGAAGAGAGATAGCTTATAGAAAAATCTTCGTCGGAGAAAATAGGTAATTTTATGCTCTTTCAAATGCATTTACACTGAAGCGATCATATTATTTCTAAAATGCCAAAATAATTTACCTTATCGATTTCAGAATGGTTGCATTCAAAATTTCTTTTCAATTCAGAATCTTCATTAAAAAATGAAAAAAATGAGCCCCGGTTAACAAAAAATGACGGTGCCCTTCTCGAGATATAAACGATCAAAAAAGATTTGTAATAAAACGTAACTCAAAATATAAAGGTCGTTAAGAACTGGGCAAAGAAAGAACCCGCGAGATAGTAAAATGCTACCTTTCTGAAAAACACACGCACGCACGCTCGCCCGCACGCACTCACACACACCCACTCGCACACACACATACATACATACACACGCACGCACACATACGCGCACACACGCACACGGACGCACATACACAAACACACATATACACACGCGCATATATATCCATACAGACATTTTCTAAAAATAGTATATTTTGATTCGTAATGTCTCAAAACATGTTTCTATAATGATTTTAGATAACTTTCTTTTATCATCACAAAGCTTCCTCTATGAGGAAGCAATAATGATGTCTACAATATTTTTTATATCATACAATTTCAATTAATTTTCAAGTTTTCTCTTTGTTCTTATAAATATCTGTCATTTTTATCGATACCTATCAATGTTCAGTCAGCTATGCTCCTCCATTTTTTTATCATTTAAAAACTTATAAAATCATACAGTAACTCGTTAAGAAGTAATTATTATTAAAAACTACTATTTCATCAACTTACTATATGATACTATATATTATCATTTTTTTTAATTAAAATATGGAGTGTCACTTATCCTAGTCAACTTAACATAAAATTTCATATACAAATACATTGATACAAAATAATATAGAAATAATTGAAAATATAATGATGGTTTGTAATTTATCAGTCTATTTAAATTTGGTTTGCTAGAATTGTAATAAAGAATATAGAATAATTACAATGTACAAAATCGAGAAAACTAAAGTATTTACTTCAAATTTTTTTACCTATCTAATTTGCGTATGTTTAAATAGAGGTCTATAAAGGCGTATATTTTAATACTAAAATTAACATTGAAAGAATAATATAACCACAATAGCAGTCTTGTTGAGCGAAAACTATAAATTGTTTCTGGGAAATCGGACGTATGAAGAATATTTTATGTGCCTTCAGATGACACTGAATTTAATCCTGAGACGAAATTAGCAAAACGAGAAACTTAAATAATTTGTTTAAACAATTCATTTAAAGAAACTATTATACGTAATTACAGTTTTAGCAATACCGTAAACTCATGCGCAAACTGCTTAAAATGTATTCGATTCTCACTTAGAATTACCCAGTTCCGGTCATACACAAAAACATTAAATTTGACACCAGATACGAAATGTAGGCATTCGAAAACCTGTATATATACCGTCCTATTCAATTTGCCTTTGATTTATACGAAATAAGCCTGGAACCAACATTGGGATAACCCAACTTGGTATCCATACTTCCAATTTTTAGGAAAATCACTTTAAAATTTCCACCCAACGGAACAATGCCATCGTTGTTTGTATCCATCAGTCGCGGCGACTTCCGTCTATCTGTCGCACCTTGGTATCTGGCCTCCTTGAGAATCCACCACCCTCCTTCCCTTCGCACCAGCTCCTCTGAATCCTGCCGCTCGCTCGGTCCTTGTCGGGTCCACTTCATCTCCCCCCCCCCTTCTCTCTCTCTCTCTCGCAGTGCAACAGCAGCTTCATCCTCCGGGGATTCGCGCATAAGACTCGGGCGGGCTTTCGCCGCGAGAGCTCGGTAAATTGCTTCTTATCTCGATGCTCGCGGCTCTGAACTCGCTGCTCTTACGCTCGGCAGTTTAAGTCAGTGATGCTTTTCAGAGTGACTGCTGGAGAAAAAAATGAGAAAGAGAAAGAGAGAGAGAGAGAGTAAGAGAGATAAATAGGATTTTTTAAAACGATCAAGCTCGCGCGCTTCTCAGATTTCTTGATTCGATAGCTGACGAATAAGTTCCAGCGCTGTGACAACCGCGAACGCACGCTCGCGACGACGTGGACACTTGATTCATCTGTGTAATTATGAGGCGTGTATTAGTACTGCTTTCTTCGTTTGTGCTTCTGTGTGCGGGCACAAGCGCAGTGACTGTACACGGTGACTGCGTTTTGAGGATTTATGAGGGCGCGTGAGCGCGCTCCACTTTTTCGAACTTGCATTCGTTTTTTGAGCTGTGCTTTGCCATTAAAGACGAAATAGTGCTGATAAGAGGAGTACTGGTGATTTATTTGCGCTAAATGATTAAGCTTTCTAATTTATTCTGTTTTGTCGAGTCAGGTAATGAATTATTTTGTATAGTCAAGTACAAAAGAGTTTTGCTTGTTTAATTTCAAATTTCATTTTAACAATATTATATTTATGGGGTCTATTCAGCTTGACTTAATGTAGGACTATGGTGAAAAGACAAACTATTTTTATTGTTCAGTCTTATGATCTAATATTTTAACGGCTTATATAGGATGATATTAATAGGTTTTATATCAATTTTTAGCTCAAGATATCGATTTTTTTTTTAGAAAAAGCTCTGAAAACAATTGAGTCACTTCCTTGATTGGTCATTAAAATAAACTATTGACAGAATTTCAAAAATCGTCTTCTACTTTCTCAAAACAATTTAGTTTTTATTTGACTTATGAAAATGCCTAAAAAATAACGTTTTGTGATAATGATCGATGAATAAAATGAGATAAGAAGAAAAAAAATTTTAATGTAGTCAACAGTTTATATATATATATATATATATATATATATATATATATATATATATATATATATATATATATATATATATATACTAAGGTATATTTTCTGAAAGTTTCAAAAAGATTCATAAAAACCTTATACACAAGCTACTTTTTAAAATTATAAAAATTAGTTGCGATAAAACCCCGTTTAAAGATTCAATTTTATATATTATCTATTGTAAATTGTTTTACTTAAATGCGCATAACTTTGTTAAAACATTAAGTTTTGATATCTGATAGGTTTAAAATATTCTTACAATTACAAAGATTAAATAAATTAAATAAAAATATTTTGATATTTTATCCAAAATACACCAGAGTCCTACACCTTAATCCACTAAAATCCATGGCGAACCTAGCCGCGTTATAACCAAACTACGAAAAAAAATTGAATTTTGCAGGTGTTTGTTGAATTCTCATAAAATTTTATTTCTGGTGGTTTTCGAGGATGCTGTACAAGATGCTGAGGTCAGACATCGCTGTTTCAGCATATGTGGGGATTATGTGAGAGTTGATGAATATTCTATGAAATTTAACTCTTTTAAATTACATGATTTTCCATCAATTTTCAGTCTGCATCTTCAGTTGTTAATAACTTTGCAGCAGAATAATATTTTTATACTAGACTGAGCTTATATTATAGGTATTTATATCTTCTTTCTTTACCTTTTGACTCAATTTTTCTAGCATAAAAAGTTGCAGAAGTTCTGTGCGAAGAGGTACATTTCTCTTTAAAAAAACGCATATTTAATTGAAGTAAAATACCTCATATCTCGAGAACAAGGGCCCATTGGACAAGATTACGTGTGCTAGGCTTCACTTTTAGGTACCAGAAACCACCTCCTAAAGTTTGGTCAAAAATTGTTTCTCAGAGGTGGTGAACTGTCCTTGTAAGTTGTTCTGATATACTTTCAGTAGCAGATATAAATACTATCAACACGGGATAATGCGGAACCACCGTGGGTAATGAAGGAAAATATTTTACATCGGTCAAGTTAACTCTGTTATTGAATATTCTTTTAATTGCGCATTATTGGTATATTTTTCACTTCATAAATATTATAGACTAACTATAACGTTGATATAAAATTTTTTCTCGTACTCTCAAAAAGAATTATCGGCAATTATTTCCATATTTCCAGTACGTTCAAGTACGTGGAAAAATATTTTATTCAAACATAATTATTATTCCATATCAAGTACAAAATACTGCAATAATGTACCTCTTAATATAGTTTACATTCAGTTTTTAATGGTTTTAAATTTATTTTAAATCATATAAATTCCATATAATAATCTCAGTAGAATTATATATTTAATCTGTTTAATAAATTATAAAAAAAGAACATTTTTTCTCTAAATTAGGATGTTATTGTCCCCATGAGCTAATAAAAAACAATAGTCCTTCTGATCAATATTTTACATAATAGCTCAAGGAGACCAATAGCTTCCTGATTTAAATGAGAATTCACACCGAGTATTAGAGTTACTTTTCCTCATAGAAAATATTTCTTTACATTATAGTACATTTTCTTGCATTTTTAATATACTTTTCTCTGTTTCTTACATAAAATGATACGACTATATAAGAATATACACAAATATACGAAATTGTAGGGAAATATATAGAACTGTAACTTTTAGTTGAATTTAAGACATTTGAGAAAAAGTGCTACTAATTATTTAACAAAGTTTGCCTTAGAACTATACTTAATAAGATATTAAATTCTGAAGTGAATTTTTCAAATAGATTCTTTAAAATAAAAATAATGCTTTTGTGCATAGTTGCCCAGCTACGGCGTCCATTATCCGATACGGTGACTTATGAGGGTATACGTTTAGATGAATAAGGGAAGTTCTTTATACACAAAACAAAAATATTATAATAGTTTCTAAATAATATTATAAAATCTATTTGAAATAAATCATTATGACGTACAATGTGTCTAAATTCGCAGCCAACTCGTAACCATACGGTAACACTACAATTTTTAACAAATACACATCATACAAAAATTTATCCCTGAAAAATATACAGAAAAATTGACGTTCCACTTAGTCACGTCAGGTCGCATACTCGTATTCCTCCCGCGCGTCGCGCCAGCCGGAAACAGGCAGCCCGAATAAGTATCAGATGTCCAGGACGATCAAACCTCGCGCTACACCAGGCAGTCAGTTTCAAACAGCCCAACGCCGATGGCCGCGTTTTCTCAGTGGTGCGATATCTCGCGGGTGGGGGCGGTAAACTCGTTTTCCGCGCGCGCGCGCGTGTCCTCGGCCGTAAAGAACGTCTCCCTCGAGTCCACGGGCGCGCGTGTGCGACTATGTGCTCGTATACTCCCTCGCTCTCTGTCACGTGTCGCAGGGCACGCGCGACACATCGGCCGTCGTCGGCGTCGTTGTCGTCTCCCGGCGGACAAAACAATTTTCGAAAGGTCAGTCTGCTGGAAAAAGGGCCGGAGGTGCAATATCAGCGAGCGTCCGCGTAGAGTGTGAAAGTGCAACGGGATATAAATCGCGCCTCTCGCGCGCGAACTTATGGCGCCGCTCGAGAGCTTTTGATTTTGATGTCGGGTCTGCTTTGTATCAAGTTTTTGCTTTCCAGTATGATTTTTTTTGTAGGGAATACAATTTAGTTGCTTAAAGTTAGGAGCATGGACATTTTTGGAAAGTAATTGAAAAAAACCAAACATTTATTTTAGGCATCTATTAGTTATGTCTTGAAGTATTTTATTTATTTATTTATTTAATTATATATTTATTTATTTATTCATTTATTTATCTATTTATTTATTTATTTATTTATTTATTTATTTATTTATATATTTATTTATTTATTTATTTATTTATTAATAATTTATTTATGTAGTAATTTATTTATTTATTAATAATTTATTTATTTAGTAATTTATTTATTTATTAATAATTTATTTATTTAGTAATTTATTTATTTATTAATAATTTATTTATTTATTTATTTATTAATAATTTATTTATTTATTATTAATTTATTTATTTATTAATAATTTATTTATTTATTTATTAATAATTTATTTATTTATTTAATAATAATTTATTTATTTATTAATAATTTATTTATTTATTTATTAATAATTTATTTATTCATTTATTAATAATTTTTTTATTTATTTATTAATAATTTATTTATTTATTTATTAATAATTTATTTATTTATTTATTAATAATTTATTTATTTTTATTCTACAAGGATTGCCGACCTTTAACCATTGATTAGCCTAATCAACAATTACAACATTACACCTTGATCGAGATTGAGTTTGATCGATGCCACTGGTAAGTTCGGATCAAAAACGGATATTTTACACCGACAAAATTGACGGGGAATGGCCTCGTCTTAGAAAGCAAATATTTTACCATCTGAATCTTGACAACTCCATAAGTATAAAAAAATGTGTTTTTTTTTTAAACAAATTAGAATTAGAGGCACTGCGAACTTGTAAACTCCATTTGTGACAGAAAACTTTATTGCTGTATATCTTCATTTAAAACAGAGTTCGGAAAGTATTCGACCGTAGAATATTTTATGATTCTTTTCTGTGTGGTAACAAGGTAATATTAAATTCAACCCTGTACACAATGTATTAAGTCCATATTTTCCATTAAAAAAGTACCCAATAAATACTTTTTTAAATCGAAAATATGGACTTAATACGTTATCTACAATTTTTATAACTTAATATTTCGTTGTTTTTTCTTGAAATTGACACCGCATAGTAAAGTATCTATGAATATTTTACGGTCCAAACTTGCCGAACTCTGATTTAAAATATGATTATAATATTTTTAGTATAAAAACTTTGTATAAGGACTTGATATTACAGTAAACAATGTAGATACGACAGTTTTAATTCTAGAAATAGATTATAAAAAATACCGATAAGCAAAATTATAGCTACAATACTTCTTTAAGAAAATATTTTCTCTCACATTATATCTTCAAAATATTGATTGCCATAGGCTTTAAATTTGTCCTTCAGTTCTAGATAGATTTTTAGGAGATTTAATCATTCTATTGTCTAGAAGAGGAGCATTTGGCTCGTGGTGATCAGTAAATTAACTTCTTCAAATCTACAATATTTCTATTTGTATAATTCCCGCGCAGCAAATAATTAACAACAACTAAGCAGGGAAATAACTAGCTTTATCCAAGTATGAGCATACTTGTAATATAATGTTAATTATGTTGTTCAAAATTACTATCGTTCGAATATATAATTATTCTCTAAAATGAAACATTTAAAAATGAGTCACAACTTTAATGAAAATTCTACTGATTAAGCGGTGAATATTCACTAATTTGCAGTAATAAAGTTATTAATCCCTGCTGAGTTAGTGAATTTTATCACTTATACACTAGCAGTGGCCGACTTTTTACTGTTTCATATTTAGAGAATATAATATTTATCTGCAAAGAAATGAAATAAAACAATTTTTATAGCTCGTAGATGTACCCTTTTATTAATATTTCCCTGTAATGATTCCAAAATGTTTATTCTCAATACAGTAATCTTATAGTTACGATACTCTTAATTAAAAATAAAACAACATACACTCACACATTCCCTAGCAAAATCACAAAAAGCTACTCTAAAAGTCAGTCATTACGGAGAGTCCGCAGTCGCAAATTAGGCGCATGGGTAAAACGAGCGCAAAATTCGGCTGTTCACAGCCGTTGCGCCGCACTCGTTGGTTTCGAAAGAGAGAGAGAGAGAGAGAGAGAGAGAGAGAGAGAGAGAGAGAGAGTCGCTGCTGCCCTATGTGCGCAGGTAAATTGCCGCGTGTTTAACTATCGACCCAGGAGAGAGAAATAGTTGGAAAGTTCGCGCGAGAGCGAGCGAGAGAGAGACTAAACTGCACTTGCTGCTACTGCTGTTTCTGTTCTGCCGCTGCCTGTTCTCTCTCCGCTCTTTCCCTCGGCAGCGTCTCCCGCGTGTGCGTAGCTCGCAGCAGCAGCAGCAGCAGCGGCAGCACTGCGGTCCGCCGTCTGTTGAAGTTTGCGCTACGCTAAGCTAACTACTGATCTAATTAGTTGCTGTAATTAGTATTATCAGCGACGTTATAACTTTCGCTCCTTCCCCTCGTCTTGCGTGATATTCCTGTTTGCCTTGGCTTGTTGGAGCGGAATACCGCGGATGTACTCTTGATTTTCGCGGCTTTTCTTTTTATTCGTGCATTCTTTGATGGTAGCTGGAGATGAAAATCCGGTGGTACGGAGGGAATTTTCAATTTAGGTGTTTTGAAAGTTTCTACACTCCTTGAATGAGGATCTATTGTGTTATTATGACGTGAAAGAAGTGCCTACGGCATTAGCCATTCCATTATTATATCTTGGATGTTTTGAAAATAGCTGTGTTTCATACATAATTATTGTCGATCTTATTATTGAACTTATTTAAGTTAAAGAGAAGAATTTGGAAGAAATTTAATGAATGACTTTAAATATATACAAAGTATTTTAAATATCTTTTGTAACTTTTGTCACAAATATGCAAGGTCTAAGTCGTGATAAGCTTGTTGAAGAAGCCATCGGTAATTTAATTTAAGCACTTCCAGTCGCGATGTCTTCGCCGATACTTCAGCAGTTTGGCATCAAGGTGGTTCTATCATTAGAATCAACGTAAAAAATAAAAATGTTTAGAATAATTTTTTTAAGTGTTACAATTTCAGAAACGTTATATTATGAAAAAATGGGTGCTTTAAGTGCCAAAAAAAATGTTTCATGTAAATTTTGATATTGCAAAATTAGATATCGCGTAAATTAGAGAATAATTTGACAAATGATCCGAATATTTTGCTTCCAAAAGCCGTGTGTTTTGTAAAAAAAAGTTTTGCGAAAAACATGATAGAAACATGTTTTGAGACATTAAGAGTCAAAATACACTATTGTTAGAAAAAGTCTCTGTGTGTGTGTGCGTGCGTGCGTGCGTGCGAACGTATTTGTGTGCGTGTTTGTGTGTGTGTGTGGGTGTGTGTATGTGTTTGTGTGTGTGTGGGTGTGATAGGGCTGTGTCGACTTTTGTTCGATAGACCCTGGTGCGCATACCGCTTTCTCGTAGATACGTAAGCACATACACGCCGTCGATATTCTGCTTATGTCACTTTTAATGATCTAATTTTGAAATGCGTGAAGCTTGAAATTGTGCGAATTTTCATGAAAGTTTTTTATCCGCAATTTGCAGGCACTGTGACTTAGCGACCTAAAAGCAATAACAATCGGCTGACTGTTGGAGGTGGAAATTCCTTGCTTAGCATAAACATAGGTTTGAATAGTTCAGGGAGCAAGTGTTAATAAAATGGAAAGACCGACAAGAATAAATAGGTAGCATTAGAAAGAATTTCTTTTAAAAATTATTTGAGTTAGTAGAATTTGATAGCGCCGTTGCATTGAACTTTCTGATAAAATCGATAAAAATTTCTTGAAAGTTGGGTGAATTATTGTAAGAATTGTAATTAAATAGTAAAAATAATTATATTTCATTGTGATAAAATACGGAAAGAAATTTCATCTTTTAGTATATTTTAGACGTTATTGCAAAAAGAATTTAAAGAAGTACTAGTTCACGAGAACGTAAATATATTAACTTGTGACTTATCCTTTCTCAGTCCTGATGCAGTGGATTGTAAATAATGGACCAGTCATTTAAGACATGACAGTCCCATCATGTCATGTCACAAACATACCATGTGTGTGTGTGTGCGTGTACATGTGCGTGTGTGTGTGTGTGTGTGTGTGTGTGTGAAATTTAAGAAGGAAAATTTGTTTTAAAAATTGAAATGATTAGGAATATGGAGGAGAATAATTTGTAAAATTTTTGAGGCTTCATCTTTTTCTTCTGAAGAGAAAAAAATCCTTTTGTAAAAAAAAAATCGATTATTAGTCAACTACGAATACTGGAGTAAATCGGCAGCATTTGATCTGAAACTTTCCGATACAGTAGCTTTTTACTATCTCTTGAACGAGTTCTTTGACCAGATCACAACGACCTTTATATTTCAAGATATTTGACGTTATGTATTACGTTATTATTACGTTTATGTATTTAAAATTTTTTTTATTTTAAGATTTTCTGATATCGATAAGGTAAATTATCTTTGTACGTTATGGAGCCTCTCGGCATAGCAAGTGTCTCTTAGTTATTTTTTCATACCTTTCTATTATTATACCTTATCACATCCCGTATTTATCCAGGGTTATGCCTGTGGATGGGGAAAATTTATATCAAGATGAAATCCGCTCTGGGATGTTCAGTGTATTTGGCATGTTCGAATTAGATGTTATATCAAGGGTAGCATCCCCTTTGTTTATATTTATAGATAATTTAATAAGCTTTCACATGAATACCTTCAACTTACTTTTTCCATGACCTACATAAAAGAAAACACCCAATTTTGGAGAGACACACCTTCTTTCTCCATTTTTTCCTATTTTTTAATGTTTTACGAGCGTTTAAAAATGTAAAAAGTTTACAAAACTATTAATAGTATCAAAATATGATAAAAAATCAGACCTTTTTGAGCTATTAATTAGAAAGAGATATAGCAATTTAAAATTGATTTATTAGAACACACAATTTCGTATTGGAACAATTAATTTAGTTTGAGAATGCTTAGTGCCAATGAATTGGCAGTAGTGTTTTATTTATATCTTCTAAAAATATAAGGCATAGTGCGTTTCTTACACATAAGAATTATACACGTAATTATTGTGCACAATATAGCATTGGTCAAGTATATCTATATATATAATTTGACCAATGCTAAATTGTGTAGAATAATTAAGTGTATAATTCTTATGTGTAAGAAACGCGCTATGCCAAATATAATACGTCTATTTAAAATGTTCAAATGACAGAAAAGCATGATGTTTATAACATAAAATAGCTTTTCAGATATATTTCTTATACCTTACGTTATTCTTGGTAATTGAATTAGTTTTAACCTTTCATATTATTACTTTAAAATATATCAAAATGTTTTTTGGTTTTTATAGCTTTTATTTATTAAGTACTAATAGTTTCAAAGGTTTGAATAGATGTTTCCGTTACAGTAAAGGTGCACTGTGAAAACGGACACTGAGAAAAAACGGGCAGTATGAAAAAAACAGATTTGGGCACTTTTAAAAGAAGGCCGCGATGCTTTTCTGTACTTTGTGGGGCAGTTATGCTAGGTTGGGTGCTTCCGTCCGATTGGCGGATTAGGTAGCTTAGTTCGTTCACAGTGCACGTTTCGTTTGCTCCCATTTTTCACAGTGCTCAAACTTTACTGTATCATTATTGGCATCCTACATTTTTGTCAAACAAGTATCTTAATTTGGCAGCTTTGACAGTATTTAATAAAATTTTCTACGTCTCTTTTTATGCCTTTCAAGCAAAATTGCTCTCGAATGCGTTTACATATATCTGCCCCTATGACCTCCCATTGTAGACTCATATGCTTCTTTTATAATATCATTTTGTTTATTTTTAGGGGGTATTTGAATTTGCTTCACTCATATGATTATTTTATAATATCTTTTTGTTTATTTCTAGGGGGTATTTTAATTTGACTGGAACAAATTTTCTCGGATCTATTTTTCAATAGGTAACCATGATAGTTTATCTAGTCCATCATCTATTCGCGATATGCTAGCTGTATTTACATTTCCCTCGCTCATAATATTTTTTAATTTTTAAATGCTAGAAATATATTATTACAGTTTATTATATAAATGATTTTTTCTTTAATAACCAAACTAATGATTATGGACGTGGGAAGTTGAGATACAATAACTTCACTGATTTTAGGATCCATTTCTTTCATAGAATCGAGATTAATAAGCTCGGCCTTCAGGATTTGAACACCTATTGGGCTTGAAATTCTTCAATCAGCTGATATAAAATGAATAATGTTATCTTCTCTAGCCATTAGTTGATATCTTGAATACATTATGTGGACTACAGGAATATTTAAGACTTCAAAACACTTATCATCCGACTCGTCATCAGATTCGCATGAGTCATAATCCAAAATCATTTTATATGATGCATTTCTTCAGCTTTAAAGTGTTTAATAGGAGGTTTATTGTCTTCGCTGTCAGTGGGCGCTCTGTTTAGAATTGACCGATCTAAATTTTCTCTCGTTATCCAATCTTGATAACTTAATCTTTGAAATTTCTCAACATTCTCAAATTTCTCAAATTTCTCCTCGTCAATCAAACTATCCGGGAAATCTTTGTTTGGCCATTCTGAAACGTCTGCCCAATCAAGTTTCTGGCGACTTGGCCCACGAAAGCCGAGTTTCTGTTCGCTTGATCAACACCCTTAGCTACTGGAGTTTCAGTTCTTACCCCAGATACAGCACCGGTTGAGTTTCTGATCGCTTGGCCGGCGTCATCCGAGTTTCTGGTGGCTTGACCAGTGTCGGTTGTATTCCAAATTTTAGGCATGAAATCTTTGTTTCGCCATTCTGAACATGTCCCAATCGAAGATCTGTTCGCTTGACCCACGTCAGCCGAGTTTCTGGTGGCTTGATCAGTTGTGACACTATTGGTCACAAATGTGGTCTTAGTCCCTAGGATTATTGCAGCATTGGCACAGTCTCTGTGACCTCTCCCGCGTTAGTAGAGTTGCCATTCCCTCGCTCAATGTCGGCTGCAACCAAGGCCAAACTGTCCAATTCTTTGCTTCTTGCAAAATCCTCAGTTACCGTGCCAATCGGTCTGGCATCGGCAGTAGCCTCGCCTTCAACTCTATCGGCCGTTAGACTAGTCAGGGATCTAAAATATTGATTTATGACAGATGTAGCTCTCAGTAATGCTGCTTCAATTATTATATCACTATCTGAGCTCTCATACTCAGTATTATCATTATCATTAGCTTTCTCCTGAGGACTACTCACCTATCTGACGTTCATTACTGGGTTCCTAGATAATGCATCAGCATTCATATTAATTATTCCTGGTTTATACCGTACACGATACTTACTCGTTCTTCTCATATTCATTGAACAAAATAAATATTTGCCCATAGAAATAAGGTCGGAGATACTCAACCGAAAAAACTATAGCTAATAATTATTTTTCAATAGTTCAATAATTTATGTCAGCCAAATTTAAAGTTCGAGAGGTAAAAGACACGGATAAGTCTGAATCGTATTCTTCTCCTGACTCAGCACTCCACCGATAGCAAAATTAGAAGAATCTATTGTGACAATGAAAGGTTTTTTAAAATCTGAATACTGTGAAATTGGATGTGAACACAACAATTTTTTTAACGAGTCGAAAGCTAATTGCTTTATTTCTATCCATTTGAAATGTATAACTTTTTATAATAAATCATTTATAGGTTATACTAATTTAGCAAAATTGTCAATGAATTTACGACAGTAACCAGCCAAGAGTTTTTGGTTTAGGAAAATGATCTACCGTTTTACCTTTATTGTGGTCGGGTTTTACTCCTGTATTTGAAATTACGTGACCAAAATAAGAAAATTTATTTTTTTAATATATTACATTTATCCGGTTACAACTTAATACTAGCGGGTTTTAATCTACTTAGAAGGTTACCAAATTTTATTGCGTTATCAGTTAGGGATCTTGCATAAAGTACTATGTCGTCCATATACATAAAATGCTCAATTCCTTGCAGTCCCAATAATATTAAGTACATGGTTCGTTGAAATCGTGATGGTGAATTACGTAAACCAAATGGTAAGCGATTAAATTCGTAATGCCCAAACTGAGTAGAAAAGGCAGTTTTTGGCGCAACT
The DNA here is from genome assembly GCA_949152435.1 of Gastracanthus pulcherrimus. NCBI lineage: Eukaryota > Metazoa > Arthropoda > Insecta > Hymenoptera > Pteromalidae > Gastracanthus > Gastracanthus pulcherrimus. The sequence continues at coordinate 32,200,243 of OX424575.1, forward strand.
TCAGGATCCATACATATTTAATTGAACCCGGAAGCTAAATCGAAAGTAGAAAAATATTTGGCACTTCCTAATTGATCCAGGATGTCAGTAATATTTGGTAAAAGATAACTGTCTGCAACAGTGATATTATTTAAAGCTCTATAATCTCTTGCCATTCTATATCGTTTATTACCTTGGGCATCCGGTTTCTTTGCCACTGTTATCAAGGGAGAAGTAGAGGATTCGATTATGTCATTTTCTAACATTTCCTAACCTGGTCGTACCTGATCACATAACTTTTTATACTTTTAAGCTTAGGGTTTGAAATATTTTTTCTATGTTTTTTTAACAATTTTCGATAATTTAACCATTTGATCACAAACAAAAATTATTTAATCGGCTGCTTTGACGTGAAATGTCTCATATATATATATATATATATATATATATATATATATATATATATATATATATATATATATATATATATATATATATATATATATATATACGTCAACATATTAAAAAGCAATAGATTTGTCATTTATATTTTTCACCCCAGTATTAAATAGAATAAATAATTTCATATTGGAACATTACATTTAATCGTACTAGTTTTTTCGTTCTAGACGGTATTTTTATATTTTGGTATCTGGAAAGATTATTTTATTCTATAAAAATGAAAGTACAGCATTTCTTCCATTCAGAATTCTATACCCAAAATGCCATCTTATTTAATAGGGAAATTCGCAAAAACAGTATGAAATTTACAAGGCAATCCTTCGAGTACGATTTTCTCCATTGTTTGAATTAATCCAGCCACTATTCCGATTAAGTCACAAGTTTATATAAAATCAATACTTTCGTCAGGCCTTATTTTATTAGATTTAAGAATATTTATTTCAGAACCGGCATCTAGTAGAAATAATTCGTTATTATTATTGAGATGAGAGCTCTCCAGTGCGACAGAAATAGAAGTTTCTTTAGGATTTATTGAGAGTACTGGAACCTTCTTAGCTGTTTGATTAGGCGTTAATGTTCGCGTCATTCAATGTCACACCTTTTCATTGAACGCGTCGGTAGTTTAAAGAATTCCTGGAATATGGTTTTTTAGCATTATTATCTTTACGTTTTTACAATAATCGTAAGTATGTGCGTGATTTTTACAATAATTACAAAACATATTACTTGAATTTGAACTATCTCTCGCAATGTGTCCTGGTTTACAACAATTAAAAAATACTTTTAATTTTTGTCGATTTTCAGGTTCTGGTTTGTTGACTTCTATTAGCCGATATATCAAAATCTAATAATTTTGGTTCTCTTAAACCTGAGATACAATTTTTGACAGCGTGTCTTATAGTACCTTGAATCGTACCGTTACATATGTCTTTTTGATGAGTTTCTTTTATGATATCGATAATCTTTTTTATAATTTGAGACACTCGTAAGTCATATTCAGAAACGGTTTCTTTCGATTTTTTGTAAGATTGAAAAGTTCGGTTTATAATTATGGTAAGGTTGTGAAAAATTAAGCAGATTTTAGATCTTCTAATAATTCGTCTAACGTTCTGAATCGTTTATAATTTATATACTCACTACTCTGGTAGACATCTAAGCTAGTTTCTAGCCAGATACGAGGGTAGTTCAATAAGTCTTTAGAATGACCAACAGATGGCGCGCGAATCGCTCCAAATCATCTGTTTTCAGTCAGCACCACTCCCGACTAGATATATGGTGCAGTCACAGTCCACATCTTCTGAGTTTACGTGTTTTTATAACCAATTGAAAAAAAAAAAATTGCTTGTTAAGAAAAATGGAAAAAAACGAGTTCAGAGCGGTAATTAAACATTTTCATTTAAAGGGTTTAACTCCATATGAGATAAAAAATGAATTGGACTCAGTTCATGGCACATCTGCCCCTGCCTTAGCAACGGTTTATAACTGGGTAAATGAATTTAAGCGTGGTCGTACATCAATAAGTGACGAACCACGTTCAGGAAGGCCCGTAGAAGCAACTACTCCCGAAATCATCAATAAAATCCACGATATGGTGTTGAAGGATAGAAGATTAAAAGTGCGTGAGTTAGCTGAGGCCACAAGGATATCTATAGGTGCAGTTGTTTCAATTCTACATGAAAAATTTGGCATGAAAAAGCTATCGGCAAGATGGGTGCCGCGTTTGCTCTCAGCTGAGAATAAACGCAATAGAGTGGTTGCCTCTGAGGCTCTTTTGGCGCGCATAAGTCGGAATCCTGAGGAATTTTTTCGTCGATTTGTGACTGTGGATGAAACATGGATACACCACTACACTCCTGAGACAAAGGAACAATCCAAACAGTGGATTTCCACAGGCGAACCAGCTCCAAAGAAGGCAAAGACCGTAAAGTCAGCTGGTAAGGTTATGGCTACATTTTTTTGGGATGCACGTGGAATTATACTTATTGACTACTTGGAAAAGGGTAAAACAATTACTGGTGAGTATTATGCATCTTATTAGAGCAGCTGAAAGAAGAAATTTAAAAAAAAGACCACATTTGGCGAGAAAAAAATTCTCTTTCATCACGACAACGCCCGAGTTCACACATGCTTCGTTTCAATGGCTAAAATTGAAGAACTAAAATTCGAATTGGTCGAACACCCACCGTATTCACCAGATTTAGCCCCCAGTGACTTTTTCTTATTTACAAACTTGAAAAAATGGCTCGGTGGACAGAGATTTACGGACAACGAAGACGTCATTGCCTCTGTAAGTGCTTATTTTGAGGAACTTCCGAAAACGCACTTTTCTGAAGGATTAAAAAATCTTAAAAAGCGATTGACCAAGTGTATAGAGCTCCAAGGAGATTATGTTGAAAAATAAAAAAAAAAAACCCAAAAAAATTGTTTTTATACTTTATTCTAAAGACTTATTGAACTACCCTCGTATTAGCTAGATTTTCTAAATCTGCTTTATTTCTGGTTAAGGAATTAGCTAGAAATTAGTTAAAGACGACATGCTTTTTAGCTAATTTCTAGCTAGATTCTGTTTAATATTCTAGTTAATATAAAGTTGATAAAATAAGTAATTTATATATTAATTAATGCTCGAAATAATAACAGATTTATAAAAATCGAAGTAATAGGCACTTCTAATTCTCATATTACATGAGTATTTTAGTAAATTAATGTTTAAAATATATCTTCAATCTCTAGTAGTATTAGAGATTAGGTTATTTGTTTATATAATGACGCGAGCATTTAAAAAGTATTATTTACACAAAAAGTATCAAAGGCCCGAGTAAAATTGAAGTGTCTTTATTAAAGAAATGTATGTTATTAATAATGTAAAACATGTAGTCATATAATTATTGTTACTTTAAGAGATAACACCACTCTAGCGGCCCGAAAAAATGCCTAATTTGTACGATTTTTTACAAGAGTAGGAAAGAAGGGATCAAATTTATTTTTTGAGGGTTTACTATACATATATTGAGGTACAAAAATATATTTTTTTTTACATTTAAATACAAAATGGCGACTATACAGCGAATCTCGTGAGAAGCCTTTTTCCCAAACCTCCAAACGGGAGAACACTTTTTTCGGAAAGTATGAGACCTGGAACAAAAAACCAAAGAAATTCTTAATCTATATAACGTTAACTTTGGAAGTACGTAGGGTTTTTTTATTTCAATTTTTGTAGAATTGGCGCACTTCTGAAAAAAAGTCGATTTTTCTCGAAAAAAAACGATGTAAATTGTTTATAAAAAAAAAATTTGCATTCAATCGAAAAACGGCTACCTACTTCTTTAAGGAATCTATTTGTGAAGCTACAGTAAAAATTTCAATCCAATCCATGCAATGAAAAAGGCTTCTCACGAGATTCGCTGTATAGCCGCCATTTTGTATTTAAATGTAAAAAAATATATTTTTGTACCTCAACACATGTATAGTAAACCCTCAAAAAATAAATTTGATCCCCTCTTTCCTACTCTTGTAAAAAATCGTACAAATTAGGCATTTTGTCGGGCCGCTAGAGTGGTGTTACCCCTTAAGAACAATAGTACAAACAGAATAATGTAAGTTTTGAAGAATTTTTGGAGAAACTATAATTAGTATTTGTAGTTTTACAATAACTTGTTTAGCAAAATTTTATTTTCTGTATAAATCACAAAAATTTTGTTGACTAAGATATGATTGATTAATCTTAGAAAGGGAAATAATTATAGTTATCAAAAACTTTTTGCATTGCATATGCATATACTAAAAGACATATATATGTCTATATGATCGTAAGTTGTTATTTGTTAATAAAAATGTTTATATTGGCGACGTACTATATTCAACATTCAATAAAGTATAATAATATATATTTTTAAAAAATAGAAATTGTAGAAACAAAATATAAATAGGTCAGATTTGCAGAGAAAATACGTACATGCTTAAAGCATACTCTTAAGAATATTCTAGCCAGATATTAGCTGTAATTTCAATTATTGGTAGCTTAGTAATCTGGCAAATAATTAATAAGCTAACAAGATACTCTAGCTAACTTTCTTTATATAAATACTATAATGTATTATATCTCAATATATGACAAAAAATCTGTTATCAACGGTCACCAACGGTGGCTACATCATATCCGTAGAACTTGACTATGACAACTTAAAAGTACAAAGTTTATTTTCCAAAAAATAACTATTTAACATATATGTTATGAGTATCAGTATTACAAAGAATTACTTTATAAGTTAACGTTAGAATAGCGCAGAATTTTAAGTTGTCATAGTCAAGTTAAAAAATATAGTTATTATTACTAAATTTAATACAATATCTGTCCTATTGAAATCTCATTTCGGAATCTGTGAATAAAGTCTCTCCCCATAAAGCAATTTGAATTCTCTGGGAACCATTATTATTAATGGCAAGCTTTATTACTTGATATTTATTACACCTCCCACCTCCCTCGCAGCTTTGATTAATTCTACGTATCCAGTTACATTTCTGAAATTACAAGTTTAATAAGATACTACCAAAAATACAGTAAAAAATAATCTAATGACTTTATATGTACATATATATAATCAATCATTCATTCTCAAGGGAGCCCCCCCCCCCCGGTCCAAAATTAGGTTAACTTTTACGAATGATGCCACGGCTTAAAAGTTAGGTAAACTGATGTAATTTTTAATACAGAGTGGTGTTTTTTGAAAATCAAGATGACTGCCTCACTATGGCGGCCGCAATCCGCAAGATTCATCAGATAATTTGATAATATCGTTAAGTAAGACGCAAAATACGTATTCTGCTACTCATAATCGACTTCTCAGGAATTTTCAGATGTAATATGAAAACCATAACGTTAAACATTCTGCTCTAAGCGCATCATTATTTCTCGAATTGCCTCTAGAATAATTATTTGGGAGTTTTCGATGACCTCTGTATGTCCGGTACCCCCATGGCAGAGGTTGGAAGGGGATTGGAAACAGAAATAAAGTTTTTACTCGTGAGGATTCCGACGCCTCCGTCAAAGAGGAAAACGGCCAAGAGGGGTCTTTCGGAGAACGCCCCGAAAAAGGCAAAATCCTCGGGAAGCTTCGTCACCTGAAGAGCTGCAAGTGGTGGAAATTCATGTCTGAGGAAAAGATAGACATCGCCTTAATCCAAGAACCATGGCTCGTAAGAGACAACATTCCAGGGTTAAGGACGAAAAATAACAACCTTTTTTACACCCAGACAATTAGACAAAGAGAGCGTGTATTGTAGCAAAAAGGTCATTGCATCTCACTTTACTTTCACAGCACAGCACAAACGACTTGACCGTGGTATGCGAACAGAGAGACAGCCCCTCACTGCTTCTAGCATCAGCATACATGCCATACGAAGAGAAAGAACCACCACCACAAGCACTCCGAAAGCTGGTACAAGATGCCAAGGCAAATAATAAGCAACTGCTGATAGGAGGTGATGCCAACGTCCACCATATCCAGTGGGGAAGTAAAGACATCAACGAAAGAGGTGAGGTGAGGTGAGTCAATCTTAGATTTTATAATATCCACAAACCGTATAACATGCGATAGGGGTGATGTACCTACGTTTGTAAATAGGGTGATGGAAGAGGTAATAGACCTAATTTTGGCCACAAATATTAGCGATATTATAGTAGAGAACTGGAGGGTTTCCCTTAAAAACTTCTATTCAGATTATAGGAGAATACTTCTCACAATAAACCCAAGCATAATTTACCCAAGGGTAAACCCAAGCAAAACCGAACTAGATACGTTCACAAGAAAGTATAAGATACCAAGATTCGCACTGCCGATGTTGGAGGGTCGAACAATCGAACTCTCTAAGGAGGCAAACTACCTTGGAATCATCCTAGACTCCAAACTCTAGAGATAAAACGTGGAAGAACGAATGAAAAAAGGAATAAATGTATATTATACATGTAAGAAGCTTTTTTGAAAAAGATGGAGCTTACAACCATATATTATACATTGGATGTATATAGCAGTAGTAAGACCCATTGTCACATACGGAGCCTTAGGAAAGTGGAAGGTCATAGATAAGGATGTTAACAAGAAAAATCTCACAAAAGTGCAAAGGCTGGCAACGCTGGGTACTACGGGAGCAATATAGGGCACACCACAAGCGGCTTTGGAGGCAATGCTAAGCCTACAACCGCTGGACTTGTTCATAAAAGGACTGACTGCAAAAGGAGCTCATAGACTAAGAGACTCCGAACTGTGTAAGCAGACCAATTATGGACACACATTGATACTAAAAGAAATGACAATGCTAAGCAACAACAAAACATCCACTCTGTTGATAAAACAGATGGATTACATGATTACACAGCTGAACTTCGAAGAGAATATTGAAATTAATATTCATACGAGCGAAGAATGGTATCACAACTTTATAATAAAACAGGACGAGATAACAATCTACACAGACTGCTCAAAAACAGTAATGGGAACAGGAGCAGGAATCTACTCAGAAAAGCTGAACTTAGAGGAGTCCTACAGACTTAAGAATGACCGCAACGTTCTGCAAGCAGAAATCCTTGCAATAGAGAGAACAGACAGAGCTCTACAGATAAATGACCGAGCCATAGGTGACGTCACAATCTACACAGACAGTCAGGCTGCTCTCAAAACCTTGGTATTAAAGACGATAAGATCAAAGGCAGTGATGAGTTATTACGAAGTGCTGGGGCCTTATTCTAGAGTGATAAACAGCGAAGTCAGCTATAAACATTTTTTCACAGATTTGGATAAAAAGAATGTCCAAGTCAATGTTTTTAGTATTGATCTTAAATACAAAGCATAATGTGTTTGAGCACCATTATTTAGAACCATGAATTGCAGTAATAGTCAAATATATACACGTTTTATTAACAAAAATTACTTTCGAAAATAATTATACTTGTAAGCGTTGTATTGTATTATTGATATCTTTATATTTACAAAATAAAAATTTAGAAGTTAGTTAATTAATTAACAAATAATTACTAATTACATCATTAATAATTCTTAATTAACTATAAAATGTTTTCAGTTAAAAGATTAATTATTGATTTAATTATTAGTAATTAATTATTAATTAATTGACATCGACATTTTTATTTTGTATACAGATTCGAAGTCTACCAATCGTACCTTTTAAAAAAAAAACCAAAGTAAAAAACTTGTTTTAAATAAAAAGAACTTACTTTGTTTCAATCGATGAGAGTACATTGTAATTCATTGTGGTAGACTTGAAATATTTACGAATATTTTTTTGAAAATGTACTATGAATAATCTTTCTAAAATAAGTAAAAAATAAATGAATAATTTTATTTTGTGCTCACTTATACGAAAAAAATACGTATAAATAAATATAATATATAAAATCAATGCAAAATAATGACGATTCACAAATACGTTGTTTTGCTTTTTATTGATAATCGCTCCAAAAGAAATTGGTTTTCAGTAAAATTAAGAAATATGATTAAAGCTAAACGTATCAACGGTCAACGCAAGAAGGACCTATTAGAGCTTTTTAAAGCACAATGCAGACTCTTTCCTAAGACTAGCAAACTAAATATTTCTAAAAAATAGTACTTTTTAGAGCTCTATAAGTACATACCAATTTTTCGATTCTCCGACAAAAACTGTCACTTACTCAGACATTGTGAGCCTAACTTTTTATATTTATCAGATAATCTTAAAAGAGCCTACTTTTAAATACGAGGCAAGGAAAATGAATTAATACCCTTTCAGAAATCGTAAGCGTAAGCATAATAGTAACTTGAACTTCAATTTAAATAAAGTTGCAGTAAAGTATTTTCGAATTTTTCTGTTTACAATTTTATATACCGTAGATTTATAAATTCAATACAACGTACAACAAATAATCCAAAAATATTTTATTACATTCAGGATAACAATTATAGAAAAGTATAGAATTGTACAAAAGTGCAGGATAACGCAGTCAAGTAAATATATATGTAATAAAGCATTCTCGAATTAATTACTTTAACAAAACAATTTTTAACATTTTCATAATTCAATACTACTAAAGTACTTGAACAATTCGAAAATACTTATATTGCATTATTGATAAAAAATATAAAATTATTATAGTGAACCGAAACATTCTTCGTAGAATGTATCTGAATGCTGAATGTAAGCAAGACCTACACCTTTGAATTGCACTCTTAAAAATGGGTGCTACCTGTTAAATAAATATTCATACTCGTTGAGTTAATTTTCACAAACTTAAGGTGGCAGGCCTGGGGTAAACCCAATAAAAGACTTTTGCTTAACGAGTCTAGAAAACTTCTCATTTTTAAAAGCAATCATTTTGAAAATTGTTATGCTATCAAAACACAATAATATCTTACATTTTTCCGTTGTAAAACCTCAAAATCTTGATCCTACACGTCATAATAAATTACTATTTTCAATACCATATTTATTAAAGGAACTTTGATGCTCACACGATTCGAGGTAACATGGTCAACGGACATTTTTTTACGACGGTTATTCGACTCTTTTAAACATATATTACAAAAAGAGCGAAGCACTTTTTCGTTAAATTTTTTTTTATTGTTTTTATTATGAGAGAGAGTATCGCCAGAAAAAAGTCCGTCCACGAGGGCCAGGAAGCATCTGCGGGCCGAGCGAGTTGAGCCACCAAGGGAGCAAACACCACGCCGATTTCGACAGATAATTCCCGATACGTTGCCAGTCATCCACGAGTATTTGTCTCGACTAAGTTAAAGTTATTCGATTTGCAAGTTTTATATTTAAAAAATCGCGGGTGGATCAAAATCTTATACTAGGATTGTGACGAAATATATTTTAAATTTAACTAAATAACGTCATAGAGTGTACCGATTGACAAGAGTGAAATAATTTTTTTACCAATGCGACGCACGTGTGATTTTGTGTGATGATACAATTTAAGTTATGTTCGATTGATATTGCATACTTGCGAGAGTTAACTAAATCTGCGTGTAAATATTTATTGCAAACGTAGTGTATCCTTATTTGGTTTAATATTGTGAAAGCGTTACTATATTTCCGTTAATTTTTATATACTATATACGACAAATAGACTCGAATATATTATCAGAAAAATAATATAAGTGTAATTGGAAAATATCGATTTAGTTATTTAAATTCTCTCCTCATGTGCATAATTTCATTCAATCTATGTCATACATACTTTTTCTCTCATGTCTCTCCGACTGAAATAAATATGCCCGGCAAAATGATGATTGTATCTTAATCATTAATTTGAATTTATTCACACAGTAGTTCATTGAAATTTTACAGTGCATAAGTCTCAAATTTCGAATTGGATAATTAGGTTCTGGGATATTAATGCGTACACTGCAAATTTGAAATATATTAATACAAAAAACATCAATTATAAAACCTTTTCTAAACTACAAATTGATTAGAAAAATATGTGGAAGTATAATTCCAGTATTAATATAACTATTTATTTTTAACTTACCCATTTAATCTTTGAAAATTGTGCAGCACAGCACAAGCCTGAATTATCAGTGCTACTTTTCGTGGTCTATAATGCAAAACCCGTCGTCTGCTTATTACCAGCCAAACGTTTGAAAGCAAAAAAAGCTTGTTCTACTTTGCAGCGAGTCCTGACATGAACATGGGTGTAACGTGCTTCTGGTGATAATGGTGGGGCATCACGAATAGGAGTTAGCATGATTGGTGATGGTGTATTGGAGTATGCCGCTATCTCCTATGAAATAACAATAAAAAGGTCTTGGTATCATATACTTAACGTCGTTAAATCGAAAAAATGTAAAAAAACGTCTAATTAACTTCTTTTATGAAGTGAATTTTAAATATGTCTATACAAAAAATTATTAAGTATTATCTTACCAAGAATGTAATAATGTCCTTCCGTGGCAATCACATCATTATCCGCGTAAAGATTTAATAAATTTTGTCTCACCTAACTGAATCTCCATATGTGCCTATCGTTATTGGAACCTGGACAATTTCTAATGCTTTGGATTATGTACTTGTCATCAGAAACCTACAAAAATATATTTTGTTATTTGTATATGTATATATAAACATTATTACTAAAAAACGATAACATGATCTCAATTTTTAAGAAAAGAAAGAAATACTAACTACTTGCACATTCATAGAACGTGAATGCTTATAGTGGAAAAAAGCTTCCTCAGTTAGGCGTAGAAACTTAACTACAAAGCAGTCTATTAATCCAAGAATCCCTGGAATCGCATTATGCTGTAAAACCTGAAAAATAAATACATTAATTATTTTTTCAATTATAAATTGATAATTTATAGTTTATCATTTGTACATTGCTTCTATGAGATATTTCATTTCAAATGAAACATGTATTAATGATAATTTGTAGATTCATTTTCACTGAACTATTTTCGGTGTATCCGTGTATAGATAGATAGACAGATAGATATATTTTTATTTGTTCAAACCAAAATACAAATATTATACAATACTGCTATTATTGCACATATACAGCAAACTTTACAGATCAGTTAAACAAGTCGGTTTGTAATAACAGTCTTTCAGTCAATTTGTAAAAGGAATACATATTTTATATTATAGTCATAGTATAAAGAACTACATTTTATCGGATCACAGATCGTAGTCGTTAATAAGATTGCTGCGTAATCTCATTATTTTACATATCTATCGCGTAAACGCATAAAATAATATACACAATTAATTGCACACCATGCATTCATTCCAATTTACACTAATGAATACATTCATCCAGCACTGATATACACATTAAAGATACATACATGACACTCTATTAGAGTATTAGTCGGTCCACTAGCCGTTTGCGTGAAGGTCACCGCGGGGTCGGGAGAGGTGCACGCGCACGTCATTTTTGAAACCTACTAACGAGGGCTTACATCGCACATCCTCGAATTCCATAATTTCGAACCCTGCTCCACGAACGAGTGCAGCCCTGTGTTCGATCGAAAGAACGGTACTGAGAGCTCTTTGACACCACCCCTATCAGAGCTTCTGGACTGATTATTTTGAAAGAGAGCATCAAGGTACGGTGGCTGCTCCATGCGGACAATTTTATATAATAGCACCACCGTAAAATACTCTCTTCTTTCCTTTATGCGTAGCCAGCCTAGTCTTTCCCTATATGGGGTGATGTGCTCGCCTCTCCTGACACCACTTATATATCGAACACATGCATTTTGCAAACGCTGCAGTCTCTTTTGCAGCTCCTCTGATATGTCAAGGTATACCACAGAGCAATAGTCGAGCTGTGAGACAGCAAGTGCGCATGCGAGTTGTTTTCGCAGTGCCTCTGTGGTGCTCGAGCAAAATAAGCGCAGGCCGTATAAGGCTCTGTTCATCTTCTTGCTCACCGCACCAACCTGCGGTTTCCAAGTCATGGCAGCATCCATAACTACGCCTAAGTTGGTGACAATATCGGAGAAGGGCACACAGGCCCCGTTCTGTATATCAATGCCTGGCAATCCTAGTTCTTGCACCCTGCGTATGCTGTAGTTTCACCCAAAAATAACTACCTTAGTTTGCCGACATTGAGATTCAGGGAGGCACCTGCCACCCACTCGAACACTGCTCTAGCCACAACTGTTAGACGTGCAATTGCATCTGACAGGTCTTCCTTGGTGGATTGCGTGTACACCTGCAGGTGATCAGCGTAGAGCAGGTACGAAATGTCTTTACGATCACTTAGCACCTATTTCGTACGTTGCCATTCTTTGGTTGTTTGAGGAAATCTAATCCAATCATTAGCAATTAATGACAAAGCAAGAACTACTCTATGCACCCAACGGCTGACTGTTGACTGACTAACAGGATGATAAAATACTGTCCTGCACCTTCATGGTAGCTTCCCTCAGGAAATAATCTTTGAGCATTGTAATCCATGTTTAACTCTACACAGTATCTATCTTGGATAATTTATTATTATTTACATTTTTATAGTTGACAAATAATACAGGTAACTTTTATTGCTTTTAGCTGTATATAATATAATAACAGAGATATAGGTATACGTAATACATAACCTATAAGTATACCTAGAATTAACGAAGAAATATATATCTTTAAACTATATATTTCCGTATAGGTCTGCTCTCACTGTGCCCCGCATGTGTCGATTAGACATTGATCTAAGATCAGTATAATATACATATATATTGCTAACCACGAGTAAAGAGAGGGAAGTCCACAGGGGAAGGCTAAACAGAGATAAAGAGAGAGAGAAAAAATATTATTTTAATGTTAATCGCATAGTTCACGGAGCAAATATTATACTTACGATTGGTGCATAATTATTATTCTTATTTTACTTCTGAATTTCAAGTTGTTAATATGGGACCAAAAAGGTATGTAAATTAAAAAATATTTCGTGAAGACAGATTTTTGTGTAAAAATAATTGTATTTTACCTTATATCTATAAAGTTTTGAAAATTCAGTCAATTTTTTAGGTTAAATTATAGTAATTTTCAAATTAATTATTTAATGAACACTTAGGGGTCAGTCTACCATTTTTTTTGAAAAATCGATATTTAAAAAATCACAGATTCTTCTAGTAAATATATGTAGAAATGCTATAGAAATTAAAATTTCGATGAGAAAGTTCGAGAACAGATCGAAAAATGCGAAACAATGGAAGGATCTCGAGCGCTCTGGGCGTACACTTGACGCGTCAAGCGTACAGCTACTGTGTATATCTACATCTCCGTCCCCTCTTTATAAATCTTGGGTATCTGCTCAATGCTGTTAATATTTCGAAATAGTATAGTGTAAGATTCCACTGAGAAAGGTTATATACTGCTAATATATCTCTCTAGAAACAGTTATTCTGTTGTGAAAGTGCACATCCAAAATCGTGTAAGATGGATAGAAAGAGTACGAGTTTACGGAATACAAGAGCAGAACGTAAAAAAGATCATTTCACGACAATCGATATGCCTACATACGAAGGCGACACAAGCCATACACGTGCATCGGCTAAAAAAGTTTCCAAAATAGACCCAGATTTTGAAGCAAATGTAGATCACAGTGTGTGCTACAGCATTATAAACTTTGCTTTATTTCTGACTTTACAAGGAATTGTAATTTGTAAATCTTGTAAAAAGAACATAAGGTTTTCTAAACGTACAAAAAAGGAGTTAGGATTTCTACCGCTGATTGACGGCAAGAAGTAAATCGCGTTTCTCTCAAAACAAAGTTTTTCGGCTTTCTTGACATCCTAAAAAAACATTGAACCGATCAAGCTGATATTTTTACGGCATATTCTGCACATATATAGCTATGGTTCGAACTAGAATTATAATTATTGGTTAATATTCACTTAATTTTTTAAAACAATTTACATTAAAAAAAGGTCGAAAATTTCAAAAGTCCGCCATTTTGTTTTTTTAATCGGATATGGATAATTGTAGTTCGGACGATAGTAACGTTTACTTACTTAGCCAAGTTTACTTTTCAATAATCTTTTTGAATTTTTGGTTTCAAACGCTCCAAAGTTGTGTTATCGTATCAAACAGTTTGGAGTACGGGAAACTTCAGGCAACCATAGCAGCAAGATTTTTTACGCATACAAACACATATATATGTATTTAAACATGTGTACTATACATAAGTGCCACCTACTTACATTTTATCACCACACCCCCTTCCTTCTTCCTTCTTCCCTTTCTTTTTTGTTAATTTGTACTTTTCCGATTTATTGCGTTACAAACAGCCATCACTTTTTTTATACAGGATAAATCCATGAATCCAAGCATGGAGAAAGTTAGTGATTGCTATGCCGTAAACAGTGCTTATCATATATTATCAGTACCTCATAATATATTAACAATAGCTTTTTTTAATACAGAACAAACTCACATACATCGAAAAGGCAGCTGCAAATGTTATTGTGCGATACGGAGACACACAGTTTGTTTGCAAGAGGCAAAATTACTGCCTTGGGGCCCTCTGGTCATGACAAATACAAGCTAATGTGGCGGAAATTGGCAAATGAGCTGAATAGTTTTGGAAAGGCAAAAAACAATCCAAAAGCATGGGAAAAAGTAAGTACACTTAACTGCAAGAGAATATTTAAATAATAATATAGGGGAGAGTCGGGTAGCTAGGGCCAGCAGGTAGCCTGGGCCATCACCATTTTGAGAATCCTGCACTGTCTAGAGCAATAATTTTCTATTTAAGGAATGTAAAATTATCTTAAACTGTAAGTCTACAAGTATGAAGTTATGTTTTTATTGTAGTTTAGTGAGAACAAATAAATTTCATTACTTTGCGTCAATTACACATTCCAAAACAAAAAATTACTAATATTCATATTAAATATTTTGAAAACTACGTTAAATACTCGATTGGCACTTTATAGAAAAGAAAATTTGAGCAATTTAATCTGTTACTTAATTTGTAAATGACTGAAAAACATTATTGTTTATTACGTGGTCCGGACTACCTGACACTTCTCATCGCATAGACTTTATAAACAAATTGCTTTTTGAACCCATAAAATGAATTCAGCTTTTTAATTTATTATTAATTAGGTTTATTTTCATACTTGCTATAGTTTTATCCTTTTATAGTATTACTTTAAACAATACCCAACTATTTATTTACACTAAAACTTAAGTAGCCCAGGCTACCCCACTCTCCTTCAATATTCACATAGTATTGTCGAAGCAGATGATTGTCTAAACATGCATATTTATTGTATAGTTTAATGTATTTGACATGTTCCAATTGTAATGTACTAATGAAAATATTATTTTTTAGTTGTGGAAAAGATTGAAAATTTCTGCCAAAGAAAAAAAACTCAGTACCTTACTCGTCTTAAAGAAACTGGGAACAAAGGACAAATCACCTAATTAAGTGACTACCTTAAACGAGTTTGTATCATTTTTGGACAGTATGGTGTTGGTTTGAGTATTCTGCTAGAGCTTAGAATCAAGCAAAACAAAGAAGATGATATCGATGAAGGTAATGAAAATTTTTCGATTATTACCTATAAAATATTTATGAAAAAATACTCCCAAATGTTGAAAAAAAATTTTATACGTTCAAATCGGTATTAATAAGAGCTCCCACAAATATTTCGAAAATAGCCATTTTTGGCCACTTTTGAAAATTCAAAATACTATACTAGGTCGCACAGGGGATCGAAGGTGCTAAACGTTTCTTCAGAGCTTATATTGATAAGTACTTAAACATACAAAATCGCCGGCAAAATCCCTGACATCAGTGCGCCAGATTTGTTCAAAAAGTATTAGAATGACCCCTATATATATTTATATTTAGTAATTTAGTAATTTAAACTTATGCAAAAATATAGCATGCATTATGAAAAAGTATTATTGTTTAAAATATTTTTTAATATATATAATACATACCATTTTCACAAATAAATTTAAGATAAGATAATAATATATAACTAAGAAAATCTTAAAAATATTAATTATGTGTAATTTATTCGAGTTAATTATTCAAAATACTTTATTCAAACTCATTTTAACTGTGAACCCAAATTTGAACTCTATTAAATTTTATTCCTAACAAATTGTATTGGAACATCAAAAACATATTGATTAGGTTAAAAATGCTCTACAGTTTTCTTTTATTTTTAAACTATTCAATGCAACATTTTTTTACAACTTATTGGAGTGAAAGCATATTTTAGTGATAAAAACAAGAGTATTAAAAAGAAAATTTCTACGCAGATCTATTAGACAAAATTTATTTTAAAAAACTCAAGAAAATTTATGAACTATAAATAATTCTATGCCAAAGTATAGCATTTAAAAAGCAACTTAAAAAGTTTTGCATATCAAGTTATATGTTTTTCCAATTGATAATAATAATTTTGCAACACTATGATTGCATATTAATTTAAAAATGAAATTTTTTTCGTAATTTTGTTCGAGGTTATGTTACAACGGATTGATTTATTACAAAAATATCATAAAAATTGAAGAACGATATAAAACAAAAACAAATCGATCAACCTTAACTTTTTTATTTCAAATATTCATCCAAAAATAAAAATAGAGCTTAGAATCGCAATAAATTACCACATAATACTAAAGAAAAAAGATATTAAAATTTTTTTGAAAAAATAAATGAATATCGTAAAAATATAAGTTATAAAAAAAACGAATCGATAAATCTTAAAAATTTTTCTTGCGTTCAAATCTTTATCAAAAACGTATAAACTGAGTTTTGTTTGGTCAAACATTACTGCGTAATACGCAAGAAATCAATATCAAAAATTAAAAAACAAATCTCGAATATTTCGAATAAAAAAAAACCCTCATTATCTGAGCAATGAACTTAGTCCAGAGATAGTATATAGCTACCTATTTTAGAAATTTTCAGAAGGTATAATGCCGTTTTACTCAAGTTATCGTTTGCCATATAAAATCGATTTAAATATAAAATAATTTTTTTCTCAATCTAGAATAATTAAATGTCTCAAAAATCTTGCAGAATAGTCTTCTTCATTGTCCTAATTACCACAATTATTTTCAAGAATTTTCTATCATATATTTCAGAGAAATCACCGCTCAAATATAAAATGACGTTTCCATGTATAAGAAAAGAAAGTAAACACCTTATCCGAAATTTCGGGTGGTAAAAAATAAGTAATTTTATGTTCTTTCAAATTCATTTTCACTGGGTCTATGATATTATTTCTAACGTACCAAGAAACACAAAAAACTACTTTTAAGCAAGAATTTTGAATTAAGACCTAAACATAATGTGTGTATATCTTGCATCACCTACAGTGGTAACTTATTTACATTCATTTAATTATTTTAAGATAACCCTAATATTTTTTGTAAACTTTATTTTACATTGTAATGAATAATATATAATATTACATTTGATAAATTAAGCACATACATTTTAAATATTACAGTTGGTAGGTCAAAGTACGAAAGCTAGTTGATTATTTTATATGAAAGTAAATTATCGGATAAAAGTTATTTTTTTATAGATTTTTATATAATAAATTGTTAATAAACCGAGTAACAACGTTTCGTAAAAGTCATAATACTGTGACTTTATTTTCTATATTGTTAAATTATTACTACTGAAAAATGTCTATTTAATCACGTTTAAAATATTATAAACTTATAAGTAAAAAATAGGTTAGTTTTTCGTCGATGCCCATGGGGAAAGTATGTATGCTAAAGTAAAGTTAGATTTCACTCTAATTGAAAATTATAGATTTCCACTCTATTTTTAGAGTTAATAATCCACTCTAATTAGAGTGATTTATTTCACTCATTATTCGAGTGGTATCTCACTCCGAATGAGTGATATTTCACTCCAACGGGTTTAGCGAGTAATTAAATCGTTCATACGTATCATTTTTACCCAGATATATAAGAAATATAACATAAAAAATACTGATATACATTATTTCATTAATCTTTAAATACCTTTTCAATCAATATTTCAAAATAGCAATGGAAAAGTTATAAAAGAAACAGACATATCACCGTTTATAAGTATTTTTATACTCTTTTAAATGCCAAATGAAGCGATCATAGAGTCCCCCTTGGCTCAGTGGGTAAGACGCTTGCATACCGATACAAGACGCTCAAGCAGTCAAGGTTCGAATCCCGATGAAAATTCTCGAGAATTTTTTCTTCGAGTTTTTCGTCGGGAAAAGATCTCCGACTACGCATTGTGCTTTGATCCAGGACGTATGTACCAATATAACCTCCTCAAAAGTGTCTGATGCTAGTGAGCACGTGATGGGTTTCGCTCGACCGACATCGCACAACACAACAAACAAGTATATAGAATACAAATGTAAAATACAAACCACATATGTATTGTGAAATATCGGAGTTCCAAAAAAGAGGGAGCAGATAGCCATTAAATACAAAGAAAGAAAGAAATAAACAATCATATTATTTCTAAAATACAAAAATAATTTATCTTATCGATTTCAGAATATTATAAAATAAAGAAATGATTATAAAACAAAAACGGATCGATGAATCTCATAATTTATTTTCAATTCAGAATCTTCATTAAAAAATGAAAGAACTGAGCCCTGTTTCATAAGAAATGACCGCAGCGTTTTCGAGATATACACGATAAAATAAAATTTTAAAAAATACTTGACTTCAAATAACTCGGAATGTGAAGATCGTTATAATCTAGGCTTCTAACAGTCTCAAGAAATAGTAAAACGCTACCTTTCTGGAAAATTTCGGAAGGAATAATGACGTTTTACTCGAGTTATCCTTCGCAAAAGAAAAACGATTCTTTTTACAAAATTATCTTTTTCTCGAAAAAGGAAAAGAATAAAGGCTTGACAGTTTTACAAAATATTCTTATCCACATTCCTAATCACCTCAAATTTTTAAAAAAATGTTCATGTTATATTTCCCAGATATCATCGTTTAAACAAAACACGACGTTTTCGTGTATAACAGAAAAAAGTAAGTAGCTTATTTAAAATTTCGAGTCGGAAAAGATAGGTAATTAGATGCTATTTCAAATGCAAAAAAATGAATCGATATTATTTCAAACATGTCAAAAAGAAAACGGAAAACTAAACTCAAAAATCTAAAAACCACTAAAATACATCTTAAAACAACCAAAATTTGTATATACTATACATAATATATAATACATAAAACACTATACATAATTTTAATTTTTTCAACATTTCTTTGTGTAAGTTTTTATTACAAAAATGCGAATGAATAAATCCGCAACAAATAAGTTCTACATATTTTTATTAAATAAATTATTCATTTCCAAAATAATAATAAACAACTAGGGTGAGTAAGCCACCCTGTGCCTTACTGTACTCTGTACCAATTACTGCGCTCATAATATCTTTTCTTTTTAAAAACATTAATACATAAAGGCCTAAAATAACGGTGAAATAATAATTTACCTTTTAATAAAAAAAATATAAAAGTTTTGCGCGTAGCGCGCATCACTGATTCTAGTTAAGTTAAAAGTTATGTGGTTGCAAAAACTAACTATATATATGTATAGTATACTGGTCACAACCTGTATCATTGAAGGGGTCCGGGGATACACGAGTGCTCGATTACCTGGGCGTTGGTTATCTGGTGACCGCTCAGGAACCCCATCCCAACAATGATGTTTCCGCAGATGTGCCTAAGTACGAGTATGACTTTCCTATCGGCTGGTTACTGGCGTGGGTTTTCTTGGTCAGTCAAGTTTTCCCCACGTCATAGGGCAGGTCACTAGGTGAATGCGGGAATTCAGTGAGCACATTATGGGTTGGATTTAAGATTAAACAAGCCCACTCATAGGTGGTGGGAGTGTTCCGTAATAGGACAATAGTATCTATACGGGCTGGTATAAGAAGAATAAAAAAAGTTATGATATTACTGGTAATTCGTTTTAACCTATAAATTAATGTAATGTTGTTTTTACCTATAATATGTATTGTAGAATAGTTTAGATGTTTTTTAATTATTCTATGCTATAAATTTATTTATAGGTTAAAAATGTTATTCTTTTAAAATTAAATTAAAATGAATTATTTACTTTATATATATATATATATATATATATGGGGAGTAAAAAAGGAGTCAAAAAGGAGTCAAAAAGCTACGAGGGTAGTTCAATAAGTCTTTAGAATAAAGTATAAAAACAATTTTTTTTGGGTAAATTCTTTTTTATTTTTCAACATAATCTCCTTGAAGCTCTATACACTTGGTCAATCGCTTTTTATGTTTTTTTAATCCTTCAGAAAAGTGCGTTTTCGGAAGTTCCTCAAAATAAGCACTTACAGAGGCAATGACGTCTTCGTTGTCCGTAAATCTCTGTCCACCGAGCCATTTTTTCAAGTTTGGACATAAGAAAAAGTCACTGGGGGCTAAATCTGGTGAATACGGTGGGTGTTCGACCAATTTGAATTTTAGTTCTTCAATTTTAGCCATTGAAACGAAGCATGTGTGAACTCGGGCGTTGTCGTGATGAAAGAGAATTTTTTTTCTCGCCAAATGTGGTCGTTTTTTTTTAATTTCTTCTTTCAGCTGCTCTAATAATGATGCATAATACTCACCAGTAATTGTTTTATCCTTTTCCAAGTAGTCAATAAGTATAATTCCACGTGCATCCCAAAAAACTGTAGCCATAACCTTACCAGCTGACTTTACGGTCTTTGCCTTCTTTGGAGCTGGTTCGCCTGTGGAAATCCACTGTTTGGATTGTTCCTTTGTCTCAGGAGTGTAGTGGTGTATCCATGTTTCATCCACAGTCACAAATCGACGAAAAAATTCCTCAGGATTCCGACTTATGCGCGCCAAAAGAGCCTCAGAGGCGACCACTCTATTGCGTTTATTCTCAGCTGAGAGCAAACGCGGCACCCATCTTGCCGATAGCTTTTTCATGCCTAATTTTTCATGTAGAATTGAAACAACTGCACCTATAGATATCCTTGTGGCCTCAGCTAACTCACGCACTTTTAATCTTCTATCCTTCAACACCATATCGTGGATTTTATTGATGATTTCGGGAGTAGTTGCTTCTACGGGCCTTCCTGAACGTGGTTCGTCACTTATTGATGTACGACCACGCTTAAATTCATTTACCCAGTTATAAACCGTTGCTAAGGCAGGGGCAGATGTGCCATGAACTGAGTCCAATTCATTTTTTATCTCATATGGAGTTAAACCCTTTAAATGAAAATGTTTAATTACCGCTCTGAACTCGTTTTTTTTTCCATTTTTCTTAACAATCAATTTTTTTTTCAATTGGTTATAAAAACACGTAAACTCAGAAGATGTGGACTGTGACTGCACCATATATCTAGTCGGGAGTGGTGTTGACTGAAAACAGATGATTTGGAGCGATTCGCGCGCCATCTGTTGGTCATTCTAAAGACTTATTGAACTACCCTCGTAGTAACTTTTAACTAAACCTTGTTAGTTTTTGCAACCACATATCTTTTAACTTAACTAGAATGTTATTTTTTTTAAATTAAATTAAAATGAGTTATTTACTTTATATATATAACTCATTTTAATTTAATTTAAAAAAAATAACATTCTAGTTAAGTTAAAAGATATGTGGTTACAAAAACTAACAAAGTTTAGTTAAAAGTTACTAGCTTTTTGACTCCTTTTTTACTCCCCAACCCTGCGTTTCTGATATTGTAATACGTAAACAAATTATTGTATAAATTGTTATTTTTAAGGTCGATTCTCATGAAAAAACTAACTTAAATATTTGCTTCTTACCTTAATACTTAGAGATAATTTCGTCGTACAAAAAGAACCGAGGCTATGCGATGTGTCGTAACCGCAGTCGTCGTTGTCCCGATTTCTCGTTTCGTACAAGTACGAAGTATCTCGTCCCATTTAGAAATCCCTATTTTTCTGAAAGAGAAACGCTGCAACACAAAGCTCAACTTTCCTCGCTTCTCCACTCTTCGCTTTACGCCAGACATGTTCCGTGCTACGATGAATGCGTGTATATATTTATCAAATATTTTACAACTAGACTGACTGAAAGTTTCATCTCTGTGTACAGTGTTCGAGTTTCAACAGATATAGAAAATGTAGGGAATGTGTAAACTTTTTTGACACGATAGTAGAAAAAAAATTTTCAGGTCACATCTCATTCTCAGATAGAAGCTTATTTCGTTTCGTTTGCAATTTTAAATACTCGAAAACTTTAGTAAATTAAGGAAAGGCATATATGTATTAATGTTTATACTTATTAAATAAAAATGTGTACAATATTATTTGTTTTTATCGTTTGACCAGTGTATTAGCTAATAAATCATTCTACTAAAAGTCTAATATTGGTAATACATTGGGGAGAGTCACATATTACGTAAAGCTAATTTTTAGTATAACACTCTGTCACGTTACTCGTAACCCCCACAAAATTACGTAACGTTTACCACGACCCATGCTCTTAATAACAGTACATTATGTAACAAGGGCAAGAAGTCGAATATTTTCCCGCGGATGAGTTCACTAAATATTCAATTTTAGCCCTTGTTACATAATGTACTAGTTTAGCAATTCAATAAACAAATACGTTTTTATAATTTTAAATACCCATGTACAATCACAATCACAATCACAATCACAATCACAATCACAATCACAATCACAATCACAATCACAATCACAATCACAATCACAATCACAATCACAATCACAATCACAATCACAATCACAATCACAATCACAATTATTATGATCATAGTCATTATGACGATGACGACGACGACGACGACGACGACGGGTTATTGTCTTGTCGTCGTCTTCGTCGTCGTCATTATTATTATTATGTACAAATGCAGACAAAAAAACTTAACCACAAGTACAAACGCAGAAAAAAAAATCATAATCAAGCATGACACTGAAATACGCTAACACACACTACATGTACAAAAAGAATCCTTCCATCAGCAGTGCCACCCAGACGAGCAGGACAAAGACGAAAGACACGATTTTCCGGGTATGATTGGTCGGAGGCTCTATAAATGGGCATCTTCCGACAAGTCTCGCGAACGAATCGAAACGAAATTTTTCTTTTTTCGCCAGGGGGCTCTATAAACTAGTATCGACCGGGGGGAATACAGACCGACTTCTTCCCGAGGGCTCTATTAAACGGGCACTTCTCTGGAAGATGTCGATCATTAAATTCAGAGGTAACCGCATTCGGAGACGTTCCCGCACTCTGGAGTATCACAAACAAGGTATGTTTAATATAATTTCCAATGAAAATACAAACGAGACAATAACCCCAAGACAAACGCGGACTGACTTAAGACAGGAGACCGGACTAAGGGAAGTTGAGCTCAACTCAAGCGCATATACAAGACCCTACAGACGATGTTCGCACGAAAAAAGAAACAGAAAGGACTGAGCACGGAAATCACGAACGGAATAGCTGTGATACAAGAATGTTCCGAGATCGTATGGTATGAATGCGACAGTCTGGCAGCCCTCTGGGAGGCTCCGAAGAAAGACAATGATACGAACGATTCCACGGAAACGCCACAGAACAAGAGGAGACGTTAGGTCACCGGATCAAGCCCTGAGCAGGCGGAAGCCTTCCACAGGGTGGAAGACGGCTCGAGTTTCGTGAAGGTGGCGAACCAAAAACAGAAGAGAAAAACGACACAACACAAAGCACAGAACACCCCGAAACAAGACAGGACTGGCGACGCGACTAAAGAAGACGGAAGAGATACGCAACAGACCAGGACTAGACTCGGCGACGGACATGGTAGGGGCAGGCGGCATCAGAGGGCTAACGGCGGTGCTGTCCTCATCAGACCCAAGGGGACGATGACCTACGCCGAAACACTAAGACAGCTTAAGACTAACGTGGACCCTGAATCTGCAAACATACAGATACAGAGCTGCCGCAAAACTAAAGACGGAGGACTGCTTGTACGACTGCGCAGTGAGGCGGAGAACAGACGCGACTTCCAAAAGAAACTCCAGGAAACTCTAGGAGAGAAAGGAGAAGTCAAGGACCTCACCTCCAGGGTAAGACTGGAGATTCTTGACATAGACTGTAACAACACCGAAGGACGTGACAGACGCACTGTATAGAGAGACGTATAATATGACACGTGCATGGCGGTCTGTGAGGTAGAGGATAGCGTTGCTAAAACGCTGCTTCGCAAAGGCCGCATAAAAATAGGATGGATGAATTGCCGCGTCAGACTGAGAACGGTAGTAACGAGGTGCTACAGGTGCCTCGGATACGGACACAGACGGACAGACTGTAAAGGTACGGACAGAAGTCAGTGTTGCTCAACACTGGCGTGTTTCCTGTGCTCTGAAAACGAGCGCGAAGAGGCCGCTCACCTGCCGGGTTCCGGTAAGTGTGCGGTTTACGTTGGAGGAGCGCAGGAGGCAGCTTCAGACATGACGATTATTCTCCAAGGAAATATACACAGATGCGAAGCATTGACCCAAATCGCGAAAGAACGAGACGCTGACATACTAATAATTAGCGAACAATACAGGGACTTACAGAAAACGTGGTACTCAAACACCTCGGGCACATCGGCCATCTGGATACGGTGTAAGCAGAGGACGAGGGTCACTGATTTTGGCGCGGAGGATAACTACGTTTGGGTCAGAGTCGGCACTGTCACTTACGTCAGCGTCTACCTTACCACAAACTGCACGACTAATGTTTTTGACAGTAAAGTAGAGAAATTGGAGGACGCCTTAAGAGATATCTCCCGGGAGACTTAGTCGTCGCGGGCGATTTTAACTCCAGAGCGATCGAGTGGGGCATGACAAAGACGAACAAAAGAGGAAGGCTGCTGCTGGAAATGGCCGCAAGGCTGGGACTAGTTCGGGGTAAAAAAGTACTTCAAGCGACTAATGAACGTACAAAGACGGAGGGCGCCGAGGATTGTGTGCGCCTGCAGGACGGTCTCCCAGGAGGCCATCTTGGTCGTGGCTGGCGTGATCCCCATAGATCTTCTCGTAAAAGAACGCAAGAGGATCTATGAACTAACGCGGCGATAACCGAAAGAAACAGGACAATGACGGAATGGTACGAACGATGGACGGAAGTCAAGACAGCAAAATGGACCCGACGCCTGATAGGGGATCTGAGACCATGGCTACTTCAGATACTACCTTTTCAGGAGAGACAAGGTACAAACCCCGAACTGTAAGTACTGCGGACATGACAGGGACGACGCAGAACATACATTTTTCGTATGCCAAACATGGACAACGGACAGACGCAGACTGGGACCAGAAAACATAACGCCCGAGAACACTATACCGAGAATGCTACGCGACGCAGACAGCTTGACGGGAGTAGCTACGTTCGTTGAGACAGTACTCGGAGGGAAGAAAGGCGATGGGTGCTTGGAATGAGTGAAAGAAAATGACAGAGAGAATACAAACGCAAGAATGCATGAAAAAATGTTTTTTGAGAACAAATGAAGAATGAATGAGTGGACGCATAAACTGACAATAATGAAATAGACGGACAGACCATACGAGACGAAAGAAAAGTGGACAGATCTTGCAACGTGAAATATTACTAACGTAGTTCCACGTTGCAGGTGGAAGTAATGGGTTACCTATCCCTGGTCCGGCACTGCTGGCTACATGTCAACAGTCCTTGATCAGGGGAAGGCGGGTTTAGTCGGTTACCTATCCCTGGTCCGGCACTGCTGGCTACATGTCAACAGTCCTTGATCAGGGGAAGGCGGGTTTAGTCGGTCTCCCAGTCGTAGATGCTCTGGGTGGAAATTGAGCAAGAATCTCCTGTCTTCTTTCACAACCCGAGAAGATACGAAGCCTGGGAACCCGACACTCCAGTTGGGAATATCCAGCAGGTCGCTGCCTCGAGGGTGATCCCGACGGATGGTTTGGTTAGAGCAAATTTACTCGTTTTTTATAAAAACGTATGATTATGATTATGATTATTACGACGACGACGACGACGACGATGACGACGACAACGACGACGACGACGACGACGATGACGATGACGATGATGATTAATTGGAATATATTCTTTTTAATTAAAGCTTAATTATTTTATTAAATATATACCCTTTAATTTTACAAGTATTTTTTCTTCATTCATATTGTATTCTTATCAATAAATTTAATTTAGAACAAATAAATGATAAATAGCAAATGTTTTACTTTAAACCATTTTTTATACCTACAAAAACTTTACATGAAAATTGCAAACAAATTTTGATCAATATAATTCGACGCCCCGTACGAGAAAAAGCACAACTCAGGCGGATACGAAAACTAGCACCGCTCAAGGCTTCTTACGAAAAGAAGCACAGCTCGTGATCCCTCTAAATCTCTTACGATAACTAGCACGACTCGCGTAGCTCGGACGAAAAGAAACACGACTCACTGCATTCGGACGAAGAGTAATACGACTCGCGGAGCTCGGACGAAAAATAGCACGACTCGGTGCACTCAGATGAAGAGTAGCACAACCCGCGGAGCTCGGACGACAAGAAACACAACTCACTGCACTCAGCGAAGAGTAGCACGACTCGCGGAGCTCGGACGAAAAGAACCACGACTCGGTGCACTCGGATGAAGTGTATCACGATAAGCGGAGCTCGGGTAAAAAGAATTCCGACTCGATGTGCTCTTACACAAAATCATAGATTGGTAAATACTTGCGAAGACTAGCACTACTCGCTGCGTTCTTATATTTAAAAGTATACCTTACGAATGACAAAAATAAAAGAAACATAACTATTATTAGATTTTAATATTAATTAGAATTTAATAATGCAATGAGAAGATCCGTAATAAATTTAAAATTTAAAATGTTTTATTTACTATTTTATCTACTTGCAATAATCAAGAATTTGCAATCACTACTATAAAACTGATACCAATTCCTTGACACTTACCTTCCTCAAATGAAATAAACTGTTCCAGTATAAAATAAATTGTTGCAACATGAAATTTTTTGCTACAATAAATTACTTTAAAATGTTATATCTTTTTCTAATTAAGAAGGGTCTTTCGATTTTATGAAGGTTCTATGATGAAACTAATGAAATATATTTAATATTAGTCCATATCTACATGAAAAAAAAATGTTCCAAAAATATCGTGACGTTACAACTGTATAATATTGTCAATTTAAAATTATATTGTCGATTTAAAAAATATTTAGTGAAACCTTACCCAACCCAACCCCAATTACTTTCTCTGTTTATACACCAATTTTAATGTGTAAGGATTTTTTTCCTAGTTTAAGAAATAATTTATTTGAATATGCATAATGATTAAATTTTTATATACAAATAAAAACATTGTTATTTTGACTAGTGCAGTTGGGAAACAACTACCTTTATTATATAATGTAATTGAAGATTTATTTTTTCATCTAGAACAGAGATTTAATTGCACGTGATTCTCATTTGTTTTGTTCTTTATATTATTTCATAGTTTTACATATGGGTGATTCCATGCCAAATGAGCATGTACAAGAAGTGTAGGAACATTCTTTGGTCAAAATAAGATAAGAAATATTAAAAAAAATGTTATTAGACACTAATGTGATATTTTGTAGTCTCATGGATTGTGGTATATTGTGATATTAAGATTCTAGAAAAACGCCATAATTTTTTTCAAAATAAAAAATCTTAAAATTTAGCTTTTCATATTTCCTTTATTTCTAGACTAGTTAGAATACGGTCTCAAGCTAATATAATTTGCAGAATTTTTAAATAGCGCAGGTATTTCAATTGTGTGACTGTAATAAAAGTCACCATTTAATAGCTCTGCAGGAATTATATTTAGTTTGAGATCATTTTGCGCAAGGTCTAGAATGAAAGCTGACATGAAATATTAAATTTTAAGATTTTTGACTTTGAGAAAGGTGATGGCGATCAACTCGAATTTGAGTATTACTTCGCAATGCGTGGGTTTATAAAGAACACATACCGTAAAAAAGTGCGCTATTTAAAAATAATGCAAAAATTATATTAATCTTGAGACCATTGTCTAACTAGTCTAGAATTAAAGGAAATATGTAAACCTAAATTTTAAGATTTTTTTATTTTGAAAAAAATTGTGGAGTTTTTTTAGAATCTTAATATAACAATATATAACAATGCATAGGATCACAAAATATCACAATAGGGTCTAATATTTTTTTTTTATATTTTTTACCTTATTTTGACCAAAAAATGTTTCTACACTTTTTTCTCAATAGTCCCTAGTTTTTGAGATAAAAATCAAATAATGTTGGCAAAATCTCAAAATATTAACAGAAAAACGCATTTTTCAACCTTTAATTGCACTTGACATATAACATCTGAGAGTCTGAAAATTCTTTTACATACTCTGGGTATACATACCAACATTTTTGTAGAGTTTCAGCCATTTTTATTTTTGGACATGCTCACTTGTCATGGGACCACCCATATATAATATTGAAAATATTAAAATTATAAATATTTATTGCTATCTTAGCTTTTTAATAGAAAGGATTAAGCAGAACTCTGTAGAGATTGAAAATCTCAAAGAAGATGTAAGAGAATTGTGATTATGAAGATCACATTAGTGAATAAAAATCAAAAACAGGAACTATAACACTAAAATACCTTGGTGTACTCTAAAGCATTTAACATTAAAATGAAAGCTTTTTAATTGTTTGAATTTAAAAAACATTTAAATTCAATTTCAATTCACAGGTTTAAAAAGAAATAGAAAATTAATTTAATCTATCACGTGATGACATTTCGAAAATTTGAAAAACATTCCCGACAATAGAAACAGATATTCTAAATGTACATACTTTAGATTTTTTCAATAAGAATACAGTACTGATCTAATTTGAAGATTAATCCCTAATCCATAAAACATAAATCAATAATATATATTCGATGTTCTCTATTCTTTTAACCCGCCAGTAGACGCAATTTTTTATCATTATTTTATGTTCTTCTGAAATATTGTTTTCAGTATTTCTGAATAACTGAAAATTTTTTTTTTATTTTTTGTATTCTTTGACAACTGCAAGAAGGTAATCTACCAACATTTCATCTTAGCTAACTTATATAACTTAATCTCTCTTATTACTATAAGAAATCAATTCTATTATTATTTCTTTTTTTTTTAAGTTTTAATAGGTATGTTTAAGACTCGATCACAAGCATATACAAACAGTTACGCGAACGCACAAAAGAACATTCATATTTTCCATGTTGCATTGAGCCCTTTCGGAAGACAATGTTCTACGAACAAGGTTTTTCTCTCGAGTCCCTCTCGCCTATACCGCCAGTTCGGCGATAAATCAGAGACGGGCGGAGCTCCGGCGACCCCGCGAGCTCTCGCGCTTTCGCGATAAGAAGGAACTTCCGGCAATTTATGGACAGCCAAGTTTTCGTCGCTGACGTTTATTACTTCGTGCCGCAGCAGCAGCCGGAGCCTATATTCATCCTAGGCGTGCGCGCATACTCGAGCGCCGAGCATCCTTCCGCCTCGCCATCTGGAACATTGACTCTTCCGATATCCGATTGGTTTTTAATATCACGATGCGCTCATTGTTTCGAATGGGCTAGCTTCAATCATATATAAGGATACGACATGGATTTTAAATTTTACATTCTTAAGCTACGAAGTTAATTCATAAAAATGCTAATAATTCAAGTTTTTATTCGTGTTATAATGTTGTTATACGCTTCTATATGGAGAGCTCGTAATTACTTTGAATCGAGCATTATCTTTTTATTTTAAAAGTTAGAGAAATACCTTAATTTTCCTTTGAGTATTTATATATTTATACTATTGTACTTACGCATGCCGATAAAATATAGCGACTATAAATTAGGGTAACATTCTAAAAATTACAAGATCTTTTTACGAAGACCAATGAATTCACAAAATCAAAGTATAAGTTAAAAATAAAATCTAAAATACTTGCAAAACGAATTAATAAATTTAAATAAAATAATGAAAATTCATGATTTAAACAAATTAGAAAAAGTCGTATGCATGCGAATTATTAGAAAGGATTTATTATTTATTAAATACACTTTTTTCGTTTTATTATGCAGTAATATTTTCTGTTCTTTATAATTTATATAAATAATTATCTTTAACAATGCAGATCTATGAAAATCTTGTCTATTAATTTTATACCAAATCAGCTCGTAAGATTAATCGGCTTTTATCATTGAAATAGTAGATTACTGAAACAGTTGGAAGCAATGGAACACCTGCTGACATCTCTTGCTAAGACTCCAAACTACATCGGAGGACTTGTAGATCTCTTGTAGATACTTGCAGCAGCCAATGCGTTATACGTCTAAAGTCGTTTCTTAACAGTTATAAACAAAGAAAATAAAATAATTTAAATGAAATGTTCAAGTTTTATTGTGTGTATATATGTTATTATACAAAAGGTTTTATTGCTTTTTCTGCAGTAACTAAACCCGAAAACTGCTATTAGGTTTAAATTGATAATTTTTCAAACTTTTAATAGATAAATGATTATGGTTGCAGGTAAAATAGATTTGAATTATTATAAATTAATTTATTATAAACTTCAGATTATTACATACATATATTTATTTTAATGACAGTGTATTCAGCATTTATAATATATAAACAAATTCATTATAACTAGAATTTTAAGCCGTACATACACCAAAATTCATAATTTTTTCTACGTATTTGTTAAATATTAGTTTGGACAATGGGTTATTTTTCCTTGCATAAACTAATTACGTGTTATAATATTACAATCGAGTGCTTGATATTTGAAGAGTACCAGATTGCTTCCTTTACAATTACATTTGCTGAATTAGGTACTTAAAACGACATAAGCTTATTGATACGTTAACAATAATTTATGAAAAAATTTAATTGAAAATATAATTTATGAAGACATTGATGAACAATAAAAATGGTACCAGCCCTTTAGTTTCTATACATATAAATAAAGATAAATTTAGTTAAATTATTGCTAAATGTATTACTCAGAGCAGTTTTAAACGTTACGATCATCAACTCCATGTTTTCGTAGAGATTTCATATATATATAAGAATAACCGTCGAAAGAAAATTTTCGTTTATGACGTCACCTATAATCGTGTGAGGAACAAAGTTCCTTTAATGAATATGATATTGAAAATAATGATTTATTGTGCTGTGTAGGATCAAGATTTTGAGGTTTCACAACGGCAAAATTTAAGATATTATTGTGTATTGATAGCATAAACATTTTCAGAATAATTGCTTTTAAACATAAAAAGTTTCCTTGACTAATAAAAATAAAATATATTTTTGGGTTTAACCCGACCTGCCTCCTTAACGGTTCCATGTATTTCCTACATCAAGTGTTTGTAGTCGATACGTTGTGTGAGGTGGTAAAGACAACATTATAACTCCATTTTCTTCAGCCATTTGTATTTCTTTTATACTATGGATGTGAGTAACATGACAAACAAAAATTAAAAGTTTTGGTGTATCTGATTATATTATATTATATTGTACTATATTGTATTATATTATATTATATTATATTGTACTATATAGTATTATATTATAATATATCTCTATATTATTAAAAAAGTTTCACCGCCACCGTTTCCGAAAGTAGTAGTCCATCCTGAATATGTCCTAATCAAGGACACCATATATATGTCCTAGTTATGGACAACATGTATATTTTCTAATTATGGACAACCTTATATATATCCATATTACGGACATCCTGTATAATGACGAATATATGACATATGATTAAATTCTGAAATTATGAAATTAAATCTCTCTTTCTCTACTTTATATTCTATTAAGTAAAAAAATTGTTTGCACCCTCAAAAACAAGTCATTGTTATATCATTGATGACCATTTTTAGTTCATAATTCCCATGTTAAATTTCCATAAGAAAAATTTATGTACGTTTTAAACAAATAAGATGGACTATTTTGCATGTTGGAAATTTGTTACATGTATATGTTATCATTGTGGATACGCTATATCTTGATGAAATTCAAACTGAAAGACATCTAGAGACTCATGATATTTACTTTCGGTCTTGACAAGATTCCTCGGTAACTTTCGATCCAGACTAGAAATTATCCAGGAGTCGATGATAATCACTTTTAATATGTCGATTCCTGCAACCGAGGGTACTTGCAGAAACCAACGTATATGATAATTTATAACTTATAATCGACAAGATATATTTTAAATGCCAAAGGCATAATTAAATTCTGGGCGCCAGACACTGAGATTTATGTGTATTACTAAATTTTCTCGGCAAGCAGTGTCACTCGCAGCGAAACTTTAATTGTTAATCAAATTTAATTTTTATATTTAGCAAGACTAATCTCCAGCAAACAGTTGGAGAGTCATGGGGTCAGAAAGACTAATAATTTTGATCAAACAAAAAATTGTCCTTAGACACACACAGGAATAAATAATTATAATTTTCATGCAAGACAAAGTAAATAAAAATCACATGATTTAAAAATAAGGAAATGGCGCCTTCTATTTTGTAGGTAAGTGCAGCTTATACGTACACTTTTACAATAAGGCACTGCGCATGAGCAGTTCGCAATTGATTTTATTATTCTAAATTTACTTACAATTATTTACACTGTTTTGTGACCATTCCACCTTAAAATTCACTCTTTTTTAATTTAATAAGAAATTTGAGATATTTGATATCGGAATAACTAGGTTTATTCCTGCCAGATAATTCAAAAGTATGGCGCCCCTCGCATGTATGCTTTCCCATACCTTGATGGGAGTTTGCATTACACCCTAAAATCAGTGGTACGAGTATCTTATGTTCCATACCAAATTCCACTAACCTGCATATTTCTCTAGGTGGGTTATCTTCGCTATACTGGAATTGAAATCGCCAATAGATCTCCAGTACAGAAGTCAAGAAGCGGTATCGCGTTGGTTTCTATGACCAGTATATAGGCCTCTTTACCTTGAGATCCCTGAAACAGATAAAATTCCCTAACTTCTTTATCGCACCGTCTACTATCTAAAGTTCTTGAATTAATGATGCCTGTGTGCGCCACAATCATGATCCTCTGCATAATTGCTGTGCAAGTTGACCTGAATGATGGGAATGTGTGACGTTTTACGACGACACCTACGACCTTTCCTCATTGTTTTGTCCATGTTCATGCGGCCTACGGTGTGACACCTTAAAGGTAACCCGACCGAGGTCGTACCAGAGTCTGTCATGTAACGTGGCTAGCGCATCCACCTGTGATTCCGGAACTATCAGAACCAGAAGCTGTACATCTCCCTGACTTAAACTTTCTTTCTCTCCAGTCGGGGCATTCATAACACGCTATGTGTCTGTCTTTAAGCATAGGTTGAAACACCATAGGATCTTTAAAATCGTCTCCAGTTTCTCAGTTGGACCTAGGATCCACGCCCTCCCACTTTAAACTTATGGCCCTCAGGGTAAGATTAGAGTGGGTAACTTTTGTGTTAGCCACCCTGTCTCCTCTGGGTTGTTGACCACTAGAATAAATACCCCTTCTTTACAAAATGACTGCTCATTGACCGCTTCCCAGAACTGTGTAAGCATCTCTAGAGTAAGTGGACAGTCGAAGTAGTTTTCGTCTACCACTGCCATTAGTAGGTTGGTCCTCTGAGCATCCGTTAGGAACCATCCCTTGATCAGGTAGCTCTTTTTAGAAGGAGGTAGGTGGGCAGCGAAGGGCCCCTCGCTAGTGCGCTCCCTTGGGCTTCTTTATTTGGCGGGAAACCGAGGGCGGGGTGTCCGTGGACTCCGGTCACCTCTTCGGTGTTGCCACATAGGGGCCTGTGACACCAAGGCCACCAGAAGTGGCAGCATCACGTGCCGTTTTTTCTCTCTTGGGCCTCTTCCAAGTGGCTCCACAGAGTCTTTTGTGAATCTGTTCAGGTTTGCTCCCTTCTGGAGATATCGAAGCTAAGGGGCTCGGGGTCGCCATCTCCCTGGCCATCAATGCCTGGGATGTGGCCTCCGATTCAGGGGACTTTAGGGCAGTGGGGCTTCTATTATTTTCATTATTATTTTTGTTATTTTTATTATTAGAATTCATTTTTTTATCTCACGAGTAGTGAAGACCATAGGTCCGCCTTCGCAGAGCCTCTTATAGGGGTAAATCTGCTTACTCGGGAAGGTCGCCCGGTGTTCTCAAGGCCGCCTTTAAGACACCATCCTCAACCCGGGTGCTAAGAGAAGCCAATACGGGCACGGAAGCTCAAACCTCCTGGCTTAGGATGGTGGTAGAAAACCCAAATAGGCCTCACCAATACTAGGTTAGAGGGTTGTTTCTTCATTAGCTGGAATCTACCGGGCTTCTCTAATTCCTCAGGCGGGTGCTGAGGTGGTCTCCTCACCCCCGGCAGAGGGAGTTAGATCACCTAGGTCAGAGCCTTGCTGACTTAGATCAACCGAGGACGGCTTTACGACCCCCGACGAACTTCGCATGCGCCACCCCAGCCATCAGGTGCTCAATCCCCCACCCTCCGTACTCGGAAATCCGTTTATACAGTTTAGTGAATCGAGATGAGGACTTAACCTTCAAGACCCTCAAATGAAACCTCTCAACCATCCCCGACAGCCATGTGACAAGGTCCCGCACATCTTAGGATAGGTAATTATAAATAATTATATATATAAATATATACAGTTATATATAGATTGTGTATCTACATAACTATAAATAATTATAGTTATATAAGCGATAATTCGTAATATGAAAACCATTTTTTTGCGGCAGCATGACACTGAACCGTTAGTGCTTTTTAAAAAATTGAAGTGAATTTTTTAAATATTAGTTGGATCTTCAGAAAAACATTATAAAAAAATTGCACAAAATAGAGCATTGATTTTAGTACATATTAAAAGGAGTTGAATAACTTTCGAAAACAAATGTTTTTTTCATCATGGCATCGACAATTGTGCATGCTGCAAAGTACCTCCATTAAATATAATACTGATAATAGTAATTCATGTGACTTAACTCCCCCCCCCCCCCCATAAAGTTGAGCTATACCCAAGAAGTCAAATTCTAATAGTTTCCGAACTATTACTCTGCATTTTAAATATATAAATATAAGTATATTAAAAAGTCTTTTGCGTATTTTGAATTTCATTTGATCCATATAATTTGGCTTTATTAACAGATAACCATTTCAAATTCTAAGAAATAGGATGAAATAGACATTATTTATCGCATCTCATGCTCATCCAATTATGTTAAAGGATTATATAACACATTTTTTATATTTTTGATACATAAATAAAAACATTGCAGAAGTTATGTTTAAAAAAAATTTATTTTGTTAAAATGGAAAAAAAAACATTTCAAAAGAACGTAAAAATTTACTGCGTTTGGACCTTCTTTTTATACTGTAAAAAGTGTTTTCACAATAAAAAAAATTTACTTTTTCATTGATTTTGGATGTAGCTTCACCTTATAGAAGTACTAAAATATTAGTGTTAATAGATGCATATATTTTAAAATATTAACAATGCTCATATTACCCCGCACTCCTGTCGCTCCGCACTCCCCTATTCATCGCATTTAATTTAAACTCAAATATTATCCAATTCGATACAGTAATAATATAAGTGAGTCTTCCGAAATTTCGAATAATATTCAACGGCAACGCGCGTCCAATACCGTTTCCCGGCAGCTCGCGAATTGCGCGCGTACCCAGCGACAGGGAGCAAATAAAATTTTTAATACATCAGAGCCGATCGCATTCAAGCCGGCACGCATGCATGCAGCTAGCATGCATTACCCAAATAAGATCCATCACCGTTGCCGCGCAATACGCACACAGAGCTGCGAAAACGCATTCGCGAGACGTACGTGCTATCCATACATACAACCTACCTACGTACGTACGTACGCGCGTCGGCTCTAAAGGATCACGAAGCCGAAGCTGAAGCTGGAGCTGGAGCAGTTCCGAGAAAACGGAGGTAGGCAGGAGAAGATTCGAGAGAGGGTTGCGCCCCCGGCAACTATAGCGCCTTGCGTTAGCCGAGCGCACATCCGCTTCCGGTATGCGGCCCTGCAGCAGCAGCAGCAGCCGTTTTCGAGGAGAAGAAGTTTTGCCTCCACCTCTACGCTCTATACCCTATCTCGGTATAGCGGCCCCTCGCTTCGCAGCTCTCGAAGGTGCGCAAAGGCTCATATATCGCGAGCTACGGAGAATTATGTCGACTAGGCGAGGGAGGAGGCGAGCTCCAGCTCCAGCTCCAGCTCCAGCTCCCTTGGGGAACCGTCTGCATTTCCAGCTCTCTATGCTGCACGCTGGCGCATATACATACGCGCACACGTATTTACTCTGCGTCTCTATCCCTAATACACGGGGGCACACGCGTACGAGCACGCGTATATACATGTTGACACTCTTATTCAAATACACAATCACACCCGTGTGCACACACGCAGAAGTCAATATCGGCACACCGTGCAATCATGCATCGTACGAGTGTGCATGTGTAATATACGGACACACGGAAAATGCACAATCACGTGGGCAAAAGCTGAGACGTTTGTATTATCTTGGCGTCTAGGGGGCAAACGTACACTGGAACACACAGTCTTGAGCATAGCTGTGTAAGCGTGTACACATATGAATAAACATCCTTATAAGTACAGATGTGTCTGTATCTGTATGTTAGCTCGTTTGCACATGTGTATGTGTGTGTGCATGTTAGCGGCATGCATAATCACATATAAACATGCAGGTATGCAAATACATTCGAGCGACAGCCGTATAGATGGCAATCGATCTTGGGGCAACGAGGTAGGGGGGGTCATCGGAAATCAGACGTTTCCGTCCGATGCTTTGACCGTACGCATTCAAGCTGCAAGTAGATTTGCCTCGTTGAAGGGGAACAGAGAACTTCTCTCCCTCATGGCTGCTAGTAGCTGCTTTCAGTAATGTTTTAATAGGAAGTGTTTCGTGAATGAATTGTCAGTTGATTATTTAGGATTTGACCGCTCGTCAAATCGTTCATTTTTAATTAGTCTTTAATTAGTTAATAGTAAATATTATTATTATTTATTATTTAGTTAAACAGTAAATTATTTTCTGTGTGGTACTTATACAGAAATCACATTACTAGTCAAGAACGGATTATGATGAAACTTTCGGAGATTTTGTGGGGAACCTGAAAGTATTGAATAAACAGACTGATGATAGCAACTAAAAATCAATTACAATCTTAAGTTGCGGGTTTTATTAACGCAAACATATCTTGTATTAGTAAAAATTAAAATTATAATTTAAAATTAATAATTATATTAAAACAATAAAGTAAGAAATATTTAATTTAAGAGATATTTCGTGGTTATAGTTTTTCTTTCTCCAACGTCGTAGCTGATAGAAATCTAATTTATAAATTATATAAAAATTTAATGTACATCAATGTCTTCAGACAAAGTTACTTTAAATCAAAATATTCATTTCTATAGATACTTAGATATATCTTACACAGTCTCATCAAAAGTCACTTTTTACATGACAAAATCCCAAGAAAATGCACTTTATGGATCCAGAAATCATGAAAAAAAAAATTTAATTCTCGGTTTTCTATCTTATTTTAAGGGCCAAATTATGAAGAAAATTGCATTTAAACAATCGTAATTGGCAATGTGACTAGGTTTTTCTGGCAAATTAGGTGATTTTTATATATAGCAAAAAAAAAGAAGATTTTACTGCGCAGTTAATAACTGTGCACACAAAGGTGAAAAATTTTTCTCCATAAAGTATATGAAAGTAGAAATAAAGACTTTTAAATTGAGTTCTTGTTCGTTTAAAATGGATTTTCCTGTGCAAAGTTATGACCAATTGAATATAGGGTAATAATTCGTTGAAAATAGGGTATAAACAGACGGATTTTCCATTTTTTAGCAGAATCTAAGATTTTCGACTAATTATTACCCTATTTACAATTGGTCATAACCTTGCACCGAAACATCCATTTTCAACGAACAAAGACTCAAACTAAAGATCTTTTCTTCTAGTTTTGTATACTTATCGAAAGAAAAAATTCCACCTTTGTGTGCACAGTAATTAACTGCGCAGTAAAACCCTTTTTTCGCTATATATAAATAACCGTAAAAACACCTGATTTGACAGAAAAACATAGTCACATGACCGATTTTCATTGTTCAAATGCGTTTTTCTTCATAAATTGGCCCTTAAAACAAGATAGAAAAGGTTTGGAAACCCGAACATTCAAATTTCTTTTTGTAATTTCTGGACCCAAAAAAGTGCCTTTTTCTTAGGATTTTGTCATATGTGGGATATTTTTCTTCGAAGTAATTTAAGAAAAGTTTATTAAAAAAAAGAACCATATTCTTTTTCTTTAATAAAATTTGTAGAAGATAAAAGTAACAATTGTTAATTATAGATAATCAATTTTAAAGTAAGATATTCATTGAGTTTTAAGTAGTATTACATAAATTAAGTCAGACTAAAGCCGTCTTTTTCAACCTTTATAATTTTTCCTCAATTTTTCCCTACTACCTCGACTTTACACTTTAGCTTTCGTTAATTTCATCTATTGTTCTCTCTTCACGTCGCCTCCATCCCTTTGTGCGCTTCTAGTGAACGGTCTTGAACTACCCATTAGACCTTCGGTGTGTGCGCACGACATTACATAGAATTGCAGATAAAATGGTTTTCCCCTAATTATCACCGGACTTGCACGTTTACTACTCTCCCGAAGTGAGAGACGAGAAAAAGATGAAAATCGAAGAAATTCCAATATAATTAATGCGTTTCAAGTTGACAATGTTATTGTAGACTAGCTACAGCTAACAATTTTTAATAATAATTGAGTATAGTGAAAACGTTTATTATTTTTAATTTTTGATAATTTACAAACAATATCTTCTTTATATTGAAAAAATGCAGTACATTTCTTTTCATTCTAAATAAAAATTACAAATTATAATTTGTTTTAAAATTCTACAATTTTAACAAAATTATTATTCTACATATTTAATCGTTCTAAAGTTTTACTACCATAAAGCTTCATGTAAAAGAACGAAGTAAATAATACATTTCTTCTAAATGGAAACTCTTAACTTTACCGTAAAAACGTAAGTTTAAAGAAAAGTAAAAAATAAGATCGCGAAAAATGAGAACAAAATGAAAACTCTCCTTACAAAGTATTGTGTTCAAGCAAGTGTTTAATCCATAAAAACTTTTTACTATTTAGAAATGTTTCTACGTGGATCAGAGCTTTTTCTCGCTTTTCAATTTTTTTCTCGCCATTTAAATCTTAAAATATGGGAATGTAAATTTGCATATACTCAGATTAGAAAAAATAAAACTTTTCTATACAAAAACAATATACATTCTTAATAAATAACTAAAAAAATTAATCGTATCCTCCATAATAAAAGATCTATCTTGTTCTATGTTGTCGCTTGTAAAAGTGTATTGTCTCACCTCAAACAAGAAAAATAATTATTCCTCGTCTGAAATTAATTTCAACGCCCCGCAGAATACTTGATACAAAATAATAAAGAACCAATTACAACAATGAAAAATCCGCGCGAGCGCTTGAGGGACGAAGTAAGAGACAGACAGAGCGAGAGAGGGAGAGAGCGAGAGAGGGAGAGAGATAGAGAGAGAGAGAGAGAGAGAGATTCGCCGCGGGTGGCGCGGTCCGTAATAGAGTCTTTAATGAGTTTTCCGACTATTCACTACCAATGTTATCGCGAGCCTTAAAGCCCATTGTGACAAGAGTTATTATCGTATTTGCCCGAGAAATTGCGCGAGACGAACGCAGCTCTCCCGGCCCTGGCTTTCTTGCACACCTTCGCGCCGCCGCTGCCGCCGCCGCGCGATAACCAAGAGTAGTGGGGGGACGGGAAATTCGGGAGACTAGACACTGCACGTGGAGAGAGCCAGCCAGCCAGCCCGGGGATAAACGCAATTACGAGATAAGCGCGAGCGCACTGCTGCTGCTCGCAGCTAAAGCAAGGAGAAGTTTGCATGAATTATTCAAAAAATACTATTTATTTTGAGCAGGGGTTCCAGCTCCGTTTCGCGCCTCGTCCTGCGATATAGGGAAGGAAGTTTTCAAGGACCTGCAAGGTCGTATTTGTCGAATTCCAGATTCTTTTGACGATTGTTTCAGATGAATTAAACTATGTTGACAATTTATTATAGGGATATGACGTTGCTTCCGTAATTTCTTGGTGATTTGAAATTGCTGTTTCAAATACTATTACGTATTCAATTAAGGAATTTAAAATTGTATAAAGGCAGTAAGTAGTACTCTCTAAATATTAACCACTGTCTTTCAGTTTGATTGCTCACTGATTTATGTATTGTCTTTTATTTTATTATAATAGAGACACGAGGCCTCCGTGGCTTCCCGTAGTTGCGTTGATATTTTCGATAACGAATGCACAACTTATTCAGGACTAATCGATGACGGAGATCAAACTTTCGCCGGATAACTGTGGCCGAAGCAGTAGATATAAACAAATGTTAAAACACGCAAAAGGGTTTCTCCTGTTAAAAAATTAGAAAAAAAACGATAAATAATGCTTTGTATTTAATTTACGTATATTTACGA
The DNA here is from genome assembly GCA_949152435.1 of Gastracanthus pulcherrimus. Taxonomy (NCBI): domain Eukaryota; kingdom Metazoa; phylum Arthropoda; class Insecta; order Hymenoptera; family Pteromalidae; genus Gastracanthus; species Gastracanthus pulcherrimus. Next base: position 32,240,829 of record OX424575.1, read on the forward strand.
TTTCTTGGTATATATAATAAAATATGTATACTGTAACATCGTATAGGAGGTTTACTACTAGCTATATCAGAATTTTTTAATTCAATTATTTACTACAATTTCTGTTAATTAAATATTAAATTTCACTATACAGTAAGTGTCTCATAAGAAACTTAAAGATATTTACGAGGTATAATGAATTAAAAGAAAACAAACAAAAAAATAAATCTTAGTTGTATGGTTATTGAGCTATTGGATAATTGGATTATTGGATTACTGAGTTATTGGGTAATTGGATTATTGGATTGTTGAGTTATTGGATTATTCAGTCCTTTGGTTATTGGCTTCACCTTTTCCTTAAGGATACCCTATATCGCACCCCCAGAACAAGACTATGACAACTCAAAATTTTCTGAACTTAATTTTTGTACACTAGGTTTGTGTACCTAAATGAAAATAAAAGCCCTTAAAAGACTTTGAAAACTGGTTTAAAAATATTGAGAAACTATACCACAGAAACTGTACAATAATAAAGTCCGTAAAAATATTTTTTTCAACGCACCCGTTTCCATGCCTGTAAACCGGATGGAAAATTACACATGTCGACCGTGCCTAATGAAAGTGGTGAGTAATAGACATTTCTATTAGCCTCTTTAGTGTACTGCGCGAATCATAATCCACACTTTCCCAAACGATCCACATGCATAAAACGGTCCATTCATGCATATGTTAAAAAAAATGCAGTGTGTAACATGGGGGAATGGGCATTGTCAAGCGCGAGTGATGTTTTCAGCACTAGTCTTCGTATATATGCTCCAATTATGAGTACTCTGTATACGGACATATTTCCGTGTATGTCGTTGGATAGGCATGTTTTATTTATTAGGTATTGCATTATATTATATTATGTATTAATTATTCCCGATAAAAAACTTTGAATATATGTTCAGAGCTTCTTTACTATTACGTTTGACATATATTATTTTTCATTATTTCATTAATTCGCTATTTTATGGTTTTGCTAATTACGTTAATACATGCATAACGTAGCGCACGAGGAGCGGAACTCTCTAGTTATGAAACCTCCAAGATATGTATATAAATATAGTTAATAATATAATTTTCCACATATATTTTACATATGAATGATGAATAATAATTTCTACAATTGAAATAACATTTATGACCAACAAATTTGTTCACAATAAACCGTTACAGAAAGCTCATCAAAAACCAAAGTGGTCGATCCCTTTTCTTGCGTATTGCTAACATAAAAAAGGCCATCCTCTATACTCCTCGACGACTAAGAAAGCAGACGGTTTCCGTGCTTCCGCGAGAAGCAATTAATTTCAAAGCTCCTTAATAAGTCTACTCTTTATCCATACGGTACTCGTCCGAGACGACGGCAGCCGCCGCAAAAAGATAAAAGGGTATAGCGAGCACGAGCCAAAGGTCTGCTTATTATGGGCTTTCAATTTAGCGGGTGATGATAATAGAGAAAAGGAGCAGCTCTCGAGAAATTAGCAGAGTCAACTGTGTGGTACGTCACGGAGTGTGCACTAAGACACGCGAATGGAATTTTCTCTCTTGCTCTTCCTACGTGTGTCTATATAGCAAAAGTGCAGAGAGAGAGAGAGAGAGAGAGAGAGAGAGAGAGAGAGAATAAGTCAGCCGCGTAATTGAGGGATGGAGGCTTAAGACCAAGGTAGAGGGTCGAGTAGGCTAACTAATGAATGCTCGGGGACATCCGAAGGATTTCGACTCGCGCTGTACGCCGGGCGGCGGCTGAAGACCCTTCCTTTGACTCGCCGTTTGCTCGGTCCTTTCTCGTCGTCGTCGATTTTACTTTTATATAAGCAACGTCGCTTACGGCAGACGACTTTGCCTCACGTTCATTATAAGTGTCGCCTGGGCCAAGGATTTTCGGGGATTCGATTATTTTTGGGTCTTTCTCTCCTGATTGCAGGCAAACGAATCAGCGATGCATCTTTGGAAGGAGTTCCGGGGTGTCGCGTCCCTTGTAACTAAATTATTTTTGAAAGTCAAATATTTTTTAAGATGCGAATCGACGATTGCGAACCGTCGGAATCTTGGAGTTCCGTGATTATACTGAGAATAAGAATGAATTATTTATGAGTGATTTGCGTACTCATTGAATTAACAAATTGAAACGACAAAGTATTCATCTGCAATTGTGTTTAACAAACCGCAAAATCGATTTGTGTTTCGAGTTTAGGATTCTATATTTTTCTTTGAAGTCTTCCATTATTAATACATTTTACAATTTTGTAAAGATCTGTAATATATAAAATAGTCTTTTTCATTTGAATTTATTTCTTCTACTCTCTTCTACTTAGAGTCTAAACTGAATTAAAAATATTATAAGAGCTGAAATTCTTACCAAACAATTCGTACGTCTATAGTTGTTGTTAATCAAAATATCATACTTAATTATTTAGGCAAAAGTTTTTTAAAATTTTTCAGAAGTTAACATCTTTGTTAACTCTTGAGAATTAAAATACTAAATAACGTACAGAAAAAAAATTACTCATTCACCAATTAAGCATTCATTAGGCCGATATCAATCGGAGTAAAGAAAATGTAGGGGAGAAGCATAAGAAGGGAATAAGGCGTTCTATCCTTGATTGGGATAAAGCAGAAGAAAAGAAGAAGCGCGCCACATTGTGTATACGTATTAGGTATATACCTTGAAGGCATCGAGTTGCCGCGTACGTCAAGGGGTTAAGCGGGAGACATCGGACGCTGAATAAAACAGTTGGATGCATTCAGTATGGAACAGTAAGGCTTGCACACCCCTCTTCAGTGCATCGGCGACGCACCGACTGCATCGGAACGTCATGCGTATGTCTATATGCATCATTCTACTTTGAAATTGTGAAACCAGACTCTTCCTTAATGCGGTAGATATAGTTTAAAAAACTAAAAATTCAAAATAAATCGAGGTTATTGTCACTATCCGAAACTTTCGGTACCAACTCGTATCACTGCCCAAAGTTCTACTGTATAATTGTCTTTTATGAGATGAACAATTTGATAACATATTTTCTAAATAAACTAGGGGGGCTACGCCCCCAGCATACCTCACGCATCACCCCCCTCAGGTATATTTTATAAATCGTGGTCTTATGGTCTAGACCGGGAGTAAATATCATGGACTTCTGTATTCTGGTCTGAACCGGAAAAAATATCATGGATTCCAGAATAAGTTCAGGTCTGCAGCAGAAGTAAATATCATGGACTCGTATATAACTTCCAGTCTTGATCGGAAGTCATCCAAGAATCCGGTCCAGATTGGCAGTAAATAGCATGGATCCCTGGATGACAGGTTGTCCATAAGCAGGGCATATACAGGGTGTCTGTTATTAGGACATATACAGGTCGTCTGTTATTAGGACATATACATGGTGTCGGTATTAGGTCATATATAGTATATCCGTATTTAGAACATATACAGGGTGTCCGTAGTTAGGGTACGTACTGAGGGGGAGGGGGGGGGGCGAGCTAAAATGACGGGAAATTCAATAAAGGACGGCCTAAAATGAGAGGTTGCCTAAAATGAGGGGCAGCGAATTTTTTCTAATAATATAGACAGATAACTTACTATTCTCTATGAAGGTGATCATTACACGTATATTTGTACCCACATAAAAAAAGTGTTTCACAAGGCTGACAAAAGTCTTAATTATATATCAGACTTTTGTTGAATTATCTCACAAAAAGTTACTTTTTGGTATAAGTAATTATAATAATACCTTTGTTGTTAACATCTGCCGGAAACGTAAAAAATAATAGTCTTCGATTAATTCGTGGAAAATATTTTCAGAATATTGTGATCTTCTATAAAATTTAGAGACTGTAAAAAAATAAACAAATATTTAGGTTATTGCAGACTTGACAGAACACGATGCTTTTGTTTTGCCATTCTTCCAACAATCTGACATAATCTTCGTATTCGCAGACTTTTTTAAAAGTACACGGGTATTTGTCATTGACTATCTCAAGTTATTTCCATGAGATTCTCTTACAAACTAAATGACTAATATTCTAGGTCACAGAATCGACTACATATACAGAGAATGTAATAGTATATTACGCAACTAGGGGTGAAAATGGGTATTTGCAAGCGAGGATAATGGTTGAGCACGAATGGAAGTCGAGGGCGCCGAAGACGCCCGAGACGTACACGAGTGTTCAAAATCATCATCCGAGTCTGGAAATACCCTTTTGCCCCAAGTTGCGTACCGTATTTTTTATAACAAGTGCATAAAGAAGGTCATTCTTTGTCGTCTACAAAGTGGATTGAGAATAGAGTTTTTCGAGTCGTCCACTTAAGTCTATGGCATATTATATATATATGTGTGTGTGTGTGTGTGTTATATATATATATACATGTATGCATGTATATATATAAAATTTTCCCAAATTTACCAATATTTTCCCAAATTTACCAGTATTTTCCAAAATTTACCAGTATTTTCCAAAATTTACCAGTATTTTCCAAAATTTACCAGTATTTTTCAAAATTTACCAGTATTTTCCCAAATTTACCAGTATTTTCCAAAATTTACCAGTATTTTCCCAAATTTACCAGTATTTTCTCAAATTTACCAGTATTTTCCCAAATTTACCAGTATTTTCCCAAATTTACCAGTATTTTCCAAAATTTACCAGTATTTTCCAAAATTTTCCAGAATTTTCTAAAATTTGTTAACAGTTTCCAAAATTTCTAAAAGCTTTATTACGGAAATGAAGCAAAAGTAAATAAAGGGTACTAAAAATACTCATTTTCGCTACCGAAAATAAAAGGTAGCGAAAATGAGTATTCACGTTGACGAATGTGGCTTCACGCTACAGATATTGCCTTATGTTAACGAAACAAAAAAGCTCGCAAAAACATGCGCTTTTAAAAATACGAAGAATTCATTTCGTTGGCGAAATAATTTTCGTTGACGTATTATATCCACAATGCTCCGCGAATAGCCACTCCGATTTTTTTCTTTTGATGATTTTTAACCCTTAGCGGCCACACGGGGTAACTAGTTACCCCAGGCTCAGAAAAAGTGAAATTGGAGGTCTAAAACATTTAAAACATTTGACCAGTTTTTAGAACGCCATCTATAAATTGACCGATAAAAATCATTAGAAATATTGAAGAACACTTCAACAAACATGAAACAATCGGTTACAAGTGTTAAAACACCCATATGTCTTGTACAACTAGGTTTTTCAACGTGGGGTAATGAGTTACCCCATGTGGCCGCTATGTGGCCTGGCTGAGGTGTGGCTGCTAAGGGTTAAACTTGCTTGTCATGTATATACTATAATTATAGAAAAAACCCGGATCATTTTAGCTATTTTTATACAAAATATAATCACATTAACATATTTTCAAATATTCATATTTAGATATTCATTTACCCTCTTAAATAAATATACTTTTGCTGTACTAATATCGAAGTTTATCATTCTACAAAATTTCTGGTGCAAATTTAGCAGCAAATCCTTCATCATTTCAATAAGTAAAAGTTTAAATATGTATTCGAATAACTCTGTGACGTGGAATTACCCATGTATACATCTTGTTCACTGTTTCTTCCCCTTCTTCCTCGCTTTTGTGCACCATCGCGAGGGTGGACATAAATGTTTCTGCAACGAAGGAAGGGGTTTTGCGAGCATAAGGAGAAAAGTGACGTTTTCTGCAATTGTGATCTCTGAGAAAGACGGAGGGATGACAGGGGGCACGGGAGTAAGGACGCGACAATTAACGGTGTGTCGTAGCGTAGATGAATGCATCAGGAGAACATTGTTGGAGTAGCTTTTTTGTCTTTGGAGGTTGATTATTTCTTTATTGAATCCTTAATGAATCGCGAAACTCACGGCGAAGCACTGGAGGTCGCACCAAACAATTATTCGTGTGAGGGAGCATTCGAGCGCGATTGCTTAGAAATATGAGGCAGATGGAAACAAAAGTAATATATAAAACAAAAAAGAGGCAAAAAAGGAAAAGTAAATAATAATAATAATCATAACTAGGTAACAATAATAATAAGAAAAATAGTTAATTGCTTGCTACGTAGAAATATTTATTCTTCTTTCAAGACTAAACTGATTTTGTAGTTCAAAATTTGCTCGGTATAATAAATACACAAATGACATTACTCTAGCGCTAAGTAGAAACAGTCATACAAAGAAATGCGGATACTGACAAATTGAATTTCTCTTCATGTATTCTCAACAGACTGGTGAATAATGAGATACAAATTTTTTTTAGTTTTGATTTACTTAAATATATATATATATATATATATATATATATATATATATATATATATATATATATATATATATATATATATATTTAAGTAAATATATATATATATATATATATATATATATATATATATATATATATATATATATATATATATATATATATATATATATATATATATATATATAGATTTCATCATAACTTTGAATTCATTTATTAAAGAATTATTAACTTAAATTATTAAAACCTTAATATGTAAGTATTCAAAATACGAATGTTTAATACACTAATAACAAAATGTTCTACCCTCTGACATTTTACTTTACTGTAAATATCTAAAGTTATATTGATACTAAAATGAAACGTTGATAACGAACGATTAGTTATTGATAAAATTATTTTTTTTGTCATTTTTTAACATAAAATCACGATATAACTTGGGCAAATTCAATAAGCTACTCTCAAAAAATGTCCGCTCTATGGATGTGTATGTGCGTGTGTGTGTATGTGCGTGCGTGCGTGCGTGCGTGCGTGCGTACGTGCGTGCGTGTATGTATGTGTGTGTGTGAGTGTGTATGAGTGTGTGTGTGTTTGTGTATGTGTATGTGTGTCAGTGAGTGTGTGTGTGTGTGTGTGTGTGTGTCGCTCATCCGCGTTCGAATATTCCGCGGTAAAACTTGAGCAAACTTTGATTTCATGTTTATTACCCATTCCTAGGAGGGGCTTCAGAATTTCAGCGAATATGGTCGACTCATTTTGATTCGATAGCCATAGTAGAAAATTAAAAAATTTAATAATTTTTTTTTTTAATTTTGTTAATGATTAAATGTTTTATTCGCGTCTAACTATAATCGCCATTTTATTTACCTGAAAAGCGAGTCAAAAATGGAACTTTATTCCCGAAAATTTACTTTATTCTCGATAATTTACTTTATTCCCGCAAATGCTCAAATTCTCAGTTTCTCTATCTTTCTCTCTTTTTTTCAATTTTAAATTATTTCTTTCTATATTAATATAATTTATCAATAAAAGTCTCGAAATTGGCCACAGTTAAATTGGAAATAAAGTGCTGTATGCAACACGGGAATAAAGTCGACTTTATTCCCTGGTTACATAATGTACTATTTAGGAAGCGAATTTTTTCACAATACAGTGCTTATAAAATCCTTCAATCCGCAAACGATACCATATGTACCTTTTTTCATTTATTATACCGTGTATTTAGGATTTTTTATCTAATCGCTATAACTCAAAAATTAAATAATGAAATTTTTACTGAATATTAGTATTATATAGAACTATAATTCTGTAAATCTTCAAGTCATAAGACTCATTTCTTCTTTAGGGGGTATGATTCCTACAAATTATAAAAAAATTAATTTTTCTTTTATAATATATTCTTCATTTATAGAATGTTTACTACTTAGAAATTAAATGTTAGGCACTAATAAAGTGAAATAAAAAGTTAAAGACCTTAAATTATCATTTTATTAGTACTGCTATTTCAAAATTCGCGCGAGTTTCATATCAACTCTTACAATATAGACTGTAGTTTATCATATAAGACGTTATCTGTTTTTCCAATGCAGATAATTCCAAGCTTACTTCTATCAGTTGTTAAAATTGACAGTATAAAGAGTGGATGGAATACGGTATATCATCATAATAAATTCATTTTATGAGATAAGTATCAAAGTGTACTAACCAACATAAATAAGGTAAATGATGAGAGTAAATAATAGCTGTTTCCTAGAGAAATTGTACATACAAGAACTTTTTTCTAAGGAAATTACAACGTTCTGAAAGGGTAGTCTTAAATTGTTGTACATGTGAATTATTCACACTTTGTTTGTATAGCTATTTTTTTACATTATACTTATGTGATATCAATTTTTTCAGGTTATATGAGTGTAGAATGACATACTTTATGTAAAAATAGTTATTTGAATAAATAATAATGTTATAAGTATGAATGAGCTATGCTATTTAAATGTATTCATCTATTAATAAACTATAAGTTTAATCCGCTCTTACTCAACTTTGTATTTTCAGAGCCTGCGCGCAGCATCCTGATCAGCTAAAAGCGTGAAATAGGGTCTTTCAGGGCTTAAATTATTTGTAATTTATGCCTCTATAGGATGATGATATTGGAAATAGCCTAAAATATGATTAACATGTAAGTATTATAAGATTAATGGAAAGAAATGTGAATTTTCATTTTATTTTTTGTGTTTTCTGAAATGGTGAATTGCTTCATATAATAGTGCAAGGGAAAAATGAGTAGTCTGTATAGTATCATCCTATAAAGATCCTATAAAGATAAAGATATATATTATAAGTAGTTCAAAACCTGTAAAACTTAATATTGTAATTTTGAGTGACCAGAAGCCTGCACGCAGGGAAATAAAGATGCTGGTCAATTATCTCATATATATATATATATATATATATATATATAGCGAAGAGGACTTTTTTAAGGTGAAATGTGTTGAAATAGTATATATACTTGTGAGAAATATTATTTACAAAATTATTAACTGTATATTTCTTGTTTTTCAAGTCAAAATCATATTTAAATCTCTATAAGGATTATACCCCGTTAACAAAAAATAAATAAAAAGTTAATAAAATGCATTTTGTTGAATAAAGATATCTTAAAAGATTTTTTATATATATTTTCCTTTGAAAGTTACAATGATAATTTGTCGAGTATGGAGATATCAAAATCATGCTAGTATGCTTACATTTTTTGCAATTTTTATTACGTAAAACCAGAATATATGACGGGAAGTTCAATGGTACTGTCAGAATAATTACGTTTTGCGTATGCATGTGTGTATACGTGCGTGTCTTCTAGGCTCAAACACCAGTGGATTTCACTTAACCCATTTGTGTACAAATACTTCGTTTTCAGTTAACATTGAAACTTAAAGTATTTGTAATGCTGATGAACTTCTCAAGCAGATTTTCTTTATAATATATTACATATTTTGTCAAATCCATTAACAGATATTGACCTACGCATAATAATATAATATACTATATGACTGATTCCTCTTTAAAAAAGCTGAGTGTCTAATAAGTTAGCAGCATTTTTATTCTTTCAATGTAAAGTATAAATACTACTTTACAAATTCATTTGTAGATTTGAATTCATAAAGCGTAGTGAAAATTGCAAACATAATGCAACGAGAGGAAATGGACTTTCAAAATAAAGCAAAATGTCTAAAATCGTTCCTCACTTAACAAAGGGAAAAATTGCACTCAAACTTCGCAGTCAGAGTGTTCGAAAGAGCAAGTCTGCAAATGGATGAAAGGGCTCCGTGGAAATGCAATGCTTTCGTCCGGTTAAGCTTGGTTGGCGCGAAAAAGAGAGAACCGAATTTTCCCTGGGACAATCCACCTTGTTTCGCGAGCTTTACCCGAATAAAAAAAAGAGAAATAACTGAAATTCCGTCCGTCGTTTCCGCGTATATTGGCTTCACGTCTCCATTATTCCGTCGACGAACAATCCGATTCGGATTTGACCAAACTCGAAAAATAAAAAAAACAGCCACCCATTGTACAACCTCGTACGTACATGCATTCGCGTATATACGTGCGTAGTGCAAAAAAAACGAGAAAATCGACGAGCTTTTGATCTCTACTGTAGTTCCTCTCTCACTCTTCCCTCTATCTATCTCTCTTTATCTACGTGTCCTATGTCCGCAAGTCAAAAAAAAACGCAAAACGTTGCTTGACGCGTATTTTCCGTGTGCTGTAGCGCGATTCGCTAGCTTTCTATTCGACATTTGGCCCTTATGTAGCCCCGAAAGCTTTTAGAGGCCTTTCGATGTGCGAGTCGGGGAATGCATCCAATACTTTGGTGTTTTATGATGTGTTTACGGCCGCAGCGTGACGCGTCGCTGATCGCGCAATGGGAGGGGAAATGGAAAAGTCACTCGACCGTTCATAAAGTCGTTATCGGAGAATTCGACGCGCGTTGATTAAATGGTCGCCTTTAATTCCGCGGCGATTGCCGCGCTTTTCCACGCCGCGATGAATAAAAGAATTAGGGGATTTTCGTGTTTCGTGTGCGCGCTGCGACTTTTTCATAGAACGATTTCCTACCATAATTCACGTTTCATCTTGTAAAAATAAAAGCTGTTGGTCCGTTTGGTAGAACTTTGTATTCAAGGAAAATTAGGGTCGTAATTATTTATTCTTGGCAGAAAAATGTCCGTATAAAGTAATCTAAAATAATATTTAATAGGTATTCAGACTGCTGGTAAACACTTTATAAAATTTATAAGAAAACTCGATATAAACCAACCTGGAGTATAGAACAAGCAGAAACTTCCTAGAAGTTGTTAAGTAATGCTATCTAATAGAAATATTTTATTAACTCATCCTTGCTTGCTTCTCCTTATTTTATACGGTAAAATAAGAAAAATAAGTAATCCCTCTACTACTCGAGTAGAGGAATTAGATATTTTAATAAGTTTATCATTTTCAAATTTTTGCAGTTTCAATGGACTGAATGTTTATTATTAAACAATTAATTTTATGAAATTCTTAAGTAAAGTAAGTTGTAGTATGACATTTAATGAAATTCTTAAGTTAAATAATTATTTTAAGTTGTACTCAGAGGTATACGGGTTCGACCGTGAATTTTCTTTATTCACTTCTCTTTTCCAAAAAGTAAATCCGATTCAATAGCTCAATTCAAATGAATCGATACTTGAATCATGATTAAGTTCTTCCGACTAAAATCAATTAAAAATGCAAATCGTGATTCAACTTCTCAATTCATTCGTAAATATAGATTCAATTTTTCGAGATATGAGGTAATTTACTCGAAATATTCGTTACTTTGATCTGATCAAAAGTTATTAACAATTGAAGATGGTCACTGACAATACATGGAAAAACAACGAATTTAAAAGAGTTACATTTTTTTGAATTTGCATGTAATTACGGTCAACATATTCAATTGTAAATCACTTTTGATCAGATTAATATTTTTTTAACACGCCGTGCGCAAAAAACTGTTTCTCCAGCTGGTTTTCCGTGTGCGAAACAGTTGATTTTTTCATCGTGTGCGGAACATTCAGAAGCGGGTGCGAAACATTATTGAACCTTTGCGCTCGTTTCGTCAGAATGATTCACAATCGTTTTACCGACTTGACGTAGATGTTTATTATATATATATATATATATATATATATATATATATATATATATATATAGTACATTTATGTTTATATTATATATATATATATATATATATATATATATATATATATATATATATATATATATATATATATATATATATAGTACATTTATGTTTATATTATATATATATATATATATATATATATATATATATATATATATATATATATATATATATATATATATATATATATATACTATAGAGCGCATAGTTTCAAACATATATATATATATATATATATATATATATATCATGGTTAGGATTTTGACTGAGACTTCTCTCATCATTGAGTCGTCTAGATTTTCGTAGCTCTAAGTAATTATAAAAATAATGAGTTCATAGAGTTATTCGGATATGGCTTATGATGATACAATAACCTAAGAGCAGTCGATAAATGCGGCTAACCAACAATTCGTCATGAGAAATCTTTTGAACAATGAGATTTTCAACTTGCCATTTAATAATTGTTCAGTTAAATTTAATATAAATGCGAATCCTTATAATTCTGAACGATAAATAAAAGTTTGTACTCATAATAACTTGTAAAAAATATATTGATTTATATGTTAATAATGTAGTTGTAGATATTTAATATTTAACTTTTTTTAATTCACTCGTCGGTTTGTCACCCTGGCTGCGTTCGGGTGGCAAATTAACTTGTCTCGCTCCGCTTGGATGATAAAGTCGGCTCGTCATCGTTTTTGTTTAATTTCAGAAAATAACCGTGTTTTTCTCACAGTGTGTTAAAAAATAGTATACGCAACACGTGCGCGAGTCGATTCACGCACTCGTCTATTTGTTGCCCTCGCTGTGCTCGGGAGACAAACTAGACTTGTGCATGAATATCTTGTTTCGAACACTAGTTGCGTAATGTACTATTATACGTATCAGAGCGTAAATTAAAGGTATTTTTGCCTACTTTTTATTATATTTTGAGTTATTTATCCATAATAAAAACTTGTAGAATTATAGTTAGAAGAAGAGGTACCTTTTTTCATAACGAATATTTCGAGTAAATTACCTCTTATCTCGACAAGTTCATTTTTCGGTACCAGAAAATATCTCCCAAAATCTGACCGAATTTCGTTTCCCTGAGAGTGTGCATTCTCCTTGTTAAGTCTGATTTTGTTCTGAATCAAATCTAAAATTTGTTCATGAGTTTTACAAGTCCTTATTACAAAGTATATATAAAATATTCAATTTGTATTGAAATAAAGTTCTTTATAGTAAAAAAGAATTAATTTCCCTAAAACGAAATAAAAACTCTTTCCTTAATCGACTATCCGTAAAATTCTACCGCGAAAGAATTAAGCCAGCAAGAAGCGTCCCCGTTTCTTGCGGATTACCCTACAAGTACATGCACAAAGAGAAAGCCAAAGCGGGAGAGAGAGAGAGAGAGAGAGAAAGAAAGAGAGAGAGAGAGAGAGAGAGAGAGTAGCAGCGATGGGAAAATGGTTTCGCTGAAACACGTGTAATCTCCGGCGGGACAAAGTGTTTTAAAGGAAGCCCGTACAGCCTCGCCTAACGTCCGTCTTGATCAACAAGAGCTTAGCCGCGTGTAGGTCGTTGTCCGTTAAAATTAGCGCGTGTTTCGCTTTCCCTCGTCTCGTCTCTGTAGCTCTCTTGGCCGGGGCATACAGACGAGGTGGCTGGATTTGCAACTTCGTCAATGTACAGAGAGCGAGAGGAGGGCGAGGGCGGCGGCGGGGGGGAGTGGTAGGAAGGGAAGAGCGGCTACGGCTCTCGATTTGCATGTAATCCCATCGATCGTCGAAGCCGTCGCCGTCCTCGGCTTACGCGGACGCGAATTATGCAGTATCCGTCGCGCGCACACGTTTCGTCCCCTTCGGCCGAGCCCAGAGGAAACAGAATAAAGAGGGAAGACGCGCCGGCAGAGGTGGCGCAGTCGGAAAAAAGAGACGGAGTAGAAAATAATGTATACCGAGAAACCGAAAGAGGATTTGGTCAGTAGTCCCGTAGCGCTGGCCATTTCCTCGTCGCTGCTGGTACTGAATTGCGCGAGATTTCGAAATGGGGGATTAGAGCTTTCTAGAAAAGTTTTGCACAATTCTAGGAAAGAGAATACATTTTTAATTATTCTTAAGAATTATTTTTATATTTGAAGCTCAGGACATTATTTTGAGTTTTTAGTAATAAGTAAGCATGATAAGAACAATAGAAGTATGAAATAAAAAAATATTTTTTAACGGGATTATCATGGTGGAAGAAAGATATGTACCAGGTGTGCTAGTAACAAGATTGAACAAGTGGTCAGCCATTTTTAGCTCATAAGAAATACATTGGAATTAAAATGGCTGCCCACTTATTCAATTCCATCACGAGCACACCTTGTATCTTTCTACCACCATGAGGATTATCTTATATATATTTGCTAAAGAGCTTTACTACTTTTTTATTTCTTCTCCTATATGTCATGAGGAACACAGAATATTATTTGCGTAGATATAATAAGAAATATGTTTCATGTTAAACTACATTCAAATAATAAGTGAAAATAGTTAATTTAATAAATCTTTTTCAAAGGTAAAAGTCAACTATCATTTGTTACATTAAAATAAGACTTGTGAGTTTAGTTTTAAAGAGATTGATGAATCAAGGATTCGATGAAATTATCCAGCAATGGGTGATTCTTGCACTTCTGACACTTGAAGCCCACAAGCTACAGCTTATCCATTATTAGATCCGCTTATATACTTAGACCTACAACTATAACGCCTCCTTCCGCCAAACAAACACCTCCCCCTCCCTCGAAGCAGGTCGGCCACCGTTCGAATCGCCAACGGAAAGCTCATAACGACGGCGACACTTAGTCGCCGCGCGCCGCGATCGTACACACGCATTAGGAGCAAAGCGAATCGCATCCGCTGCCTGCAGTTCACACAAACGCACGGCGGTGGTCGAACGCGACGCTAAACATCCTGTACCAAAGGTCGTTACGCCAACTGCAATACGACGTTTCTGCGCGTTCATTAGGAAGCTCCCGCAGCTAGCGGGGCTGTGTATACGCACGCTTCCTGTATGTGCAGTGCGCGAGGAAGGACGCGAGCTTAAATCGGGCTTTTTCTTCGTCTAATAGGATTCCCATGGGGGCTTTGGGCTTAACGAGGTTGGTCTGTATACGGGTTGCGGGCGGCGGCTGCCGCTGCTGCTATTGCTGTTGCTGTTGCTGTGGTAATTTGTCATTTTTCACGAGCATCGTTTAGTTGCTTTATGGCTTCGAGGCGTAATACGGTTTTTAGGGTGCTGAAGATAGTAAGGAAGAAAAGACTTAACTGTGCTTTTAGAGAGTCAAGTATATGTTGAAACTTAGAAATAGTAATTTAATTCGAGATCGATATTCAATATGTAATATTTATCGAGCGAGACAGGATGCCCAATGATAGCCTATGTCGGCCCCAGGACGAACATTGGCAGGGGACATATAAAACAGCATTTAAACAAAAATTGCTATATCTATAATATGAAAAACATAAAATAAAAGAAATAATTAATGTTTTTAAACCTTGTAATTTTTACTACTGAATATCTGATAAAATCTTGATTATTTCCCTTGTTTTATTGGAACTGACCCTCTTTTGTATGAGTTTCTCTTCACATCCCGGATTAAAGTTTATTTAATGTTCATACTTCGACAAACTCTAAGCAATAGAGTTAGTTTTGTACAGTTCCAACGTCCCCTTACTTACTACGCTTCTGTACCCTTCTTTATTTTAATGATACTACATAGGTGATTTTCAAAATATTGTGAGTTTCTGTTGTACACGTATTTGTTTCTCATAAAAATATTTCAAATAAAAATAAAAAGGAATTAAAATTAGCATGGGTACAGTCATTATTTACATGAAGTATAGTAAAGTCTCGCAAATCTTAAGTCATGATAATTTGATCTTTGAATAATCCAAACCGATTTCCAGAGTAAAAAACCGCTGCCAATTCATTGGCACTTAGCTTCCTGAAACTAAATTAATTGTTTCAATATGAAATTCTTTGTTCGTATAAATTAATTTTAAATTGATATATCTTTCCGAAATAAAAGATGCCGGCAGTAAAAGATAGGTAATTTTATGTTCTTTTTAAATCATTTACATAAATTTGATAATAATATTCCTAACATGCCAAAAAAAATGAAAATCTAAAACTGAAAAATCGAAAAATTTATAAAACCAAAACAAGTCCATGAATCTTGAAATTTCTTTTTAATTTTGAATCTTCATTTAAAAACGAAAAAAATGTGCCATGTTTGGTAAAATATGATCATGCTATTCTCGAAATATAAGCGATCAAAAAATGTGTTAAAAAACACATAACCTCAATATCTTAGAAAATAAAAGATCTCTTGATCACAAAACATAGAGGCCATGAGATAGTAACAAACTATCTTTTTGTAAAGTTTCAGATAATATGCTGCCGATTTACTTAAGTTATAGTCAGAAAAAGGAAATCGATTTTTTTTACAAAATTATTTATTTATTTATTATTTTTTTATTTTGTCAAGAATTAAAATTTATTAAAAAATGTTCCGTTATATATATTTCTGAGATATAGCCGTTGAAACAAATAATTACGTTTATGAATGACCTTATCCAAAATTTCAGGTCGGAAAAGGTAGGTAATTTTATGCTGTTCCTAATGCCTTTTCGCTGGATCGATGATATTATTTTCTAATGTACCAAAAAATCATAAAACTAAAAACCAAAAATCGAAAAAATGCTATAAAAACAAAAAAATATCGAAAAACAAAAACAAATATTTTTGCCCCCACATCTTCTAAATAAAAACAAAAAAAGTGAGTAGTTATACAAGCTACATTTATAAAACACTCAAGACTACTGCATTCTTATGATTCATAAATGTAGGGTCAGTACTGATATGTGTTAACTCGTGATTACATAAATAAAGTGATATAAAAATGTAGATTTTTTGTGTTTAGCTTTAATCATTTATATTTATTATAAGTTAAGTTTTCTTATCATTTTCATCAAACATTTGGGGTGAAACTGTTTGTCGTTACTGATGTATCTAACAAACAGTTTTATTTTTATGTACGTTTTCAACTAAAAAATTTATTGCTATTATTTTATTTCGAATAATAATTAAAGACAACAATTTATTTTTTACTCTTCTTCAATTAGTTTGGTTTTTGGAGACTCTACTCTCTATAAAGCATCCAAACGCTCAATGTAAGCACCGTGGTGTTTCCCAGAAATAAAAACCAGCAACCTTTTATATGTCGTATAAAAAGCTGTAATATATTTTATGCCCATCTGAACGAAAATGGTCACTTTTTTCTCTAAAAGCGAGACCAAAATTACACTTCTTTCCCGCAAATGCGTGAAAAAAGTAATTTTTTTCCCTAGTGCGAAAAGTGACTTCACTAGAACACAGTCAAAATTCCTTCATTTCATCAAGTGCTACCAATAACCCTGATTTTTGATTGGCTTTCAACAGTCCATTAGTCCCGATTTCCAAGTCAAAAAGTGGCCACAGTTGAGATGGGCATAAAGTACTATATGTACCTCGAGAAAAAAGTCGATTTTTTCCTCGGGTGATAAGGCAAACAGTAAACTCACCCACGGGAAAAATATTCAACGTTTTTCCCTTGTTACATAATGTACTATTATATTTCTCATTGCGAAAAATTCTTTGACATAACTTCTTTTATAAAATACATAGATTAAAATTTATAGTACACTGATTTTTAGATATTCTGTACTCAAATAAAGTAGATTGTTTTAATAAAATTAAATTATAGTTAGAGATCATTTTACACTGAAAATACTACAGTTTTTATGTAAAATATCAGCATTTTAGAAAACAACTCAGATAAAGAAACATATTTAGTAATGTTTATTTATTATAAATGAAAGAATTTTATTGTGTGTATTATTGTCATCAAAATAATCTACATTAGAGAACTGCACTTATATTTTAATTTCTGATGCTTTACATAATTATAGTAAATTAAATCGAACAAAGTTTGAGTATGAGTGAATTAATGTGACTGCAGTTTGCAATTAGAGTGGTAATATTATAGTTTTAATATGTATTGTGGTTTTGTCTTAATATACTAATTGTATGTACTTTTATTGTTGTTACAGTTAATTTAGATAGTTACTAATATTCTATCAGAATTTGTAATTTTAAATTTGATCCTACTTTATGTACCTAATTATATTTACGTTCATTCGTGAGTGTTTAAAAATAATACATAAAGAAAGTTTCCTCCTAATTGTATAAAATTATCATTTTTTGAAAATATTTTTTGTATGCTTTCCTGGAGCCTTGAAAAGGAACATATGTACACGTTCAAAATGTCGTGCCGATTAAATAGACTCATAGCGGTCAATAACGTCTTGTGTTTTAATTAATATCTAAACACGAGTAATAAATTCCTTCTACATAAATAAATTGAACACTTTTGAATGCAAATTCCTTATCTACATCTTACTAATCAACAAAAAATTACTTTCAATTATAATTGATTAAAACAGAGTAACTAAACTCTATAATAAAAGCTTTACACGCAAACAAGCAATCGATCACATTTATTCGCCACCTCTTCATTCAAGCTTACGTTCTCAACGCTTTCAAATCATTCTATTCAATGCATGCAGTGCAGACATTTCTGCTACAACACGTGGAAAAAAGTGCCCATTGAAATTGAAAGATGAAATGAAAGAGACGCAACAAAATACTAAGAAAGGGAGAGAGAAAGAGAACTCGCACAAGAATACCGGAGACGCAGGCTCAAGTTATTGCAATGGCATTGGACTATCCTTGCTAGAGGCGAAATGTAAATCGGGTCTGCCCGGCAGTCGTAAAGTAGAAAACACCCGCGGTGAGAGACACGAGGGAGCGGACGCGCGATGGCTACAACTTGCACCGAACAAATAATTGCAAATTCGAAGTCGTACTTTTGATATTTAAATTCACGCGAGTGCGCGCGCTCGTTCGTGGGGAAGCAGGAGAAAGATATCTCGAATTTAGACCTTTCTGAGAACTACATTTCTTTGCTCTTTTTGCATTCTTCAGCTTGGGTGTGTTATTTCTTTATGAGGATGTTTTTGTTGACACAATATATCTCTTTCTTTTCAGTTCTATAGTGTAGTTATTGAATTTATATGATCATACGTGCATCGTATTATTAAATAGTTTTATAGATTTTTCCTTATAAAATCTTAATAATATATAATACATTATAAATAAATTATTTTCAATTCAAGAATGTGATATCTAATTAAATTTTATTTGACACTCATGGTATCAGAAATTTATAATATTCAGATCTGCAAAATACTTTTAGATGCGGTATAAATAATAACAGATAAAAAGAATATTGCGTTTACATTTACATAATTAATACATAATATTATTATTAATTATAAAAATAACAAAAGCACCAATGTCATTGTTCTTTTTTCTAATTCAAAATATCGACATATTATTTATTTAAAAAGAGATTGGGGAAAATGGATATAGCACAATTTTAAGTACTTCGTTAATTTAAAATCATCCCCTTTCATGATTAAATATTTGCGGGAGATATTATTATTGCTTTCATATCAATACAATTTTAAAATTATTATAAAGTTATGGAATTATTTTGTTACAAAATTAAACATTCAATTATACAGCATTGATATGCAGCGCAAATAATACAATAGTTGTTACTTCTGACAACAGCAAAGTTTACTCGATTTTATAATATGAATGCTAGCGCTACGCTCACATATATATTAACAATAATCATATCTGAATAACTGTTGAATATGAAATAAGCCTACTGCATAACATTGAATTTCATTGCAATTCAACGTAGTAAACTGATACTTCAATTTCCTTCATGGTTTTGCAAATGAGTTAAAATCACTCCATGATTTTAGAAAATTGGCTAGACTAATATTTTATGAAAATCGTTAAACCATTATATATTAATAAATAAGATTTATCATTTGTTTTATTTGTTGTTACTACTGATAAAATATTCTGAAGATTTAATACACATTGAGCCACCTTATAAACCTTAGACACCCCGACTGTACCTGCCCCGCCTTCCCTATCTCCTCATCCAACTCGTAAACCTCGTCATTAAAATATGAAAACCTCTCTCATTACAAATCTCCTTAAAAAACGAATAAATTCCTTTTTAAAAGAATTCCCGCACACGCAGGACGCAGCGCATTCGATAATTTACTTTTGATTACGGGTGGCGCGATCGCGCTAATTTCCGCGCAATGAAGTACCATGCCATTATCCCTCGCCGATAAGAATCGCTTGGCTCTGCCCCCGCGCGATGCTTTTTGCGATCGCGACACACGCGGCGACGAACAATACAAGCGTGGCTCGACGCTCGCGTGCAGCGCTGCGCGGCAATCGCATATGGTTATGAGAAGAGAAGTTTATGTTAATGCGCGGGCTGAAATGGACTCGAGGGGGGGGGGGGCGAGTGAGGAGGGAGAAGAAATAAATAGACGAGTAAATGAGAAGGAGAGGAGTAAGGGGCTGGGACAAATATTATAAGTACAATGCAAGTAATTGTTGGCTTGGAATTATTAAGCATCTCTTGTTAGAGTTAATGAACGTTATTATTTAACATAGAATTGTAGTTTAAATTAGTAACGTAATTGTGGTATAGTTGCATTATTGACTAGATACAATTATCATAAAATTATTGTTATCTGATTCTATATTGGTTACAATATTTAAATATATGTTTCCATCAAAAACTTATGTTAAGGAAAAAATAGGCTTATGTGGGGCACTTATCACTTAATTATGCAATACAATAACTATATACATATTTAATTGATTAATGTAATTCTACGAATGATGTGCACTTTGTGTGATAACATTAAGTACTTTAAGGAATACAATGAAATTAGTTTGAATAATTTAATTCAAAGACATATACTTATAAAATTAAGGCATGAGTGCAAATCATCACCTGCCACGCAACATTAACCGATTCTCCCCTAATTTTTTTCTTCTAAATATTCCTATAAAAAATAAATATTGTAAGTAAATGTTATTTATATCAAAATATCAAGGTCAATTTAAAACTATCTTACAATACACTGACAATTTATCAAAATTTATCTGTTTCCACTTCAAAGTAAACGACGAATCTAACAAAAGTACATGCTATGACATACTAAATCCTACGAA
Source organism: Gastracanthus pulcherrimus (assembly GCA_949152435.1). NCBI lineage: Eukaryota > Metazoa > Arthropoda > Insecta > Hymenoptera > Pteromalidae > Gastracanthus > Gastracanthus pulcherrimus. Next base: position 32,261,504 of record OX424575.1, read on the forward strand.
GAAAAAGCAACATCAAAAAGATAAGAGAAGAAGCAGCAACGCGAATTTCAATCGCTGCTGCAGAGACCTACACTTTATAGTCCCAGCAACAGCTAGCATTGAAACGCCACCTCTTTATAGTTCTCGGATAAAATCACACGCGAGCCGAGTTTTCTTCTTTTTTTTATTTATTCTACCCTTGCCTCGCTCGTCGCCTGGAAGGTGCGAACGACAGAAAGGAAGGCGAGAACAGGTTTCGTTCATACAGCGGCAGCTCGTATAATTGAAATTGACGTATTCGGGCGTTTTATATATCGGCGTGCGGCGATTTATCGAGGCGCGCATTTAACACGACAACACGCGCGAATACTGCATATATCGACGCGAGGTGCTTATTATTTCTGCTTTACGAGAATGCTCGCGCAAATCGATAGAGAGACGTTAGCGAGCCCTGTGTATAGTTGTAATTGTATACATGCACGCTGGCCGGTGTATTGTCGAATCGTATTTCAATTTTGGCGCTTCGTGTATATGGATATTAAAATTTATCGCGCTGTTATCGCTTAAAGAGTAATATTATTTTTGATTATTAGTATGATTGTCAATAGTGATTGAGAAAGAATTATGGATAAAAATGTTTTATCTCTATGAATATTATGCTGTAATTTATGTTCAATGCAATTTTCAGAACGAAGTATAGGCGGATCCTATCAGTCGTAAATTAAATTCTACTTACTAATTAAATAAGGTAAAGTATACAAACTATGCTTTTCAAATTGATAGTATTATGTAGTGATAATTACTCATTAAAAATAATATTCAATATTAGTAGGAAAACAATACAAATTTTTAGGTAAAAACAGATGTAATTAAAAAAATTATTTTTTTGTTTTTATATAATATTAACGTTCATACTAATGTTTATACAAAATAATTAATTTTATTTCCGGCTCATATTAAAAATTATCGCAAATTAAAAATATATCAGTTTTTGTAATGCCTTTTCTACACCAGAGGATTATCATCGTCTCTGATTAACTTTCGATATCGAATAATATTTATCCGAAATATATAAACAAAATATGTTTCATATGATAAAAATTAATCATAACCGATGTTAATTATCTGGTGTAGAAAGGACATAACAAAAACCAAGTCTTTAAATGTTTGATAATTTTTATTTCATATTGGTTTGAATATATTAACATCAGTTTTGAACATTTAAATTTGAAAATCAGTCTTCGGAGAAGCAGTTTTCAAGGGATTGCGTGTAGGACACGTAAGTTACTGCATTAAAAAATCGTCTAGGATCTCTAATATTGTATATAAATTATTTACAATTTTTATGTATTACAGTATTTTGGTAACTTCTTCACGTACTTATTAACATACAAAGTCAAACTTACAAGCGCATATTTAATCTTGCAAATTTACATAAAACATTTTCCAATCTAGCTTCCCTCCTCTTCCAAAATTTCGCAGCATTCATCACTCGCTTTGCGAGAATACTCATCAGCATTATCCGCAGTTACTATAATTCTTCGACAGAAGGCAATCAAATGCTCGATTCGCAAAATTACCGCGAAAATTAACCTCAGAGCTAAAGTGGCCACGGCAAATGGAAGCGCTCGCATTACTAGCGATTAGGGCTGCACGCAGTTCAAATTTCAAAGCAAGATAATTGAATGCATTCTAACGCAAACAGCGGCGGTGACGCATCGGGAACTGCTGCACTGCATAACCGTGCGCACAATTTGCAAATAATTACCCATCGCGTGCGTATATATATATATATATATATATATATATATATATATATATATATATATATATATATCGAAAGCGATCATCTTCCAAATGTGCCATCGAGTTTCAGTGCGAGTGGGATCGGCGTCAGCGCACACATACATATATTATATATATGTTTCGGAAAATAATGTCTGAATGCCCGAGCTCGCGGATTTGACATGTCAGCGCTTCTGCCGCGGACGGATATGTAGCGCGCGAGCGAAAGATAGACAGAAAGAGATGATAGGGAACGAGACAGAGACAGATAAACTGAGCGAGATCCACGAGACAGAAACGGGACTAGCCCGGATATACAGCGTGCCAGCGACCCATAAAGTTGCCCATCAGTTATAACTGTGCTATATAATATAAAGCTTCCCAACTGCTATGAATCGTCGACGCATCCTATCTCCTTCTCTCTATCTCTCTCTCTCTCTTTCTCACTCTCTCTCTCTCTCTTTCTCTCTCTTTCTCTCTCTCACTCTCTCTCTCTCTCTCTCTCTCTTTCTATATATCTCTCTCTCTTTCTCGCGTGTATACGCTGAAAAGCTCTTTTGCCAATGTGAAGCGCAGGAAAACGGGAGAGAGAGAGAGAGAGAGAGAGAGAGAGAGAGAGAGAAAGAGAGAGAGAGAAAGAGAGAGAGAAAAAGAGAGAGAGAGAAAGAGAGAGAGAGAGAGAGAGAGAGAGAGAAAGAGAGAGAGAGAGAGAGAGAGAGAGAGAAAGAGAGAGAGAGAGAGAGATCAAATATATAGCGTCTCACTTATTTGCGCTTGACGTGAACGATTATGCCCAGCGTTCAGCTGCTTAATTGATGGAAATTCTGGGTAATAGAGCGCGTAATCAAGTTTATTAATTATTTTTGTGAAATGACATGGCGGAAATTTCGCGTGTAAGCAATTCGCGATGATCGGTCGTTCGTAAATGTATAATTGTGTTTACACGTTCTCTGAATAACGATGGTCTTACAATGTTTTGTAGATTTTGATCCAATTTCACCCTCTGCATCTACATTATCTGCAGAAAAGTTTAATATGCAGGAAGTTCACCGGATAATTGAATTTCTTTAAAATCTCTTGAAACTTTTATCATATATTAATTTAGGTGGCTTTATACGTGGTTGAAATGTCGACCTCCCTTGCGGTATCCAAAATCGAGAAATTTAGCTTCAAAGTTTCAGTTTTTAACATGGGAGCCCTATCTTGAGCTGTCACTTATCGGACATTTTTATTAATTTAAACCAGGTTTTTCTTTACATCTACTCAAAAAACTAATAGAAACACAGCATACGTAAACATAAAACAATGGTTCCTTTTTACATGCACGTACACTATGATTGGCCCCAAGTGCCCAGGCCCGCCACAAGAATCTGAGGCGACCAGGCGACGTGTTGAGGAGCCCCGCTGCTAAGTGTCGCAGCCTCGGTCACAGTGCGCAACCCGATACAGCCATAATAGAGTTTATTTATCTTACGCGGAATGCTTAAGTATGCCGCGTATATAAGATTTGGTTTTGTTGCATAAGAAATATATTGAATTTCAACAATATGCAAAAGTTTTCTTTACTAATACAGTAATACATTACATTATAAACTGAAGGATTTTCATTATAAATATTGCCATTTAATAATGATTCTTTCGAAAATTAACTTTCTAACTTTACTGTCAACCGGTGAACGTCCTTAAGGTGTACAATATATCGACGGTTCCTTAAAAGAAAGACGTATCTCGTCCTTAAACGTAATCCCGAGATACGTCTTTCTTCTAAGAGACCGTCGATATGTTAAAGGAATTTAATATTTCACTTATTATACTTTAGTAGAAATTAGTTAAAAAATGCCAATTTCTATCATTTAAGCGTATTTATTAATAGTCACAAAGATACATGACTATAAATACTCACTAATTGAGTAATACTTTGTTTTATAAATAAAAATATAGTAACGGGCATTCGTAATATTCTTTATTATTTGATACAAGGTTTTTCAGTTTTTAAAATTATCATTTGCAACATAGTCTTGTATAAAAGTGCCAAGAAAAAAGTATTTCAGTAGATACGTGCTGGATATGTCAGACGTCATTTAAGTACGAATTCACTTCATCTTCCTCAACATTTAGTTATATCGATTAAAATTCGCAACTTAAAGACGTTCTATCATCATATTGACCTCAAAATGAAAACATTTTTTACTATAATTTAATCACTTTTAATGATATTTAGATCAATATATTATATATCTAGGTATCCTCGTCTACCTAAAAAAATATTTTTATCGAAATTCCGTTATTGCAAAAGTCGTTATTGGCAACTAAAGAAATACTCAACAAAACAGTGGAGACTTTTTTGTTTGTTATCCGATTTGAATTTTAAAGGTCTCATTTTGTTCCTTGAAAATTTCGGGGGGTCCAATTGTTTATAAGTTCGTATATAGTGTTTTATAAATAATCGGACATAACTTTGCAGGTTATCCGATGATATACAATTTTTGTATGGGTAAGCCTCCCTGAAATTTTTCAAGGAACAAAATGAGACCTCTAAAATTAAAATCAGATAACAATAAAAAAAGTCTCCACTGCTTTGTCAAATTTTTGTCTAATTGACCATATCTAATTTCACAACAACGGAATTTCGATAAAAAAAAATTTTTAGATTGACAAAGACTCCTTATTTTATAATATATTGACTTTCATATCACTATGTGAGATTAAATCGTAGTAAAAAATGTTTGTTTTTTATTACATATATATGCTTATAGAGCCTCGTTAAAGTATTTACGTATATACACGCCTAAGGGAAGAAACAATTATCTAAACAAGGTGAATTGACATCCAAATCTAGTCCATGAAATATATCTACCGTACGGTTCTGACAGTTGTTACTTACCTCGGGAAAGCGTTTACACGCATACGCCAAAAATCAATGTTCGTTATTAATTTCTCCGCTTATTTTATTAACCACGACTTCCTTGTTGATATAAACGACTATAAATTACAAATATTACAAATAAGATAAAAGTCGATGACACTCGCAAAAATTGTTTTTAATACCGGTCCGGGGTAAAGGAATTTATTCAAATGCGTACATTAGATACGTACCTGTGTTCGATGTGTTCCTCCTGGTGCAGCATGTGCAATGTGTGATGCTTATGCAAATACATAGTTAATACAAGTACATGCTCGTATCTATGTATAATTCATACTCGGCCTTGTATATGCGATATACTCTGCTTCTAACATTCGAACTCGCTCTCTCCCTTCCTCTCGCACTTACTATCTCTATCGCTTAATATTATGCACTTAACTCTATCTATATCTTGCTTTACTCAGGTCCATGTATCTACGTATATGTATTCTATACTCTTCTCCGTTGAACAGCAAGAGAACAAAATTGCTATTTTGCTATGAGAAATAGTAGTCAGGGTCATTTTAGTTCATCTTCTTTTATTATTTTTATTTTCTTAAATTGAAAAATGAAATTTTAATAATTTTTTACAAAAGAAATATAGTGAAATTTAATGAAAAAATATATGGAAATATAGTGAATCTTCCCTTAATGGACATATATCTCTATAGTAAACAATTCAAATGCGACCGTCAAAATGAAATTTTTTTCTTACAGAAGTAAAGCCCACCTCCAATCGACAGATCACGGATCCAGAACACCTCCAATCGACAGATAACGGATATGGGACCACTATTGCTCTTGTCAAAAATGTGACCGGATATCAATTAAGTTTTTCAAACGTGTGCAGAAAATAAATCTTCCACAAGCTAAATTAGTTATCGTTGACAATATCTTGCATAAATGAAAGGATTTAGCAAGCTATAGCAAAAAAAAACAATCATGTATCTAAATCTTTAATAAAATCGAAAGTTCTAGAAATCACTACAAATTTGAAAATCACTATAAATTTGAAAAAAAGAGACATTTTGATTTTAGATTATTTTAAATTTGCCAAGTAAATATTATATAACAAGCGATGAGTTTCCAAATGATTCAATCCATCAACCTGTAAATAGTATTATTAGTTACATACCATTACCTTATTACATCCACCACCAATGAAAAGCGGACAACTCTCAATAGCGGATAATTTGTATGCGATTTTCAATACAGATAAATTTCACTATATATGAAATATATAGCTTTCTAATTAAAATATAAACCCAATATGATGCAAGCTCTTATACGTTAAAAAATAAAAACTTTATTTTTAATAACGTAAAGTTCGTGTACTAAGATATCTAAAATACGTACAAAATCCCGCCAATAGTTTGGTCAAAAGTTATGCAGCAGTAACAGCACACGCGCCTTCTTCGCAACAGTCGTACCGCTTAAGATTCATACTTTATGACCGGTCTCGTGTCCTCCACCTCCTTTCCTCCCTACCCACCTCTAGAACACCGTCTGTACAATACTCTCTCCTGAATTCGCGCATCTGTGTACACAGCTAGAAATACGCTTTTTCGCCTTACCGTCTCTCGTCGGTCCCCGTATATACAGCAGCAGCAGCCTACACGAGCCCCTAAAGCGCGGCAACTGCACAACTGCGGCAGTAGTAACAGCTGCGGCGTGAGGAATGCGCGCACGCGGGACGCCCGAATACGGAATTATACCGGGGCGCTGGTTCGCTTGGTTTATCTCTTAATGTCGGAGGATACATATCGCGGCAGTAGGGGGGGGGGGGGGGTAAAGCAGGTAGGTGTCGCCAGCGCATGAATAATTTAACGGCTGGAAGCTGGTAGGTGCGCGCACGTGCAATTCCGCGCGATTTTTACGAGAAAATAAGGATCCACAGAGGAGCGCGGCGCAAAGCTTCTTTGCCGTCGCTGATGCCGTGTAGTGTGGCCTAATGGAGCGCGCGATGTGTCGCGAGCGAGCGTTTGTTTGGTAATTTTGCGGAGCGCAGTCGATGCAGTGCAGGATACAGGATACAATGAGAGCAAAGGCTGCCGATTATAAAGTATTGCAGTGCGACGTGCTTTCTCAAGACAGATTTGCATTTACTGATATGGGTATTCGGTCCAGCGGTACTCGAAGATATAGAGGAAATGTTATTGGCTTTTTGCCAGATTTATTGGATTTAGTGGAAGCTTTTATTCTGCTTAAACGTTTATACGGAATTAAATAGATGTGGACGAAATCACAGAAAGGAGAAATATATCTAATTGGGTTGTAAAAAAAATTCTTTTTCCTGTCAGCATGAATTTATTTAGTAGAAATTGTAATCCGATATATAATGCAATTTGAATTTTTGAAATTGAACTTTATTTCAGAATGTTATAGTATTCTAAAGTTTCTTTATGACGTCACGATCATAACGAAATCAAAGATGCCGCCGTATGATCGTGACGTCACCTTAAACTTTGGAGTGCCATATCTCTTTCAATTTTCAAGATATAGATAAAATTCCTAAAGTTAACAAAACCGGTATACCAAGATCTATTCAAATATGCTGTTAGATAAAAATACTTTTTAACCCAATTGAAAGTCATGAATTTCATTTCAATGATACTAACTCTTTTTTATTGCTTATTCATTTACCACCATTTCTTATTATGTTTGTATTTTTGTGTGGTTACACCCATAACTACAATACTTCGAAGAGGAAATAAAATCTCAAGTAGATAATTTATTAGCTAAATATATTGTAAAAGATTTCATTGATTAATAAACCAAATACATTTACTTCAAATTCTTAGCCAAATAAATAAAAAATAAAAATTCATTCACGGAAAAATAAATTCATTCTGGCCATGTGAGTTCTGATTTACATACATAATAGCTGACCTAACCTTAGTTTTAGAACTAGGTAAGCGAAGTTTTTCGTTGCTGTATTTTTTTATAATGCACTTTTAGAACTTAGAAAATATGAAATTTAAATTATTGTTTCATGTACGTTAACATAAAAACGGTTGTTGGATCCACTAGACCAAAATGTATGGAAGTACGGCGTACATTTAAAAAAAAAAATAAAATATGTTAAATATGTATTCGTTAAATAGGTGTGTTCTCCAAAGCGATAATGATACACGTGAATACATACTTACGTATGGTAAAAAAATTTGTTGTGTTTTTTAACGTATAAACATGATTTATGTCTTGGGGAGTCCGAATACACTAGTCTTAAAAAATGTCTGTATGTATGTGTGTGTATGTATGCGTGTGCCCGTGCGTGTGCGTGTACGTGTGTATGTGTGTGTGTAGGTGTGTGTATGTGCATGTTTGTGTATGTAGCTCATCGAGTATTCCGCAGAAAAACCTAACTAAATTCTGCATGGATATTTATTATAAATATTACTATTATTAAGATTTATATAATACACATATAAGAAATAATCAAATTATCATTGTTATCTATATTACAATTGAGATTCTGAATAATATTACAAATATGTTCGCTGAAAGCAGTAATAAGAAAATATTCTGGATTGAACTGATGGTCACGTGGCACAAAATAATGAATCACTTAATTATAACAGTATATATTAAGTAAATGAGCAGTAAAAATAAAACAATGAAAATGCAGCATATATTCAGCGAAGCAATTTGTACGGTGGTCGCAATGTCTCTGCTTACAGCATTGAGTGAGAGACGCGATGACTCCCGAAAAGAGAGAAAATCAATGTATGCAAATCTGTAGTATATACAAGTAAGTATGTATGTGTGTGCGTGTATGATCTAATCGGAGCGCGAATCTATAAGTAGAATGAGAGTGTAGAGTATAAGTATATGAGAGCGGTTGTTATATGATGTGTGTGTAATAAGAATGAGCAGTAATTATAATCGACGCGAACAAATTGTATTTTCTACATGATGCATGTTACTGTTGAACGGAAGTAGGCCATTCTTGAAGAAAACTTTTATTTGCTACACAATAATGCGTTCGAAATTTCTAAATATTCTATAAGTTTGGTCTCTCTAAGTCCCAGTTCAAAGCTCGTAATGAATGACACATAAGATTAAGGTTTTGAGGCTTTACATTGGTGAAAATAAAGGTATTGCCAAATATTTATAGTCATAAAGTTTTCAGTAAGATTTCTATTAACGAAAAAATCTGTATTACCTCAAGATGGGTTGGTCTTCGTCCCTAAAATGGGGTCTGACCCTTCGCTCCTTCTCGAGGTCCCAAGCTTTCGGGCAAGGACGAGGGCAATTGGTTTACGTTCACTGACAAAACCTGATTCCATGTCTCCACGTACTGGTTGGGGTATACTTTCTGCTATTCCCATTCGACCTCCAAATACATTTCAAACGTGATTCCTCGGGCGACGTGAAAACTGTCAATTTTATCTTTGGTCCTTGGCGGACTATAGACAATATGTACAGCATAGACTCGGCGGCAGGCTATAATATATATATAGCCTTAGATACCCACTTGCGCGGACTGTCCTCCTCTCTGCTAAGTTGATTCCTTCTGGATCCCTTTGGCCACTACATCCTTGCTTCTCCCTTTCTTCTTTGCCATCTTCCGGAAAACATTGCAGCCACCTCCGTGGCCGTACATTGTATCACATCCTCCAAGATATCAATAAGTTCATCTGCATAAATATTGTACTCTTCGGGCATTAGGTAATGTGAGCTTAGAGGCATTGAACTTCTCCTCCATCTGGTAATGTGGATATATTTTTTTTCTTCATCATTTTAATTATATTGTATTTATTTGTAATAATGACGCTTTTAGACATTTTCAGACGTAATAATATTCTTAAGGCAGGTTTGCGGTGGATTTTTTTGTAAAAATCATTTTTTTTTTATTTCATTATTCGATAGCAATACTATCTAGAAATATTTTAAAACTCATACAATTAGTTCCTACGACCGGGAACGGGCAGAAAAGCAGCAGCACCTACCGCGTTTGAGCGCGCGCGCCCGGCTGCTCCTGCAGCGGCCGGCGTTGCGCTGCCGCTGCCCCCCTCTCCATCTTTAATCCTAGTCCTGCTCCTATCCCCCTTCGTAAATAGCAGTTTTGGCGGCCATTTACCTAATTCAGTGCCCGCTCAGTCATCCCAAGCGTCGCGTCGTTGTGAAATTGAACCGTTGTGAAAAAGTAGTATTTTTACTATGTGTGATCGAAAGGGCAGCAGAGAGAACGAAAATAAGCTAGGCCGATCAAGAAAACGCTCGTTTCACGGGAATCGGCATACTTCTGATGCTGATTCAAGTTTAACTAGTACTTCTGCAAAAAAAATTCATAATGGTGATCCTGATTTTCAAGTTGCAGTCGATCCAACTATGCTATACTGTATAGTCTCTTATAGTGTATTCTTGGCCTTACAGAACATTGTGATTTGTAAAACATGCAAAAGTGAAGTACGTTTTTCGAAATTGAATCAGAAAGGTTTAGGCTTTGATTTAAATGTGGCGTGTAAATGTGAAAATGACGTTCGCATTCCATCGAGTCCAAAAATTAGCTCTAGTTATGAAATAAACAGAAGATTTGCTTTCGTAATGAGGCTTCTTGGCATAGGTATTCAGGGTCTGAATCATTTTTGTAGATTGATGGATTTGTGTACTGGATTTAGTGAAAATGGATATTATAATATTGTTAATCACATTCACATAGCAACCAAATCAGTAGCATTATTAGCTTTTAAAAAAGCTGTAAATGGAGAAAAAAGCAAACGCGGCAGCTGGCAAGATTGAAAATCGGCTCACAGTCTCCGGAGATGGTTCATGGCCAAAAAGAGGTTTTTCGTCGTTACTTGGCTTAGTCAGTTTGATAGACAAATATACAAATAAAGTTTTAGATCTCGAAGTGAAGTCAAAGTCTTGCAGAGCGTGTGAAACCTACGATGGTGACCATAATACTCCTGAATTTGAAGCTTGGTTTGAAGATCATGAACAAGATTGCACAGCTAATCATGAAGGTAGTTCTGGAATGATGGAATCGAATGGAATTCTGGACATGTTCAAAAGATCCATTGAACTTTATAAAGCTATTTATGAATATTATATAGGTGACAGTGACACCAAAACCTTCAAAAATGTAATCGATGAAAAACCTTATGGAGACGAAGTAATTGTAAAGAAGAAAGAATGCGTTTTACACGTGAAAAAAAAGGATGTTTCGGAGAGCCAAAGAGGCTAAGAAGCAGTTAACTCAGTTAAAAAAAGCTAAAAAAGCTATAGAAGAAGCTGCCTTGAAAAAATCAGGCGCGAAAAAATCAGGCGCGAAAAAATCAGGCGCGAAAAAATCGACATACAAAAAAAAGCCGATACTCCGAAAACTTTGGCTTTAACTGGTAAAATTATGTCCGAATTATCCGCTTTTTATGGCATAGCTGTTCTGAATCATCCTGACTCACCCGAAGAAATCAAAAAAGCTATTTGGGCCACATTCTACCATAGAAGCTCGACCGACGACAATCCACAGCACCAATACTGCCCAGACGATTCTTGGTGTAAGTATCGTTTAGCAGCAGCACAGAATAAACTGAGTACTTTTAAGCATCCCCCCGCTTTTGGCAACAATACTCAAGCAGTACTTAAACCAATTTATGAAGACCTCACTAGTGAAGATTTATTAGAAAGATGCACTGGCGCAAACACTCAGAACAATAATGAAAGTTTTAATTCTTGTGTTTGGGCCATGGCTCCAAAACACATTTTTTGTGGGAAAAAAATCGTTGAAATAGCAGCTTATACAGCAGTATGCACTTTTAATGAAGGCTTGAGTACAGTATTAAAAATAATGAGTATTATGGGCGTAACAATAGGCAGTGAGGCTCAAAAATACGATGAGAAAGTCAATGCAACGCGCGTGCGGAAAGCCGAACGGGTTGCTTCTCAGGCTTCAAAAGAAAGCAGAGTGGCCCGCAGAAACGCTAGAATACGAGAAAATGATGCTTACGAGGAAGCTGAAGGAGTTATATATGGAGCTGGCATCGCTGATTGAGTGTAAGACCCTTTTTTTCTCAAATTTTCATAAAAAAAAACTTTGAACGCGTTTTTCTCGAAACAACGCTTTTCAACTCTATCGACACGATTTAAAAAAAACTACTTCACCGATTCAGTTGAAATTTGAACAGCTTACTTCTGACATATGTATAAACAATTTATGTTGCAAAAAAGAGCCAAAAAATTCAAAAGTCCGCCATTTTGTTTTTTTCCGGTAAAAATGAAATATCCTAGACTATGCAATAGCCAAAACTATAAGTTTTAAGAATCTTTTTAGTTTTTTTATTTCAGATGATCCGTTGGTGAGATATCGTGTCGACAGTCAAACAAAAGAACAATTTTGAAGCGGCCATTTTATCAAGAAAAATCCGTAAAAAAAAAAACTTTTTTTTATATCTTCAAAATGTGTATTTTAATATGTAAAAAGTTTGAAAAATAAAGATTATTTTTTGTATGAAATAAAAATTATTGAATAAATAGGGCAAATCCACCGCAAACCTGCCTTAAAACTACGGATTTATTTGTGTCAAACTATGAACATCTTCATATATTTTTAAATTGTTAATTATTTTTCCAAAGCTTTTGGTTCCATGTAAAAATGATGCTAAAATTGCATTTTCAATCTTTAAAGCAAATATTTCTATTAATACTTAAACTTCATATATTTCTTTTATATTTATATATTTTGGAAGAAGTGTATATATTCGTATGACTAAGAATATCCAAAGATGAAAAACCGTATCTTGTCAATAATCAATTAAAATAGGTACTGAATCAAAGATAAGCCATTTATACAATAAAACTGTTAAGCTTTATAATGTTTGCATTCCAAGACAGAGAAAGAGTAGCGCATAACAGTGTTGGGTGTTTTTGTTATCTTATTACTGTCTCCAAATTAGAGTAGGTAAGTTTTTAGAATCCGGAAATAAAATAAATGAATTAAATAACTTTCAGACCTCATCTGAGGAACATAATTTAAAATCTTCCTAAATATTTTTAATTATCGAAGTATAAATTAACAACCTGAAGTAATCTATAAGAACATGAGAAGGATATCATTTTCTCTGTGTTTTTGCCAATTTACTTTATGACATATTTTTATATCGTTATCTAAGCTGAAGACAACAATTTGTTCTATAAAGATTTACGTTTTACGTCACATATCTTTCGTTTCAACGCCAATTTTTGTTGTCTTAAAAATCGAATTTAAAGAACTTATAAAGACACTTATAGTGTTTTGCGGCAAGAAAATTTATATTTTATTGTTTTTGAGTTTGATGAAAAACGCCTAGGCAGATCGCTAACGTCGTATAGTCAGACAAGACTGAGAGTGAGTCCCGTTGCGTGCGGCCTATTTATACCTGGAAGTCGCCGGCCTCCGCTCTCTCACTAGTGCGCCGCGCATCTGTGGCACTGCACTACTTGCTTCTCCTGCATCGCACGAACGGCCGCACGCTGTTGATAAGTTACCCCGTTACCGCTGATACTATACCATGCGTCGGTAAATTACTATCTGTAACGTGGTTCTTTTAAATAACAAAACCATAATTGTTAGCGGCAACTTTTAATCTTCTTAATTGAGTTAACAATTAATTTGTTATTAATTTTCCATTATCTATTAGAACAAAAATAAACAATTATCGCTACAATCATTGTTATATGATTGTATCCCTTATATTTACTTTTAATAAATTATTATAGAGTCTCCAGCGCTTCTTTGTAGTAAAGCTTTTCTGGTTTTCCCCCTACATTTGCACGCTGCGTCCCCTTCCCTCCCAGTGTGGAAATGGGGGTGGATACATACTCCTCCACCGGAGCAGGGACACTAACTCTGACTCGTCCTGGACTCCAGATACCAAGATGAAAAAGGCGATAGAATAGACGTGATTGGTACGTCAGCGCTGATCCTTACAGCCTCTTCCGACGCCTATAAGGTCACTGCATGTCCAACTCAAGTGTCGAGGACATGATGAATAACTCGATCGGTGGCGGCAGCGACAAAGTCGCCAGCAGTATCATGGGCACGACTGCTTCAGTGGTATCGGGCTCGTCAGGCGCTTTTCCAAATGTTGCCGGGATGTTCGCTGTACTCCTTTATGGCAGGTCCATCTCAGGAAAAGGGGATTTTGCAGAATAATTCCAAAGTCGTCAAAACAATTTAACGGCATAGAAGAGGTGTTTTTCAGAGAAATAGAATTAATTTACATCTCGAAGTACTTATTGTTATAAAAAAAATAATTCTAAAATCTCAAAAATTTGGCTTATATTTTGGAAAATACTTATCGGAGTTTCAATAAGATTGGATAATTAGTTTCTGCGCTATAGTGGATGAGCTCGATGATTCTCTCAGCATAATTCCTTTACTCGTTTTCGAGTTTTTAAACTTTTACAAGGTTTGAGTTTGTTGACAGTTAACTGACTTACTGAGTCTATGGTATCATTCAAGGACTCTAACAAATTCTGAACGTCCTAACGCCTGATGTATGATCATGTGCTTTAACAAACTATTTTCTAATATCAATGATCATACTTCATCGTCAAGACGCATGATAGTAACCCACTTCTCCTCGCTTACCGCGATTAATTGACTGACTTGATTTTAAATACCATTTATCTTAAAGTGAATGCGCTCCTTCGTAAATGAACCTTCTAAGTTCAATATCATACTACGTGGATTGAAGTATAAGAAGCAATGATTTTACTCGGGTCTATATTCAAGCGCCATCTGTAACGGACCAGTGTTTTCCCTCAAGAGAATTTATATTTTATTGCTTGTGAGACTTAATAAATTTGAGAGACAAACTAGTGCAATCAATGTTTTGCTATTGCAAAGAGTTTCACGCAGTAAATAGTTTCGTCAAACATTATGATGTGTGTTCGTTTTGTGTAGTTTTACTTTTATATGTTGCACGGGAAGAAGCATACTTCAGATATTGCTAAAGATGCATGTTCTTATCACTGATGCTTATGCAATATCTGATAAGTAACAATATTCAAGTGATACTCGCCATTCTTGCTGAAATATTTGCACACATATACAAATATGAACAAAATAATAAACGCACATATTTTTTATAACCTATAAAGCCCTTTGAGAGTACTATTAGCGTACTACATATTTTTGAAATATTTCAATATGCGAATTAATTGATATTTTAAAGAATGCTCGCTCTTTAAAACTCATGATTATTTATACAATTAAATTTAGACTATAGGGTAACTTAACACTTAATAAAATTGTCATAAAAATCTTTATTTATCCAATCTCTTCTGATTTTATAATACAAAAGAAACTGAAGCACGTTACCGTAAAAGTTGTAAGTAAACTCTTAAAATAAATACTGTTCCAAAGCCAACATACTTCACAGCTTTACAATCGCCAATAACCCCCAACTGATAAGTCGTCGGCATGTTAATTACCACAGCTAAGGAGCCACTGCATGCATCGCTCGTCCCCCTCTTTCAAAAGACTATAACAGCAGCAACACAGCTACTCTGCTATTTACCTGAGAACAGTCGTTGTCGTCATCGTCTACCTCTCGCAGTGTCCTTTCATCCATACCACAACGCTAGCACGCCAAACACGCGCGACGTGCGCCGTACACGCGCGCTTCGCTTGCATCGCATATACTACACGCATTGTTCGCGAGATCGAGCCCCGCGATACGCACCTTATTTATGTCCTGCGAATCCGCGATGCGAGCGAACAATTTATGCTCGTGAATTCTAATTCAAATTGCGCGCAACTCCTTATCTTGAGCTTGCGCTATCCTCTATGAGAGCTTAATTGAGCTTCCGAAGAAGAGGGACGCGGATGGCTCGTGTTTGCACCTCCCCGATTACTTTTTTAGGAAGATATTGCGAGAGACTGCTGCTGCCGTCATTTTCGCAGTTCGCCTCCCGTTCGATGCTATACACAGCGCGGACTTTCTATTGACTCTATGGATTTGCTTACTGCGAAAATTAACTTTGGGAATTTGTTGCGAGCCTTCGAGGGAGTGGAGGCACGGCTGCGTGTACGTATGTTTAGGATTTAATGAGATTTTGCGCGATAATTGAATTGGATTTAAGAACGTCGAGCAGTTCTTTGATGTTTCAAATTGTATACTTTTATTATGATGAGATTGAAAGAAGAATGAAGGTTTAATTATGAAACACTGATGATTTGTTTGATAATAGACATTGATTTAAAAATGAAAAATATTAAAGTATGTATTTAGTATGAAACATCGGGATCATGATTACTCATAACTTTAGTTCATAACTAGCTTAAGAACCAATATTTTAAATAATTTACACTACCTATCTAATTAAGATAAATTAAAGGATTATTATCTTTCATGATTCTTGAATATATCTAGTTTTGCATAATAAAAGCCGCTGCCAATTCATTGGCATTTAGCTTCCTCAAACTTATTTATTTTATTTAATACTGTGGTGAAAAATACGAGTAAATATAACAAGTCTATTACTTTTTAATATGTCGAAATATATGTATATATTAAAATTTTGTAATTTTTTCACACACACAATCACAAATACACACACACACACATACACATATGCACACGCACACGTATACGCATACGAACATGCACACGCACACGCACACGCACACACATACACACATAGTCACACATCCATACCGACATTTTCTAAAAATAGTGTATTGATTCTTTATATCTCAAAACATGTTTCTAACGTGATCTTAGAAAAACCATTCTTTTACTATCACAAAGCTTTCTCTCTGAGGAAGCAAAAATTAGTGATTTTTCTTCGTACTATAATACTAAAATATTTTATTTTTGCGTTCATGTATTAGAATTGTTTGATCTAAGATTTTGTTTTGATGCCCTTTTTACATGAAATTATCAAATACTAATTTTATAATCATTTTAACCCAATCAATTTTTATACATTTATAAAATAAACATTTTTTATACCTTTTACGTCTTCTGTAATTTAAATCCAAATATTGATCCTTCTTACACCATTTAAGTTAGTGGACATAGTCCTTTCAATAAGCCGACGGCAATATTACAACCATATTTATATAAATGTGTAAACCAATATGGGTATCCTATCCAATCAAACTTTAAATAACCACACCTATATACTTAGGAACAGAAACTCAGAGAAATCAAACTCATCGGTATATATAACAAAATTGGAATGTTGCTTATATAAATGAAGAATGTAAACACTAGTCTATCGAATGCAATTAATTGATTTTACAACTACTACATTTTAGAATAATATTTAAAAGAATAATACAAATCTTATAATAGTTGTACAGCTCTGACGACGGGCTCAAAGTAGATGAATTATATATTATTTAAAATGTACTGTAAGTTCTGTATCTATAAAGTATAAATTCTCTTTTCGCCTCTAACTTATTTTCGTTTTATTTTCTTCAGTCACTTAGTGACTGGTGATTACTAGTTTAGAAGTAATAAAATAAGTAATAACAAAATCGGTTAACTATTCCCCACCGTGTAATAAAATACTGGAAAATAAGTACGCACTAGTATTTCTATACATTTCAATATAAAGTTTATTTATAATTAAATTATAATCAAATATTTACTACATAATTGAAAAATACATGGATATGTTCAGTTATTACATATTATACACATGTGTTATATGAGTTTAATAGTATGATTATTGATTGATAACTCATAGATGATTACAAGATATTGCAATGTTAAAGAAATTACAAAATTTTTAAATATACATATATTAATATATTGAGTATCGCATGTATATCTAAAATGTCAATTGCTAATTATTTATTAATTATAAATGTTAATAACACATACATTCTATATTTTTTTTGTAATTTCATATAAATGCAGATACTACAATACAGAGAAAAAGTTTATATTGAAACTAAAACACTATAATACTATTGTAGTTGGTATTACTAATAATTAAATCTTCAAATAGGACAGATAAAATCTGCTTAGAACTTTTGCTTGCTCTTCATTAAATTGCTCAAACCGTTGTTCTTTATGACCTTTTTACAAAGATATAAATACTATGCCACGACTACATCATACTGGGTTATGTCAAACCCAAATGCCTGAATTAATTAAGAATTTAATGATAATTAGATTTTCATAAAGTCTTCTTAGTTTTAATCTTCAATATTTAATGCTATTTTTCTGTTCTATTTTAAATTGAATTTCAAACTAAAATTATTAACATAATAATTTAGGTCAATTAAAAGCTTTGACAAGAGGCTCTTTATGCGGGAAGATAGTATCATGATAGAAAAGTCTAGTAGAAAATAATTGAATAACTACCATAAATGTACAAACATTGACTATGATGCTATAATCGGCTATTATTAATAGATTGCCAGCGACATACTTTGTATCTTTTAAAAAATCATTTAAAAGTTACAATAATTTTACCAATGCTGGAAAATGTTCTTTTGGGGGTTCATCTACTATACCAAGCATTACTGGAGTTAGTGAAGGAGTGAGTGATTTAGTGAGCAACTATGCAAGGAAGTGATCGAATATGAGAGAGAGTGAGTTCGTGCATGAGTGAGTGAGTGATTAAGTGAGCGAATGAGCATGTGAGTGAGTGATTAAGTGAGTGAATGAGCATGTGAGTGTGTCACATTGTACATGATTAAGTGCATGCGATGGTGGGTGAGTGAGCAAATGAGTACGTGATTGCAAGAATAAAGACGTGTGTGTATGATTGAGTGAGTGCATGAGTGTATGATTGAGTGAGTGCATGAGTTAGGACGTGAGGAAGCTAGCAAGTGAGTGCGCATGCGAATAATTGTGTCAATGCATATATGATTGAATGAGAGTGTGCGCGAATGATAGAGGAACCAAGTGCGAAAGTGAAGATGAGAGAGAAAAAGAGTAAAATATAGTATAAGAGAGTGTGAGAGTATGAAGAGAAACACATTAATTATATTTTATTCATATATATAAACACACTGACCGTGCTACCAGGCACCCCACTATCCATGCATCGCACTATCCACATACTCTACTACCCACGTACTTTACTATCCACTGACACACACCTCTACTAAATAAAATGAGGTTTGCTCTCAAATAAAAAATATGAAATAGTCACGTAATTGAATAGTCACTTATGTACATAGAAAATTATCGGAATTCTTATTTAAAGCGATTGTAACTTCAACAGGTTTGAGTTTTGCTAACTACAAATGTCTTTTTTAATAGAATCACGAATAATATGATTTTTTTATTAAAAATACATTAGATAATAAATCAAGTGAAAAAATATGTTAAAATTTCATGTGATTTTGTACATTATTTACAATTGAAAATCATTTTTATTTTTTAAGTGAGGATCCTTTGATTTATATATTTGGCTATAAAATCATCATTTAATGTTTTCTTCTTAAGCATGTGGTTTAACACTTAAGTTAAAACTATATAACATGATTAGAAATCATCTGCTTTATATTATAAGAAATGCGTTTAAAAATATACAAAAAATATATTAATGTCTATTTCCTGTATTACCTATGGATGTAGGGATGGCAGACAGTAAATTGTGGTGCGCGTAGCGAGCCTGACATACCTAGTCAATTATAAAATGTATTTATCAGATAGAATGAAACATGCGCCTTATTCAGTTAGTGTTATTATTGATATTTTTTATTCATTTAATATAATTATTAATTTTATTACTGACAGATATTATAAATGTTACACAGTCAGCACAGACGGAAAGTAAACCATGCCAGGAAAAGGAACAAACATTGTACGTGCCACAGAGCAAGAAGAAACGGAAAGAAAAGTTAATGAATTTGGAATCGTCAGAAAAAAATGTGTCGAAGTTTGGAGTATATTCTAAAAAAATATACAAAAATGAATATCTGCATAAACATCACAGTGAATATAAAAGGAAACAGAAGCAGCAATGTGCATTGGAATGTTCGAGTAAAGCAGAAGAATAAGTAAACAAAGACAGTTAGGTGATGAGTAGATTTAATAGTTGTCTGACAGTGATTATAAAACGTATTGAAGACCTCGATGAGCATGTAAAAATAATAGAGAAAGAAAGAAGAAAAGAAAAAGATTTAATGAAAAGGATACTGCAAAAAGTGAGAGAAGAAAAAAATGGTAGAAACGTTAACAGCAGAAAGCCTTAAATGGAAAGGAAGAGTAGAAAGTATAGAAGGAAGAGAAAGAGAAAACCGTAAACTGGAACAGCTAGAAAAAGTAAAAAAATTACAAGTAAGAGTAGACATAAAGG
Organism: Gastracanthus pulcherrimus; assembly: GCA_949152435.1. Lineage (NCBI taxonomy): Eukaryota > Metazoa > Arthropoda > Insecta > Hymenoptera > Pteromalidae > Gastracanthus > Gastracanthus pulcherrimus. Next base: position 32,281,425 of record OX424575.1, read on the forward strand.
AAATATCCACGTCCAAACAATTAAAGAATTTGCAAATATAATAGGATGAAAGAGACAGAAATGATACAAAGAATAATGTGGTTATTCGAGGATTACTTATACACAAAGAATAATAAGAACTAACAACAAAAGTAGAAAATGATTTAATAGAGAAATTGGGCACAACCTAAAGTAAAGCATGCAAAACTAGTTGGACGCGGTAAGGTAATCGCAGTAAGATTCAGCAGACAAGAGGAAAAAGTGAAAATCAGGTGCAGATAAAGCAGTCTGGGAAAAGGAGAAAATATACATTCAATATGACAGAACGTGAAAAGAAAGGAAGGTACAAAGCACGGTGGAATAAAGACGAAGTGAGTTCTTGTGGAGCTTTGTTTAAGAACCATGAAAGCACTACATTATTTGCCACCATATTGCTTAAGCATTCAATGACCGGGCAGCTAACATTTTCAAACGAAAGATATAACAAAAACAAAAATATTCAATACAAACAGATTTTAGTAATAATAATAGACGTACCGGGATCTCTCAGAGCTCTCCTCGCGGAGAGGGCGGTGGATCTCTAATACATTATCAAGTTATTGCTTTAGCAATTACTAAAGTAATTACTTAAGAAAAAACATAACATTTTTTGGCATAAGTTATTTCTTCAGTAATTACTAAAGTAATTAATCTTTTATGTTTATTCTTAAGCAAGTATTTAGTAATTACTTTAGTCATTACTATAATTAATATTTATAGTTTCCAGTCTTCAGAAAGAAGTAATTACTAAAGAAATTACTAAATATTTGTTTAAGAAAGATTTTAAAAAAGTATATCTTAAACATGTAATATCTTGTACTAAAGTTTAATCTAGAGAACCAAAACGCTTTTCGTTTTACGGGAGACTGTCATTTGATTGCGACTCACGTTCGAATTTCAAGTGTCTGTGCCATGAATGAAAATAATTATTTAATGTTCTACAAATTTCTTTGAATTTCCTGTGAAGTTTAAATTGTTCGAAAGATAAACGCCTGTCTAGTAAAGACAAAAATTTTCTCTATATTTTTCAGGTAAGACTACGTCTTGAATTGAGACTCACGTTTACTTCAATGTTTTATGCGAATTAATGCGTAATACTAGCAGCCTTGAAATGGCGAAGCAGAGTACGTGAGTCCCACAAGAGACGACGTGTTCTCGAGAGAGTGAATAAGGAAGAGAGAGAGAGAGAGAGACAGAGAGAGAGACAGAGATAGAGAGAGAGAGAAATAGAGAGAGAGAGAGAGAGAAAGAGAGAAAGAGAGAGTGAGCGAGAGAGAGAGAAGATTAGTCTAGTGGAAAAAGCACAAAATTGCATTATATTGTCTATTTAAGAAAATAGTTTTATAAATTAACTTAAAGTAATTGTTTACTTGTATACATTTACTTCATATAATATTTATATAATTATATTGAATTTAATTTTAGCAAAAGATAAATAATAAACTACCAATTATACAGTAAAAAGTCGTAATGCTGAAGAAGAAAAATTTTTTTCTGATTAGTTTTATGTTTAATTTAAAATTATTGAAAAACTTTTAGTAAATGACCGTTGAACACAAAAATGTAACAAAATAAATAGTATTAATAAACTAATATGTATTAATATTTTAAAATTGCAAATATTACAAATGTAATTAAAATAAGATAATATATCCACTCATAAAGTAGATATTTTATGATTTATCAATATTTTTTATATAAAATAGTCGCACTAGGTAACTCATGTCAATACCTTTCCTCACGAGGTCAAGCACAAAGTACATGCACGTAAAGTTAAAACAAGGCAGTGTGCGATAGAAAAAAAAGTATGCAGTAGCAATATCAGAAGCAGAGGATCAAACAAAAAATAAGAAGACGCAGAAGCCGAAGATGAAAAAGAAGAGAAAAAATCTACAAACTGCCCGGCAAATAAAAGGAAGAAAGACGAGAGGGCCGCGCGCGAAAAGCAAGAAAAATACATGTCCTCGATTATGGATGCAGGCTCCGTCACTCGATCTCCATAACTAGTCGGCGTGTCGCACACGTTTCCCAAGTCAGAAGGACCCTACTTCTTCTTCACCCCCCCCCCTCCCCCTCGTTCTCTTCTCGCTTCCTCGGTCTCTTGAGTTCGGACACCTCTTACGCGCGCGCTCTCGCTCCTCCGGTAACTTTGGCGCGTCGCGCGCACTCGGCACTGAAGAGCATGTTCGCTCACTTTGCCTTCCGGATCTCGTTTTATAACTCCTGGCCTACCAGACTCTCTCTCACTCTTTCACACGCACACACACTCTCCCTCTCTTCTAACGTGACCATCCTTCTTCTATTTTCTTATGTACCTTGATTTGTTTGCAATGATTTTACTTGTTTGCGTCTTCAGTGTAGTCCTAAACAGACATTTTTATATGAAGCCCCGTGGAAAAAAATGAGTCTGGGTCAAATCTGCAAAAGTCTGGCTCAGAAAATCTGGCAAAAGTCTGGTTACGGAGACGTTCTCAGACTGTAAACCAGACTCTATGCCAGACTTTTCTTGAATTATGTCACGAGAACTTATTTGTACATACAATTAATTAGAGCACTACACTTATTGTTAATATCCATCGGAATCGTAAAAAATAATAATTTTCGATTATACCGAGGAAACATTTTTTTAAATATTGTAATCATCCACAAAATTTAAATATTTGTAAAATAGAGACAAAAATTTAGGTTATTGCAGAAATGACGAAATACTATGCTTTTGTTTTGCATTTTTTATCGAACGTCTGGGATCATCTCCGAAGCCAGACTTTTGCAAAACTTTCTTTGCCCTACTTTTGCCAGACTTGTCCCAGAATTCTTTTTTTACCGCGGGGCTATGATCAAATCAATATTGTATTTGAATGATTATTAAAATGTCGTTTGGATTCGAAAAAGAAATTGTCAGTAAAAAGAAGAAAAATACAAGAGAACAATCACCTAGTGTGTTTTACTATAAGTTACATCTAAGCTTTAGAAAATATAAATTCGTTGCTACGATTCTCAGTGAACTTGAAGTGCTAACTATAAAAGCAAAATAGAAATATTGATTCGCTAGTGATTTTACATTTTTTGCATTGATTTTAAGCTAATCTAAGGTAATTAGGTCGTTTTAGACCAGTCTTTTTACATAAACTTTTTTACACTATATAGTTGGTTTAAGCACAAAGTGCATTTGTGCGCCTGTGACGTTAAAATAAATAGTGAAAAACAAACCATTTCAAGGAAATTCATTTGTAGTTAATAATGAAAAATAATAAGGAAATTCGATTAAATTTCCACATTTATATAAACATTGATGCCGATTCAAAAACTGCAACAAAACGAACATATGAAATCAACAGCTTTGCATGCAAGCAAAAATAACTGTACACTAACATGCTAGTAGCAGCGTATAACAAGCAGCGGCAACGGATATACGGAATATAACACGTCTCCTACTTGACGTGAATGTGCAAGTTGCGCGGCAAGTGCCATCCGTGGCTTGCGTAAGTTACAAGGGACGGGTTATTCCAACTAGAGCGCAGAATTTGAAGAGAGTCACTGAAGCTCATGTAATTCCAGTTATTGAATCTATATGAAATTCGTTTCACTATATGTACAAATATAACAAATGATGATCAGTCGTAAATAAGATTACACCAAAAAGGTATTTAATAAGTCTTATTTATTCATTGTTTTTAAAGATTCACTAAATCCAATGTAAAAAATAATTAGAAATTCTATTAAAGCAATTAAAAAATACGCAATTTTTCTTAGTTCCTTTCTGCAGTTACATAAGACATTTGAAATGAACTGAAATTAAAATTATCTCTCGCTTTTTCGTTTAATTTCACTTCCTAAGACACTGGGCGTCTCCGTTTGGTCTTTGACCAGTTCGCGAGAAATCTTCACGGGAATGGAATTTCAATGTTTCAAGCACATTTAGTTCCGAGTTGAGAAATTCCTTGGTATGTCGTTCTCCTTTTTATAATTCCGCATCTCACGAAGAGGACGAACTGCAAAAAGATTTTCTTCGAAATCACCCTTTGTCGTGGGAGGTATGTTTAAGGACTTTAAAGTATAGTGAAAGAAGGTTGAAACAGAGGAAAGCAAGGTGAGGAGCTTTTGAGCGCGATACTCCTTGTTTTCTAAATTCTTTAGTGTTATTAAGTTCTAGCCTAATTAACATGAAGAATTTAAACGAATTCCTTTGATGATGGATGTTCTTGAGTTTTTCGCAAAAGATCTTCAGTTATACTCATTTTAGTTCAGTAATTAATTACAAAAGATTTTTTCCTTATTCAAAGTATATATAGAAACTACTTCACTTAAATACTTTTTTTGCCACTTAAGGGTGCCGTTTACCCGCAAATCTACTTTCTTTATTTTACCGACATACCTTTAATTCTTTTTTATTAGATTACGTATGTAAAATGTAGTAAAAAGTGATGTTATGGGATTAAAAATATCGCTCTATGCTTGAGATAATCCAAAAATTGCTTACAAATGGCTTAAAAATGAGCTATTTTGAAAATGTGATTGACGATGAAATACTGATTTTGGTGAAAAGTCCTGAAATATATAAGTTCGGAGGTACAAAATGAAGAAAAATACGACCGGATTTTTATTTTAATCTTAAAATAAAAGAATTATACATGTTAGACCAAACCTGACCATGAGAAATCAATTTTTTAGTGCATTTTTAAAAATAATTGTAGGTTTGACCTTGAAAACTCTTGTAATTTCTAAAAAGCATACGTATTTTTCTTGAATCAGAATTCAAGTTGATTCGTCAAATACTTCATCGCCAATCCCATTTTGAATCTGAAAAATAATCTTATTCTTAATTCTGAGATAATCAAGGTTTTATTAAACAGGAGTAAAAAATGATAAATACAGGTCTCAATTTTTTTTGTTCAATTTCAATGTACTGAAATTTTATAACTATTATTTAACCTTTTTAGGTTTTTCCCCCTTGGGCATCTTGATTTTAATAGGTTAAACGACTATATTGCTCTCTGGTAGAAATGAGAACTCAACAATATCGATATTCAACAAACTATGTAAATCCTTAAAAGTGTCGTATAATTCGAAAAAAATTTTGTTAGGCTATTTAGGGGCCATCCATAAATTACGTAACGCTATAGGGGGGTCGGAGGGCTACGTTAGCTCGTTATGGCGTGTTACAAGGGATGGCGGGGGATGTAGTGTAACGTTACGTAACTCTTGGTTAGTAAATAAATTTGGTACTTTTTAAAGTTTTTATAATTTTTTTTATAATTTTTGATAATTTACTTAATATAATATTGTTATTCATAATAATACGTTATTATAAATCCTCCTATACGCGTCCTGTTATTTGGAATTTCGCAGTCTCGCTTGCTCAAAGAAGTTCCGGGAGCTCGCAATCGCTTGGCGAATTTTCCGCGAATCTCCCGAAAATAATCGAATGTTTTGCGACTATTTTACCCCTTACTTCAGTTCAGTTCAGTAGGTCGCACGGAGCCCATCGACGATCTGACAAATTAATAGTACGCGAAAGTAATAATTTGAAAACTTTCATTTTCTTCGCTAAAATTGTTTATTAAATATAGTAATATTTAATATATAAATAAAAATAAATTTCGATATTAAAAATAATAAGTCAAGACATTTCCCAAAAAATATAACAATAAAATAATTTTTTGATATGCCATAGGGGGTGATGAAGATTATCGTTACGTATTTTTATGGGGTCTTTATCGTATTACGAAGTGTTACGTAGGGGGGGAGGGGAGTGTAAAAGTGTTGAAATTCTGCGTTACGTAATTTATAGATGGCCCCTTACGTGTATTTTAACTAGTACAAATATGTTCTTTATACGTATTATTATATATCAAAAAAATAATATTGATCAACGATTTTTTGTGGGTAAATAATAAGCGAAATGAAAAATTCGTTTAAAGGACTTTATTGTACAATTAATGAAGTGTATGGCGGCCACAGGAGCCCGTAGTCGGCCGTTACTTTTCTGTTGACGCTCAACCGGGAGGACAGTTCTCTCGTACATGATGAACCCTAGAACAAAAAAAAAACAAAGTTTTTCGTAAAATACATATTAGTAGGCGTTGCAGTATGTAGGGATTTTTTTTAAAACAAATTAAAAAAAATGAGCTACATTTTTAAAAATAGATTATTTCCAATTGTTAGAGACACACATATCAATAATAATACTATGAAAATACTATAAAAATACTACTCTTATTGATACATGTGTATCTAACAATTGAAAACAATCTGTTTTACAATATATACCTCCTTAAGTCCATAAGCATACTTCTGAATAATGCTTTAAAGACTCGGTGACCATGAAAAATGCACCGCCTGATTCAAAAACACGTGGTAAGTGAATCACGTATAATATACATATTTTTTCCGTCTATAAAATAAACAATAATTTTTTACAGAATTTAACTTTGGCTTGATCCTGTAAAGAAAAGCATGTAAAAAGAGACCGTCTATATGATTTTATCCTGATATACGCCACAACGCACAGCACCGAGAAAATTAAATTAAACGCAGTAGCACCCGTGCGAGAAAAAAGGGCGCAAGAAAGTGTGAAAAGTCCGCTTTACAAAGTACCTGCAGAGATATATATATATATATATATATATATATATATATATATATATATATATATATACATCCATTTCCAAGCCATGGAGCCGGCGAGCATTTACAAAACGCACTCGAGTTCGAGACTCTCGTAGCTATACAATCGCACGCCACGAAGTAAGGAGCAGCAGTAGCGGCAGAAGCAGCAGCAACGGCAGCGCAAGGAGCCGGAATTCCGCTGAGTTGGGTCTTTTGAAGTCAAGCTGTAATTATAACATCAGCTCCTTTCAGAGCCTTAATTCGATCCATTAGTCCAGTCTGCTACGGTGCAGCCGAAGCAGCTCCTGCAAAGCCAAAGGAGACACGGTATAACTCTACCCCCCCCCTCCCCTCCACCCATTCTCTCCTCCCCCTTTATCTCTCTCTCTCTCTCTCTCTCTCTCTCTCTCTCTCTCTCTCTCTCTCTCTCGTACTTCTATTTCTTTGTCGAGTTCCGAAAGATGTCTCCTTTGCTCGCACTAGTTATATATGTCTCTCTATATATATTTATCTCCTTCGTCCTCTATAAATATAATTTTCTCTTTCTATCAATCTGCTACTACTTCTCTTTTACTTTCTTTCTGTCTCGTTTAGCGAATCAGGGGCAATTCAATAGAGTAAACGGAAATAATTGAAATGACGAGAGAGAGAAAGAGAGAGAGAGGAAAAGAGCAGATGTGAATTAACGAAGGTACATCTAATCAGTCGAGGATGTTCTTTACTCACCCGGAGGAACAATGGGCTACATTGTCTTATGCTAATGGCTGCATTAAAGGACGATCTTATTATGTATAATGTACAGTCGAGTACACGGCTCGACGACTCACGTTTAAAGACGCGTCTGAAGCATGCGCGAGCGGGATCTTACGAGCACACAGAAATAATTCTATCGGTATATGATTCGATATAATTACCTTGAAAAATAGCAGTTGAAAATTACCTGAAATAATAAGCTACTCCGGATGCGTTAGATTTAGTAAATTTATTTGTATAAGTGCACTCTGGATATAACAATGGAAATGGAATACCTTGATACTATCTAAATTTCGTCTTTTATTTTATTTTATATTGTAGCAATTAAATATAGCTACAAGAGCTATATCTATGATATATAATTTTCAAAAAAGAATAAAACAACTTTATTAAAATAATTATCTTTAAAATGGTGTAAGAGAAGTATAAGAATAGTTTTTTTAAAAACTATTTAGTATAAGTATGATTTTTAGACTTGGATAAAAGAAATATATTATCTGCTATTTATGCTCTAATATTAATAAATTTTTAACAACTAGCATAATAATTAATCAGTTTGAGTATTCTTATGCAAGTAATTAGAATGATTAAAAAAAAAATTTACTTGGAATACCGAATTATTTTTTTCCCATGAAAAAAATTCGATTCATGATCACTTAGCTTAGAAAGGCCTAAAATAACAAAACAGTTCCCATAAATTATACTTAAATAATGCTTACTAGTCGTGATATTTAATAATGTCATGTACCTACAACGGGAATATGTGGTAACTAAACGAATAATATTTATGCATGCATATACCGTATTATGTAATAAAAGTGTCTCTTCTGATCTTTTCTTAAGGATAAAATGATTGTAAATGATTGTCTTACTGTCGAGGAGACAGCGACTGTGTTAAAATTCAGAATTATTTTCAAAATTGCTCACTGCAGGTTACTGTTTATGTACAAGCGGAATTCGGAACACCATTCTGCAAGAAATGTAAAAGAGACAAAACAGTGCTCTCAGAATATCCTGTTACAAAACATGTTCAATATAACAACTTTATATATATACGAATGATCAGACTAATTTATTATTATAACAATTGTAACGTTTGACTTCTTCATAGAGGAAACTTTGTGATGGTAAAAAAAAAGTTTTGCTAAAAACATGTTAGAAACATGTTTTGAGATACTGAGAATCAAAATTCACTTTTTTTAGAAAATGGCTGTATGAATGTGTATGTGCGTGAATGTGAGTGTGTGTGTGTGGGGGGGGGGGGTTGTGTGTATGCATGTGTGTGTGTGTGCGTGTGTGCGTGTGCGAGTGTGTGTGTGTGTGTGTGTGTGTGTGAGTGTGTATGTGTGTGTGTATGGGTATGAATGTAGATCAACATTACTCTGATTATACACAGTGAAAATTTATGCTTCAGGGCTCAATTTTTTGTTTTTCGTGAGTTTTGAGTAATAATGCATTTGAAAGAGCATAAAATTACCTATATTTTACAATCGCAAATTTTGGATAGGCTCTTTCCCTTCTTTTGCTATACACAAAAACGTAATTTTTAGTTTAACGGGTAACACCACTCTAGGGACACCTATTTTTGACGATTTTTGTACAATAAAGTTCATTAAGGGGTCACTCTACGATCTCAGCAATAATTTTCAATAATTTTTTTTTCATAGAAAAATTTATTTAAAATATTCAAAGTTTTTACACATAAAAGAAGAGGTTTCACACTTATAAAATATATTTTATATTTTTGTTTTGTATGTATAATCTGGCTGGTCCGGCTGCCTGAAGTTGACCCTACTACAATCTAGCTGACGGGATATCTCCACTTTGAAGAGCCTAAAAGCAAAAAAATGGACGGGTTATTAAAAAATAAGCTTTTCGCTATAGCCGGTAGCTCAATATACAAAATTTGATAAAATGGCGGACATTTGAAATTTTCGACCTTTTTTTGCCATTGCTATTTTGTTATTTTTTATCTTATTTTTTAATAACCCGTCCATTTTTTGGCTTTCAGGCTCTTCAAAGTGGAGATATCACGTCAGCCAGATTGTAGTAGGGTCAACTTCAGGCAGCCGGACAGCCAGATTTTACATATAAAACAAAAATAAAAAATATATTTTATAAGGGTGAACCTCTTCTTTTATGTGTAAAAAGTTTGAATATTTTAAATAAATTTTTCTATGAAAAAAAAATTATTGAAAATTATTGCTGAGATCGTAGAATGACCCCTTAAACGAATTTTTCATTTCGCTTATTATTTAACCATATAAAATCGTCAAAAATAGGTGTACCTAAAGTGGTGTTACCCCTTAAACAGTTATATTTTGGAAAGATAAAACAATTTAAAATCAATTTATAAACACAATGAATGTTATTGAAGCAATTAATTTAGTTTGAGGAAGCCAAGTGCCAATGAATTGGCAGCGGTTAGTTATAGCATAAGCCTCAAATTAAAATAGTTTCGAATACGAATTCCCGTTGTAGCAATGAGACTACAAAAGCAAATTACCTCCTATTTCATAAAAGCAACATAATTAATAGGCATTTACTATATGCATGATTTTTCTGTAACTCATAACATCATAGATTTCTCAATTCAAGTTTATATATCTCGAGTTAGATTTTTGTATGCGAAGTCTTAACTTTAAGTTGACTTTTTAAAAGTATTGTACGAGTATTAAACTCGTTGCCACGAAAGCATAGATTTATGTTTAAAATAGATACAGTTAATCTATAAAAATGTTTGCACCTTTCGGCCCTTTGATTTCATAAACGAAACAATATTTAGCACTTAAAAAATTATACATTGACATCTTTGTGCAAGTAGTTACCGTAGAAGCGAGTTCAACGCAATATTTTTACTCGATCAATAGAAAATAATCATTGAAATTCGGTATGCAAAATGCTCGATAGTTATATCTATAGTAAACAATGAACTTTCGCAATTTGACAACTGTACTAATTACAACATTTCAACGATTATTTTATAACGATTGCGTATAGAAAATGCGTTGAGCTCGCTTCCGCGGTAACTACTTACAAAAAGATGTCTATCTATATGTTTTTTAGATAGATGTAGCTTCTATTTCTGTACGAGGCAAAAAAATATACAAGTGTGTCACAGTGTCACATATTTACAATACATTAGTTACAGTCATGGTATAAAATTACGCAATATTATATTCAATAAAATTTTTACGCAGTCATATTTTTAAAATTACATTTGGTAATCAGATAACAGATCGTCATTAATGTTAAAATTGCACATGGTCTCATTAGGCTTATATCTATAATAGTTGTTTCAAACTAAACACTAACTAAAATACGGGTACTAAAACCAAGCGTACACGCATTCCCTCGCCTACCTCCACACTCGACGTTTTCATCCAAATATTACAGTACGCCGCAGCACGCGCAAATCGAAATCCTCGTCACCGCGAAGCGAGGTATTCGCCTAAGCATTTCGCGCGGCCCTAGATACACATGTATGTATCCACATATGCGCGCGTCCGACATAAGCGTCTATAATTATACAACCAATGTGCGTTAGACACGACTCTCGCGCGCCTCCATATGAGAGGCAAACCTCGCGCGGGTAATCGGGCGTGGCGGCGCGACGTAATCTGCAGCGCAACGTCAAAGAAGTTGATGCGCGGGCGCGCGAACCAACCGAGCGAATATCGTCGTTTTCCGAAAATCCGCGCGCAGGGCATATAGAAGGGTACGCAGACATGCGGGAGATTAAGCGGCGGCGGCGTAAGTACAAGTTCGCGGAATTAACGCACGTGTAATGCAGATGCATGGGTGTGTATGAGTGTGTGTGCGGGTACTGTGAGCCTTATGTATTCGAGCTGATGTAGTGCGCGAACGACGAATCGTTAATGAATCTGTTGTGAAGTTTGACGAGGCTGCGGTGCTTGGCTATAAACTCTACAGCACGGTCCCATGTGCATTTACGATGAGTAAAATGAGTGTAAAAGTTCGGTTAGGAGATGTTCATTCCGTTGTTTTGTAATTAAAAAGAGAAGAATAAATAGTATAATATGCACCTAGGGAGTAAAGTAGGCTATTGACGCCTGCGAGTGAGTTGCCGCCTGAGCGAATCGAGGGTAGCAAACTCGCAGGCGTCAATGGACCTCATTACTCGCGAGTGGAGTATAGGAATTAGATCTGTTTATGTAAACATGATTAGAAAACATCTAATAAATGAATATTTTACATGCATATTCAGTAATATGCATTAATATTATTATTACGAGGGTAGTTCAATAAGTCTTTAGAATAAAGTATAAAAACAATTTTTTTTGGGTAAATTTTTTTTTATTTTTCAACATAATCTCCTTGGAGCTCTATACACTTGGTCAATCGCTTTTTAAGTTTTTTTAATCCTTCAGAAAAGTGCGTTTTCGGAAGTTCCTCAAAATAAGCACTTACAGAGGCAATGACGTCTTCGTTGTCCGTAAATCTCTGTCCACCGAGCCATTTTTTCAAGTTTGGAAATAAGAAAAAGTCACTGGGGGCTAAATCTGGTGAATACGGTGGGTGTTCGACCAATTCGAATTTTAGTTCTTCAATTTTAGCCATTGAAACGAAGCATGTGTGAACTCGGGCGTTGTCGTGATGAAAGAGAATTTTTTTTCTCGCCAAATGTGGTCGTTTTTTTTAATTTCTTCTTTCAGCTGCTCTAATAATGATGCATAATACTCACCAGTAATTGTTTTACCCTTTTCCAAGTAGTCAATAAGTATAATTCCACGTGCATCCCAAAAAACTGTAGCCATAACCTTACCAGCTGACTTTACGGTCTTTGCCTTCTTTGGAGCTGGTTCGCCTGTGGAAATCCACTGTTTGGATTGTTCCTTTGTCTCAGGAGTGTAGTGGTGTATCCATGTTTCATCCACAGTCACAAATCGACGAAAAAATTCCTCAGGATTCCGACTTATGCGCGCCAAAAGAGCCTCAGAGGCGACCACTCTATTGCGTTTATTCTCAGCTGAGAGCAAACGCGGCACCCATCTTGCCGATAGCTTTTTCATGCCTAATTTTTCATGTAGAATTGAAACAACTGCACCTATAGATATCCTTGTGGCCTCAGCTAACTCACGCACTTTTAATCTTCTATCCTTCAACACCATATCGTGGATTTTATTGATGATTTCGGGAGTAGTTGCTTCTACGGGCCTTCCTGAACGTGGTTCGTCACTTATTGATGTACGACCACGCTTAAATTCATTTACCCAGTTATAAACCGTTGCTAAGGCAGGGGCAGATGTGCCATGAACTGAGTCCAATTCATTTTTTATCTCATATGGAGTTAAACCCTTTAAATGAAAATGTTTTATTACCGCTCTGAACTCGTTTTTTTCCATTTTTCTTAACAAGTAATTTTTTTTTTTCAATTGGTTATAAAAACACGTAAACTCAGAAGATGTGGACTGTGACTGCACCATATATCTAGTCGGGAGTGGTGCTGACGGAAAACAGATGATTTGAAGCGATTCGCGCGCCATCTGTTGGTCATTCTAAAGACTTATTGAACTACCCTCGTAAGTAATGTGTGTAAAAAAATATAGAAAAGTACAACATTTATATAAAAAAAATATATAATTTTATTTTACACCTTAGAAAGAAAATTTTTGAAAATTCGTTTGAGCCAGTACTTAACTGTGTTTTTGAAATTTTAAGATAACTTGCAATAATATCTGTCTATTGTAAGCATACAAATATACAAAAAATGAATATTTAGCTTATAAACTTAATATTATCTATGAGAATATATTTATTAAGTTTCGAATAAAATATAAAAAGAGTAGAGCGTTTATAACGGTTAATACACAAGTCTTATTTACTTATATTTAATTAACAATCATAACTTTTTATTTTCTTTGTTTCTTGATTTTTGGGTAACAGTTTATTAGCAGATCATCCTATTACAGTTCATTTATATTTTTCTATTATAGTATTTTATTTTTCCCTGTTTAAAAATTATAAAAATACGGAAAAAGTGAATATTTTGCTGTCATCTGTTTAGCTTCGAATATTAATATACCTAATTTGACGCCATTGCCAATCTATCGCACCTTAATCAGAAACAAAGTATTCTGTTAGAATATTTCTTTGAGTAACAGCTTGTATATTTCCATTCTCTAAAATCGGTCTCAGTGTGTTCTCTCATATACTGATTTTCATGTTGCATTCAAACATACTTTTTTTCTTCAGGTTTTCTAGCTAATTCATTCGTTATTATACAATTATGCAGACATATAGTAGATAAAATAATAGATTATATAACGCTTAAATAAAACTGTTGTGCTTTATTTAAGATTAAAAATTTGGAACTCCAAATGCCAAATGTATTTTCTATTATTCGTCTGGCTCTAAATAAATGGGTCCGGGCTTATGTTGCAGTCTGCGCTGCGGGCTCGAGACCGGGTGGTGTGTCCGGGCCCGCGGTCGGGTAGCGTCCCGCGGTTGGGTGGCAGCCCAGCGGCCAGGTGGGGAGATGAAAAGCCAGAAACCGCATGCGGGTTCTGGGTCAACTGACCCAGAACTGCAGTGACCCAGAACCCGTCTAGCTTACATACTTTACTTTATTTACTTATTTCTACTTTTCGAGACTTTTCCGCAAAAATTCATACATGTGTCACAAAAAATATGGTGTGCACCAAGGGCTAGTGAGCTTTTTGACATCGTGGCTTTGCAGTACTCGTCTTCTACTCGTAAAACGAACTCGCCTTCGGCTCGTATTGCAAACTCCACAGGCGGTCTTAAAAAGCCCACTTTACGCCCTTGTTATACAATATACTATTACCGACTTTGAAATTTTCTGAACTTTTATTTATTTTAAATAATGATACAAAAAAGTTCTACAAACAATTAAAATGATATAAATCAATCAATAAATTTATATGATTTTTTTAACAAATTATTTGTTTAGATTATTTGTATCGATAGTTATGAATACAATCGCTTATTAAAAGAGTACTTATTTACTCTAAAAGATTCTTAAATTTTGATTGTTGGCTTTCTGTCATATCTAGGACTTCACCCAGACCTCGATACTTGTCTTGATATCGTCTTGTCTTGTCTTGAATTTCGAGACAATACCAAGACAAGACTGCGTCCAACAATTTCAAGACAAGACCAATATCTCAGGTACCAAGAATATTGTCTTGATAATACTTTTGTAACAAGATCTTGCAAGATTCTTGGTCTTGGCCATTTTAATTTATTTTATTTTTTCTAGCATTAAAAACAATTTTATTTTAATTAATACATACATTAGAAAAACTATATAGTAATGATAATTACATATAATTCGTAAACTTTACAATATTATGTCGTTAACTATATAATGAATATGTAAAATTTATGATATACGAATATTATAAAATATAAAGATTTTATTTTAAAGTTTAGTAAAAAATATATTTAAGAAAATTCATTAGTCATTTTTACATCAATATCGTAGTATATTATTGTTTTCTTTTCTTCTACATATGTAATTGTTTAGTAAGGGGATGCCGAATATCGACATTGCAGTCTATCGTTATATTCAATGAATAAATGAGGTTTTTAAATTTCGCGAATGTACGCACAATCGTAAAATTTTATTAAAGTCATAATTAACTGCTTAAAATGAAAACTTGATACAAGCTGCGTTGTAAGCTTACATGCGAACGAGTAGCTATGACGTTTGAGGTTATGATAATCAATTTTCGGATCCAATGTATTCGCGAATAAAACGCCTTATTGCCTATATCCTTTTCTTCCATATGACGGTGTTAATATTTACGGGATTTATCCCTTATTGTATTAACCAAAAATACCCAAATTTTGAAAAAAAACTGGATTTTTGAATTCGACTTATATTCTTACCTTATACTACTCTGAATGTAGTACATTTATTAGATTTTATAAATTTTACTAGATTTTTATAAATTTACAAGTTTCTGTAACTTTACAATGACTGAAAAATTTGTACACTCAAGGTAGTACTTATTTTTTCCAACTCTCAGATTAGTAAATTTACAATTTTGTTGTGAATTTACAACAGCGATGTAAACCTACTACATTCAATGTAAGGTTTTTACTATAGAGTTGTAGAGTTTCTTTTTTTACTACTTTCAGACTAGTAATAGATTCACAATTGCCGTTGTAAATCTACGAACAATTTTTTACAGTGTAGATGTAATCTTGATTCGTATATACTCGTTCTGACATGCACGGCTCATTTTATAATGTACTGGATACTTTTTATAACTTTATTCAAGGTACCGTCTACGCACCGGATTCGGGTGCAAACCCGTAAATTTTATTTGCAGTCAAACTAATTGATAAATAAATGTAAGAAAAAATTTAATTTTATTTTTATAATTTTTGTACCATAATGCAACAATATTGAGATTTGTAAATTAGTTGAAATGAAAATATAAATTTTGCGATTATTTATTACAAGTACGTATTATAAGTTACTATACGATTAAATATAGCAATACTTAAAGAAAATGTTGCCTGCTTTTATAATTAAGTATAGGGAAGAGCGGGGTCATGATGATTACTCAAGGAAAACTTGTTATAAATAATAAAATGTTAGCTTTTTCCTTCTCTTTACACGTTTCAGAATAAGTTTAAACCTTTATATTTTTAATTTTAATAGTTTTAGCTGACAAAAAAACGTAAACCTCGTACTTTTCTATCGAAATAAACAAAAATCGATTTTTCATCAGTAATCCGACACGACGTGTGAATTCTGATCAGTTATAGATAAAATGTAAAATAAATCTAAATATTCATTAAATTTATATTTTTCAAGCTCGTAATATTAATTTTTAATATGCAAAATATTATTTTGCACGAGCAAAGTCAAAACAGAGCTTTTATAGCCGTTTATTTACCTCATGAATATATACGGTATTCCTCAGATAAGGTAGGATGCACGGTATGTAAAATAGAGAGGTAAGCAGGGAGCGCCTTCCTTACCGGCGAGGAGTTAGCCCCGAAATTAGGCTTTCTGCGGGAAAGCTACACTGGAAGGCAGACCCGATGCCCCCCGTGTGGGTAGAGAGTGTCGGTTTAACCTGCACGGTGTGCTCTGAAAATATGGTTGCCAATGGAGAACCCCTCCCAGTATAAAGCAGTTAGGGTAAAAATAAAATACAGTAGAAAGGTAATGCGCTTACTGGGCCGAACGGCTGCAGGTGGGTAAACCCCCAATAATAAAATATATACGGTATTCCTAACGCCTTTTGGTGCTTCTCCTATATACGAGGGTAGTTCAATAAGTCTTTAGAATAAAGTATAAAAACAATTTTTTTTGGGTAAATTTTTTTTTATTTTTCAACATAATCTCCTTGGAGCTCTATACACTTGGTCAATCGCTTTTTAAGTTTTTTTAATCCTTCAGAAAAATGCGTTTTCGGAAGTTCCTCAAAATAAGCACTTACAGAGGCAATGACGTCTTCGTTGTCCGTAAATCTCTGTCCACCGAGCCATTTTTTCAAGTTTGGAAATAAGAAAAAGTCACTGGGGGCTAAATCTGGTGAATACGGTGGGTGTTCGACCAATTCGAATTTTAGTTCTTCAATTTTAGCCATTGAAACGAAGCATGTGTGAACTCGGGCGTTGTCGTAATGAAAGAGAATTTTTTTCTCGCCAAATGTGGTCGTTTTTTTTAAATTTCTTCTTTTAGCTGCTCTAATAATGATGCATAATACTCACCAGTAATTGTTTTACCCTTTTCCAAGTAGTCAATAAGTATAATTCCACGTGCATCCCAAAAAACTGTAGCCATAACCTTACCAGCTGACTTTACGGTCTTTGCCTTCTTTGGAGCTGGTTCGCCTGTGGAAACCCACTGTTTGGATTGTTCCTTTGTCACAGGAGTGTAGTGGTGTATCCATGTTTCATCCACAGTCACAAATCGACGAAAAAATTC
Source organism: Gastracanthus pulcherrimus (assembly GCA_949152435.1). Lineage (NCBI taxonomy): Eukaryota > Metazoa > Arthropoda > Insecta > Hymenoptera > Pteromalidae > Gastracanthus > Gastracanthus pulcherrimus. The sequence goes on from OX424575.1 coordinate 32,298,739, forward strand.
CTCAGGATTCCGACTTATGCGCGCCAAAAGAGCCTCAGAGGCGACCACTCTATTGCGTTTATTCTCAGCTGAGAGCAAACGCGGCACCCATCTTGCCGATAGCTTTTTCATGCCTAATTTTTCATGTAGAATTGAAACAACTGCACCTATAGATATCCTTGTGGCCTCAGCTAACTCACGCACTTTTAATCTTCTATCCTTCAACACCATATCGTGGATTTTATTGATGATTTCGGGAGTAGTTGCTTCTACGGGCCTTCCTGAACGTGGTTCGTCACTTATTGATGTACGACCACGTTTAAATTCATTTACCCAGTTATAAACCGTTGCTAAGGCAGGGGCAGATGTGCCATGAACTGAGTCCAATTCATTTTTTATCTCATATGGAGTTAAACCCTTTAAATGAAAATGTTTAATTACCGCTCTGAACTCGTTTTTTTCCATTTTTCTTAACAAGCAATTTTTTTTTCAATTGGTCATAAAAACACGTAAACTTAGAAGATGTGGACTGTGACTGCACCATATATCTAGTCGGGAGTGGTGCTGACTGAAAACAGATGATTTGGAGCGATTCGCGCGCCATCTGTTGGTCATTCTAAAGACTTATTGAACTACCCTCGTACATACATGTAATACGAATCTAAATTTTCTATTCTTTTTATTTTCTACAGGCACACAGTAACCGGTCTTTATTAACATAGTTAAATTAACTTAATTTAAATAAAACTTCATACGTTAAAATAGCTAAGATATGTGGGTAAAAAATAAATATGCCTGTAAAACTATGCAGGGCAAATGTGCGCATTGAATTTTTTCGGATAAGATAAATATAAGTACGCTATGGATTAATGATTGAAAAGAAGGAAATAAGCAACCATATATGCATACATATTGCTTTTTAAAAAGATTTTTTCAATAGAGTTTAAATTTTAACGTCAAGACCAATATTTTTTCGGTAAGACCAAGACAATATCAAGACAAGACAATTATATATTACTTCAAGAACGTACAAGACCAATACAAGACTTTAAATCTGCGATATTTTGCAATACCAAGACGATATTTTGGATAAATCTTGTATTGTCTTGGTATCGTGAAGCCCTAGTCATATCGTCTCAAATATTTATATGTATTTTAAACTAAATAAAATGCAATTTTTTTCAGATCAAAATCAAATGACATCCTTAATTATGCGAGTGAACCAGCTGTAATGCAGTATCCAGCTATATATCTGCCCTAGAATCAGGTATATTTATAACACAAGTTTAATGCATTGAATGTATATTATGTATTATATCTTTTGATTTATTTAATTATTTACATATGGACTGCAGCCCTTCTATTTATAATATATCTTATAAAATCTTATAAAATATTAAGTATATTTTTGTAACGTCTAAAATGCCGATTTCAGCATTAAAAAATATAGACGTAAGGTGTACCTATAGAAGCGCAGTGCCATTCGGGAGAGTTTGATCGGGTCAGGCGCCTGTATCACCCTAGAATATACATGCCGCAATTCTGCTGTGGCACTGAAAATGTGATCGCTTTTTGTAGGGTTATGTGCTTTTACTTACGTCTATCTTCTTAGGAATCACAAACGAAATAAAATGTAGTTGTATAACTCCAGAGGTCACTTCAAATGGAAATAAAAATTTTCAGGTAAATAGCATTTTCTATACAAAAATTTCGTTATTTCAATTGAGTTTTAAAGAATTGTAAATTAAGTTTATTTATTGATTTATGTAATAATTTAAATAGATTCAAGAATGTTTAGAAGTTCCTCTTTCCTTAAAAAAAGTTACAGATGTGGGCTGTAAATAATATATTCACATTAAGTAATACAACAATCAGTGAATTATTGAAAATTTTAAAAACAGAAGGTCATGAAGAACTACCTAAGAAATAATGGTCTTTATATATACTTTAAGATTAAAACGGTTTTAACTACAATGCTAACGTCATGTAATTACGATGAAGATAGAATACAAATTTTAGTAAATATAGACGGTCTGCCTTTATACAAAAATTCAAACAATCAGTTTTGGCCCATTTTAATTAGCAATTTTCACGAAAATTATACGTGTACACCTGGAATTGTAGCTTTGTATTGCGGTAATTATAAGCCTAATTTTTTTGATGAATTCTTATTTGATTTCGTTGAAGAGTCCGTAGATTTAATTAATACTGACTTGCTTATTACTGAAAAGACTTTTTCTTTCGGAATTGAAGGTTTCATTTATGCGATACACCTGCATGAGCTTGTGTCAAATATTCCAAAGGGCACGGTTCATTTTTTGCCTGTGAGCGATACAAAGTTAAGGGTATAACTATAAATAGAAAACGTGTGTATAGTAGTACTAATTGTGATTTACGAACGAAAGATTCATTTTTAAATAAACGGTAAAAAGAGCATCCTAAGAGAGTGTAACCTCCCTCTTACAAAAATTCCAAATTTTGACCCTGTAAGACAAGTATTTTTGGATTCTATGCACATGTTTCATCTTGGTGTCATGAAAACAATATTTGGAAAACTCACGAATTCAAGCAGTAGCAATAAGTTGAGTATGGAGCAAAAAAGAGAACTAAACGAAATGTTAAAAAATCTTGGACAAGGAATTAGTATGGAATTTTAAAGAAAGTCGTAATCTTAATAATATGAGTCATTGGAAAGCTACCCAATACCGATTTATCTGCTTGTATGTTGCTTCTCTTATATTGAAGCGATTTTTCACAACAAGAAAGTATAAACACTTACTACTTTTATTAGTAGCAAGTCGTGTACTTTTTAGAGATGAATTAGCTGTCACTTATGTTGACTATGCTAATGAGCTACTGCGAAAATTCTTTAAATTAATGCCTACAATGTACGGAAAAGACTCGCAAGTTATTAATTTTCATAATTTGATTCACGTCGCAGATGATGTAAAATATACAAAAGTGTCGCTGTCGCATATCTCAGCATTTTCATTTTGAGAGTTATTTAGATCAAATTAAAAAATTAATTCGAACGCCGAACAATCCTTTAATACAAGTATCTCGTATTAAACGACATTTATTCATAAGAACTATACCTTCAGTGAATGTTTGAAAAAAAACAATTGTGATTTTGGAAGATATTTAAAAAATAATGATTCAGCTTGCGAATTGCTTCAAATTAAATTTAAACAAACAACTATTAGACCTATAAAATCAGATAATATTATTCGTATACACAATGGAAAATTTTTAGAAATACAAAAATTGTGTTTTTAAAGGGCTGAATTGAAAATGCAAGGTTTTTATTTAAAATGCAAGAATGCTTTTGATTATCCGTGCGAATCAAAATTTATAGGAATCGCAAAAATTATTAGAATATCAAAAACTTTGAAAACTTTTAATTGCAGTGAAATCTGTCATAAATGTATGAAATTAGATATTTATTCCAAAATTTACGTTTTTACATTACTGCACACTTAAAAGTATAAGACTTTATTTTATGCATTTGAAATCTTTTAATTAAAAATAAAAATTAAAATAATTTAATAAGTGTTTTATAGTTTTATTGTTTTATTCTCCCATCTAAATTTCTTTTACTCCAATTTTAGCACAAGAAATTGAAAAAGCTGGTTGAACCGTTTTAGGGATTCAATTTTGAGTCCAAGATATTTAGTATGTAAAATTTAGTATGTAAAAGTTATTACAACTTTTTAAAAGTTCTATGGGCGATATATAGGGTAAATATGTAATATAAATGTAAATAAATGTTAATTATACATAATTAAATCTCTAATTAGCAATTAAATCCCGTTAATATGTTGCTGAGTTTTTATTCACATGCTTTTTTAAACTTGTCAAAGGTTTTTAGACATTATAAAGTACCTAATATACCTGCATTATCCTGTAAAATTGAGCAAAAAATTCTCTATTTTTCCTGTGAGTCATTTATTTATGGGGGCACTTGAAACCTAAGAAATATAATCATTTTAAATTACATTAGTTAGACTTAATTTAACCAGAAATTTTAATACTTTAAATGAGCAACAATACCATCGATTTAAGGTGTAACAAAAAATGTTTTTCTTATTAAAGAACTAATGTATTCAATAGTATAGATTCCCAAAATTTCAGTCTATTTCATCCATGCGTTACGCTGAAATCTTACAACCAGTGCTTAACGACGTTCACCGGTTGACAGTAAGGTTAGAAAGTTAATTTTTGAAATAATCATTATTAAATAACAATATTTATAATGAAAATCCTTCAGATTATAATATAAAGTATTAATATATAAGTAAGTAAAGAATATAAAATTTATGAAAAAGCACGAAAAACCGAAGTGCGGCATTAACTTTTGCATATACTGTACTATGATATAGATATACTAATAACATTGGAGCACAACTTTAGATAGCTATATCTTTAAAAAAAGTACTGCTTGCTATGCCCAGCTTTTTAAATATTACGTATATACTTATTTTACTTTTCATACTAGTTTTTCAAAACAATTTAAAGAAAACTTGATTTACAATAAGTAAAAATGTCAATTCTGCGAGAGCTCAAGGGCTTCCATGTTAAAGCTGAAACTTTGAAGCTAAATTTCACTATTTTGTATACCGCAAGGGGGGTCGAAATTACAACCACGTATAAAACACATCTAAATTAACATATGATAAAAGTTTCAAGAGATTTTAAAAAAATTCTGTCTGTCTGTCTGTCTGTCTGTCTGTCTGTCTGTCTGTCTGTCTGTCTGTCTGTCTGTCTGTCTGTCTGTCTGTCTGTATGTTTGTTTGTTTGTTTGTTTGTTTGTTTGTTTGTTTGTTTGTTTGTTTGTTTGTTTGTTTGTTTGCTTGTTTGTTTAAAATAGTCCTTGACAGGCAGAATAAGTCAATACTTGAAAATGAAAAGGCAAAAAACAAACGCTCAAATAACATCAACGACGAAATTCAGAATACGAATCATAATAAACTTCAAAAAAAGATGATTTATCATTTTACCGCCTATTGCAGTAAATTATATTTATCAGCGCATACTCTAAATATTTAAATATAAATATTTTTGCAGTCGCTGATACTCTAGACGATCTAAAACCGATTGAAAAGGGTAATGGAAAACGCTCAGTTGAAGTTCGAGGCGAGGAAGTCCAAAGTAACAAATGTAAGTAAGGACACTGCCCTCAGAGTACGCGATTTATATTTTACAGTCTTTAAAAGTGAATTATTTATACTTTGTATAGTTATTTCAAAGTAACATGCATTTAAAAAGAAACATCCTGGGAAACTGGGAAAAGTTGTCCTTAAATACGAAAAAGGCTTACTATAGTCATTCGGGATTGCTATAGAAAAGACCAAAAATGAGCAAAATTTGTTTAAACTAATATTTTATTTAAACAAATATATATGTTAGAAAGGGTTTAATTGTTACGAGGTTTAATGCTTAACCCCTCGACATTACCCTTTCAAACTCTTAATCTCAGTAAAATTATTAAAAATTTTAAATTTCGATTATTTTTTAATGACATAATATTTATAGCACAATTCTATTTTTATTATAAAAGAAAAAGCCACGATAGAGGATTTGGAAAATATTGAAACACGAATAAAGAAGAAAATTAAATCAATGAAAAGGAGCATACAATATGACGTGAGACAATGTTTCAAAAATTTAGTAGACAATATTGGCACCGGAACTTTCGGTACATCCAACAGTGACCAAACACAAACTCTTGGAGTCACTTTTCCCGTGAAAAATGTAGCTGACTTTCAAAAATTCGATAAAGGTGCCGAGGAAAGTGAGGAAAAGGAAACCGTTTTGGTAATATTAAATATAACATCTTATAAAAAAACGTTGCGAAAATATTCTGGCATTATAAGGGAAAATTCTATTTACATGCGATAAGATAGATTTATCACATGTGGGAAAAAGATGCTTATTTAATTTGAGCTTCTCACATGTCGTGACAAAAAATAAAGTTCGATACAAGTATAAGAAAGTCTTGCTTCGCTTGTGCTCAAACGTAATATGAGGGTAAAATCATTTTCTTGCACTAATATCGAAATGTACTGTTTTCAAACTGCGTGCGCAAAATGATCTTATTGAGCACTGGTTTTCGTGCGCAAAATAACGTTTTCCCGTACTCTCCAACAACGCGTAAAAGATATCTGTTTTTCGCACGCTGTCGAAGATTATGGGAAAGGAGTTATTTCACGCATCCGAAACCAGTGCACGAAATTATCATATTTTTTTTTCTATAGTTGACGAGATATTTAATTTTACAATATTGAAATTTTTATGAAAAAATTTGTTTCCGTCACTTAAAGTACACTTTATTCATATTATAACGTTTCTCACGTTGTAATATGTAAACAAATTATTCTATAATTTTTTATATTCAAGTCGATTCTCATGATAAACTATCTTACATTTGTATTTTTAGAAAAATTTCTTATTTCTAAATACCTACTCCTTCATTTTTGATGACTTAAGATAATATAATTGCTTTTATTTTTTAGAAATGTTCGATGTCACGACACTGCCTAGGAGCTGAGAGTATTCGTAATGCTATACGAAAACTCGTATAGCATTGAAAGCTGGCAATCGCTGACTCACTTTATTCACGCGTGCAATATACGATTTTTTAACATACTCACCGTAAAGCTCGTACTCATTCACCACCGTAGAAGGAAAAAAGACGAAGTCGTTTCCCGACTCGGCGGGAAAGAGTACTAACTTTACGCTGGGGTGCTTTAAAAATATAATTTTTTGTTTAATTTCTCTTACCTATAAGGAATCAAATGTGGTATGGAATTACGTTATAAAATACATGATATGACCGATGCAGCAATAAAAAAAAGTATATGTAAACAATCATAATATTATAAACCTGATAAAAAAAATAAAAAATGGGTAATCTACTGAAATAATGTTGTAGAGAGTATATAGCCGGACTCTATTGAAAAATTTTCATAAGATTTTCCATAAGATCGTATATGTGATCTTATGCATGATCTTATATAAAACCAGAGACATTCAACTCATAATCTTATGTAAGATCTTATGTAAGACCAATTGAGTAAATATCTGAAAATTATTAAATTTAGTAAAAAGAAGACATATCAGGCGCGCTACGCGCGCCACATTTTTATGCGACCCATCCCTAAATCCATATTGTAAAGGTATGGATTTTGGTGAATAATAATCACTATAATAAATAATTACAAACACAATTTAAAATAGAGCAAATATAAATTCCCTATTTATATTTTTCTTTATTACCCTATAAATCAAATAAAATATAAATAAAACGCTATATACTTCTCGCGGCGCAGATCCACAATTTCTTAAAATTCGTAACCTATTCTATCCTAAAAAGTAACAAAATATATATCGCCGCAATGCACGCATATTCGCACACACACATACCGGAGCTTTTCTCTTCAACTTGGATGCGGTGCAGATTGCTGTCTATGCCGTAGCTGGCCCTCAGCGTTGCGTTGGAGCGACGAAAAGTTGAGATGTTGTAGGCCCTTGATGACGCTGCTTCTATGAAAGCCACAACTGAGATTCCTGGTCGTCTCCAGATGAGCTCGAGCGTAGATGCCAGAGATGCAAGTTTATGCACCCTAACGATCACTAGTCCACACAGATGACTTGTATGGTACCGCAGATTACTTGCAGAGACAAATATAAAATGCAGGAATGCCCAAGGATGATTCGAGCACAGAGAGAGAATGAAAGGGAGATGCTCAGCCCTAGGCCGAGCGATAGCGAGTGATCCTTCGATCTTAGCTCCTCGCCAAATCCCGAATGCTGGTGTCATTTCATCAGCCTTTGAAGATTAGAATTTCTGGGAATCTTCACTAGTAAGTGTGACAACATTCGGAACGGCGAAATTCAATATTGGCATTTTCTTAGAAAATTGTGTCTCCGTTTCGCTCTCCTTTTCCTCTCTTTCATCGTTAGATGTTGGCTCTCTCCCTTTTTCCTCCTCTCTTAGAGGATACCATTACAATATGAATTACAAGAAATACCCTAGTGGAAATGGGTTCTCTGCCTTACTCCACCAAACTGCCAAACTCTGCTAAATTCTGCCAAACTCTGACAAACTCTGCTAAATTCTGCCAAACTCTGACGAACTCTGCACGAGTCTGCCAATCTCTGGTTAATTCATACATTTCGGACATTTGGCAGAGTTTGGCAGTTAGACAGAAATAATTTATTCTGTCAAATAAAATTGTTTTAACATTTGGCAGAATTTAGCAGAGATAAGCAGAATTTTGAAAAGTCTAGCAAAGTTAGGCAAATTTTTAGAAAGTTTGGCAGAGTTTGGAAGACTTACGCAGAGTTTAGTAGAATTAGGCAGAGTTAGGCAGAAATAATGTTTTCTGCAAATGAAATTATTTTTAATTAATTGTCAGAATTTTGCAGAATTTTGCAGAGTTTGCCAGAATTTTACAGACTTTTGCAGATTTAGGCAGAAATAATTTTTCCAGTGAAATCAATTTTTTTAATAATTGGTAATGTTTAACAGACTTCAATAAACTAGAACAAACTTTGACAAAGCTGTTAGACTGAATTAAATGGACTTTGGCAAATATTTGGTATTTGTAATAATTTTTAAGTGATTGTGACGTAAGTAGGCTAATTTAATTAGTGTTAGGCAAAGTTTAATAAAAATCAAACATCTTTTTTAAATTTGTACAATAATAAGTACATTTCTTATAAATTTTCTAACTTTAAGCAAATATACATATATTTTAAAAAATTTAATATTTTTACCTGCCTCTACTATATTTTATTTCTTAAATACATGATTTTTAAATCAACCTTTTAAATGTTAAACTTTATTAGTAATAATATAATAGATAAATATTTTATGTAAAGGTATTTTATTGTGCAACGTAGGTTATTTAACAAATCAAATTAGCTTTGATAAAAACGTCAAATCATATTTCAAAAGTGATAGATATTTGTCAGAAATTAATTTTTAACAATTGATGGACTACATTAAATATTAATCACTAATGAAATTTTTATAAAAACATAAAAAGATTAAAAAATGTTGGCTACATTAAATATTAAATTTTAATGAATCTTTTATAAAAGTACAAAACAGATTAAAATTGTTAGCTACATTAAATATTAAATTTGAATGAATTTTTTATAAAAGTACAAAACAGATTAAAAAATGTTGGCTACATTAAATATTAAATTTTAATCAATCTTTTATAAAAACGCAAAAAAAATGAAAAAATTCAAGAATCATTGGAATTCTGAAGCTGCTTTCTTGCTCCTGAAATGGCATTGCCATGGTAAGTTTTATGGGTGAAAGTAAACGCTTATCTATATTATTTGATTGTCTTCTTACACAGCATAACGCCAAGTCTTCTTTGTCATAGAATACCATATTCATAAGTATAAGAAATTTTTTAATGCTTTTGTTCCTATGAGCATTTCGGTACGATATTTCTTTGCAATGAACACCTTGACTTAATAGTCTCAAATTTTAATGTGAAAAAAAGCGGAGCACTTTTTCGTTAAAATTTTTTGTATAATTTTTTTTTGTAAATGCGATCAATTTTTAAAAAAAATAATTGGATCTCCAAAAAAAATAATAAAAAAAATTTAACGAAAAATAATAACCGTCAAAACAAAATTTTTTGTTCATCGTGTCACCCCGAATCATGTGAGGGTCAAAGTTCCTTTAATAAATATGGTATTGGAAACAGTGATTTATTGTGACATGTTGGATCACGATTCTGAAGTTTTGCAACGGTAAAATTTAAGATATTATTGTGCTTTAGTAACATAAAAATTTTCAGAATGATTGCTTTTAAACATAAAAAGTTTTCTGAACTTGTAGAAAAAAGTTTTTGTTTGGTTTTAACTCAGGCCTGCCCCATTAAGGGGGCAGGCCTGGATTAAAATCTAAAAAAAGAAAATTGCAGTTTTATTTATACAGAACTTTTTGGATGTGATTTAAAATATGGGAAGTTTCTTTTACCAAAAGTAGGTAAATAGACAAAGATTTTCACCGCTTAAAAACTTAAATATCTTGAAGTTGTGGCTCATACCAAGTAACTCCTTTCGATACTCAGTTTTCTTATTTTCAACCACTCCTCGTAGACTTTCTCAGCATTCAGCCATCGATATAGTCTGAAAATTTTAAAGAATGTTTCTGATATGTTTCCTCAGAATATGAGTGCAACAGATTATTAAAATAGTCTACGTAGTAATAATTAAAAATATAAACCCTTAAATAATGAAATATTTTAATTAATTTTGAGGTTATATATTTTTAATAATTGCTTTTTTATAATCTGTTGCGCTCATATTATGAGGAAACATATCAGAAACATTCTTTAAAAATTTTAGCTTATATCGATTGCTGGATGTTGAGAAAGTGTACGAGGCAGACCTAAAAATAATAACAAACATTATTTTGAAATAATTGCATTTAATGTTTGAAAACACAATAAACACATACAAACAATACTCACCTAAATAAAAAAGTAGGAATGCTTTGTATTTTCTTGTTATATATTTCATTAATATATTTCACACTATTATATATATATATATATATATATATATATATATATATATATTGCTTAGGCAAACATGTATTAATAACAGTGTCTCATTCTTATCTATAAGAATAATTAATACAATATTTATCTTTTTTCGTCATAAAAAATAGGTATATTTTGAATTCTTATCGAGGTAGCTGGTAGTTATTTTCCAGCTGAAAAGTTGGTTTCCTTGGTTAGCCAAAATTAAATGAATAAAAATAATTTGTAAAACATACAGAATATATACTTTACATGATAAAATTTTTAAAAGTTATTTTAGATCAACTCTGTTAATTTTTAAGTATTTCACCATCACCAATATACTGAGAGTACATAACACCATGTTTTTCAAGAGAATGCTGAAAAATTTCCACAATATCGTCTACAACCATTTTTCTAGCGTTGCCTTGATGATTTGACGTACACTGACTTTGATGCGTTTCAATCCATTCTGCATAAGCTGGTGTGTCTTCTTTTCATTTCCATAAAGAGCAATTCTTACAAAAACTATTTTTTATAGAAACATCAAACACTTTTCCGGTAGAATTGCCTATTACACTAGAAACACATTGGAGTGAAGAAAAACCTCTTTTTCTCCTAGAACCATCTCCAGACACAGGAAATCCAGCACTATCTGAAGGCAAGATACTCATTTCTCTTATCGCACCATTACTCATAGAGCCTTCAGAAATCACTTTACAAGCTTCACTCAATTAATCGTTGATATTGTCAAAATTGCTGTGCGGCGTGGTCTGTGGCAAATCCATAATTCCACAAAATGTTGAAGTCGTGCATGTCAATGACCAAGAGCAGACATAGCCAAAACATATCTTCTATTAACTTCATATGCATTACTTTTTTTGCCAGTGAATCTACTTGAATTAATTGATGCAATTCTTGGATTTGTACAATTTGAACAAGAAATGTCAATTTTAAATATAAGTCCTCGTACATCAGATTCAGAAAAATTAAGTTTTCCATAACATATCTTGCAACATGCAATTTTTTGCAGTTCTGGAAATAGGATGTCAATGTCGACAATTCTATTCCTGATTTCACTGCCTTCAGCTATAATGTCCTGAACTTTTCTACTGGAAGTTGAATTTCTTGGCTTCTTTGGAGGAGAACCAACTCATTTTCTTTCGTAAAAAATCTTCTTTCTTTCTGTTGGTCTTCACCAAATTAGTTTACCAGGGCCACCCGACACTACCTTGAACATCCCTTGGTCTGGCACTCAAATACATTACACTTACACTGTATACTGATTTGACACAAAATATATATAAATATTTATACACAACCCACCACAAACAACTTTTCTTACACTTTAAAAAAAACACTTATGCACATTAACACTTATACATACTTATATAATTATTGACTTATATACTTATACACTTATACAGTATTAGACAATAATTATGAAGCCTTGAAAAAGGCTGGTGAATATATGTTTTACTTTAAAAATAATGTACAATATTTTTATACAAAAATAGCAATGATAGTTTTAATGTTAATCTCAAAGTAAACAACATGACAGAGCGTTCACAACGTTCATACAGAAGTTGCGGATAGGGCATATCGGCGTTCTGGTCAGTGATTGATCGAAAGACAGTTCCAGAGGAACATTCCGCACCACCTTAGTGCATTGGCATCGAAACGATACCGAAGCGCCAAGAATCCCATGTAAATTTCACCTGGTGGCAAAATTTCAAAACAGCGAGAGAGTATAATTTTTCAGTCAATTTCGCTATTTATAGGTATACTGTACATGTTACTCTTCGAGTTTTATCGAATATATATATATATATATATATATATATATATATATATATATATATATAAATAGTCTCTTTGAATTTTTAATTATTTAAAATAATTTATGTAGCATTTTTTACATAAAATTGCTACTAAAATCACTACATTAAAAAAAAGCTACTTTGAAATTTTAGCTATAATTCTGTAACAAAACATAATATCGTAAAACGGGTTGCAGGAGTTTATTGTATAAGAAATTTGCTATCAAAATATGCAATAAAAAAATGATTATTTTGACTTTTTAACCCAGGCCTGCCCCCTTCAAGAGGACCCAAAAGACTGATCTATAACAGGAGTTTCAGAGCCTAGTAGCCCAAATCGAGGTGAGATCATCTGATGCACGCGATACATTCTTCCAGAGTCGAATCTTCGACACTCTGAACAACAACAGACATATCTGGAAGGAACTGCGTGGTCTTTGGCTCCTTCCTAAACCCAAAGATGACCTACATGGATGCCACCTGGTGAACTGAACACTCACTTTGCTAGTGTGTCCGTCTCTCGCAAGGAATCTGAAAAGTACTTACAAGGTATCCTCGCATCAGCGAGTGATGAAGGTTTTACCTTCAAAGAGAGAACTCTCCCGAACTTTCTACTAGCTGTGGCACATTTTTCCTCTTAGGCGAAGGGCAAGGACAGCATACTACAGAGTGTAGTTGCAAAGGCTCTCCCTTTAGTTGCGAAACATCTTGCAGTCATCTTCAACGCGTCACTCTCTCATGGGGCTTTTCCTGAGACCTGGAAGCGGGCTCAATTGGTATCTCTCAAAGAAACGGGCATTCAAGCTACTGTTTCGGACTTTCGTCAAATTGTAATCCTAAACTTCCTCTCTAAGGTTCTTGAAAGGATAGTGCATGAGCAAGTAACCGAGTTTTTAGTGTCGAAGAAACTCCTTGACCCGCTCCAAATGGGGTTCAAGTCCAACAACAGCACATAAACAGCCCTGCTGAAGATTGTACAAACCATTAAGAAAAGTATTGATTGCAGCAGAGTGAGGGAAAAACAACTCATCACAATAGTCTTAATGTTCGATTTCAGTAAAGTCTTCGACACCATATCCCTCTCGAAACTTCTCAAGAAGCTGATCAGATTGGGAATGTCCAAAGCGGTAGTCCAATGGTTCGGGTGATATATTACTGGGCGTAATCAAAGGGTTTAATCGGGATTCCATTCTGGGACCCCTCCCGTTCAGCATTTACATCAACGATCTTCGCGAAACCCTAACAGGGGAAGTAAGCCACGTCCTGTATGCAGACAACCTTCAAGTCTATACTCAGGTTGCCAGGGCTGAACCGGATGGAGTCATAAGGCGACTGTCGGCGTCCGCTCAAGCAGTGTCAGCTTGGGCTAGAGACAACTGTCTATGTCTTAATATTGGAAAGACTCAAGCCATTACTTTTGGATCGGATGCAAATATAAGTAAAATAAATGAGTTGGGTTTTCCTGACATTGAGGTTGAGACGGGGGTGATAATCCCTTTCTGTGACCAACCTCGGAGTTGTTATGGGCTCGAAACTAACGTGGAAACCGCAGATTGATGCGGTTAGTAGAAATGTGAATCGTACGTTATACGATTATTTCGATCCAAGTACCACTGAGGAACTACGTGTGCGAATGGCAAGTGCTCTTGCGGTTTCCCATCTCGATTACTGCTCACTGCTATAATTTAATGTGACTAGTGAACTTCAATCCCGGCTCCAAAAATTGCGGAACTCCTGTGTGCGGTATATATGTACTACTAGGACAGACGAGCACATCACGCCCTACCGGGAGAAACTTGGCTGGTTGAATATTGAGGGGCGAAGGGCGTTTTTTGCGGCAGTCCTGCTGTATAAAGCAGTACGTATGGGGCAGCCGCTGTACGTGTGGTCCTTTTCCAAAAAAAGCCAAGCTGGTCGTCATCCCGTATGGAGGATGCAAGAGAACTCTCAGTTCCAGGGTCGTGGACAAATAGAGATCTACATTCCCTCAGAGTGCAGGATGCGCGATTCTGAAACTCGATCCTCCACAGCATCAGGTGCATCCATTTTTTTACTTTATTTACAAGATGCATACAACGACACCTAATGTAAATCCATAGTGTATGTCCGCCGCAAGCCCGGGGTACCGTGACATGAAAAACTATGTCTAGTACTCTTATTTCCGACTGCGATACAAGTGTGCAATATTTATTATTGGTATGTTTTTATATTTTATTTTATTGTACGAACAAGCACCTACCGGTTAAAAGAACACGAAAACTGATTTACAAGACTGATTTATATATATATATATATATATATATATATATATATATATATATATATATATATATATATATATATATATATATATATATTTTTTTTTTATTTTAATTATGTTATTTTGTTTATATGTATGATCATGTGAGGTACTAGATACCCACTAATGTACTTTGTATTTTCTTCGCTTTGATTAAAGAATAAAACTTTTTCTTATCTTATCTTTTGATGTGACTGTACTTACATTGTAAAGAGGGCGCTATAGCATGTGGTATTCGTACGAGTATTCTTCGTAAAAACTGCCAAAAGTGCTTAAAAGTTTCCCGACTGTTTCCACTACCCGTTCCCGCACAAAGTATGTTTTACCTAAAAGTTTCTCGGGATTTTTATGCACATGCGTAGCATTTTAGTTATATATATATATATATATATATATATATATGGATATATACATATATATATATATATATGAGCGCTAATAAAGCTGTTAGTTATAAACAAACGTGTTTCAAAAACATTTATATAAAACATATTATTTAATATGGTAAAAATATGTTATAAGTATGTTTTAAAATAATTCTATGAAACATTTTAAAGCATTGTTTCAAAACATCGTTAAAAACATTATAATTATTTACAAAATATTTTTATAAAACATTTCTATTCAATTATTTTATGATATTGTACTATAGATAAAGTAATCAATAAGACATTTTAAAGTATACTGGTCAAGGATAGAGGATATCAATGTTTAGGAAATTTAGGAATTTTAGGAATATTTTGAGACCTTAAAAAGTATCTAACATTATTTCCTTTTTGAGAAAACTTCGGAACGGAAAAGCTAACCTCAATTTTCGCGTTTCGAAGTTATCTCGAAAAAGATATAATGTTAGATACTTCCTAAATATTCCTTACTTTAATACCAATTGGGGCCAACTTTTAGATATTCAATTAACAAACTACAATTTGAATAAATAGCAAAAACATGATTAAACAAGGACAGTATATACGGACTCATCTTAAGTCTCAAAACATGTTTCTAACATGTTTTTAACAAAACTTTTTTCTTCTATCACCAAGCCTCCTTCCTTCGTCCTCCTTCCTCCTTCCTCTTTGAGGAAGCAAAAATTGTTTCGTACAAAATTTACATCACTTCGTCAATTTTATAAAAACTAAAAATTTTGAGTTTTCTTATTGTAGGGGTGTAATATATTGTTAAAGCTTACGTGCGTGCATGTGTGTGTGTGTGCGTGCGTGCGTGCGTGCGTGCATGCGTATGTGTGTATGTGTGTGTGTGTGTGTGTGTGTGTGTGTGTGAATGTGTTATATTTTTTTTCAGAGATCTAACCAATTTTTTAAAAAATGAAATCCACACTGATAATCTCCTATTATATCTTCCGCGAATGGTGTGAGTCTGGCCTGTATTACGTTTGACAGAACTTTGTAGCAGGTAGCTAAAAGTGAGATTCCCCGGTAGTTATTGCAGTCTGTTTTATCTCCCTTTTTAAAGATCGGTATGATGATGGATTCTTTCCAATTTTTTGGTATTGTTTCATTTCTCCAAATAGCACATACTAGATCAAAAATTTTAGATGTAAGCGCGGTGCCCCCATATTTAAGTAGTTAAGGTGGTGTAGAATCGTTTCCTGCGGTCTTATTATTTTTTAGCTTTTTGATCGCGGCCTCTACTTTTTTGTAGGTCGGTTCGTCCATATGGAGTTCAGCAGTGTGGATTTCGTCTCCCATTTCCTCGGAGTTTTCATGCACGTTTAATAACATATCGAAATAGTCTTTCCATAATTTCAATAGTTCATTTTCGCTTGTCACGAGGTTCCCGTTCTTATCTTTCATTAACTGCGATCTACTCTGAAAACCCTTCCTAATAGCGTTTATTCCTTTGTACATCTCGCGCGGATTATTTTCTTTACTATTAGTTTCTATTTTTCTAATTTCATTTTTCTAATACTCGCGCTTCTTGTTTCTGTAAATCATACCCACTTGCTTTCTTATTTCATGGTATTCTTCTACGGCCCTACCGCTTTCATTGTGTACGCTATCTAATTTAGCCTTCTTGCGCCTTTCAAACCAGAGTTCGCACTCATCGTCAAACCATGGTTTTCTCTTCGGCCTCTTTTTCTTACCCAGTACTTTGTTCGAGGCCCCTTTTATAGTTTTTTCGATAGCCCCCCATAACCTGTTCGGATCGTCATCTACTCCCGTTTGTGCATCCGTTTCCTCGAGCACCTGAAATCGGTTGCTAACTTCTACTTGGTATTTGATTCGCTCAACCCCGCTTCGTAGTTTTCCAATATCAAAGGTTTCTACTTTGTTCGCTCGCTTACTATTTTGACCGGCTACTAATCTGGCTCTTAATTTGGCCACTACTAGATAATGATCCGAGTCGCAATCCGCCTCCCTATAGGTTCTTACGTCGAGTACATTGGTGTGGCGTCTCTTATCAATAAGAAAATAATCGATTTGATTGTGCGTGGCCCCGTCCGGCGATGTCCACGTTGCCTTGTGTATATCCTTGTGCTTGAAGCACGTGGTCTTGACTATAAGATCTTTTGTGGCCGCGAAACTTATGACCCTAATACCGTTATCGTGACTGGTTTCGTGCAGACTTTCTTTGCCTATAGTGGGCCTTAACATTTCCTCTCTCCTTATTTTATCATTGAAATCCCACACTACTATTTTGGTGTCGTAAGACGCGAATTGATCGATTAATTGCTCTAAAGTTTTTATGCTATCAATGCTTAATAATATCTTAAGTTTTACCGTTATAGAACCTCAATATTTTGATCCTACACGTTATAATAAATCACTATTTCCAATACCATATTTATTAAAGAAACTTTGTTTCTCATACGATTCTAGGTAATATGTTAAACAAAAACTTTTTTTCGACGGTTAGCGGATCACTTTTTCGTTAAAATATTTTCTATTATTCTTTTTCGTGGATCCAATTAATTTTTTAAAAAATATTTAAAAAATGTTTTCAAAACATCGATTTGATCTCCGAAAAAAAATACTAAAAAATATTTTAACAAAAAACTGCTCCGCTCTTTTTGTTATACATGTAAAAGGAATCGAATAACCGTCGAAAATAAATTTTTCGTTCATCATGTCACCTAGAATCGTGTGGGAACAAAGTTCCTTTAATAAATATGGTATTGGAAATAGTGATTTATTGTAACGCGTAGGATCAAGATATTGAGGTTCTACAAAGGTAAAACTTAAGATATTATTAAGTATTAATAGTATAAAAATTTTTAAAATGATTGCTTTTAAACATAAAAAGTTTTCTGAACTCGTAAAAAGAACTACCGCTTTCTTTTTTTTTTTAAATGGCATTTCGAACTCGAAAGTTCATCGCCTCATCTACGCAAGCCTTCCACGTTTCCCTATTTTGTGCCAACCCCATCCATTTCGCGCCTTCCCGCCCAATTTCAGTTACGTCTGATTTTACGTTATCCTCCCATCTGCGTCTAGGTCTACCAAGAGGTCGCGTTGCTTTCGGTTTTCCTTTCATTATGCGCGCTGCTGTACGATCATCGCCCATTCTTGCCACGTGCCCTGCCCATCTTAGTCTCCGTGATTTTATTATTCTGTTAATATTTGGTGACGCGTACAAATTATGTAGCTCGTCATTGTGCAGTTTCCTCCACTCTCCAGTTTCCTCATCTTTCTTTGGCCCGTATATTTTCCGCAGAACCTTATTTTCAAATACCCTAAAACGATTTTCTTCCGCTTTAGTGAGCGCCCAGGTTTCGCACCCATACAAGATTACCGGCATTATTATAGTCCTATATATCCTTATTTTTACATTTTTCGACAGTAGCTTTGACTTAAGTAATCTGTTCACAGCGTAGAAGCAGGCATTACCCGAATGAAGTCTCTTATTAATCTCGGCTTTAATTTCGTTTCGATCATTTATAGTTGTACCTAAATATCTGAATTCGCTAACCTTTTCAAAAGTGAAATTTCCGACTCTGAGATCCCCCTCTGCTTCGCGAATGCCCAGTTTCTCCATGATCATATATTTCGTTTTCGATTCGCTCACTTCTAACCCCGTGTTTTTAGCCGCATTTATAAGGATTTCCGCATTTCTCGCCACCGTTTCACCATTATCTCCCACTATATGCAAGTCATCCGCATAGTCTAAAATTTGCGTTGTTCCGTTGAGTGTTGCGCCTAGCTCGCTAGCCTGCATTTTTCTAACAACATGCTCTAGCGTCAGGTTAAAGAGTACCGTTGAAAGCCCGTCACCTTGCTTCAAACCGTCGCGTATCATGAACGATTCGGATACATTACCGCCTACTCGGACCTTTCCAGTGCTTCCGTTCAGACATATTTGAATTAATTTTACGAGTTTTTTTGGTACGCCAAGGAGCACTAGGATTTCATACATTTTGCTTCGTTTGAGAGAGTCGTACGCTTTCTTAAAGTCCACAAATAGCTGGTGTATAGTTTCGCAATATTCCCACTTTTTCTCTAATAATTGTCTTATGGTAAACATTTGATCGCTCGTTGACCTGTTGCGCCGGAATCCACACTGATAATCTCCTATTATATCTTCCGCGAATGGTGTGAGTCTGGCCTGTATTACGTTTGACAGAACTTTGTAGCAGGTAGCTAAAAGTGAGATTCCCCGGTAGTTATTGCAGTCTGTTTTATCTCCCGTTTTAAAGATCGGTATGATGATGGATTCTTTCCAATTTTCTGGTATTGTTTCATTTCTCCAAATAGCACATACTAGATAAAAAATTTTAGATGTAAGCGCGGTGCCTCCATATTTAAGTAGTTCAGCTGGTATAGAATCGTTTCCTGCGGCCTTATTGTTTTTTAGCTTTTTGATCGCGGCCTCTACTTCTTTGTAGGTCGTTTCGTCCATATGGAGTTCAGCAGTGTGGATTTCGTCTCCCATTTCCTCGGAGTTTTCATGCACGTTTAATAACTTATCGAAATAATCTTTCCATAATTTCAATAGTTCATTTTCGCTTGTCACGAGGTTCCCGTCCTTATCTTTCATTAACTGCGATCTACTCTGAAAACCCTTCCTAATAGCGTTTATTCCTTTGTACATCTCGCGCGGATTATTTTCCCTACTATTAGTTTCTATTTTTCTAATTTCATTTTTCTGATACTCGCGCTTCTTGTTTCTGTAAATCATACCCACTTGCTTTCTTATTTCATGGTATTCTTCTACGGCCCTACCGCTTTCATTGTGTACGCTATCTAATTTAGCCTTCTTGCGCCTTTCAAACCAGAGTTCGCACTCTTCGTCAAACCATGGTTTGCTCTTCGGCCTTTTTTTCTTACCCAGTACTTTGTTCGCGGCCCCTTTTATAGTTTTTTCGATAGCCCCCCACGACCTGTTCGGATCGTCATCTACTCCCGTCTGTTCCTCCGTTTCCTCGAGCGCCTGAAATCGGTTGCTAACTTCTACTTGGTACTTGAT
The DNA here is from genome assembly GCA_949152435.1 of Gastracanthus pulcherrimus. Taxonomy (NCBI): domain Eukaryota; kingdom Metazoa; phylum Arthropoda; class Insecta; order Hymenoptera; family Pteromalidae; genus Gastracanthus; species Gastracanthus pulcherrimus. The sequence continues at coordinate 32,318,808 of OX424575.1, forward strand.
TCGCTCTATCCCGCTTCGTAGTTTTCCAATATCAAAGGTTTCTACTTTGTTCGCTCGCTTACTATTTTGACCGGCTACTAATCTGGCTCTTAATTTGGCCACTACTAGATAATGATCTGAGTCGCAATCCGCCCCCCTATAGGTCCTTACGTCGAGTACATTCGTGTGGCGCCTCTTATCAATAAGAAAATGATCGATTTGATTGTGCGTGGCCCCATCCGGCGATGTCCACGTTGCCTTGTGTATATCCTTGTGCTTGAAGCACGTGGTCTTGACTATAAGATCTTTTGCGGCTGCGAAATTTATGACCATAATACCGTTATCATTGCTGGTTTCGTGCAGACTTTCTTTGCCTATGGTGGGCCTAAACATTTCCTCTCTCCCTATTTTAGCATTGAAATCCCCCACTACTATTTTGGTGTCGTAAGACGCGAATTGGTCGATTAATTGCTCTAAAGTTTCATAATAAAGATTTTTTACTTCTTCCTCTTTGTCCTCCGTGGGACAGTGGACGTTAATAACCACGTAATTATACCACGCTCCTTCGATGATGATATACGAGAGTCGGTCATTCACGAAATTGCAACTTTTAACGGAATGTATGATGCTTTTGTTAACAAGAAATCCGGTGCCTAGAGAATGCCCGCTCGCGCCCCCATATAAAAAGGTGAAGTTACCGGATCCTAGCATCGCGTTATTTCTCGGTTTCATTCTCATATCCTAACGCCCCCCTGCAAGGCAGCGCGCCTTCGCTGGCTTCGTTGCCATGTAAGACCAGGTGGCGAATCATTCTACACATCCCCTCTCAGGGCAGTTGTCATCGCTCCCGCATCCTCCACGACAGCAGGATTTTTGGCCCATTTTTTGTTTGAAATGTGTGGTAAAAGAGATAGATTACAGAGTAAGGTAGAAGAAGAAAGTAAGATAGGAGATTTTGTATAGTGTTTGTAGTTGTTGCGGTGCTTGCGTAGTGTTTCTAGATGAATGCGTTCGCCAGTGCGGGCTTATCACACCCACGCCTGGGCCTATCGGCTGTCCGCGACTGCTTATTCGCTTTATTCGCAGCTAACCTCTTTCTCAGGGGTCATTCCTCTATCCGCAACCTGAGGACGCGCTGTGTAGTGGTGATAGGCACCCACCCGTCCGCTCTGGACGACTACGCCCAGGACCCGCTTAGGGTAACGGCGTTGCAACAGGAACTACCGCTTAAAGAATCAAAAATTTCCTAAAGAATCAAAAATATAATCCAGAATGAAAAGCACTATATTTTTTCAACTGTTTATAAAAATAATTAATTGACAATTAACTGGACCATTCTTGGGCATTCAACCCTCGATACTCGGTTCAGGCTTCCAAAGTGCATCCTCTGAAAATTTTTGAATATCCTGCAATGTAAGTGCTAAAAAAACAACAGAGCAAACATAGTCAATCATGCTACTTCATTTTAAAGAATTTGAAACGTGTTTCGTGAGTCGAATTATGTAGAGGGTGTACATAAAGTAAAAGCGTTTCCAGTTACAGACCTTTGTTGTCTACGAAAGTTAGATATGGTCGCCGGACTATATCGAAGGAACTAATTAAATTATTTAGATGCAATATTAATAAAATATCGAATAATTATTTTTGTACAAATCAAATAATAATTTTTTTTACTATTTTTTTTACTTGTATACAAAATTTAATCATTCCATTAATTTTGCACCTAAACAAATATTTAGTCCCTGTAATAGCTATCCGTATACTAATTGAATATCCATTTGTGTTTTTCATTTCAAATGAGAGCTCAAATCATCTACACCAGCAGATCATCCACATAGATAGCATCCACATTAAAACATAGACAAAAACTAGGGAAAACATAAAATACCCTTATAAAATTAATACTTTAATATAAAAAATTAATACTTTAATATAAAAAACTAATAATATAAAAAAATGTTCTACTCTTGAGATGCATGTAACTAAATAACTAGTAAATGCTTTATAACATTTAATTGTGTCTCTTAAAATTAATTACCAAGTAACGCTTAAGATTTTAGTACTCAAATTGGAATGATCCCTCAAAAACAATTAATAATTTAAAAATTTGTTATCTTAATATTATTTTCAATATAGATTTATGCATTTGTGACAAGAAATAATATTTAAACGTAGTTAAAATACCGCAAATTTTATATTATATAAATCTATATAAAGCCTTCTTTATACTAAAGCAGATATGTTTTTTAGTAAATATTAGATGATGAACCCTAGGTGTATCATATTACCCAATTCTACAGTAACTTAATAAAAATAATGCATTACTATTATAATACTAATGCGACACATTTAAAACTAAAGGAATAATTAAATTAATAGGTTAACAGTATTTTATTAACAAAAAATAAAAACCAGTAAAATAAGAAAAAAACTGTTATGGGTGTTTGTAGATAATTAAGTAAAACATTTTCGCCTTTCTCAACATATTTATTTCATATCTTCCTCTCATGAAATTTCTTTACAATTCTACACGCTCGTCACGAAATGTACAGTCTTGTATCGGCCACGCCATTCATTCTGGCATCTATTGAATCATCTTTTTTTCTTATTTACAATAATAATGACTTCGAAGTGTCGAGTCATTTAACCGACAAAAACCTTACGTTCGCCTAAAACTTTTATTTTCAAGTTTTCTTTTACTACAATAAGATTTTCTTTATTCTGATTCATGTCAATATATATGTATATAAGCGTAGAACTGTGTCATTCATGAGGTTTTCTGTATCATTTGGTTTGGGATTGCATTTTGTCAATTGTTAGTGATAATTTATAAAATAGAAATAAATTGTTATTATGTTTTATATTACTTTAAACAAAATAATTTTAAATGTCTTAATTTATCATAAAATTTATTGTTTTAGTATAATTAATTAATAAAGTATGCAATTAAAGCATCATCCCAAAACAATTGATTCAGAAACTCCGCTTGCTTACAAGCGACAAAAGTGTCGCAATACTTTCATCGTATGACTGCCAACTTGAAATGCCGAGGGAACAAAAAGGGAGAGAAAAGTGCAAGTGTCAATCGTGCATTAAGATAATGTTAAATATATCACGTACATGGCTAAAGAGTAGTCAAATTTTATATTTTTCAAAAAGATTCTGATGCCGCGTTTTCCCCTTCTCATACCTCACTTTTATGTTGGTTTACTTATTGTCGGATACAAAAATTACAAAACTTCGCACAAAACAAACGCACCTGACGCTCGATATTTGCGCGCAAACAGTTAGCAATTTTTTTTTCATTGGGGAGACATTTAAGCTCTACATAACGCCGAAATATTGTAATAATTTAACGTCATAATACATCACGCTAATATGAGTATGTACGTACATGCTGTTTCTATTTTTTTTTGTTAACGTTTTTATTTAACTTTTTATGCTAAGTTCATTGCTGTAAAAGGTTAAGTTAATTATTTTATTAAAATTGAGAGCTTAGAAGCTAAATTGAGAATGTAAAATTGTGAAAACTGCGGCTTTCTGAACAGCTTGTTACAAGCTAGTTAGAGACTTTAAAGATAAACACTGCACTTTTATCATTAAAAATTAACGCATATTAACTAGATAGAACAATTCCTCCATTATCGTAAACAATGTTGATTATATTATTGACTATCATGATAAGAGTTTCAACTTTTTAACCATATTTAAGTATTAATAATTACCTTTAAAATATTTAAATAGACCATTTCATTAAATTTACAGTTTAAACAAAATGTTTCTTTTTACTTCAAGGATCCCATTTACAATTTAATATATACCTCATTTTTACGGTAATAAAGAAAATGTTCTTCAATTTATTTTTTAACAAGGAATCTTCATACTTTATTATTATTCAAATTTGTCGCACCTGTGCGAGTTATGCAATGACATATTTTAATTTTATCAATTAAAACTTCATACACTTTCATTACTCTCGATCAATATGAGTGTTGCATTAGGAATATTTTTTCTGTATCTCTACTCATACAGAATAAAACAGCAGCTTCTTTATCACTGGGTGGAAAATGCAATTGAAAATTATTGCATTTTATAAAACCGTTTATGGTCTTATTTTATCATTACTGTAATCGTTGCTTGATATAAAAAAATATTTTAATTTCCAGAGTTAGAACTCAATACCAGTAGTTTTCTTAAATATGTAAGGTCACAATTTTGTGACAGGGCCATCTACGTAGTTTTCAATTGCATTTGGTAACAGTACAATCCGGTTCATCTCTCTCTTTATCTACCTCTTAATTATCTTGTCGAAATTCAATCATAGGTGAATATAATTCTCGCACAGTAATGTATAATAGTAATTCGTAATTGCATGACAATATACTCGTATTAAATGTCTATAAAGAATGATAAAATTTAACTGCAACTCGAAAAACTTCGTTATGTGAAAGTTGCCTTTAGTTGCCTTTTATCAAGCGCCAAACTGTAAAACCGGGAAGAACTTCGAGGAGCGAAAGATATGAGGTTAGAGGTAGTGATATTCACGATGTTGTAAACACTTCGTAATCAAGTGCAAATTTCATCGATTTCATTAGATCATATAAATAAAGCCTCGAAAACTCTGCATAGAAGCCCAGGGACGAGTCAGCTTCCAGAGTTTACATGTGTAGCGAAGTTTATGTATATAGACTGTTTTTTATGAATGTATTGTGTACATGATATTTGATTTATTAATTTGATATTAAATTTCAGCAGCTAATTTCTGATTTTAATAGTTAATCATAGTTGAAATAATAATCAATAATTGCAAAAAAAATTTAGCGTTGTGATTTTACACATCGAAACTTAATTTTTATAAAATAATATATAATTTTTTAACTTCATTCTTTTTAAATTAGTGTAATTTATTCAAATAATAAACAAAAGCATTATTTTATCTTAAAACGGCCAACAGCTAACCAATAATATACATAAACAAAGTTTTTTTTAATTCTTCACAATTTTTTGTATGCAAATAATTGCATTTCTAGAAATATAAACAATTTTTATTGTATTTTTGTTAAAATTATCACTAAGAATTAAAACAAAATTTTAATAAATGCAAATTGACAAGTAATTTCGAGCTAAGTTTATACATGAGTGTATCGTTTCATCATCTTCTGTAAAATTAATAATGTACATTTAACGCAATATGATTACATTGAACGCAATGAAAAGACTGAGGATAAAATTTAAGCAATCTTTTTTGTTAACGTTTTTATTTACAATACAGTGAACTTTCTATATACAGTCACTCGATATGGGTAATTTTTCACAAAAATTAAAAACTATATCCATGCTAGATAACCTCTTTTAGAATCTAAATACTGTTTATCATTGGGTAGATTATAAAAAATGTTATCTAGCACAGGCAGAATTTAAAATTATTGCCTAAAATTATCTATATTGAACGCCTATATATTGTGAATTCACTGCATCGAATGTAATGATCATGAACTCACTAGCACAATTCGCCCCTGACTTTCCGTACCTATGAGCTATATTTATAATATTACATGTATATTTTCATCCTCATTACAAAAATTAGGATATTCCTGCGTATTCATCCAATGCTCATTTCTACGAACCTGACAACAGCACACCAATTCTTCGGACATTCATTCTTCATTTAACAATCTTTTACAACAGTTTTAGGCCCATTTCCGCAACGTTAACTTTTACACAAATTTAAGTCCATCTAGCCTCAAAGGTTTCTAACAAAAAATATTATTTTTGCTTAATATATAAACGCTTCAATTGCTAAAGCCTTCTATAATTATAATTTTTTAAAAACTTCAACTATATTGCACATGGCCATTTTTGTTAATTGTAAATAATTAGGCTCTTATAAGCATTATAAACAAACTTATTTCTCAACATAGTAAGTTATTTTCTAAACCAACAGGATGGACATCGGCGATAGTTTTGTTGCAACCCCGTGCATTATAAAACGTAATTAAGATCATCTCATTTATCCTAATGATATAGTCGGTCGGTGTAAAAAAAAATGGAATTCCAGAGATTGTGCTCCCTCCACTTGAATTCAAAGTTACAATATATTCTTTTATCTTCTTTAAGAACTAAGACCTCTTCGACTGGGCCGAGTTAGTCGGTGAGTACAGTCCCAACTTCAACCCGAGTTCCTTAGGCTTCCTTTGAGCGTTTCTAACTGGGAATGGGCTAAATCCGAAGGATTTTGGACTTGGACTACCATCAAACGTATACTTAACGTCATTGCTTCCTATTTGCTTATTCTCTCCAACATTCCCAAGTGTCAGCGTTGACTTCCTGTAACTCATCGTATCTGTAGGTGTCACGTCGGTATACGTAGTCTTGGGTCTCGTCGTCGACGTCGCGGTCGACAATGAATTATCAAAACTGGGCGAAACTGTCGTATACGAACTGGTTATCGTCTTGACATAATCGCTAGACTGATAGTGAGGCGACAGGACGTGCGTGTCTCGATGTCGACTGCTGGCGGTGATCGAGCTATTCGTTAAGTACGAGAATACCTCTGATGATTCAGGTTCTAAAGTCGTGATCTTGTAAGGCTGTCGAGGGACGTCGTAATTTGAACTGTACGCCGAATATTTTTCTGCTGGCGATACGTTGTCGTATTTTCTACGTTGGTAAGTTGGCTCGTAGCCACTATGTTCCAGAGCTAAATTCACAGATATCCTATCGTCCTTGTTAGAACCATACTTATTTGTCGGAGTAATGACTGTTTTGTTCGAGTAGTAAGATGCGCCCTTGTCAAGTTCAGCGATGTCAGTTTGGAAGGGACTAAGTTTGAGATCAATATCCCTCGTCGTCGATTTTGCAGTTGCCATTACATCTTCTTCCTGATCATACTTAACGCGGAATTCCAAATGTTCCTTTGATAAGATATGTTTCTTAGGTCCGTATTCATAATTCAGAGTGGTCGGTACGACTGCTTTCCTTGCCGTCAATTCAAAAGTTGAATTCTCAAAGCCTGTGTCTAACGTGCTTTTGGTATCGTACGATCGAACCGAGTACGGATTGCTCGGTGTTTTCCTCGGTGATATCCTGGACTTGTAGTCGTAAGATGTTTGTAGTGTTGTGGATGAGTAAGGACTGTCGTAGGGACTCTTGAGAGGAGATATGTCATAAGTGGGCTGTTTTTCAATAACTGAAGTGGGATAATCGATTTTTGGCGATCTCATTATGTCTGATATGTAAGGAATCGATGGTGGCATTATATCTTGATGGGTTACTTCTGAACTAATAGTGGGTAAGGCTTGCGCGTATGAGATCTTATCTAATTTCTCTAGCTCTCTGTAAATATCAACATCGCTTTTCGCTGAGAAATCGCGTTTTACTGTGTAGTCATTACGTGATACGTAGGGAACCTGATTATCTGAGTACATAAGAGAATGCACAGGATCCTTAGAACCAAGGTCGTTTTTCATATCAAGGGAATCGTTAGACGACTTATAAGAGTAAACGTTTGTTGAGCATGATGACAAATCATCGCTGGCATTGAGGCTTGACGAACCCTTTTGAAGGGTTATAGGTGAATCCTGCTCGTAGTTGGCGAGCAGTTTTGACAATTCTTCGTTTATCTGGCGATCGATAAAAGCATCCCTGGCTACCAGGTAGTCAGACGATAAATCGTCAACGTCGGGCAGATACGCAACTTCTTCATTATCACCGATTAATGAAAGTTTCGACAACTCATCATTGATCTTAGCATCGAATTCCGAGGCGGTTGTCGTGGTAGTGTTGCGATCAAGATCTTTAAAATTTATCCTGGCCAGCTCCTCATTGATCTCGTGTTCATTCAATCCCATTTTTTCAAGGATCGGACTAAATATCTTGGAGATCTCTTCATTTATCGGACTAATGGTAATTTCCTTAGATATCTCCTCCAAGTCCGGTAATCGTTTTCTAGCTTGACAGGTCAAAATCTTTTGAAGTATCGCCGAGTTTTCCTGTATAATCTTCAATGCTCTATCACTGCTCCTGCGTCCATTATCGTTGCGCTTGCGAGGTTTGACCTTTGTCCACACTCCGAGCTTCGACTCACCATCGTCATCGTCATCGTGATTCGTACCATTAGAGCTTTTATACGTTACGGTTTTTAAAATACTATCGCTGCTTTCATCAATATTAATCTTTGGCTCAACAATGTACGTTTTTCGACCTTCTATGGAGATACTGATTCCCGGCACGTCGATCCTTTGTTTAGAAAAGCCGCTAGCCGAATCACTAAAAGTATCTTGCCTGCGTGCTTCGAGACTCTTCAAATCCTCCCAGATGAAACTTGTCTTCCTCGTCAGCATGCTTGGATCTATCTCTCCATCTTCCGTCGTCTTTGTCTCCAAATGTCGTAGATCTTCCAAAACATCGCTGGATCGTTTCTTCACGCTGTTCGCGAAATCTTCCATCGATGGAGATAGCAGCATGTCAGGGAACCGCTTTTCCAAGCTGCTGCTGCTACGTTCGTAGGACTTACCGGAAATTTCGAGAGTCTCGAGCTTGCCATCCAATGACCTGCCACGAGTTCTCTCAAAGATGTCACTGCGGTTCTCAAATTGACCATGTGGAAGAGGTGAAAGTGTATCGGTTTCTTGAAGCTCGTCTTCTAACCTACTTTTACGATACGATTCAAATGCTGAAACATATAATTATGATCGTATTATTCTTTCTAGAATTTACTTTATTTAAATGACATAGGAAAAATGTATTCTATTTACGTATGAAAAATAATAATTAATGTAATCAGATACTCCATTAAATTACCTGAGGTGCGTCCTTTATCCTTATCGTATGTTTTGTCATCTACTATCGCCGAATCATCCTCTAATTCAAAAGTATATAGTTTTCTTAGACTACCTTTGAAAGAGTCATTATCCGTTGATAATTTTATACTAATATTTTCTTCTGACATACTGATCTGAGATACATCAAAAGCGTTACTTGGAGTTTTTGATTCTACATAATTTTTCGCATCTCGGTCTTGTGCAATGCCTTGAAATTCATCGATTCCAATAACGTCTCTGTTGGTTTTACTTTTTTCCTCACTGTACGGAGATGGAGTTTTTTGATTTGGATTTAAAATTGGATAGAACGGAGACGTGACAGGACCGATTTCTGAAAATGATAATAATACGAAATTTATTAATGTGAATATATTAATGTTCACCACCATTATCAAACTGATCCTGTTATGTTACAATTTGTGTATTTTTATAATAGTGTAGAAATGAAAATACAGATGAATATGATTGAGTTAATAAGATTCATTATCAAAATTATAAGTAAATTTGAGTGATTTTCATGAATTTTGCGTTTTTATGCTTCACTCATGTTTCGCAGTAAAACTATGCCTCACTCATGTTTCACAATAAAATTAACAAATTATTTATTCTTTTATAGGCAAAACATTAATCATCCATCTATGTTATTTTATGTTAACTATATTTAATTTTTTTAATGAAAATGTTACTTTTTATATAAGCATACAATTACTTATAAGCATTTACAATTTACTCTAAAGAAATTAATTATAATTCCGCATCGTACTTGATAGATAACTGTTTGAGGACTAAATTGATCATTTAAAAAATAAAAACGAATGAAAAATAAAAAAAATTAACAATTTCTACGATTACGACATAAAAAATCCTATTTACAAAATCTTTTCTACTGCGTAAAGTACTCTTATTGTACATACATTGAAACCCACATTGACGTATATTATCTAACAATGACACAAATTTTCTTTTAGGTCAGAGAAAGTCGGAAAAGGCTAGTTTTGGCAAAAGACCCATCTTAAATACCTTCAGAATAGTAACGAAAACTGGAACACGAAAATTAACAGTAAAGTGCAAATGATTACAAAAAACACGCCACAGTTTTGTCAATCACTGATTTTATCAAAAAAAAATCCTCGATCAAAATTTAAGAGCATTGAATACAAACTGCTCAAAATCATTATTTGAGAACTAATCTCACCCGTCGACGGCATCTGCAGATCGACGTTGTCGCACTTGTAGCTATAATTCGCGGTGTACTTAATCGAGTTGGCACTGACGGGCGACTGGAGATCCGAGCTGAACGACCTCTCGGAAGACTTGAGCTTGCTGGGACTGCAGAAGGACTCGGTCGAGCTGCAGGGCGGTTCCGTGGACTTGAGCTGCACGAGCGAGTCCGTCGACGGTGTCACGGACTTGTCGCCGGGCGTCGTCACCGTCGTTGTCGTCGTCGTTGTCTCGTCTGGCCTTTTAGCGTGCGCCTCCGAGTCGATGGAGCGCATGGTCAGCGTCTTGGAGTCCGAGCTGGCCGACGAGGCGACGGACTTGTCGGTGAGGACGAAGTCCCGCGATTCCGAGCGCATGGGCGTCCTGGGAGTGACGGCGAGGCTCGACGTTATCGAGTCGGGTCCCATCGTCTCGCCCGAACTGAAGGACTTGGTGCTCTCGGGTGTTCTCGGGCTGCGCTTAGGCTCCAGCTGGAATTTGGTGAAATGCTTAGTGGGGATACTTTTGTTGATGACACGGACTGTTAAGCTTTTTGGTATTAAGACAGGAAGATACTGTAACCGTTATTACAGTATACATTCTTTGTAATATTCGTTATAAAGATACTACGTAATATAGATATTTTAAATTTTCAGGACACTTTATTGAGCATTTCATAAAGTAGAAATAACATTATCTTCTCTGATTTATAACAAAAAACGTTGTTAACAGTTTTCCGACCCAATATTTTGTTGGCGTCAAAACAATCAAAAAGGTTTATTTATGTTTCCAGACATTTTCTTAATTCTAAAAATTGTTTAAATTCTCTATGCAGCGACCTATTGCCATGAAGTTTCTAAATTTTTCTGTTTTTTTTACTTTATGAACTATTTGATCTGAAAGGTATCAACCGTCTTTTTTATGGCTTTAAGTTCCGAGTCGTAAACAGATGTATAGTATTCGAAAAATTAATTAAACAATATTTTTTATACTGGGTAGGTAATATGCCCAATAAAGTATCTTAAAAGATTAAAAAGATATATCAAATAGCTGTTTTATAGTAGATAATACAAAGCTCCTGTACTTTAAAAACAGTAGTGGTATAATCTCCTATTAAGGTGATGCTAAAAACACCGGTCACCGACAAATACGAGGAACTACTTTTCTCATTTTATTTTCAATTTCGAGTAAATATCTCTATGAAACTTTATTGTCCCTATCGAAAACAACAACTCGTCAGAGAGATATTTTATCAAAGTTGTAAATTGAACGAAAATAGTGGTTCCCCGTATTTGACGACAATAAGGTGGTTTAGCATCACCTTAAGGGGGATCACTAACATTTTTTTTTTAATTTCCCCTTGCTTATGTATTTTTTTAAATTTTACGTATGTTTAAATAACTAAAAATGAAAGTTTTTTTTTAAATTTCTACGTATTTTACCGTATATATATATTGAATTCAGCGAAAAATTCATGATATATTTAGTCACAATGAGGTAAATGGCCAATGTTCCTGGTGTACACAGAATTTTTTATATTGTCTAGAAAAATTCCTACTTACTTTTTATAATTTGAAAATATTTGTGCATTCTCATCAAAATTGAATACAAGTAACCATAATTAAAAATGAGATCATTTTATTTAAATAAAAAAAAAACAGTGTTTTTACGTAATTTATAGCTTTTTTTCATAAATGGTTATTTTTCATTTGATCTAGATCAATATATAGTACCTTGGTGATACACAAATTTCTTCATAATGCTAACAGGTGATGCACCTGAAATGTTTTGAATAAAGAAAAACAAAAACTGCAGTAAAAGCTGTTATTGTTAAATAAAGTACATTTACCTTAATGTATAATCGTACTTTAAATTGTCATTTTCAAACTATAAATCAAAAATGCAACGAGTTTCTGTGTTAATAAAGGTTTGAAGAATCGAAAAAAGAAATAGAAAAAATCGATTTTTTGGAAAAAAAAATGATAGGATCCCCCTTAATGGGTTGCTCGTCTAGGACAAGAAACTAGTAGAGATTTCTATAACCAAAAGGAGATATTTAATTATTACAACACCATATAAAACAATTTGACGATTCCATAGACAGGGCTTTTTGAGGTTATCGATTATGAATCCGAGATTAAAATTACAATATATAAAATGGCCAATCTAATATAATAAATAAATATATTATTGAGTCGAAACCTATCTTTATAGAAAGGTGCACAAAAATTGATGTAAAACACAAATATATAGCTGCAGACTAAGAATTAGTCTGGTGCCAATAAAAACAAATAAATCTAAAATGTATAAAGAACGACATAATAACATTAACTATAACCACGTTTCTTTCAGTTAAAAGAATTTATTAATATCTTGTTACAACAAAGTAGAGTTTGATTTACAAACAAAGTTTACTTAGAAAAACACTGATTTATCCCGCTCGTTATTCCTCGTATATCTGATAACACTGGGTGCAGCGAACCCAATACCCACCTGTATCTTATAACTACTAAACTTCGTGTCCGCACTGCTCGCGAAATTGTCCCGCTCCGGCAGTCGGTCCCTCGTCGCACCCACGCCAACCTCGTCCCTAGAGACAAAAACTTCGGGCGACACGGCGCTCGCCGTCCTCCTCGCCTCGAAGCTCATGGGCGCGATGGGCAGGTGGCCGATAACGTAGGACGTCCTCGTCGAACCGCTGCTACCGATGTCTCCTCTTGCGATCATAGGAACTGATCCGTCGCCCTGACCCTCGAACGCGGCACTACCACGGACCCCGAGCTCGGGCACGTCGAACCCCACTCTACTTCGTAAGCCTAAAAAATCATTACCGCTCGACGACGAGCCGACAGGCTCGCTCTTAGTTCGCGCAACTTCGAGTGTCTCCGGTCTGTCGCGGTTCAGCGACGCCACTGCACCGTTATCGTCGAACGAGTGTGTTTTATCGAGGAGCTGGTCGACGTCGAACCGCGACGATATTTTCGTCGCGATGTCGAACGAGCCCAGAAGAGACGATTTTGATTCCCCGAGGTCGAAGGAGCTCAGGAGAGGCGGCTTTGTCTCCTCGAGGTCGAAGGAGCTCAAAAGAGACGGCTTTTTGCCCTCGAGGTCGAAGGAGGACAACAGAGACGGGTTTTTCTCCTCGTGGTCAAACGAGCCCAAAAGCGACGACCTTTTTTCCTCGATGTCTAACGAAGCCAGAATCGTTGATTTCTTCTCGTCGGTAGGATAGCCAATGTCGAGGTAGGTAGAAGTCGTCGTCGTCGTTGTCGACTTTTTGTCCTCGAACGGGTGACCGTCGTCGAGGGAGGTTTTAAAGTCCGCGTCGTCCGCCGACAGTCTTCGTATCTGATCCGTGATCTCGGCGATCGAGGTCTCCTCCTTAGAGACTTCGAGGTGATCGCTGGAATTGAGTTTGCAAAGTTTTAGATTGGAGAAGAGAATACTGATAAAGTGATCCTATGGATACTGGTTTTACGAATGGTCTATTTTGAATAGTGCGTGTATGCATTTCGAAGAAAGGACATTATCTAAAACATGGCGAATAATGTATATTTACACTGTTTCTTAATCGACGACTTTACAGCCTTCGTAGAAAGCTAGTTTTATCGAGGTACCTGGATTAAATCGGAACCCCGATTAAAGAGAGGTAATCTAGACAAAATTAGATAATTTTCTACCTTGGAGTTTCAATGAATTTAAAATAAAACATACTTTATGAATAATGAATAAAATTATACAACAGACAAGACATAAGTTTATGTGCAGAAAAACTAAAGAAGGAATTCCCACTATACTTTAAAGCATTCTTTATGTGATTCTAAACTACAGTATTTTTCTTATAAATCTAATTTAAAAAAAATATGTAGATCTAAATAATGCATAAACTAATACACTTTTAATACGAGCGTATCTTCTAATAATAATTAACGTTTTATATGGATTATTTATTGTCTTTTTCATTAAGAATTTTTTCATAATCATCATCATAATGATTTTTATTTTATAAGGTTGATTCTTGAAATGGTCTATTGCTAATGATAATTTAATGTTCGTTGTTGCATCTACTTGCGATCTTCTATTTTATTTTTGTCACTTCTTCTTGAATGAAGTTTTGTATTTCCAATACATTCAGTGCTAATGTAAATAGAAATTTAATAATGCGTATTATATAAAAAACAATCCTTTTGGAAAGTATCTTGTAGGTTAAAGTTATTACCTAGATATGAATTACCTAGGACTGAACGTGTGAAAATATAATTTGTTTGCTCTATCTAATTATCATTATCAAATAGTTGCACTTACAATCGTCAATTATCTTTCAAGTTGATCTTCAATGATTCTAAATCAAAACTGAAAAGTTTATTGAGAATGACTTTATCGAAATTATTTAATCTACAACTTTTTTAAGCTCAAATTTATTCATTCATATATTTTTATTCTTACAAGAATTGAAAATTATTTTTCAGGGTTTTAAGATTTTTCTAAGCAAAATCTCACTTTAATAAAATTTCTTATTAAGTACGAATAATTTTGTTATTACATCTATAAGCCAATATATGTACTATAAGAAAATAATAGAGATTTATTATTTATTATAAAATAATAGTATATTACTCACCGAGGGAGTAAAGTAGGCTATTGACGCTCGCGAGTGACTTACAAACTCGCAGGCGTCAATAGCCCTCATTGATCCCGAGTGCAGTATACAACTTTTTCACCATACCCTAGCTGAAAGTATCACATTTCCTCCCGGCTCCGAAACTGAAATGTGTCATTTTCGGCCCGGGTATGGTGAAGAATAGTATACGCACCACGGGAGGAAAAATGACTAACCCATGGAACGTATTTACCACCCTCGTCGTCGGCTCGGGTGACAATTTACACATGCTGTGTACTAGCCAGTACAATACTTTTCCTCCCTAGATGCGTAATATACTATTTTTCATGCCCGGCGGAAAGTTATTTCTGTTTAATCCCCGATTGCAGGATCAAAAACGTCACATAACCTCCATTCTTGACACTTCAACGCGGATACTCATCTCTACTTTTGCTCCCGACAAATGCCGCCTACGTAATTTGCAACCCGAGTGAAGCAACGGCAGCAACACGCAGGCTGTGTTAGCAGGGAGGAAAGGTAGAGAAACGCGCATGCACGTGGCAGTTTCTAGGCGTGAGAGATTGTGGCATTTTAATCCCGGACAACGGAGAATAAATACAAGACTTTACGGCAGGGTATGAGAAAAAATCTATTATTAATCCTTTTAAAGTGAAATAGCACTTGAAAAAGTATCAGTATTAATGTTAAAATAATTTTCAAACTCGTAATAGATAAAAAATTAATTAAAAAATATGTTAAATTCATCTTAAATATATGAATCAATGCATTCCTCGTAAATTGTTTTAAAAGCATTGTTGATGTCTTTGAGTACTTTTAGACAGAACTATAAATCCATTTTTAAATACCTAATCATTCTATGCCTATAGTCATTAATTGCAAATAAAATCAGATTAGATTAAATTAGATTAGATTAAGGCTTTATTTCGACAAAAAATAAAAATACAAGTACATCGATTACAGTACAATGTGGTCAATATATTAACATGTATCACAGTTTAACAATTATAGATCAAATGTTCAGAATTTTTTTTTAAGTATTTTATTATATTGTCTGTATTAAAAAAAATAATAATAATATGCTGAAATCAGCTTTGTAATGGTTAACTCTCTAATTGCTTAAGCCCTGAAAAAGTTTTAAGTTCAATCTAAAAATAATAGAACACATGATCGATACAAAAGTTCTTCACGAGTAAAATAAATCCTACAAAATTAAAATCAGTTCAAAAGTTGATTTAGAAATATGAGATTTCCTTGACGTCCTGAGTAGGTATAACTCCTTAACATTACTTTAACTTTTGTGAAATATGAGAATTAAGGAAGCAAGCCGATGCGTACTGTAGAAAATCAACGTAAACATTGAAGGCTGATTTCTTTTTAATTTAACCTAGGCAGTTCTGCTTTGCATAAAATAGGGTATGTAGAACGTATATTGTCAATTTCAAGCTTTTGTGAAATATGAGAATTAAGGAAGCAAGCCGATGCGTACTGTAGAAAATCAACGTAAACATTAAAGGCTTTTTTTTTTCATTTAACCTAGGCAATTCTGCTTTGCATAAAATAGGGTATGTAGAACGTATTTTTAGAGATAAAAAGCTCATTTAATTTTATTTGTTGTTTAATTTTTTATTATTTTTTTTAATTTTATTATGAATTGACATTTTGGAGACCTCCAAAACATATTTATTCTTGGACTGAGCGCCAATAATTAGGAGACCTATAAAGCTGAGATAAATACGAAGAATCCATAAAATCGTAAGCATTTAAGGTGAGTGTACACTCAGGACCTATACAAAAACATTTGATTTATATCCAAAAAATAATATTGTCTAAAATTCAATAAAGTGAAAGCTACAAGTCAAGTTCGCTACAAGCTACAATTTTATGTGCATGAAATAACAACAATTTAGTGCTAAAATTAAATTTTTGATAAAGCAAATTTTACTTCATGCGCATACAGTCCTTTTGTAGTCTTGTAAAACATTTATTTTCATATCTCTAAGACTAAAACAAGAAACTTGTAGCTTTTACTTTTTTGACTGTAGACTCACCTTAAATAACAATTTTTTTCTGAGTAAAGTGCAGAACGCAATAAAAGTAAATTTACAATTTTTTTAAAATTTTCGATTTTTCTGATGCAATCTCTGATGATTTTTTCACTTATTTTATGGAATTTGACCCTGTTTCTTAAAGTTCCCCTTCACTTCCCCTGCTTAATTGTTTCTCTAATCCTCATATTTTGACAACCAACAGTGTTAGATTTGCACGCTTCCCTGCATTCCCCTACTCACTACTCATCTGTGGGCATTCTCCTTTACCTACACTTCTTTACCTCACCTCAATTTCCTAAAAACCCACAGCCGGCATCCTACCCAAACTCTCACCCACCTCTTAAAGCATCCCAAAGACATCAACAATGCCTACGCCACCTCTCGACACCATCCACCCTCAGCCTTTCCCCTCCCCGTTGTAACCTCACCTCGTCCTCGTGGCCGTCGCATCGCCGCTCGCTACGGCGGTGGTCGCAGTGGTGGTGGAGGCGCCGGGCACCACAGCGGGCGACAGCCTCTCCTCGTCCGTGGTCGCCATGACGCAGCAGTCGGAGGTCGAGGTCAGCTCCTCGCTGTCGAGGTCGCTCAGCCGGTCCGGCTCGTCGCAGAGCTCCGTCGAGGTGCTGTCGCTGTCGCTGTCGAGGGCGGCCGCGCCGCTCGACGACGAGCCGGCGGCGCGCCTCGCCGTTGCCGTCGACGCCGTCGCGGCCAACGCCGCCGTCGTCATGTCCTCGACTACTGCTGCTGCTGCTGCTGGCTCGTGGGCGAGCTCGGCTTCTGTCACTGGAGCTGCTGATGCTGCCTCGGCTTCAGCTGTGGCGGGGGTGGATGGAAAACAGATCGATATTAGGTATGGGTGACCGGGGTTGGAAGGTGATAGGAGGCTGATGATTCGAATGGAGAGAGTGAGTTTTACATGAAGGTTGTATTGGGTATACACCCATACGGGTTGATCGGTGGCGAGTTGTACGTAGTCTATTGATTTGTAAATATTTTGTTATTAAAATATTCAGTACTATTTTTAACAATAGTGTGAGATTTGTTTAAAAGACATTTGGATTTTACGAAATTTCAATAGGTTGGCAACTTGATTTAAGAATACATATAAATTTTTAATTGACAGTTCGGCATGTTTTTATATATATTCACAAATACTTTAAAAATATATAAGTGCTAAAATTAAGCGTTATAATGTTGGAAAATACACATATGGTATTGAAACACGTATTATATAGTTTAGAAAGCATTTCAACTTCACTATTGTGCAAAATATTCTTGTTCATAGCGAATTATAGCTTCCTGATACGTGCCTTAAACTTTTTAATGAGATTTTACGGCGAATACAACCTCATAGCGTACTCTGAAGCTTGAGACTATAATCAAGTAAAACCATAAGTCTAGAGATGCTTCAAAAGTTCTAATTATTAATTTATGAGCATGCAAATGTCGGTATAATTCGAAATTATTGAAAGTATATTCTGGTAATGGTAGGCATAAAAACTTCTAATAACTCTATTTAGTTAAAATTCGCAATTATTTAAGTGATCAGGTTTTCTAATAGTTAATCATCAAATACTCTAAAAATAAGATAATGGTCAGTTACTAGGTATAAACCTAGAGAACCCGATCACTTAAATAATTGCGAATCTTAACTAAATAGAGTTATTAGAAGTTTTTTTAAATCTGACGAAGAAATGGAAAAGAAATCTCTAGTGTTTTCCATTTATTTATTTTTGTTCAAATTTTCATTAAGACTATTTTTATATGTATTTTAATAACTTTTATGTCATTTATCAAATTTAGACGCTATAAAGTGTATCACATTTGATAGAAAACAAATTACACGTGCGAGTTTAATATGAATCCATGCGAGGTCACAAAATTTGTTTTATTACGGGATTTTTTGTTACCAACTTCTATTCATGAGAATAAATAAAGAATTCTTAATTTCACAGCTAACCAAGTCACAAAATTACATTTTTTAATCTTAGAGAGCAAATTCAAGGAAAAAGTGTTCCACTTCGCCCCGGTCCTCCCTACGAGTGCTAGAGAGAGATATAGCGAGACAGTGAGAGGTGAATGGCCCGCTAGGCGCCCCGCGCCGGGTGGGGGTGGCGTGAGAGATGGAATGACGGGGCAGAGGAAGGGGAGCAGCATGCTTTTTTTCCTCGTGGGGTTCGAGGGGAGATGGGTGGGGGGAAGGGGAAGAATAAGACGACGATGGGGAAAGTAGGCCGATTTTCGGGCGAGCGGAAAGAGCAGCTGCTGCTGCGGGGGAGGGAAGAGGGTACCGCTGCTGCGTTTTTCGAGATTTGAAAGGAAGGCCGAGGGAAGTAGCGAGGAGGCTGTGTACGTGCAACGCTCGAATATTCGGGTCGGGCATGCAATGTGGATGAGAAATGTTTTGTTGAATATGAGCTCGTACAAAATCGCTGATTGGTCTCAATATTTGAAGAGGAATAGCTGTGAGTTTGCTGGCAAAGTTTCCATGATTCAAGATGAATATGCTATGATTTTATTTTTTAGTCAATTTAAAATTCGATATATTTTGGTTATATCGCATTATGTGAAAGGATATTTTTTTAAAATGTATATATTTAATGTGAATTGATACGTAAAACAAGCTTCTAAAAAGAGCATTTTCTCTTAATTCTGATCTGAATTCGAATGCCTCACTATTATTATACTATTATTGATTGATGTAATTGTAAGTTTACAACAGAAGAACTATTATATTTGTATCCGTAATACAATAAATTTATGAGGCGATTTTAATTAACTAAATTATACAGCAGCGGTTACAATACTTCTATATTTATGCAGAACTAATATACATAATAAGTAGAAATGTCAACGTATAGTATGACGAGTATTAATGTGTGTTTACTTTGTGTTATTTATTTTATGTGCACGTTTATGAAATGACCTTGCTCACTCTGAATGTCATTTAGTACAAAAGATATTGATATTACCCTAAGAGATTTGATTTAAAAAGAATTGTTGATTATGTTTCTCAAAACATTGGAAAACCAAAACTGTAAAGAGTGTACATAATTGACAACATTAAACATCAGTATTATGTTTAATAATACTTTTATTAGTACTAAACTAAAATGGTCGTAACATTCAGTAGAATGGGTTGAGCACAGTAAGACCAAACGTTAGACAAGGTTTTGTGTTATTTAATTTAATAAACTGTCAACCTCGTTCATTCTAACTTTTCAACGAATGAGAGCGAAGAGAGTAAAACTTTTTATCAAAATTATCGACTTTTTTATGATCTACATAATTCCACATAATGCCACAGGTTATAAAGGCTTTCTTTTGATCTCTGATGTACTATATACGTTGCTATCCTTTTGTATTAAAATGAGATTTCTTCTAAATTACAATGAGATATTTACTCGAACTATATTTACTAATATAGTAATATTTCTATCGTAATACAAGTTAAACCCAAGTGAAGTAGGATATGAGCATCCATCATGAATATTATTAGCATAAAATAGATAAAAGTGACATTCCTATGTTAATGAGGTAATGAAAATTCCAAGCAATGAAAGATCCAAATACGAAATAAACGGATAATTGTAATTAAGAAGAATTTAATTCAAAATAATGAAAACTTCTACAAACGAAAAGAAAAATACTAGGCTAAGGTCACTATCGATTTTGCAATACATTACGCTCAGTGCACAAGGCACGCTCTATTCAAACGAACAGCTACTCTTGACAATGCACAAAACTCTGAACACCGCCATTATCAGCTCGCAAACCAAAAGGAAAAACTTCACATAAAAAAACACCATCACCACCACACACAAACCCCCCCAGGCGTGACTTCGACAAATCGATACTCCAATACACACGCACACACACGCTCCCCTCCCAAAACCTCACCTCAACAATCCAATCCTCCTGCACATCACCACGAACGCGCGTGCAGCCGTCCACATTCAAAAGCACCAGCCGTGCACCACTACAGCAAACCCGTCGACCGAAGCGATCGCACCGCACTGCGACGATTCGGCCTATCGCTAGGTGTGCACAACAAGGTATCTCGCGGCCATTCGGAGGGGCGAGCGAGCGAGGAGAGCGAGCGTGAGCCGCCTTTTGTGGGTAATCGGGACGATACGAAAGGACGCACGCAGCGCCGGATGTTGACCCTCGCGAGCGCGCGCGCGCTATAGGCCACACCTGCGTCAATACTCTCTCTCCCAGCTCCGCGATGTACCTGCAAGATGCGAGCAACAGGTGGCTGGCGAGCACGAGGCGAGGGCGCACGACGAGAGCCGAAGGGATGGACGGCGGTGGGTCGATATTTTCCAGGCTCCGAGCGGGGAGGGGGCAGGTTGGCTCGGCCGGGATTCGGTTATTGTTATTGGGTTGTACGGGGTGTTGCTTTATCGGTCGATGGTAGCACGAGGAGAGATGCAGCGCGGAATTCGAGTCTTTTTTTAAAGGGGTTTGTGGAGGTAGAGATGGAATGTTTATTGGCTGCTATGAGACAACGAATGTAATTTTATTATTTGATTACGTGATTGGAAAAAAAGTATCGTACATTATGGTATAAACGTGGGACATTTCGACTTTCTGATGACTCTTACTAATATTTACAATAAATGTTGTCGAACTGAGTAGTAAAATATGAATATTCTATAGTAAAAATTCATTATTTAATTATTGGAAAAAATTAACAGGAAAATTAAGTATGTGAAGTTATAGGGGAAGTAACCCCAGTAGTCGACACCCCCCAGTAGACTGCCACTTTGACCATTTTCTTTTAAAAAATAAAACCGTAGACAAAATATCGCTAGGTTAATAATTTTTTAATGATCTATGGCATTTAAACGTATAATTCTGACTTTATCGATATGTGTGTTTATAGGTGGTCAACTACTAGAATTTTTTTAATTTTTGTCGAATTTTAGTTCTCGTCCGGGCCTGGTCGGTAACCCATGTCCAAAACCCCTTTTAATTGTAATGATCATTACGATTAATTAATATTTCATTTCATTCATTTAATATTTTTTCAATCTTTTATAGCTAAACTTAAATCATATAACTATTAAAAAGAATAAACAATGTTTTTAAAGCGCGATGGTTTGTCTTAAATTGTCCTGGTCGACTACTAACGATCAAGCGGCCAAGTATTAGATTCCGATAATTATCCTATATATATTTTAAGCAAAAATAGTACATTATGCATCAAGGGAGTAAAGTGGGCAATGTACGCACTGTGTGACGTTGCCGACCGAGCGAAGCGAGGTCGACATTTCACACAGTGCATGCTCGCCTACTGTACTCCAGAGGTGCATATACTACTTTTCACCACACCCCCGTAAAGAAATGACTGTACGCATCTCAGCAGGCCGTACAGTACCCCATGCTCTGCCTAGAAGTAAAGTGACTTGTGTACGCGCGACGCGCTGTTTTACCGCTCGAGACGCAGTCGAGAGCGGAAAAAGGCGCATCGCGCATGCGCAAGTCACTTTATTCCCTAGGCAGTCCATGCGGTACTGTACGGCCTGCTGAGAGGGCGTACAGTCAGCACTTTACGCGCAGTGTGGTGAAATAAATATTTTATCAAAAACTAGAATACATTTAAAGTGTAATAGAACCGATAATTTAAAAACAAAGATGTTTCTGAATTTTTTGTAATAGCTTGAATACAAGTTTTTCCTTATATGACCGACTACTGGGGTCACTACCCTATAATGGCATAAATAATTAAATCTTTGTAAAATATGTCTTTAAAAAATGGATTCTCTCACAATTATTATTGTCGCGTCATTATTACTCATATAAATATATTTATATATGATTATGGTAAAATTAGTTCAGAATTTGTATACATCAAATGTCACGCATAATAAATAAGCTGTCATTTCTTGTCATGATCTGGAGATTGGTTTTACTTAAGACAGGAAAATTGTATCGTCGATCACGACAAAATTACATTTAGGTAAAACGATCATTTTTATTGCAAATAGCTTTACAGTTTTTATTAGTAAATTGCGAGCAACTTCCATGAATATTAGGCAGACAAATCTGCGTAAGCTTTAACAATATATTACAGCCCTACAATAAGACAACTCAAAATTTTACGTTTTTATAAAAATAAACAAGTGACGTAAATTTTTTGCGAAATAATGTTTGATTACTCAAAGAGGATCAGGAGGAAGGACGAGAGGAAGGAGGCTTTTAGATAGAAAAAAAAAGTTTTGCTAAAAACATTATGGATACATGTTTCGAGACTTAAGAAATCAAAATACATTATGTTTAGAAAATGTCTGTATGGATGTGTGTTTGTGTGTGCGTGCGGGTGTGTGTGAGGGCGTGTGTGAGAGTGTCCGAGTGCGTGCGTGCGTGCGTGTATGCGTGTGTGTATGTGCGTGTGCGCGTGCGTGCGTGCGTGCGTGCGTGCGTGCGTGCGTGCGTGCGTGCGTGCGTGTGTGTGCGGGCGTAGATCAGCATTACTCTGAATATACACGGTGGAAATGAATGTTTCAGGACGCATTTCTTTTGTTTTGTTTAGAGGATGGGGAACAAATTTAATTATTTTTATTTATCAACGTCTTTTTGTTTTTGTAGCGGTTTTTTCAATTTTTCGGGTTTAGTTTGTCGGGTTTTTTGGTACATTAGAAATAATATCATCGATCCAGTGAAAAGCCATTGGAAAGAACATAAAATTACCTAACTTTTCCGGCCTGAAAATTTGGATAAAGTCATTTCCTTGTTCTGTTATACACGTAAACGTCATTTTTTGTTTAAACGGTTATATTTCGGAAAGATATATCAATTAAAATAACAGACGAGTGCCACGTGATCGCACGAGTGTATAAATCGTACGCACGAGTCACACACGACATTTTTTCATGCAGAGAGCGTAAAAGAAATTGATTTTACGCCCGTTTTGAGGGCATGAAATTAAATTTTACGTAAACATAGAAAAATAATGTTTACAACTCAAGCATTGAATGTTGCGCTCCGAACGTGTAATCGGTGTGTCGTGTATGTTGTGTTGTGCGATCACACTGGAGTATGAAATTCCATGCTTGAGTTGTAAAAACATGATTTTTATATGAATGCGTATAATAACATTTTACACACTCAAATGAGATTTTACGCACACTGTATCAAAAATTAATTTATAAATACAAAGAATTTCATATTAAAACAATTAATTTAGTTTGAGGTAGCTAAGTGCCAATGAATTAGCAGCGGCTATTTTATTCCTTGAATTCTACTGCATGTATTGTAAGGAGTTTTTCAATCTTTTTAAAGCAATTTTCAAGGTATATAAAGGGCATTTAATTGGATATGAGCATTATTATGTGTATGATAATCAAGTACATTTAATTAAAAAACATTTTTAATCATAGCCTTATCCGGGTATTTTCTACTCAACATTTCGGTATGACTGTTATAGTTCATTTGAATGCATTTTCAATTCATTGACTAAGTCAAATAATATCTATTTTTTTATAAATTAATAAAAGATTACAGTATTCATTTTATAAATATAAAATTTCTCATGGAATTTTAATAAAATTATTATTTTTTTGATGATTGTAAGCAGATAACATGTTTTAACAAACAAAAATGAACTGTATGACTCCCATAAGTGCGTATGTAGGTATACCTATATTTGCGGTCTTACTAATAATCGATTATTAATAATGAACTTACCGAATTTGTTAGATAACATTAGAGGTAGCAATCTTTGCGTTTACCTGCTTAAAAATACAAGAGAAGATGTCAACGTCGATGCTCAAGAAATTGCAGATTTTTTCATAAAATGAATCCGCTTTAGATTACTTTAGCCTACAAGGCCTGAAAGTTAAAATATTAAGCTAAAAGATTATGTCTATCTAAGGTTGCTATCTTCCTTGTACTTGTTTAGTATGAACCTGCTGACAACAAGGAAAGTTCGAGCTATTGTTCTTCCGCAACCTTCCGTATTGGATTTTACTGTCGGCTCCGATTATGAGGATTGAGCTCGGCCGTTGAATGATGATGAAGATCGAGAGCTAATAAATTGGTCATAGATTCCGATGATGCTTATTTCATCTACGTGTTTTGATAAATGAAAGTGCTACAGTGATTTCGGAAAAGTAGAAACTTTTAAATCCAAAACGAAATCCGAGGATAGAAGAACAAAGAGAGAAACCATCACGCGCTGCTTCGGCAACAATAGTATGTGTATTACATAACGTATCGAATATATGACACACTTTGAAAATATGAGTAGAAAAAATAAATCACACGTATAGAAAATTCAAACTTTGAAATTATCCAGGTAGAAATTGCCTAGTGTTGTCTAGGTTCTATTATTATAATCAAAACTCCCATATCAATGTTTTACGAAAGTGTTCCAGTTTATAGATCGATACAAAATCTTATTTGATCGTTGAAACTATAATCCTATAAAACGGTATAAAGGCTAGTAATTTAAGGCAATATAATGGTAAGTCTTAACATGATTATTAAAAAGGGGTTTGCATTGTAAACTTTATTATTAATTTCGTATCTGCATTGTTTCTAGGTTATTTACTAAACATCCGCCATTCTGAATTTTGAAAATCTGACAACCGATCTGATATTAGTGACCCCAAAACGGTTTAAGGTAGGACTCGACAAAAAATAAAATTATAAAATGTCAATAAAATGTTATTTAATTTCTTTAATCTTTGTAACTGTAACAATATTTTGAAACCTATCAGATATCAATAATTGATAATTTAACAAAGTTATATGCATTTAAATAAAACAATTTACGTTATGTAACATTCAAAATTGAATCTTTAAACGGGTTTTTCTCGCAACTAATTTTCCCAACTTTAAAAAATGACTTGAGCATGAGGTTTTTATGGATATTTTTGAAACTTTCAGAAAATATACATTAGTATATATAAAACATAAACTGTTGACTACATTTAAATTTTTTTTTTATCTCATTTTATCCCTCAGTCATTACCAAGAAACGTGTTCTTTTAGTCATTTTCATAAGTCAAATGAAACCTAAATTATTTTGAGGAAGTGGAAGACAATTTTTGAATTTCTGTCAACAGTTTAATTCGCTGACAATTCAAGGAAGTGACTCAATTTTTTTCAGAGCTTTTCTTCAAAATACTATGCGCAAATGACACTTTGAAAACTGGTCATTTTAGTTTAAAAAAATTGTATATTATCAATAATTCTGTAAATATTCTATATCTCGAGTTAAAAATGTATATAGAACCTATTAATATCATCCTACATAAGCCTTAAAAATTTTAGCTCATAAGACTGAACAATAAAAAAGTTTGTCTTTTCACCATAGTCCTACCTTACGGTGGAAACATATTCAGAAGCTTAAAAAAATCAATTTTTTTTATTATTTATTTTGTTTTGTATATGTGAGAATAATACCTGAACAATTCAGACACTCATTTAAAAAAATAAAAACGTTATGAGCATTTTAATTTATGAGCTCTGATATGATTTACGTGTATTTCAGAAACATTGATTCGCTTTATCTCAATATTTTAAAATTCAGAATGTTTCACGCGTCTCAATTTGTAACCAATCGATCTGAAACTTTACAAACAAGTTCATATGCATATTATTTGTACATTAACAGAAGCACTTTTTGATTTGCAAATATTTACAAGTTCTATACAGGTTTCTATCAGCTATCTAAATAAACAATTTTAAATTCTGAACTTTTGTTACTAATAATGCTGTAAGTAATTAAAGAGATATCCAATTTTAAAACCGCTCTGTTAATATTCAAATAATGTATGAGGAAATCTCCCAAACCCTTAACTTATATGACTCTTGGATTCAATCAGTTTTTCTTATATTTTAACAGTATTAACCGGTTTCACATAGACTTACGTTATTATTTAAAGCTTAAGCTTATTGTTTATTACATTTTTATGTTTACTTTCTGTCATAAATTAATTAGATTTATAAATCAAATATCTAAACTGTCACATTTCTCGTATGTCGTATTCCCGATTTCAATTATAGTTTCTCTAATAGTGTTTAAAATTGACCTGATAAAAATATAAAAAAAGTATTACACGAAGAATAACTCAATAAATAGTAATTGAATTACCTTATAAAGTATTTAATATGGGTCAAATACATCAGCAGTATTATGTTGTATTATAATCCCATTTTGTTATTTTAGTAAACATAATGCCCAAAATTTAAATAACACCTAAGTGAGCCGGTTAAAAAAAGAATTTAAAAAATGTCGCATCCACAACAAACGTTTGCGCTATAAATATTAATTAAAATCGATGAAATAAATAACCGAAATATAGTATTTCATAAACTTTTGAAAAATAGCTTTGCATTATACCTAAAAATCTAATATGTATTAATAAAATAGCAAATTTACATCGATTTGTCGCATCCAGAACACGCCGTCTGCAACGCACCGTCCGCAACGCGCGTTTGATTAAACATCATAACCTCTTGCATTTTACAATCATGAAACCTGTTTTGAGTGAAGTAAAAGTGAGAAAGAAGAAAGAGTACGCAAAAAACAAAGGAATTCAAGAGTTAAAAAAACGGAAAAAAGGAGTGAACAGAGAAAGAAATATAATGAAAAAAACGTGTTTTCATTTTCCTAAGAGGTAGAATTAGTCAATTTAAACGTTTAAATTGTTAATTTCAATAAGTCAAATTTATAATTTAAATTTAATCAATGCATAAAAAGTTGAATTTATATTGAAATAATATTACGCTTCTGGTCTTTTTATTCTATAAATGAACTGTAATAAAATCCCTCAATTAAATCATACAATTTTTGTTGTCCTTTAGGGAATGTAATTCTTTGATCTCATTTGAATCCTCATCCTCCTGAAAGGATCTCTCGGAATCAGAAGTGAGTAGTCACGCATCCTTGTCTTTCGTTGTACCTTCTACCGAATTACTACCAATCACTTTAAGTGAATCATTAAGATGAACGTAATTTGTAAAATAACATTAATGCAACAAAAATGTTTGATGTAAGTATCATAAATAAAAATTAAAATGGCTGCACAAATATTTTAAAACTGTTTGCAAGAAAAAATATATACATGGCAATTCTAACCTGCCGTATTTGATAAATCATTTTAGGTTCAGTAGGCACTTGTTTCGGGCTTGTTCCAGCGTTGGGCACGGTTGGATTTTAGATGCCAGATTATCTGCCAGAGTCGAATCGGATGGGTTTGAGAACACCCCGCGGCATTTCGCGCCAACGATCTGAACATAGCTGACCACTATGTCAAATTTTATTACTAGGATCTAGGGATTCTGCCATCTGAAATCCGACCGTGCCCAACGCTGGCTTGTTCATGGGCAAATATTAATTGTTTATAGTCTCGAGAAGTTGTGTGAAAAAGCTAGAGCTGTGCTCCTAAGTTAAGTTAACCTCATTTTCAACATTTGAAAGTTAAAAGTTCTGGAGATTTCCCCATATATATGAACGTGTGTACAAGATCGTAATGTATTATGTAAATATTGTACAAATGATTCAGCAAAGAGCGTATCTAAATGTGAGAAATGCGATCACTTATTCTTGTACTAAATAATTGTCTGAGAAAGTAAAAAAACGACACTTTTTTAAATGATACGGTTCCAAAGTCAAGGATATTCTTGCTCGACACATTCGATACGCTATCGACTTTTGGGCATAGCGCATTTCATACACATAAGAATTATACACGTAATTATTGTACACAATTTAGCATTGGTCAAATTATATATAGATATATTTGACCAATGCTAAATTGTGCACAATAATTACGTGTACAATTCTTATGTGTAAGAAACGCACTATGCCGACTTTGTATCTAAATGTGAGAAATGCGATCACTTATTCTTGTACTAAATAATTGTCTGAGAAAGTAAAAAATCGACACTTTTTTAAATGATACGGTTTCAAAGTCAATGTTGCTCGACTCATTCGATACGCTATCGACTTTTGGGCATAGCGCGTTTCATACACATAAGAATTATACACGTAATTATTGTACACAATTTAGCATTGGTCAAATTATATATAGATATATTTGACCAATGCTAAATTGTGCACAATAATTACGTGTACAATTCTTATGTGTAAGAAATGCACTATGCCGACTTTTGGTATATAAAATGATCGATACATGAAAAGAAAATCGATTCAACCAAGTGCTGATCACTTATTATTGAACGATGATTCAGTGACTTTCGTCATTTAGGCAAACTCAAACGAGTTTTTTTCTCACAAATAGACTAGTTCATACAGCAATACCGCCGCCTTAAAACCTCCTTAACTTCAAAAAATTCGAAAGTGAGATTTTTGTTTATTATGATTGCTTTTTATAATATCTTTAATAATAAAATAGAAAACAAGGTAAAAGTGTAATATTTTGTGTGAAAACGTGATATTTAAAGATACGGTTTTCATTTTCTTAAGCAAAAACGCCGTAAAGGTGCTTTCATAAGCAAGAAAGACGCAACTTTTATGTAATTATGGCCTTTTAGTTAGAAACAAATGAAGTTTACAGCCTTTTGCTTATGAAAAAGTAAGGCTTTTGTAAGCGACTTTTTAATTTATTTTCAATTAAAATAATAGCAATTTAATAAAATAAAAATATTAATTTTTATTATATATTAC
The DNA here is from genome assembly GCA_949152435.1 of Gastracanthus pulcherrimus. Classification (NCBI taxonomy): domain Eukaryota; kingdom Metazoa; phylum Arthropoda; class Insecta; order Hymenoptera; family Pteromalidae; genus Gastracanthus; species Gastracanthus pulcherrimus. The sequence continues at coordinate 32,348,121 of OX424575.1, forward strand.
GGCGTCCTTGCTTATGGTTTCACTTTAATGACATAATGAAAACGACGTAACTAACATTTTTTATATGAAAGCTTGATTTTCTTGGCGTTATGTGCTTCTCATAGTATAGAAAAAAAAATTATAAAGAAATTAACTTATTCTGGTAAAATATATTATTTTGTTGTAAAACGGCAAGCTTTCAAACTTCACATCAAAATTGCGCCGTATATGACATTTGGAAGTTACAGAGGTTTTTACTTAAGGCGGCAGAACAGCTGCTGAAGCATCAAATTTTACTCCGGAATATTAGACCTCTAGTGGTCATGTCAGGGTCTAATGAATCTTCTTAAGCCTTTAGTGCCCCGCGAGACGTATGCGTCCATCCACTTTTAAGCATGCACTTTCGAAAATTCGGAACATAGGATAGGACATCGAAATGACGTTAAAACGAAGAACTCACAGTCAGGCACTTCTCGTTCGTCCTTGCGCTTCTTCATGTCCTTCCAGTGTATCGTGACGCCCTGCTGCTGGCGATCCTTGCGAATCTGGGTCCTCGGACTGGTATGCAGCACAGTGGTGGCCTTGGCTCGTGCCGCCGGACCGATCGTTCGGTTCTTGCCGCTGACCAGAGCGCTCTTGCCCACCAGCAAGTGGTTCATCGCTAGGCTCGCCGAGGACGTTTGCACCGATGACTGCCTAGCGCACGCAGCTAGTTTACAAACATAAAGCAAAGACTTGTTAGAAAAGTGCAATGTTATAGAAAACACATTATATATATAATACCTAGACACTTGTAATAAGTGTTTTTAAGATACTATGATACATAGGTATTCGCTGTGAGCATGTTATAGTAAATGATATCTTATTTTCAAGAATAGTGCCATTTTACAGTCGAGTGACGCGATCAGGGTAGTACAAAATACACAGGCTGTTATGGGCATTCATGAAAATAATTTTTTTTTAATTACTAATGAATCTGAGAATATCCTTATCATGATTTTTAATAATAACTAAATATATCAATTTAAGAAAAAAATTGAGATCACACAAATTGTCAAAAACGTATAAAAAATTATTTTCATTGAATGTCCATAACTAGAACTACTGCCCATATCACGGCACTCGACCGTAAGATGTCGCTATTTTTGTGTACAATATCTGTCGTGCTCACAGCGAATAGTCAACCAATATATTTAGTAAATAGTAAAATAAAGCCGTTGCTTTACTCGGTAGAATGAAAAAAACTAAACTATTTTTCACATTAAATAAATTATGAACAATTAGTTTAAGATCGATAGATTACGTGGTAGCAAGCTTAAAGCATGTTTTTCAGTCAATTTAGCATGAAAAATAGATGTAATTTAAAAATCGATAAAGCGAAATTTAATAAAGGTTACATTCTGAGCTAGCTTTCAAACAATCTGTCTTTTCCGGCTTCTTTAAAAACAAACTATTTAAAATTTGTTTAATGTGGAAAATAATTCTCAAACAAGCTGCGCAATTAGTAAGTTAACTATATGCATCCTATATTTACTACACATTAGTTGACTATGCTGTGGTTCCTTAACCCTTTCATTCCCAAATTATTTTCTAAAAATCGATTTTTTTCAACAAATTATTATTAAAAAAAAAAGTTAATTAAAAAATGCTCTCCTTATACTGAAGTGTGTTCTCTACTCAGAGTGAAATGCAACTACACCTCAAAGTTCTACATAGATTGCTTAGAAATCTCATAACTGCAGTATATTTTTTAATAGCCAAGTATACCACGTGGCTACAAGAGAATGAAAGGGATAACTATTAAATTTATCACAATTTAATATAATTTCTTGTTTTATTTTTACGTGCTTACAATGCAGTCACATAATTCAGAAAATCAACTTGTTTCTATCGCAACAGAATATGTATTCCATTTTCTAAACAAAGGTTTTTAACCATTATACCTGAGAGAATAATATGAGCTTGTCTCTGACGTTCTCGCAATTTCGCATAATGCTGTTTCAACGTGCTAATGTCAAGAGCCAGCCTTTCCCGGTCATTGGACGGCTGCACTGTTTGCAGAACGCTTACGGATGATGAACTTCGATCTAGATACATTTTAATTTATTGAATTAATATTTATCATACTGTGATGTAATAATACAAATAAAAGTTATTTGTGAGATTAAATACCAGATTTTTTTAGACGAGGCATAGCAAATATAGCGGCAGCTGCTGCAACTGCGAGTCTTTCGTCGTCCTCGGTATCGGAATCCTCGTCGTCGCTCAATCTTCTAGCCCACGGTGTTATATTATAACGGTGCTTTTCTCGAAGGTTTGTAACACCATTAAGAGGCCCCATGCCGACAATAGTCTGTCAATTTAGAAACAGATTATTTAATAGTTCGAAAATAACTTTTAATAATAATTTCTTTCATTCGCTTCACGAAAATCACATTTGAAAATAAATATACTTATCATTTTATAGCATATGAATATACATTTTTTAATAAACTGATTTAATCTCTTAATTTTTAACCCTTTCAGTCACAATTTTTTATTCACAGAATTTAGTATTGGATATTCCGTGTGTTGTTTGATAATCCTTATTAAACATCAGTTTTGGAAGCTTTAAAAAAAGATAATTTTTTCTATTTCAGGAAAGTATGACATTTTTCCAACTTCTAATTTATTCATTTAGACACCTACTATATTTATCTTGATATATTACATTTATAATAATTCAAAAATTTTCACATTATTCTTTTCAGCTTCAAGATATACTCTTATATGATAAACTTTTTAACCGAAGCAAAAGTTGCAATAGTTTATTTTTACATTAGATTAGACAAATTTAATATCACAAATTTTAAAAGTTTATAAGATTATAACTGAAAAGTAAAATTTAAAATGAGGTTTGCAAGAAAAACAGTTAATGTCCTTTGACGATACGTAGTGACTGAAAGAGATGAATCATAACAAGCGGAATGTTTAACTAATATTTAATTTTCTTAATTTTGAAAACATTCTCTTTAGAATAAAACAACTTTTGCTTTGATTTTGTTTTTACGTATACTCATTTTGTACTATTTTCAGTTCACTTCAGCAATTTTATTCCACAACACGCAGCTCAAAATTAATTGCTTTCATACCTTTATAAGATGATTCGTGTCAGTAAATTCGAGCATCTCCCTCGTAAGCACGCCCATTATACTATAAAACTCATCGGCAGAGGTGACGGTCATGATCCGACTGGAAAAAGAATTTTAACAAAAAATTTAGTATGGCAATCATTCAAGTAAATAAATTTAAATAATCTGTTACTGATCACTTACTCTGAAAGCCCTTCCCAGATGGCAAGAGCTGTGCGTAAAAGAACATCGTCGCCCTCTAGGAAAATCAAATCCCAGACTCGCAGCACGGCGTCCTGAGGCAAACAATGGCAGAAAAGGGTGAGGAACCACTGCATTGTAAAAACGTTCGTTAGCGGAGGTTCGTAACTGCTTCCTGAAAAGACTGTTCAAATTAGTAATTGACTGTGAATATAAATAGTTATTATTGAATAGTTCTTCAATATCTTGAAATTATGAATACAATAATTTTTCAAAGAATGAACTTAATGTGATTATTTGACAATTAAAATTTCCAAAAAGTATAATTACTACAAATGAGTTACCCATAATTTCTGCTACCCTGAAACATTCTTATTTTTCTAAAACTGATCCATTTCGAACAACAGATCATTGAACAAAAAAAATTTGGAAAATTTTAGAATTATGGTAAAAAACTTGCTATCTAAAGCATACAAAATATCTTAGAATAGAAAAGTATCAATCCATAATCTAATTTTTTACAATACAATAAAGAACTTTAAATTATTTCACTCTAACTGAATGCATTTAAGTTGTTACAAACGAGTTAAATAGACCAAGTAGTTACAGACATCGCAATGAAACTAGTAGTAACAGACATCTAGAGTTTCAGTAGTAACAGCACTCGGATTTGAATTGAAACACTGTAATTCTACATCTACTTTTAAATCAATATTAGGATAAACTTTCTATTACGTTTCAGTTTCATTATATTAAAGGTATCTAATACAATGTTACTATTCTATTTTGTATTATACATACATTTACTAAATAAACATAATCTACTAATATATTAAGGTGACTTCAGCGGTGGGTACCGTATTAAAGCGAAGACCCCAGGAGGGGTTTTACTTTTGATTTTAATTTTGGTTGAATTATATTATTCAAATTTAATTCTAAAGCATTGTGAACTACTTTTGAACGTTAGTAACAAAAAAATATTATGTTAATACATAAAAATGCTAATTCGTCGACTTAGCTCCGGGTGCGCATACGCAGAAGCACGTTTACAGCGATTATCCTCAATGTCTTGTTTTATTTGGTCGTTAACACATAATTATGATGATGTAATCATAATTATTAGATTCTGCATAAAAAAATCTTCAATTACATATTTTGTTTATTAATAAATATGTTTTTATATATTAGGAAAAAGTGATTAACGGCCTCATTCCATAATGATCCAGGTTATGTATTAAAAGTGACTTTGTACAAGCTTGGTTTTTTCAATAATTTTGTCGACGACCCCAGATTTTCTTTACATAGATCAAAAGTATAATGTAGAAAGAATATTTGTGGAAAATTTTAAAAACATCAGAATTTTTATAAAAAGTTGCTGAAGCCACCTTAAATATTAGTCTAAGGGCATTAGTAATCGACCACTGTCTCAATTTGATTAGTCGACAATTTCTAGTTTGTTCTTTGTTTGGTATAATGATCGACATAGAATCTATATATTTATACCATTTCTAGTGCTCATAATTAACACATTTAGAAAAATTATTATTTTTAGTTCATTTTTGTTCTTGTAGAAATTAGAGTTAATGAGAAAATTTAAATATAAAGTACGAATTCTTATCTAATAAGTTGTGAGATATTTGGTATAAACGGTTCATTGCTTCAAAGAGTGAGGCTTAACTATTACGAAATGCGTATTTTGCCCTAACTATAATTTAACGTCTTACAGTAAAGAACTCGTATGTAATGTTGAAAGTACTTTATATTCGTATAATTACGACAAAAGCGCAAGTAGTCGAGTACTCATAATTCTAGAATTTGTTATATTCAATATCTAACAACATTTTTCGATTTATCAAAATGTACAATTTAGTTAAAGTACGGCTATAGACTACAAGTGCATTCACCATTAAAACAATTTTTTATTACTCGTACAAATACAAGTAATCAAATTCTACTCTATTGGACCAATACCTATATCTGAATTTCAACACAATTACTTTAGAGGAACAGATACACTTTTAAATTTTATATTAATTGATAATACATTTTAAGGTAAAAATATTTTATCAAAACATAACGGAACAAATTTTAACATTTTTTTTTATAGTTCTTAGGTCTCTTTCATTGGTCATAATGAAAACCTCTATATTTCTTGGGCTACCGCAAAATTTTGCGAGCCAACATGATCAAATTGGCGTTTTCATGGTTTTATTATGTTCAAAATATACGTGGTTATGATATGAATGTTGGAATTTCTATATAAACATTATTGACTAAAGTCTATTTAAGCCAAAACTCGAAGATTTAAAAAAAAATATTATGAAATATTGCTTAAAAAGATAATAGCTTTGATAAATCATTTTTATATACAAATTCCCACATTCATATCATAACTACACGTATTTTGATCATAATAAAACCTTGAAAACGCCAATTCGATCATGTGGGCTCTTAAAACCTTGTGGTAGCCGAATAAATGTTGAGGTTTTAATTATGGCCAATCAAAGAGCCTAAAGACGATAAAAAAATTAAACAAAAAAATTGCCATTATATTTTGATAAAATATACAAATTTACCGAAAAATAATAAGTAATTATATGATAAGTGAAAATAATAAAAAGCATTTTGCAGATTTTAAATCACTGCCCATCACATGCAAAACAAAAGCATACATTTTCCCTCGAAACCTCCCTTGCACATCCGACAAGAAACTAACGCTCACCAGTATTATCCAAACAACATATTCTAGCAAACCTGTAGCCTTGTCCTTGGCGTCGTTCTGCAGGGACTCGAGATGCCTGGACAGCCTGGGCAGGCGCATGCGCAGCAGATCGCGAAACACGGCCATGTCGACGGACAGGCCCCTGAGACTGTCGGCGAAGTAGCCCTCGGGCAGCACGCCCTCGATCAGGTAGATCATGACCTTGACCGCGGCGGCCTCGTCGCGATCGACCACCTGGAGGATGAGGGCCGCCAGGACGTTCAGGCCCTGGCAGTAGCCGACCGACTTGTTCCAGCGCGCGAAGCCGAGGAGCACGCGGCGCAGCACCGCCTGATTGTCCCGGCCGGCCGCACCGCAGAACAGGCTGCATCCCGTGCGGTGAAGATCCTGCGCACGAGGTGGAGGATGCTTATTAAAGGGTTCGTCATGTTGCGTAGGACTGAATTTGAAAAATGTTACGTATACGCGCATTGATTGTCCATTTTTATTATTGTACACTTGCTGGTAAGATATTCGCGTCGAACACTTTTTGAAATGCTCTAATGAGATTTTCCGATTTACAGGAATTAACCAACAAGGTCGCTTTATTTCAAAAACATCCGACGCGAATATCTTATCGGTGAGTTTATGTTGTCCATGTTTTATTTTGTAATAGGAATGTTACGAATTGAGGGATCGTGTTGGATGACTTGCCGAGTGCTCGAAAACGAGAAAAAATATTGTCCAAATCGAGGAACTATGGTGTGTGTAAAAGAATCTTTGTAGTGTAAAAATATTCGTACTTGGGTGATTCCGCCGTAATTTGCCCACTTTTCGTCCAGGTCTCTTAGACACTTATACTTATACTTATACTTATAATCCGGGGTCGCGCACCGATAAGGGCCTTTTTTCATTCAGAGTTCAAGGTGCGCACCTCTGGAATTCGCTCCCGAGCAGTGTGAGGTGCCTGCCATCTTTTTGTAAATTTAAAACGGCGTTTAGCAGGCACCTTAAGCAATTACATGGTGAAGAGTATGTTCAGAGATAAAAAATGAGTCGAGTATTTATTTAGGCTTTTTATTTATTTAAATTATTTATTTATTTAATTTATTTATTTATTAAAACTTATTTATTTAATTTATTTATTTATTAAAACTTATTTATTTAATTTATTTATTTATTAAAACTTATTTATTTAATTTATTTATTTATTAAAACTTATTTATTTAATTTATTTATTTATTAAAACTTATTTATTTAATTTATTTATTTATTAAAACTTATTTATTTAATTTATTTATTTATTAAAACTTATTTATTTAATTTATTTATTTATTAAAACTTATTTATTTAATTTATTTATTTATTAAAACTTATTTATTTAATTTATTTATTTATTAAAACTTATTTATTTATTTATTTAATTTATTTATTTATTTAAATTTATTTATTTATTTATTTAATTTAATTATTTATCTTGTTTATTTATTTATTCGACGTATTTATTTATTAATTTATTTATTTATTTATTTAATTTAATTATTTATCTTGTTTATTTATTTATTCGACGTATTTATTTATTAATTTATTTATTTATTTATTAAATATGTTTAGTGTTAATTAGGTGTGAATGTATTTATTAGCGTGATTGTTAAAGTGTTATGAATGAGTGTGTTTTAAGTTTGGACGTGATAGTGTACGCAAAGATTTAGCAAAGTATGTGTATGTATTCTTATATTTATATGTTATCTCTATTGTATTTATTTTTTATTCTATGTATTATTATTTTTTTTGACGAAGCGTTTTCTGTGATATTTGACTGTGACTAGTTCATTGCATTTAGATTTTATAAACTGACGAACTGATAAAGTGAATTATTATTTTAATAAGAAATATGCAATAAGTGAAAGTAAGATAACAATTATATTAAATCGACTGATATTTTTTAATTATAATTACAACTACATGTACATGAAATTGTAAGATTTTGTCTTCTGACGAATAAAAAGTATATCTATCTATCTATCTATACATTGATAAAAAAATTCGTTCTTAATTTTTACACATGTATGGCATAACCAACTATGATTATTAAAAGCCGGAAACGTACATAAGTGCTATATTTAAAACAAATCAATAAATTAGGTTTCAAATGTCAGTTCTGTAACATGTCCGAACTCAAATTTCGATAAAACGGCACTTTACGCAGAAGTAAGATAGAAACAAAAAACTCCTCCGTGTACATAGAAAACTATAAAGTTAATAATTACATTTGTATTGCTTTATAACTCAAAATTCGCCAATTATCATTAAAGAAAGGTGCATTCATTTTGTCCATGAGTTTGCTATATGTTATGACTCATCAAATGTATCCAGAAAAAGATCTGGGAATTCAAAGGAGAATGCCCGCGGATGCGTAGTAAATAAGGGGACGCAGGGAGACTTACAAAACTGACTCAATTATTTAGAGGTTGTCAAAATATGAGCATTAAAATAAAATTTAATTCAGGCAAGGGAAGGGAAATTTTCAAAACAGAGGGCCAAATCCGATAAATTGAGTGGAACAAATCAAGATTTTAATAGAGATTCAGTAGTAAAAATTAGTAAAATTAATTATATTTATGATTATCAGTTTTATAGGCCCCTATCAATGTGTTACCTGGAGCAGGCATAGGCCATCGATGGGCATCTTCCTTTCGCAAGTACAAACATTTTACTCACTTCAGATTTCAGTAAAAAGTAGTAGAGTTCAGTTCCGTAACACTACTAAATTACTATCTATAGATACTGTTTATTACATGTTCTATCAGAAGTAAAAGGTGTTTTTCGTTACATAATAGTAAAGTACATAAAACTTATTTGCAAAAAAGTTCGTTTGTTAAGTCTAAGAGTTATGAGAGTAGTTTTAACGTAAAATGTCAGTGTTACTGACAGAAATAATGATAATTATTGTAATGTAAAATTTACGGCGAATATAATAATGTTAAATTGATAATAAATAAATATACAGTGCTAAAGTTATGCAATGTATTAACTACAGCGTTTCATTTGAATAAATATACTCGTAATTTTGAAAGTTTAAACTGTAATTGAATTATTGATTTCTCCTCTCGTAAATCCTGCTTTGTGCCAGAACAGACAGTTCCATAACAGATCATTACCGTAACACCCTATGAAAGTATTATCAAAATAAAAGGCATTTTCAATCATTTTCATAAAATAACTAATAACACCACGTGATTCTACGTCTAAAAATGCATGAAAATTCATACGAAGTTAACTGTGGTAAATTCAGGAGAATCAATGCAGGCTGGGGGTAAAAATCGAAAATTGTCACTCGTCCGCCGTTTTTATGCTTTTCTTTAGTAAATTACGGCGGAATCACCCATTTATAAGTTCTATCTATGAGAATAGGTTTTTTTATATTTTATTTGGACAGCTATTTGTTTACATCTCATTTCCTTGCGCCCGTTATATGTGCTCGGTGAGTTACTCAATCCGGACCTTCAATTGAATTAAAATAAGGCATTTAAAAAATAAATGTAAGTGCCGTATTCCCGTATTCCAAATGTTCAACACCTGCTCTTTCAACATCAAAGATTAAATTTTTAATTATTCTTCGTTAGTATTTAATGTAAATGTTGACAATCAACAAAAGGACGAAATTTAGAAAAAAAATTTTAACGACCATATTCCGATTTTGAAAGATCTTGTATTGCACCTAAGGAAGAGTCAACTTAAGTAATTATTTTTATTGATTTACTACCTTTATTCAATTCAACAATCAATTGCTACCTGAATAATTAATTGGAAAGTAATAAGTTAATTTAATTATTATTACTACTTTTGATCATAAGTTATAAAATTACCAATTATCGTATTTCGATTGTATTGAAAAACAACTTTTATATAATCAGTTATCTTTTCATCATTATATAAAAAGAATACAAAGTTTGTATTTAAAATGTTAAATTAAGTATATTAATACTCGTAATAGAATTACATAGAATGTCAAAAATTGTAGAAATTATACGAAAGTTAAAAAAATCCATATTTATATATATGTATAATAAAAGTAAATAAAGTCACAGTCATAAAAAGTAAATATTTTTCTACAATTACATATTAATAATTTAAGGATGTACCAAAGAATAATCTCATAATACTCTCTATTATTATTCAAAACCAATCATTCCTTCAAAAAAGCAATTTCATTCGGATAAATATAAACAATCAATGAAAACATCGATGTCCACAAATTACCCGTAAGCGTTTACATCTATCCAGAGCATGCAGATATCTCGCACTTACATACAACCGCATATATCCAGGAAGAGAGCGCGGAGGCGCCTTGTCTCGCCTCGTCACACACGCGCGCACACTCACACAGATATATGCATGCACAGACACACCCACATACACACACACACTCACACACACACTCACACACACACACACACACACACACACACACACATCATTACACATACACACACGCACACACACGCACACACGCGCGCGTGTACACGCACACACATACGTACGTACATACCTTGACGATCTGAATGCCGAGCTCCTCGTCGTCGGGATTGCTCCACTCGTTGAAGCAGAGCTTCTCCGCCTGCTTCCAGTCGACGCGGCGCTGCTCCAGATGCCTCTCCGCCAGCGTCAGCCACAGCTGTATTTGTGTGTGCGCGTCGTTGTAATCAGCGCGCGGATGTCCCCACGAGAACACACAGAGAAAAGAAGCGAAAGATCACAAAAGGCGCTCGGGAGGAAAAAAATGGGCCGGTGGCGAGAGCGAGAGAGAGTCTGAGCGGTAACAAAAGGGAGAATCTGCTTTTTTTCGAATTTGTGTCACACGACTTCTTTTATTTTCCCGCGCGCCAGTGGTGAGCTGGCGGGGATTATTTAGTTATTGTACACCGACTCCTCGGGTCGTTGTCTGAGTTAGGTAGACCGAGGCAGTAACTTTGGGATTTATGTTTGTATTGTATTCGCTATGAAAAGAATGAAAAAATTGTTTTATGTATTTTTGCGGTAGTGTTAATTACTGTATATTACTGTTTAATATATTTGACAAAAAAAATAAATAGATAATTCTTTTCTAGAAATAAGTACATTCAATATTGTGTGAGAATATATCCAAAATTTTTAAATTTTTATTTGTGTAGCATTTTGAAAATTTACTACGTGATTACTAATTATTAAACATTTTTTACCAAATAATATCAAAGTTATTAACAAATAGCCTAGTTTTCATTTATAAGGTGAATCAAGGAATCAACACATACCGGAATACGGATTTTGATCTGACTCTGGAAAGCTGTTGCTGATACACAGAAATGAAACCCAGCAACCCTACTTTGATACAATAGCACTAGTATGCTTAAGGAAACTAAATTTGGACTCCAAATTTGAATTCACCATACGTTTTCTTTTTATATGGTGGTCCAAATGAGTTTAAAAATAATTGATAAATAGTAAGCAACTACTTTAACTTTTTTATATTATATTAAGAAGTTGAACTGAATTTTACTGAAATCTTCTAAATTTTGCAGTAAATTAAAGCATTTTTAACTCTACGCCTAAATTTTTGTTTGTATTAGTGGTGCTAGCCACAAAGATCGGTATTTTGAATAATATTACCAATATAAAAGAATACAAAGTATACAAACTCACTTATGTGTAAAAGTGATGTATTAAAACTCGACCATACTACTAATTAGAATTATATTTATAAACGTAAAACTTATTTTTTAAATTACTTTTAGTCAATGTAGCACAAAAATACTAACAAGTTTTCTCTTTTTTTGCAAGTGTAGACACCCTTTTACCTCCCAAGATATTAGCTATTCTACCTCAAGTACAGATTAATTTTATGAATAATACGGAACCTTTCTACTTCTGATCATAACTTGCAGGTCTTACCGATAAAAATGTCCCAAAAAGAAAAAAGTTATTAATTTCAGTTTGTTTTTGATCGTTAAAAATACATGAAAAATTGAAGGTATTCAACTGTGTTTTATTTTTTGTTATCATCTTCCATTATTCATAACTTCCGGTAAAGATTAATATTTTTTTACGACACAAAGCTCAAATTAGCTCTTTTTGAAACTTTTATTTCTTTTTAAATACTCTTTGCAGAGCATAAACTTGCAGTGTTATGATTAGAAGTAGAATTACGAGGGTCGCTCAATAAGTTCTTAGATAATCCAAGAGATGGCGCTCGTAATATCGAAAAATAATTTTTCTTAGTGAGCAGCACTACTAACTAGATAGCTGTTTAAGTTTCAGCTCTATTCATCACATAATTTTATTTTTATTGTCGATTGAAGTAAACAACTTTCGTTTATTCATAACAAAGGAAAAAGCGAGTTTCGAGCGGTGATTAAACATCTCTATTGGAAAGGCTTAACACCGAAAGAAATCAAAGCTGAGTTGGATGAAGTTCATAGAACATCTGCTCCTGCGTTTGCAACTATTTACAATTGGGTGAATGAGTTTAAACATGGCCATACATCCACAAAAGATGAACATCGTTCGGGACAATGGAAGTGACTACCCCCGAAATGATTGACAAAATTCACGATATGATTTTAAGTGATCGACGAATGAAAGTTCGCGAAATAGTTGAAGCCACAGGCATATCGCAAGATACAGTCGCTTCAATTTTGCACGGAAAATTGGGTGTAAAAAAAATCTCGACAAGATGGGTGCCGCGTTTGCTCACATGTGGAGAATAAACGCAATCGTGTGGTCGACTCTTTTTCGGTAGGCTGTTTTGGCGCTTTTCCGTCGCAATCCTGGGGAGTTTCTGCGTCAATACATAACTGTGGATGAAACATGGATACACTACTACACTCCAGAGACAAAGGAACAGTCAAAACAGTGGATTTTTGAAGATGAACGGGCGGTGAAATCGGCCGGCAAGACGATGGCCACGGTCTTTTGGGATGCACGCGGCACCATCTACATTGATTACTTGGAAAAAGAAAAGACGATAACAAAAGAGTATTATGCGTCGTTACTGCACCGGTTGAGCGAAGAAATCAATAAAAAACGTCCTCATTTGAAAAAGAAAACGATCCTCTTTCATCAAGACAATACATGGGTGCACACCTGCGCAGTTTCGATGGCCAAAATTATGGAATTAAAGTTAAAATTATTATTAAATTTGAAAAAATGGCTTGGCGGACGACGGTTTACGTCGAACGAGGAGGTAATTGCCCAAACAAATGCCTATTTTGAGGAGCTTCCGAAATCCTACTTTTTGAACGGCTTAAAAAATTGGGAAAAACGCTTGGAAAACTGTATAGAGCTAAAAGAGGATTATGTTGAAAAATAAAAAGAAATTTACCAAAAGAAAATTTTTTTCTATCTTTTTATAAGGACTTATAGAACAACTCTCGTACCATTCTTCACTCAAGTAATATATAATTGAATTAGTACAAGTAATATCTTGAACACTGAAACCATTAGATCAAACTTCTGGCGCAGAGCTTCATGTATGTCTATTAGCCCTCTAGCGCATTAATTTATTTTCGCACATTTCAATTTAATTGACTATAAGTCTACAAACATTTATTTCGTAACCTTCTACAACCTCCTAAATTAAAGCTAAACTATTGAGCTACAATTAAAAAGTTTGAATGTATTTATTATTTCATTTATTCGATGTAAGGATTCTGATTTATGATGCAAAATGTATCTAAAAAATGTATCTTTCAGACGAGATATCTCAACCTCTGCCCTCTAAAAACTAAGAAGGTTAAAAACACTATTTCGAAGACATGATCAAAATTCGTTTCTCAGACTGTGTGGACTCCTTATCAGTTTCATCGCAGAATTTTGATTAGACAGGTCTCATTTTTTAAACTAAAATAAACAATTTGAAAAATGTATTAATTTGTTCAAATTTTATTTATCGTTTTATTATAAAAATATCGATTTTATGTAAATCCCACCCCCAAACCTTCACATAACTCAATATTCTCCTTCATGCCATTCACCTTTGCCAAAAGAACCCAAACAATTATACTTATTCATGAAACAGCTCGAAATTCCGAGTACCACCGGCGCACGTATACCGTATCCCCTCCCGCGTAATGGGAAATCTGATAGTGAATTGCGCTCTGGCGTATTGCCAGGAGACGACGTCGATGCAAAAACAATTCGGACCTGCAGCACAATCTCCCGTGCGTGCGAGCCCCGGATACACGATTCCGGTTTAAACGCTGATTCAATTTACGCGCGCGTGTGCGTTGTCGCGCAGGCTCCAGAGGTAGCGCACAGTAGGAGAATTCGAGGAGCTTTCGCAATCGTGCAAGATGCTGCCTTGATGGTTTCGATTTATTTAGTTCGTTTGGAGTTTGTTGGGAGTTCGTTGGATGGTAGGAAGGAGAAGTATGAGGGTTCGCTTGTGGACGGAAAAGTTTTACAGTTTATAGTAAACTTTTTTTTAGCGATTGAAAGAAAGCTTGGTAGTTCTTGCGTGCCGGTTAATTAAAAACCTAACACTGATTTGTCTTTACTTTTTTTGTAACGGAAACAAATTCAAATTCAAATTAATAGAATGTATTGCGAAATAAATCATTCATTCATGAGTTATATAATACTCGAGTATCTTAATTTATATGACCGATGCTTCATATGACTATAGAATATGCTTTCTCCCTGTTTCGTTCAATAACTATTAATTAATTTACGAGGCTTTCAATACAGATAATTACATATCTCTTTATTATTAATAAATTGACATTTTCATTAAGAAGGCAGGCCTGAGTCAAACCCACCAAAAAAAAATTTTTTATGAGTTCGTATAACTTATATATTTAAAAGCAATCAATTTGAATAACTTTTGACTATAAATACTTACAAGGAAAACATCAACCCTGCGGAACTCGGATTTTGATGAGACTTTGGGAGGTTCTTTCTAGTATCTAAAAGTGAAGCCTAGCACTTTTAGTTTGTTCTAATGGGCCCTTGTATTTGAGATATACGCTATTTTACTCCGAATATACTTTATTTTAGTGAAAAAAGGTACCTCTTCTAGTGATCATAAATATGTATGTATTGACACGAGAAAAAATGGCTTGAATGATAATAAAAGTAGGCAGAAAGAGCTTTAATTTAAGAAAGATAACGTTACAAAATATTAATCTGAGAAAAAGTTATTAATAATTGAAGATGATGACTAAAAATGTATAAATGTTTGTAGAAATTAAACTGTTTTAATTTCGTTGATTTTTTATACATTTTTAGTCATCATCTTTAATTGTTATTAACTTTGACTCAGATTAATATTTTTTAACATTACAGGTCTCAAATTAAAACTCTCTCTGCCTCCTTTTATTATCTTTCAAGCCATTTTTGTTAGAGTCAATAATGCACATTTATAATCACTAGAAGTGGTACCTCTTTTCACTTAAATAATGTATATTCGGAGTAAAATAGCTTATATATCGAATACAAAGGACCATTCGAACAAACGAAGGGTGCTAAGCTTCATTTTTAGGTACCAAAAAACCACCTCATAAAAATCCAAGTTCCGCAGGATTGGTGTTATCCTTTTTGTCATATCTTTAATTTTATTATTGAAAACCTCTATAAACTTTATCCCACATGTTACGATAAAACACTATTTTCAATACCAATAAAAATTTTGTAAAAAATTGGTTAGATCTCCGAAAAAGAATAATAAAAAAGTTTTAACGAAAATGTGCTTTACTTACTTTTTAGTACATGTCAAAAGGTGTCGTACAACAGTAGAAATTTTTTTATTGATTATCATGTCCCCTAGAATCGTGCAGCAATGTTTCTCCAATAAATTAGATATTGACAATAGTGATTTATCGTGACTTGTAGGATAAAGATTTTGAGGTTTTACAATAGCGAATTTAAAGATATGACCATATGACCAAGTATATATAGTTAACACTTTTTTTAGATTAATTGTTTATAGGAAAGGAAATATTTTTAAAATTTTAATCTAGTTTATATTCAAGAATATTTTTTTATGTTTTATTTATATTAAAATCATTTTATTAATTTATTATGAAAACCGGAACTTTTAATTTAGTTAAACAGATACTGTCCCGTAGTATAATTGCTTCTTAATTAAGGAAATAGCCGAAGATAATCAGAAATTGCCTAATGAATCGATAATCAAAGGCAATGAAGTTTACTTGAGTCGATTATTGATAATCAATAGCCCTCATCTTAATAAACCACAGTTTTGAATATAGTCAATCACTGCATCATGATTAATTACTGAATTATTTTGGACTAGTGGAATATAAACGTGAGATATATTCTAGATACAAAACTATACTATAATTTGCCGTGCAAATTAATGAAAACATTGTGAATGACGCACATGAATAAATATGTGTTTTTAATCATTTCAAACATTGTTTTATTAATATGATTTTTAAATAACTTGAAATAGTTATAACTCAGTGTAATAAAAATTATAAGCACCTTTCTACGAAATTCTGCCGGAATGCCACCTTGTAGTTTTGCCACCATTTTCATAGCATCCAGCCACTGTATAAAGCCGCTTTCTCCTGGTTGAGGAGTCAGGCTGAATTTCATCCTCGTATCTTCACCTATAACAAGTAATGTTTTAAGTGTTGATGTATATTAATTACAAGCGTAAAACTACGCTTCTGGATAATTAACCTCTGTCTACTTTAGCTTTTTGTTTCCTAAATTTGTTTCTCCATAGCAAATTTAAAACTGTTCTAAATGATTAAAATCGTTGCATTTATTGTAAATAATATATTTTTACTACATATCATACAAAAGTCACTATATATTTTCTATTTTAATCTTGTCATGAACGTGATTTATTCGTTAAAAATGATTGAAACTTTATCTTGTTTCAAAAAGTTAATTAAATAAAATAATTTTAATTAATTAACTAGGTTTCGTCTACAAAACGTGTGGAAACTGTTTGATGTAGAATTAAGTTTCATAGTTAATTAAAATTTAATTTGCGGAAAGTGTTCTATAAATCGGTGTATACAAAAATAATTTATAAAGTTGATATTGGACAACTTGCGCATTTCCGTGACAAGAAACCAAATTTTTTATGCAAATGAAGAATACGTAACTTTTAAACTTTGTCATATTACAAACTAATATAAGCACGTGATTTTTTTATTATACTTCTACTGTCAGACTGAATACAGTTGGTGTTCTAAGAAGTACGAAGAAGTACATGCATGAGAAATGAGGCATTTATAAAATTGTAAAACTGTTATTATAAATATTTTTTTGGATTAAGCATGATTAGTAACAACAAATAGTTATGTACAGACGACAAATAAAATCATATTATATTACACATAACGTTGTCATTTGACAACGTTATAGACAAATCCATACGGAGATATTGATTATTATCTTTAACATTCAGCAATTGATAATGTAATAAAAAATTAACAAACGTACACGTAAATTCTAATAAAGCAAACACAAGTTTCCTACAAAATAAGATCGCGATTGTATGGTACAGCGAGACCCGACATATATTTACAAACTCTAATTATTACGACTGATCTTGTTTTACTTTTCCAATTCCCACTACATCTCTAAAACTAAATCATCCTTTCCGAAAGATTAATTTATTAAAACTGCTATTGTTCTATATCATTCCCGAAACAACAAAACTATACATAGCTACTGACAGCGATACATCGTTCAACAAAAGAAAAACATTCCAACGTAAAATCGCTTAGAACACAAACAACATCAGCATTACTATTATCCCCGAGTCCACTAAAAGCACGTATATTCTATACAACCATAGCTAACAAACGTATCCATGCCAAGGCAACTAACGCTTCTGCAGCTCGCCGTCCTAATCTACGCTCCGCGATTGTTCTAACGCTCTGAGAGAAAGGGCTCGAATTGCCGCTCGGTGGATTTCGTGAGTGTGTACAGGTGGGGGGAGGGGAGGAAGGGGGTAAGAGGGCGATAAGAGACAAACAAACGGATCGTGTATTATAATGCACTCGAGGGCTCGCACGCGCGATTGTGCGCGACTGTGCGCGAATGCATAATAGTGGACGGATAATGGAACTCGCCATGCGAGTCGCGCGTCGTGTATGTGTGTGTGTATATGTATAGGTAGGTAGGTGCGATAAAGCACGGGAGTGCGAGACCCCGTTTTCAAAAGGTGCTTGTATGGCGCGTACGTGTGCTACAAAGTGGCCATGATTAAATTTCAATTACGACGATGCCGATGGAACGGAGGCGTATGCGATGGGAATCAATTGCCAGGGAAAGTAATTCTATAGTCATCAAGAATGTTTGAATAATAACATTGTATTGCCTATTAGCGTTTTGGTTTTCTTTCCTAGCGAGCATTTAGATACCGATTATGTTATGTTAGTTACGGTGATCATACAAATATGATTAGGTACATAATACCGATTATGATAGCTGCGGTCATCCAAGCACTAGATGGTCAATATAATAATAATTACAATAATAAGCGGTGTAGTAAATCAATAAAATCAATGATTCAAACTAACTTGTATATAATGTTTAATACCTTAATGTTTAATGTTCTTTAAAAGTCCACGGTCAAATTTTCAAATTTATTTTACTGTTATTAAATTTGATATATTCTTGCTGGATTTTGAGCTGCCGTATTCTACTTTGATAAAAAATAAAATTTAACCGACTAACCTAACTATAAGATATAAATATTGCTATTATTTTACTACTTAAATATTCATAAAAAATAAGCTGTGTCTGCAATGCTTGGAGTACTTCTACTTAACAATTTTATTATTTTAACATTTATTTTTAATAAATTTCAATTTCTAGAGCGGTTACATGTGTTTAGATTTCATTATACATTTATTATAAAATAAAAATGTTACTATAAATCTGAATAGTCTATAGTACAAAGGCACGAAATGATAGTAGAAATAGAAATAGTTTCCTCAAGTGCTTGCACAAATTTACATTAAATATATATTGTGTACGTTTAATAATGTATTATTTATCAAATATTGAATGCAAAATAATCAACTGTAGTTATAAAAATACTTTGTTATATAGAATTAAATTAATTCATCGATCATCGATGAACAACGTATCGTAGAGACATTTTATCGGCAGTTATTAAAGTAATTGGGACAAAGTTTTAATTTTACTTCGTTCCGATTACTTTTATAGAAAGCGTTAAAATTTTCACTCGACACCTCGTACTACGATAGTATAAAATGCATTTATTTTTAGCTGACAAAAGGTGCAACGGTAAAGGTAGAATATTTATACAGCCTCTAAAAATTTAATGGAAATAAAATTGGATCTAAATATTTTTACGAAGATTGCAAGATAGAGAAAGTATATACATTTATGTAAGTCTAGGGATAAATTGCTTAAAGATATGTATATACCTATGAGATCTATTAATTAATTAACAATATTATGCTTTTCTTAAAACATTTATATAAGTCAATTTTTTTAAACATGTATTTATTCAGTTTTAGCTTCTTAACTTATAATTTAACGAATTTGCGAGATTGAAACAATTAATAAGTTATTACGTCGAGCAGAATGATCCAAACTAGGAACTCATTTAAAATTTTATGATGAAAAAATGAAAAAATAATGTTAGCACGACAGAAATAGGTATTTACTTAAGACAGTTCAAATTTCTAATTTCTTTTACTTATTAGTTATGATAAAAATATAAAACTATATATAATCTTTTATGTAACTACGAATGTTGCAAATAAAACTAATAAAATTAAAAAATATGAGCGTTTTGCAAATTAAAATTTTCTAGAAGTGTCATCGACCTATGCAGGTGATAAATTAAAACTGTTCGTATATAAGCTGCATGTTCAACAGTTTTCAATTTATGCGCCTACGATAGCTGGGAGCCAGTGTTCTTGACCCACTAAAAGTGCATTAAAATGTCGCTAATATCACAACGCTATATTATTTGCCGCTTTAATTAAAAAAAATCAAACATTCAACAAACAATTAACTTGATGTAAACAAATTTAATTATTAATTGTATAGCAAGTTTCAAATTAATGTTCTTTTGTTGTAATAAATTTTTTACAGTAATATATTATTACAACCTTAATATGAGCTTTAGAATTTCCGATAATCCTTGATTTATCTGTATTAGTACACGTCAACCGAAAGTATGTTCTAAAACTAATGAATCTTTACAAAATTTAACTGTTTTATATATAAATACATTTTTATTTATCACACACGGATGAATCGCGGGGACTAATAAAGGTGAGGAAAAATATTCTCAAGGACTGCAATGTGTGCATTTGGTATAGGAGTCTTTCAGTCCCCGAGAAGTCCCAGTATATAAGAGCATTACAGTTCCCATGTAATTTCAGTCCCCGATATTTCAGTCCCCGCAACTCCAATGTACTTTAATAGGAGACTTTGGGAAGTATTTTCTGTTACCTAAAATAGAGTTCTATAAGTCGTAGTTTGAACTCGTAGATTTCTATTTTTAAGATCCAACATGTAATAGTACCTCTACTTTTGATCATAACTCTAAAAGTTGTTATGCTAAGAAAGTAACCTAAAAAGCTTTATTTCGAATGAAAAAAATTAATTTATTCCAATAATGGTAATGGAAAATGCGTGAAAATCAATTTCATCAAATCAAATCAATCATTTTATACCACCATCTTTTTTCATATGAAATCAAGCTTACTTCACATTACTTTTTTAGCATAACAAGTTGAAGAGTTATGATCAAAAGTAGAGGTATAATTTCTAAGTAAAATACCGCAAAAGAGGAAAGTAAGTTATATCTCTGAAAGAAAAATCTATAACATCAAACTGCGAGAGCTATGGTTGATATTATTTTAGCCTTTTATATACCAGAAGACACCTCTGAAAATCTCATCAGGATTGATCATCCAGATGCTAGCTAGGAGATTCACAATGTACGTTCATAAAATAAAGTAGCATAAAGAGATATATTTTTGTTTTATTTAATCGCATTGATTGTTCGCTGATGTAGAATGTAGATTTACGACATTATGAATCAAACAATCTTTACTTCAAGCTTTTCTGTCCAACTTTATGAATTCCAGCTAAATCTGTACAAAGATTTTCTTCGAGTAAAAAAGAAACTCCCCCGTGTAATCTGCTTCAACGCAACGACGTATCAAAATTCAGTTATAGAAACTCCTCGAACCTCGTTCCTCCCTCGACAATTAACCACACGAAACAAATAACCCATTTAATCGGAGAAGACGTGCATCCTCCTTATCCACTAACGCAACCCAACAGCGCATTCGTCATTGAAAAGCGCATCGAATAAGGTGGAAAATCGTCGATCGCGAGAAATTGAAAGAATTGCGTGCGCACTTGCTGACTTTATCTACTTAGCGAGAGCACTGCAAATAGACAAAGAGTCGAACGTGCGTGCAATGCGAAAGCTCGCGTCGACGCTTTCCTTTCTCGCGCGGGTAATCCTTTTTTTTCATTTAAACGAGCGCGCGCGAACGCTGGGTTTGATTCGCGAGCGAGTAGGTCAAACTAATCTCCTTTGCGATTAAAATTAAATTACTTTTTTTTCCCGCGGCTATATTGTCGCGGAAGCAATTTTTGCGCTCGCGCGATGAGGAGAGTTGTTTTTTTTTATTCTTCTCTGCTGTATAGCTGCTGTATACTAGTACTGTATAGTATAGAAGTGCGCGGTGTTTAAATTCGTTATCGCGATGAGCGTTTGTTGGAGACAGAGTGTGGGTAGGTTGTGGCTTTAATTGAGATGAAATGGTTTTTTGCGAGTGATTAAAGTCAAATGGAGCTTTGGTGAATTGTTAGTGAATTAATTGTTTGTTTCGGAATGAAGATGTGCACGTCGATTCTCGGATTTAATATTTTATTGAGAAGTGATAACTTTATAATCTTAATCTGTTAAAATTAATAGTACCTAAATACACGTATTTTTTATTGATAATAGAACAAATGGAAATTTATAACATTCAATAAAGAACTTAAAAAAGTAATAACTGGCATATGGCACAGAATAAAATAAACATTTGTTGTAACAAATTAGTATTGGTTAATCAAATAACTGAACTAGCAATGAACTACGTTACATTATCCTATATATCACCTATTCTACTTCAATGTGCCTATACTTTATAGAGCTATTAGAGATTAATAGTACATTGTAATAGTTAGCCAAGAAAACAGTTATTTAAAATAGAGACCATGTTTCTTATTTAAACAATCTAAACTCTCCATTGACGGAACTCTAGTGTAATACAAAATACCACCTATAGTTGTTATTATTGAGAAATTAAATCACTGCAAAACTCTGAAAAAAAATAAATCGTAAAATAATTCAAAAGATATATAAAAAAGTATTACTTTCAAAAATAATTTCGTAGCTAATTCAAGCGATTTTTAATTTTGAGCATTGAGAAATTAGTTCCGTAAACTCACTTTATTACTTTACGTTTTGCTCATAATTTACCAGTGTAGGTATCATTATTGTGTTATCTATGCAAAAATAAATATTTAATAATAATTATACTTTTAATATTTATTAGTCCTGCCACAGCCAAGATATGTCGGCGGAGAAGAATGTTTTTCAATTAATCGCAAGGCGTGGGTCACATTGTTTGATAGATGATGGATTTAGCTTTAGTAGAGTTTAAATTACTCATAATGGATGTCATTCTGGGATAGAACCATTTATATGCTAGCACAGAAATATATATTGCTGAATTTCTTGCTTTCCAAGTGTCAAAATGAACTTATCCTTGTTAAACGTTTATGGGTAAACTCAATTTTCGTTTTGTTTGATTATACGACATTTATAACACTTCAAACTGAAAAATAGCTTAAACTTAATTATGCATAACATTATTTTACAAAAAATACAATACAATAGTTATATAAACACAATAATACATAAACACAAAACTGTACATGCAGAATAATACTTGAATATAAATCATGCACCGCCCACTTTTTTACTGCACTCGTGTTTTTTTTCTTAACAAAGCAATTTCCACGCTGTAAAATGTCAATATTTTAAAATATTTTTTCACTGAAAAATCGCAACCCCTTTCTTGAACCAAAAGCTCGTACCGTCAAGAGATTCTGCACCCTTCCGCGCTGAAATATTCATGCTTCCTCCCCCTTCACCAAGCTTATCCTACCCTTAAACTGTCTTTCATCATCAAGCCTTACGCAAACAAAAATAAGAAGGCTGCGAAGACACAAAGACTTCCGTTATTTTTTTTTGCCCAGCTGGCGCATTTATCCCTTACGCGGAAACGTGTATCCTCGTCTCTTCATAATTAATGCCGGGCGCAGAGCTCCCGAACTCGCGCATAAGCTTTTTCGCGCGTGCGCTTTTTCATTATATTCGCGCTTGCGCCGCAGAGTCGCGCGCGACATCGGCATGTGAGGCTCGAGTTAAAAGGGTTCAAGAGCGGGATCAAAGAGGACCGCGGCTCTCGCGCACACGCTTCCCAGGCGCATCGATTTTTAGCTTCCACGGAGCGCAAAAAGCTGCGTCTCGTGTTTTCTGCAGCTTTTCGTTGAAGTAGCTGTAAGGGGTTATGACTTGTCGGCAGATTTCGGAAAAGTCTTAGAATAATGTTTTTTTAGATTTTAAATATTTAGTTAAACTAAAAGTTTTCCAGGTGTTCAATTCAACTCAATTTCAAACCTATTTAGCATTATTGTATACGGTGTAATTAAGAAAATCTTAATGTGTTGAAAATTAATTAAGCAAAAAAACCGTTATTGTTCAGCACCGCAATTGTTACTTTTTCTTTACCTCAGCAGTTCTCCAAGAAAAAGTTAATATACATTAGTAAACTTAGGTATAGCTTTTACCTGACACTCCATGATTTTTTGTCTTATTCTAAATACTTCCTAAATGAAGAGGGTTGAATACGACTTTTTAAATCGCATCCTTAGAAACTATGTTGTCTTTAAGAACCGCTGAGGAAAAAAAAGTTACCGAACTTTCACGACTTTTTTGCTTAATTTTAAAAACTTTATCATGTTGTTAATTTTTTATTTGCCGAGGGCTGAATCTCTGAGTATTTTTTAATTACATCACTCACAATAGTACTTAATATCTTTTACGTTGAGATCGATTGAACATTTCGCGACCTTCCTTTGTTAGAGAACCATATGGTGGATAACTGCAGAAAATCTCAGTTTCATAAAAATACATTTTTAATCTCAGATTTCCTAATTTTAGAAATAGTCTTAAGTTACTATGGTATATTGCTTACGTTTCCTCTTAAAATTATTATAACGGTAGAGGAAATAAACTTAATGTACGCTTCGTTTGTTTCAAAAACTTCACAGTAGTCTTTATTTAAATGATTTATTCATAATCTGAAAGAAACTTTGCATTCAAAACTGCTTTTTTTTAAGGTATAATATGGCATTTTTATGGCATCTAGTCTCATTATTCAAATAAACCATTGAAAAATTTAGATGCAATTCCCTTTTCAAGGTTATAAATTCTATTTATAGCTTATACCTAATTTTCTCCTATAAAACTATAAAATCTTGCAAGCAGTAATAAAATAACCCGTAAAACAAATTGTATAATCCAAAGTACGAAAACCATTCCAGCATGGAAAATAGCTTCAGCCAAAAAGTTACCTACACCCTACGGAAGCTATCTTCCAACTTAATCATTTATAATAACTCTTACAGACTTCAAACACGCAACTGGGTGACTACAGCTCGAACTAAAAAACAAATCAATCTCTTAAAAATACATCGATATCCATTCCGACTACACTCGCCATCTCTATTCCACGCCAGTCCAGCGATAGCTGCACACGGCCGTAAATTTGATTGCCGCCCGCGCGCGCTAGCAAAAGCGAGTTACGGAATCGAGACCGCACGTGACTCGCGAGCGTATACTCAACTGCCTGCGCGCTCGCGGCAAATTGACAATGAATCATTTATGTATCGAAAGTTGTAAGAGCCATCATTCTAAAAACAACGAGCTCTCTTTTATGCTCGACCCACCCACGTCGGCTTTAATAGACGCTGATTGATTTGCAGTCTGCGTGGACGCATTATTAACGAATTAGAGGTCGAGAGAGAACTGGCGAATTTAGGAAACAAGAGATAACTGCGCAATCGCCGAGTGCGAAAAGTGGGTTAATTACAGGAGGAGGAACAATCGAAGTCGCGGAGTTCCGTGTGTTTCGAGAGATCTTCGCGAGAATTCAGATATTGTTGAAACGGCAAGAATAAAAGGAGTTAAGCCGAAAATCTGAGTAAAATATGAATTCTTTGTTTAATATTTGAACGATATCTGGATATCAGTTAAGTGTTAATAAAACATGGGCTTGCGTATATGTATATAAATTTAACACTATCGGAAAAATATAAGATAAATTTTCACCTGGATTCTACTCGGAGCATTAAAATAAAATAAAATACACAGTTAAATTGAATCGTACTATCTGCTTTATTTAAATTTATTCCGCCAGTATATAAAAGTGTATTTATATGTTTAAATCCAAGAGCATAAACTTATTATTTCTATTTTTCTCTTCTTTTTTTATTTATTAGGGTGTAAAGTATTAATAGTAAATTTAATAATAAAATGAAGGACACCAAATAAATACCTGCACATATTTATTTATGCAAAAGATGTGTATTTATAAATTACTTATCGTGTTCTCACGCGCAATGCCAACAAAGCTTTATGACTGTTATTCGTGTTCTTTCTGCGCATCTCTACGGCATTTAAACAAACGTGCGTAAATCCAATGAAAAATGAAAATTTTTCATTCGCATCTTTCAATTTTGCTGCATCCTCAAAAAAGCCGTCATCAAACAACCTCCCAATCACGTCAAACGAGCTTTCGAAAATTATTCCCACAAAGTTTGTCACATAGCCAATACAAAGTGAGTGATAAGAATTGCCGTGTCGAGTGCGCAAAGCCAAACAGGCAAAAAAATGAGAAGCCAGGTGAGCCCGATATATTCCGCACCTAATGTCATTGTCACCGATGCGTCTCCTCTTCGTTATCCGATTAAGGTTGTATTGAGTGTACAGTCCACGTCAAAGGTTAGTCTTTGAATTATAACCGATAACTATTCATAGCACAAAAGGAGCTTTTCCCTTTTTAGCATACTAGAAAAGTGTCGAGGATGCGGGATCTGGAATTTCTTTGAATGGGCTGCTGTTCTTGCTAAGATACCAGGTACATTCAACCTCTATTTCCAATCAGAACTCTGTCAGAATATTGACTCTAAAAAAATAACCCATGAGAAAATAAAAGTAGACAGTAAATATTTTTACTTCAGTTTCTTTTCCTTCAAAAATATAAAATTTAGAAGATAATGAGGAAAATACATGGACAATCACAGAATTTTATAGAATTAAAAATATTCAAATTCTCGTACATTTTTCATCAGCTTTAATCGTTCATAATTTTTTAATAAAATCATATTTTTACATGAAATAAAGCTAAAATTAAATAACAACAATAATAATAACTCTTTCCATCTAATTTAATTTTCTTTTGGATTATTCTTCTACAGCATACGAAATTGCAAAGGAAAAATTCTAAAATAGGGGTATTACTTTTCACTAAAATAATGCATACTTATAGTAAAACAACTGATTTGCTAAGATACTTATAGCTTAAGATTTTTTAAATATTTTATTTATATAAAATTTTACTTGTCTCGTATTTTGTGATAATTAAATATTTATTAAACTATCCACATTTAACTGAATATATTATGTTACAGGAAAAATATTTAATTATTTTGTGCTTGCAATATATTCACAAATTTTTACTCAATTTTGGCAATCACAAGGAGCAAATAAAATTGCTCTCAATATTGATTCAATTTAACATTAACATAATTCATACATAGTTTAATTGAGTATTTACCGTCGAATTCCTAATCAAAAAAATTAGAAAAGCATAGTTTTGTACAATGACGAACCATCGATTTCAAACGAAGAACCTCTCTACGCAGATTACACAATCAATGCAACCTTAAACTCATTTGCAACGCTTGCTCGTTGTGTGAACTTGACGAGCCCTGGTTTTACGGCTGCGGCTTTGCGCTTGAACACAAAGACAGAAGAGGGAAAAAAATTAAAATGCTCGCCGCGGCAGCCACTTCGCACAAGAAGAGAAGCGAGAGATACATCCGAGGCGACCTACACACATGGGCTTCACAGCCACAGCTACAGCTAGTAATGGATTTTTGCTCTCCGCGCGAAGAATGCGCGTCGCCTACGCGAGCGGATTTTACCATGTATAGTCGCGTCGTGGTCTGTCGGCGAGCTTTAAGCTCCTGCGGACACGAGGTTTTTCGCGTGATTTTTTCGATCGATCCGCGGGGAGAATATGTCGTGGGCGGATAGCTGTCTGATTAGCTCGGGGATTAGCCGCGGGCTTTTATGAAGATGAATGTTGCGCGGTGAGAATGGTATTAAAAGTGATATAAGTTATGTTGGGGGAGAGTTATTCGGGTTTTTGTATTGCCTGTTACAGCTTTTAGGGGGAGTTCTGGCTGATGTGCCATTATTCATTTAAATTGGTTGACTACGGTTATCAAAGACATTGTAAAAATTACGAATTCTAAATTACAATTCTACAGATTATAAAAATACAATGTGTTTTGTTCTGTTTTGAAAGATAAGAAAACTTGACATTTGTTATTGTAAACATAGATAGATGAACAATTTTTGAATGCGTCAAGAATTAAAATACGCCGTAAAACAGGATATTTAATTGAGCCACTATTGTCAAATAAATTTCTATCAGATCTACAAGCAACTTTGCACTAGATCTTTTTCGGTTGAAACTGTGGCAAATATTGATAAATAAATTTTATTCAAACAACTATATAATCAAACGCTCATTCTTTAAAAATCAGGCATTTTAATTTAATGTTTATAATAAGCTAAATTTTTGCATTCTAAAATTTCTTCTAGCAAAACTTGTATAAGATTAATATTTATGCTAATTTTTAAGAGTAGGTTTATACATAAAAACACTATTTTGATAATTATAGCAGGGTATCTTTGGTAACTTAATTTTCAACAGTTAATCTGTGAGTAAATAAATGTAACATCCGTATTTATACGGGTATGTACCAATGTTGGCACTCTATATGCTTCTCTTACAGGCCGAGTATAGAGGAATTATTGAATAACACTGACCATAATCGTTTCCACGATTGGAGGAACGTCCTGGACATCAGAATATTTTGACGTTTATCTACGATGTAATAAATTTAATATTCTGCTGATTTATTTACTTAATTATTTATAAGAACTGTTAATTATATTTTGTGACTATAATTTTTTTCTCTAGTTAAAAGCCTGAAAATGAAAAACTTTTATAA
The DNA here is from genome assembly GCA_949152435.1 of Gastracanthus pulcherrimus. Classification (NCBI taxonomy): domain Eukaryota; kingdom Metazoa; phylum Arthropoda; class Insecta; order Hymenoptera; family Pteromalidae; genus Gastracanthus; species Gastracanthus pulcherrimus. Next base: position 32,376,498 of record OX424575.1, read on the forward strand.
AATTTATAACAAAAAGAACTAGAGGAGAATAGCGTATGATTGGACAAAACTCAATATTAAATATTAGTATATTTTTATTATAGTTTAAAACGAACATACAAATTAGGTTACTTATCTATGAGACTGAATATAGCCCGCAAGCATGGGTACTGAAATTCTTTTTTAATTTTCCAGTGAAAGTGGGATACAGCTCTTTAAAGTTGAAAAGTAGCTCAAGACGTCTTGCTTTACGATACTATTTTTGTAAAATAACGGTGTGAATGCATAAGTATGAGTTATATATATTACGGCACAATTCACAGACCACTTGAGTTGTTTTATTCAAATTCTATTTCTGGAAAATCGTTGCATGTTTTAGAATTTGTTTGTGTTTTTACTCCAAAACTGAAAATATAATTTCCACGTAAATTACTAAAAATTAGCATTTCAAACGTAAAAAAATATAAAAAAAAGCGTAACCAGTGATCCCAATCAAGATATGTAGTATATAATAGTTATACATATTTTAAAGCAAACCAGGGTCAGTAAAGCACAATAAAATATTTTTGTTTTAATATTTATATCTCGACTAATATTGATAAACTATATTTATAATGTTATTTTTTATTTTAATAAATTTGTTCATTATTTATAACGAATTATCTAATTCTTTGATAAATTATTTATTTAAACTTTATATTTTTAGTCTTAAATTAGATGACATAGCTGCATGACAAGATGCATGCATAAGATTATAAAATAAGATGCATGATACTAATCGTATTATTTTTTTTTAATTCCAGTTTTGTTTTATAAGGTCGACAATAAAAGCATCTTGCTTTCTTAGCGTATCATACTTATACTATACGTAAGTAAACCATTAGTCAAGTCGTCAATAACAAGGTCTACGTCCTGTACTCAAAATTCACCGGTCTTTACACTCTTAGCGTAGAATTAAATAATCGATATATGTTGATGAACTGCGCCTTTGTTATCACAGTAAAGGGCTTGAACATGTCATATAAACTTTAGCATCGTTTTTAATTATATAGTATGAAAAAGAGAATATATAATTATATGTTAAAATAACTAGCAATTTTATAAATGCTATCGATATGTCAGTATGCGTCATTCAAATTCAATGTTAATTTATTCTTTTTTTTTAAAGCGGAAATTCTTTTCACTCTTGCCCATTACAATCTTGACAAGATAAAATTATATTGGTTGAACGTCTACTTTTATAGAAATGTTAGGAAAGGCTCCAGCAGCACTTTTGTAGACGAAAAAACTTTTTATTCTTTTAATATATAAAAATCCTTCATAATTTAATACCATAATTTAAAAAAAGGTATTATTTATACGACAACAACGTTCGAGTGTCTCGTACATTCTTCAACAGGCTCTAGTAGAAACTCTATAATGTACTTAAACAATGTTTTTTGCCCACTATTCTTAAACTATATTTATTAACCATTACATAGGGGAGAGTTGGGTTGTGGTGATCACTTAAGGAAATCTTACTAAATAAAAAAACATATTCACATTCGGATGTTGTTTACGAATTTAAGATCAAGTTCAAACACTATCCTTTCAAATTTGATAGTTTATTATTTATGAAAGTTACAAAATCGTGTACTTTTTAATTGAAATAAAAATATATTCGTTGTGATCAGTTAGCAATGAACGCCAAATAACGTCACATACCTTTTAACCCCATATGGATCATATTTGTAAAGTTAAATTTAAGTATAAGAATCTATTTTACGACACAGCAAGGGGAAACGGTACTTTTATTAACGTTTATTACCTTATCAAAGTATACGATGATCCTAGCCCCTTCTTGTGCTTCTCCCATTTAAATACACGATTTCAAAATTATTTTAAAAATGTATGAATATCATTAGGAAACTAAAAGTTATTGAATTAAAAGTTTAAATGCTAGTTTGCATCTACGGTACTAAGTTTCTCCAATAGTCACATAAAAAATTTATAAAAATGATTAAATGCAAACTTTTCTTAGATGTAAAGTAGTAGAAACCTATCATTATATTATTTCATCAGATATGCTTTCGTTGGGTGCTTTTTAGCATTGATTAAGCTTTAACTTACGTATTTAGGAATATAGTAACCTTTTGAACATTCAATAAACTTTAAATTTCTTGTAATTCAAAAATCCGAATCACATACTGATCATAACGAATCCACTTTCCCCTACTCTTTATAAAGTCCTTAAATAATGTTTTAAACAACTATATATATATATATATATATATATATATATATATATATATATATATATATATATATATATATATATATATATATATATATATATATATATATATATATTATAAAGGTGTTTTCCTGAGATCCTTGACAGTATTCGTGGAATATGCATTTTCATCACCACCAACAGGATTAGCACAAAAATACAGCACGAAGCACTAATACAAATATTTTGCAGTAAAGAATTTAATTTTTATACTAAAACTTATAAGCAAAATAATAAATAATAAACGAAGTACTTTTGTATTAAACTTGTTGGTGGCGCTGAAAATGCATGATCCACGAATACTAAAAATAAAAATAAAAAGTTTTTCAGTGTACAGAAGTACTGCTAGAGCCATTCCATACATAAAAAACACATAAAATTATTTTTTTTAACATTGAACATAATACAAAAGTAAGATAAATAAAGTAAATTATGAATACTAAAATTCCTCATGATTTACTTGAATTATAAGTTTCTATTTCAATCTTGAAAGTTTCTCGCAATATTTTAAAAATCTATGATCGCTCCAGTAGAATCACATTAATTAACAAACATTTTTAAAATATAAGTAATCTATAAATTACATTATCTATTTGCAAAATTATTGTCAATGGGTATTCATTACGAACTATTATATAATTAAACATTAAATACTTATAAATTAACAAGTAACATGCCACAACATCGACGAACAAACAAACAAAGAAACGCAACAAAATCCTACTTTTAAAAATAACTTATTACGTTTATAGATATATCTCACAGCCAATACTCGCTAACAATCGCCACAAAAACACTGTACATTTATGATATTTCATGGCAAGTACTCTAATCCAAAAATAAATTAAATTAATGACTTTTACGTTTAATTTAAATACTTTAAACGGTATATAAAAAAAATTATCAGGAATGCTTTCTAAATAATTTTTATGCATTTCGAAATAATGATAAGCAATTTTAAACTTCTTTCAAATTTGACCCTGAATTTCAAAATTGCAAAAACGTCCTATTTTTTATGAGTGACTTTTAAGTAAGAAATCTTTCTTTTGAAAAAACGAATAAGAAATTAATTGTAACCAATTTTATTTATTATTTTGAATATTCAAAGCCAAAAGACGATGTCCTCGGATGTGTATAAAGTAGAAAAATGCATGGATACATACAAACCTAAATCTATTGTTAAAATAATGTGCAACTTTAAAAAAGGGTCTGATTCAATAAAAAAGTGAAACAATCAAGGTTTTATCAGACATTTAGTAGTAAAAATTAAAAAAATTCCCTTCTTTCATGTTTTTCACTCTATTCAGAAAGAATTATTACTTAAATGCTAAGATTTTACAGATTCTCCAAACTCGAATCAGCTTTTATAGGTTCTCTATTAGCATGTTACCTGGAGCCACATGAGCATCCATGGACATCGTCCTTTAAAAATAAAGATAAAAATGCTTAATACCGTTGCAAAGCTTATAAAAATACTTAGCGAAAGTATCCTTAATGTATTTTTTATTCCATTTCGAAGCTCCATACGGAGGTTAGCACATTTTAGATTTTTCAAAAGACACTATTACTTTTCAGAAGTCTTTTATACAAAATAACACTTAGTAGATTCTCTGATAAAAGTAGTAGAATCCATCAGAGAATCTAAAAAGTGCTATTTTTCATTGAAAGCTTCTAAAAAGAACCAGTACTTTTCGAAAAACCTTAAATGTCTCTTGTTAATCGCCAAAGTCACCAATATTACAATCGACTATTTGACCAAGACATAAGAGAAGACACTTGACCATAAATTCCTCATTATATACGAAAAGCCAAAACAAAAAAGAAACAGCCAGAGATAGAAGACATCCCGCAGCAAAGCACAAAATCAACGATCGCACATCATCATCATCATCATCACCTTCGTCGTCCTCGTATCTCGAGGCAGTGCCGGCAGCGTTGGCGGCTCCAGACGCGAGGTTCCTCAGCGAGTTGAAAAATCCGCTCATCCTCTATATATGCTGCGCTGCTGCTGCTGCTGCAGTCTGCTGCATCCTCTCCGCCCTCGCTTGCACGCGTGGCTCCTCCTAGCCGTTCTCGAACCTCATCGCTGCACCGCTGCCACCTCCTCGTGACGACGCAGGACACGAGTCGATGCTGTGCGCCGAGCTTGTCTGCTGCTGCTGCTGCTGCTGCTGCTTCTGCTCATGCTAGATATGGTCGGCAGATAGACAGATTTTCTAGCTGAGTTCTCGCTGAGGTTCTTTTTTTTCGGGTGGAGAGTCACCGGACGAGTGTGACTCGATTTGACTGGGGGTTGATATCGATAAATGAAAATTGGTATGGAGAATTTCGGGGGTAGATCGTAAAATACTTAAAGATATTTTAGCTATGTTAAGAGGGTTGTGTCATTACGATACCTTTTTAGTGAATACTAATTATATGACAAATATAATTATCTTTTAAACAAATTCACTCTTACAAGGAAAAATCGCGGAGTTTGAGTCACAAATTTTGATGAAACTTTAGGGGTCTTTTTCTTACACTTAAAAATTAAGTCCGATACCTGTAGTTTTATCCAATAATTAACATTGCATACGTGCGAAAATGTTTAAATTTTAACCTTTGTATTGCATTCAGGTCCATGCAGAAATGTTAACTTAAAATACTAACTATGATATATTTTATCTAAATAAAATAGCATCAGGTCAAAATAGGATTCATGACGAACAATGTAAGCCCTATGAAATCTTAATTGATCCATTACTCTGGAACCTACACAAATGGAAAAAAATTCTAAATTTTATAAAATAATAGAGTTTACGATTTTGAAGCGCTAAACTTAGACTTATACTTACATACGATGAAAGTATAGGACCCGAATAAGAAAGGCATGATCTCCTTGTTGTTCGATTGTACTGTATTGCGCTCAAAGCACGGGATACTAACCATACTATAGTTTCACGATGGTCATTCGTTTTTGGCGATGAGAGTCCTGAAGTAACTGAGAACTCGGTATTACCCCACCACTTTCTCCCTGAGTTGCTTCGAAAATCTCATACCAAAAAAGGATCTCATACCGACTAGGTCTCGTGCTTCCAACGTATGAATTTTATAGTAAAGTATCAAGAAAAGCTATCATAGCTATATATTCTCTTTGTACATGAAGCATAAATGTTCATAATCAGACCTCAGCGAGATTTGGCTAAGAGGGAATTTGTTAAAAATATTATTATATTTTTTATATAATTATTCTTTAATACACCAACTACTACACTTCATTTTTTACCGATGAGAATGTAGAAAGAGATATAATAGGAAAACCATGGTTCAAACGTTTGCAGCGTTGTCATTAAACATGAATTATTAGATTTGTTTAAACTTAATAGAGTGCGTATAAAGAATAGTTTGAAGAATGTGTAAAAAGTAAAGATTTCAAAAAATAAACACTCAATTTATTGTGTTTGTAACCTAGCAAATTTCCAAAAAAGTAAATACAATTTGACCGCAATACAAACCATTTAACTATACCCTCCATTAAGCTGTGAAATTTTTTTATATTTAACGGCATCAGAGTATATATTTCACGATACTCAGAGTTTCAAACTGTGCGCACCAGAGTACGCCACTTATCGCTTCCTATGCCGGGATCAAGTGAGCACTCTTCTTTTATCGTATGAACAAGCAAAAATTAATAGTTTAATACGAAAATCGTTCAGAAAAAAGTATTTAATGATTGAATCATGAATAATTTGGAATAATAATACAACTACAGTTTAATTAAGATTAAACTAAATATTATTAATTTGATGTTAATCTTCATTTTAGAATTAGCAGCTAAATACAGCTAAGTTACAGTACACGCAAAATAATGATAAGGCAATATTGTCTTTATTCCAATTAAAATCTAACCAACCCCAATGCGAAAAGTACCTAACTACCGAATGTTCAAAATTTTAAGCGAATTTTGTCCCGCTAAGTCAAGTAAATTTTTATTTAATTTTTAAGCAAAACGTAAGAATATCAATCTGATTTCCAGTCGCAGTATTAAGTGACCAGTTAAGTAAAATAATCAATTTATTGTCCGATATTTCGTCACCTAACACGCAGTGAAGAATGATACATATAATAAAAGTATCGTTGTGATTCACTATAGCAAAATTTTCGACGAGAAAATGGTTATTGACTTCGCCTCCTGCACGCTCTGCTCACCTGCCCCCCGAGTATACAACATAATAATTAATAAATATTATATATGATGTGAGAAGATTCTAATGTATGCTTTTAAATGGACAATTAGAAAATTCTAATGGGCACACGAACAAATATTGACTCATTGGCAATTACTTCTCCAAGAAGTATGAAACAAAGAATTAGTTTCTTCCGAAATTTACTCTAGAAGTAAGTTGTTTTTGAAAAATAAGTATCAAGGAGTCTTCTCATCTATATAAAATTTACATACATATGTCATACACCAACAGTATCTATGCGTTTATAAAAGAAATTGTAAGTATCGTACTGATGATGGCCCACTTATAATCTCAAGGCCGGAACACTAATTAATTATTTTAAAAAATATATTTTTTTCTTTAAACATTTTTTTATCAACTCTTAATAATTGTGATGCTATGAAAATTATCATATATGTAAGCCGGAAGAAATTAATTATTCACTTCATAGTTCTATAGAGAAGTAGATCACTTTAATTTTTAATGAGTCAATATTTGTTCGTATGTCCATTAGAATCTTATCTTTGTATCAATATTGTACATACGAATATATATTGGGGAAGAAAACTGCTACCGCGGCAGCAGTGACGCTATTGCAAACGTGTTTACACCTGCTTCTGCTAAGTTTTGTGTTTTAACATGGGAAACTATATCTATATGTGTGAAAAATGGCCTACGCTCATGTACTCTACCAGAGGTCACACGGTTAATTTAAACTCCTTATAGTTAGTAGCCTTCCCCATTAAAATTTATTTTAATTCGTTTCATATTAATACTTCATCTATTTTAATAGCTCGGAACCGAAATCCCTCATCTATTTTAACTTTATCATTTGTTACTTACTTATATATTAAATTAGCACGTATACGAGAAAACGTATAAACATACTAAATTTGGTTAGGTACAAGTGAAAATGTGTAAAAGACAAATCTAAAACCCAATAAGACAAAAAATCAATAGATTCGAAAATCATAAACGTAAAATCTATAGTCCAAACTGTCTTTATAACTTAAGGCGATGCTAAAACCACCTGACACCGACAAATACGAGGAACCACTTTTCTCATTTAATTTTCAATTTTGAACAAATATCTTTAAAATTAGAATTCAATGAAATAAGTGGTTCCCCGTACTTGACGGTGACAGGGGGTTTAGCATCACCTTAAGCCACAAAGCCTACAACAATAAATTCATGATTTAACTTAAAACCAATAAATTCTAAGACTATAAAACTTAAACTTAAACTTATGCATTCTAAAACCATATAAAAGATAGCATCTACTGTAAAAATAGAGGAGCTACTGCTTTTTTTAAAAGGAGCTTAACCTTTTTCTTTGAGAGGTTATATTGGCATGTCTGAAACAGCTATTCTTATATTTTATTTCTCTCCGGGATAAACTCGAAACCCATGAAGTTTCAAAATATACAACCAATAGACAGAAATCCTAATCCCAAAACATAAATCCAAAACATATAAATCTAAGATCCTGAATATCAAAAGCTATTAAAACCGAACCATAAAGGCTAAAGTTATAACCCCTAAAGCTATAAACCCTATCCTTCATAAACCTAAAATCAATAAAACTAAAGCATATATGGGTGATTTTCAGAAAACTGTTCGATTTAGGGTCCAAATTTTTTTTAATTTTACGTACAAAAATGATATGACACGAAGGTAGAATTTCATCGGTTTCTATCGCTTTATTCTTTACAAATCCAATTTTTCGGACTCGGACAAAAAAATAAATTTCTGTACGCTTCTTTAAGGTGGGTCTTTCGCTTATATAGGACATAGAACAAAAAAATTATATGAGAATTTATGACGGTCCCATGGTATAAATTGTAAAATATACTTAATTATAGTCCATAACTACATGAAAAAAGAATTGTTCCAAAAAAATTGTGACGTCACAAGTGTCAATATAATTAATTAAAAAAATATTTAGTTCAACCCCAATTGTTTCTTGTTTTTATTTTATAATCAATTTTATGTTGCGACGGTTATTCTTTTCTTTAAACATTTATCTACAAAGTTAACGAAAGAAATTTATAAAATAATATAGGTATCTATAATAAGAGAAAGATAATTATTTATAAGTAATCGTGTAAAATTTTATAAACAATTTGCTTTTCTTCATCACAAATATATTTTTTTATACATTTCTTTCGTTAACTTTATAGATAAATGTTTGAAGAAAAGAATAACCCCCGAAACATTCAAATTGATTAAAAAGTAAAACAAAAAAATTGGGGTTTACTAAACATTTTTTTAAATTGACAATAATGAAACTTGTCACGATTTTTTTAGAAATTTCTTTTTCCATATAATGTGTACTATTATTAAGTACATTTCATTAGTTTTATCATAGGAGCCTTATAAACTCTCATATAATTTTTTGTTCTATGCCCTATAACTAGCGAAAGACCCTCCATAATACAAAAGAATCTGCGATTGGATAATAACATGTAATAGTATATACCATAGGCGATATTTCAATGCCACGGAGGTGACCGAGTTAAGTGTCCATTACAATTTTTTTTATAAATGATCTATGTTTAAAAATGTCGGAAAAGCACAATGATAGTCTATTCTTTTTTTAAAGGTAGCTCGCAATTGAGTACAATAAGCAGCGCCATGAGCTGAAACTGATATTAACTAAATCGCTATATTCTAAGCAGTAGACATTTATCATTTCTCAACACGTTCAGAATTACAAAATTAAAAAAAAAATACAATTTCATAAATAAACGCTCTAAAAAATAAGGATGCCGTCCTATGAACTATGAAAAATCGGAACTGCAAAATCGGAATCATAAAATCAGAATGAATTTGAAAATGGTGTCACTATTTCCGTTTCGTTTTTTAAAACCCCAAGTTCCATGGTACAGATTCTTTTTGTCAGAACGGAATTCTAACCTCAGTTTTGATAAAAATAAATTAATATTTACTGGAATAACACATCATTTAGCATTAGAGAGTAGAAAAAATGTTCATTAAATAGATTATTTATCAAATAAATCTTTTTTATTCCCGACTCAAGCGTAATGACCACTTTATTGACTTTAAAAGCGGGACAAAAGCATGATATGATTCCCGCTAATCTACTCATTCCCACAAATTTACTTTTTTCCCCCATTTGCGGGAAAAAGTATCCCTTTTTTCCCCGCAAATGTATTTTTTTTCTTTAATTATTTTTCTCTATATTAATAAACATTTTTAATAAATTCTAGTTCTTACCAAAAGTCCCTCTTTTAAGTCAATAAAGTGGCCACAGTTAAGTTGGGAACAAAGTTCTATATGCAACACTTGTTACATAATGTACTATTAATTAGTATAAAAGCCAAAATTATTGATTCGATTATTGGCAATTCCGATTCTACTCATTTCTTAACCTTCATGGAACTGTGGATTAACAAAAAACGAAACAGAAAAGGTGGCGCCATTTTCAAATTCATTCTAATTTCATGATTCCGTTTTGCAGTTCCGATTTTTCATAGCACATGGGACGGCACCCTAATAGTTACTGTAATAAAGAGATTGAGAAAATAATACGCTTACGATCAAATGTTTATTCTCGGCATAGAATAAAAAGTCAACATTATAGTCATTTAAATTTAAAATACAACTATTTGGAGTCGGCGCCAAAATTTGTAGCAAATTACTAAATTTGTACTACATAAATGCTAATACACGCCATGATAAATTATATTCCATCATAAAAAATTGTGAACGAACGCAATAAATTATTGATTATGGTACTAACTCCAAATAGTTGTATTTTTAATTTAAATGACCAAAAGTTGACTTATTATTCAATAAAATAATAAGCGTTTAATCATAAGCGTATTATTTTCTCAATCTCTGTATTAAAGTAACTACTAGTTTTAACTTTTCAGAGTCTTTATTTTTATTTAATAATTTTTATTTAACTCTTTTTAGTATTCTCAATTTTATATATATATGCATGTGTGTATGTGTGATGTGTACGTGCGTGCTTGCGTGTATGCGTGCCGCGTGCGTGGTCGTGTGTGTGTGTGTGTGTATGTGACAAAAGCGGTACTGCTATTCCTAAGTAGGTAATTTGTGTAAAAATTGTAGAGAAATTATTAACAATAATATTTTTTTTTTCTTCGTACTGGTATTATATTTGACTAATACTGACCCAAAATCCCATGGAACTACCGCTGGATGACCCTCTATCCAAAGTAAAAAGAATTTTCGAAATTTTTTTAAAATTATTTTTCGAAACTGAACGAATAAAGGGATTATATCGATTTGATAAGAATGGGCCAGTAAAATGTCGCAGAGTCGGTGTAATACTTTTTGCCGATATTGGAAGACAACAAAAAATTAATAATATATATTCGAGAAGAAAAATGTTGTACTGGCCCGGTCTTATTATCCCAGTTACATCTCGATGTTGGACCTCTAACGTTTTCAAGTACTGGTAGTGTCGGCAACTAATAATCGAACAGTATTCTGCCAAAAGTAAATTCTTCCATGGTAACCGTTCCTGAGTAATCGGTGAACATAGTTGAGGGAATACGTCAGTCCTACTATAGTGACTAAATACCTTCAACTCGAATTCATCGGCCTATTTGGAAAATACGCAACAGAATTGATTATCCTTTTTAGAATCACTTTATTTTATAAAAATACAAAGCCGATCAGTCTAATTGTAAGGGAAATCGAAAAAAAGCATGCGCATCAACGCTACTAGTGTAGCTAGTCGCGTAGCTAACTGGGTAGATGAAACTTAACCTATTTGAAATTTTGCCCACTACATTTAAAATACATGAGCATATATATAAATAGTAAATATATGTAAATATATGTTCTACATATTCTATGTATTCTATCTATTTCATTTATGTAGTAAATATATTTTATATATAGAATTTACTGTTGCAATACATGACTTAAGGATAGTAAGCAAAATTTCGAGTAGGCTAAGTTACATCTACCCAGCTAACTTCACTCGTACCGCAAAGCAGGTTATTATATTCAAAACTACATTATTTACTTTTTTCGATTTTCTTTATAATAACTGGACTGATCTGCTCTTCATTTACACAAAATAAAGTGATCCTGAAAAGAAAAATCGATTCTCATGCGTATTTTTAGAATGGGACGAGGAATTCGAATTAATGGTATTCGGCCGGTACAGCTGGACTTGTGGACCCCCTTAAACCAATACGTAAGGCACACTGGGATCATCGATTAAAAAGAAAACGGTTTTCTTCCAGTACTGGTTAATACTGGCCCAGTACAATTTTGAGAATATTATGGGACCAACCTGAACCTTCATATAAAAGAAGAATTTTCGACAGCACTGCATCCGTTAGTCATTATGCGCAAACAAACATAAAAAAGTATACAGAACGAATTGATAACCTCTCCCTTTTTGGAAGTCGGTGAAAAAGGCCCTTTTTTCCGTGTTGCAAAGCGTATTTATATGATTAATATTATTATATTATTATTTTTTATTTATATGATTAATATTATTACATCATATTTTTTATTTTCGGTTTCAAAGACTTTATTTTTGGAAAATCATACTTTTAAAAAGAGCCAATTTTTTGACAATCACCCTTATACATTTGCAATACAATAAAGTTGTGTGGGATGCAACGAGCAGTCTAGATAAGTTACCTAGATATAAGCTTATTATAGAATTAATTATTCTTTGACCTGAAGAAGGGTGTAAAAGACACCCGAAACGTTGTCAAAATATTCATATAAATGACAACAATTTCGTCTACAATTTGCTGTTAGAAGCAATCATTTAAAATTTATCAAAGTTAGACGTTAGAGTCATTTTTTAATTAGCGAATGTTCGTATAAACATCTTACATACATTCCAATAAATAATTTATATATAAGGATATAAACAATTATATATAACTATATATAATTATATATAACTGTATATAATTATATATAACTATATATACTTACATATAATTGTATATAGTCATATATAATAGTTATTTGTCAACAGTTTAGTCTGATTATATATCCCTATATATAATTATATATAATTTTATATACTTAAATTTCTATTTTTATTTGTCATTTTGAACATTTAACAATAAATAACAATAAATAACAATTAATAAATATTAAAAATAAAGATTATGACAATAAATCACATCATTTTATTCAGAAAATTTGGAGATTTACTAATGTAATTACGAACCCGAACTAATGGTTGCACATATTCTTATGTCCGGAAAGTTAATAACTGGTACGCGTTTTTGATTGATTAGTAAAATATTCTAAAGTTTTGCCATGGTTTCATGATGAAGAAAAATCCGGTTTTGTTAAATCCCAAATGACTAAACGTACCTGTATGAACTTTGATTTTGTGTAAACTAAATACTTATAAAAAATACTTAAATAAATATTTTTACTTCGCCCTATAGTATATTATGGTTTGTTGACACAACATGTATAGTGTCGAATTAGTTTTCGTGTGTTTTATAATTCATATGTATATGTTGTACCAGTTCTTACTATAACCCACGCATATGAAAGTACAAGAAATTTCAATTTATCACAAAATCAAGTAATTTTTCCCTCTTTTCAAATGCTTATAACTTTCCACCCGAGCGGCCGCTTTTAACGTTTTTTTTTAATTTGAAGATCTTTTCTTCTATTTTGATGATAATTGATCACCATTAATATTTTGTCATATGATTAGTTATGTATATACATGTGATATGGCTGCATAATTGAGTGTTATGTGGGGCAATAACATATAAAGTGGACTTAAGTCATTTTCTTGGGATGTGCTAATTGTAAAAGAGCAAGAATAACCATTATTTATAAGCTATATATCTAGTATATAGTATAGTATATATCTATAGGTTCCCAAGAAAATGACTTAAGTCCACTTTATATGTTATTGCCCCACATAACACTCAATTATGCAGCCATATCACATGAGTACTACACGCAATATTAAATATTCCTGTGATATATAGCAGTTATATTGCAGTGAAACAGTAACAACATTTAATGTCAACGGCGTTTCTATCATAGGAATATTTCAGGAAATACCAGTACAATATTTGGTGACAATCTGGCAACATTTCAGTAACATAACAACAATATTATTATAGGGTTTAAGTGTTGCGATGAGAACGGCAAATATTGCAGTGAAATTGCAGGAATATTATTATCATTCCACAATAATAATGGAAATTCTGGGTAATATATCAGTGACATTCCAACAATATTATTATTATTTTATCGAAAGTACATATAATTTCCTCTTAATTTTTTATTATTTTTATTTCGCCGTAACGCTAGTACCCATTATTAATATTAGTAATATAGGGTAAAAGTGGATATTACTGTTGACGCCCCAATTATTGCGGATTCTAGAATGTCGCCAAAAATACTACATTTTAGTAATTATTACTTCATAAAATGTTTATTTTCGCTGTATCTTTTAAGAATATGCATGTTTATGCAAGAAATAACCTATTTTCTTTTATATATTTGTATAACCAAAGAAGTTGACCGCAGTAATGTAAAGCATACTTACGCTTGTATTACTGTGGATCCTAACCTTTGAGTTGTATACACAGTGATTGGCGCGCAGTAATACATGCCGAGCCGCAGTAATAAAAACTAATTTCAGTAAATATTTTAAAAGCAATTATTAAAAAAATACACATTTTTTAGCCTTTCTTCTTTTATAAATCACATATAAACTACTGCGCCTATCTTAATAATACTTCAACGATTCTCTTCGATTTATAAACCTATGTGTTTCTCCGCAGAAAACGAAGAGAATTGTAAAAGTTTTATTAAGATACGTGCAGTAGTTTGAGCGCGATGAAGTAACAAACAAACCAACTTTCATATTCATACATATATCTTCCTACATTATATAGTTGTTTGTATATCTTATAAGATTTACGCCCTCCTCTTCCCCCTTCGCCCCTCCACGTCCCCCACGCCCCTCATTTTGTCCTCCTCATTCTCCTCCTCAAAATAAGGTAATATCATTTTAAAAAATACGTTATTTTGATCTTCCTTTTGCTTTTCCTCGCCCCACCTCATGCCCTCCTTAACTGCTCTTAATTGTCAAAAATAATGTAAATAAAAAAATTTTAAGTTTATCTTTTCTATTTCTATTTGGAAAACCATGTAAAATCTTATTTAATTTCTATCTCATATGTACATGAACAGAGGCACAACATATTAACGTAAATAGGCTATGAGAAAACAAAAGTCTTTTAATAAATATTCCTACTTGATCAAAAGATAGATCATCAAATTTATTAATTGACATAGCGAATGATAATAATGCATAAAACCCCTAAACATAAAACACATAAACCTAAAACCTATATATTAATTTTCAATAAATATTCCTAATTGATTGCAACTTAGACCAAGAGATTTATTAATGTTCATAGCGATATAATAAGAAATTATTTTCTATAAATAATTAATGATAATGATGATGATTTTCCAGAATTTAAGCTTATTGTTGGAATATAAATTTTCTCGCCTGTTATTATTTTTGCTCCTATATTTTAATTTGAATAATATTGCCTTTTATTTTAATCTTATATCGTTCCATAATCTATCACTAATTCTAAAATATCTAATGAAAATAACTATTGAATTTGTTTATAAATTTGATTTTTGAGGTTAAAGAGTTTAGATATTAATTAATATTCCAATAGAAATGCCCGTGCATTAGAAGTTTTGATTATGGGTACTTAGGCAACTTTGTAACCAAAATAGCAGGAAGAAAAAATTGTTTGATCAATTAATACTCTATGATTACGACATTAATGAGGACTGTCAAATACTTCAATTACAGCTACTTTAAAAACGGAGTTGAAACTATATTTAAAAATCCACATACAAAGGAGTTCATTGTTCCGAATTTAATATCTTTATACCTTTTCACCACACTGCGCGTAAAGTGCTGACTGTACGCCCTCTCAGCAGGCCGTACAGTACCGCATGGACTGCCTAGGGAATAAAGTGACTTGCGCATGCGCGATGCGCCTTTTTCCGCTCTCGACTGCGTCTCGAGCGGTAAAACAGCGCGTCGCGCGTACACAAGTCACTTTACTTCTAGGCAGAGCATGGGGTACTGTACGGCCTGCTGAGATGCGTACAGTCATTTCTTTACGGGGGTGTGGTGAAAAGTAGTATACGCACCTCTGGAGTACAGTAGGCAAGCATGCACTGTGTGAAATGCCAAACGTCACACAGTGCGTACATTGCCCACTTTACTCCCTTGATGCATAATGTACTATTATCTTACACAAACATATCACTATGGATTTACTACTCCATATAATTTCTCTATATAACCAAGTAGGAGTAAGTTATCAATTAGAATAGTCCCCAAATCGAATATTTTCTGAATGTGATGTATGAGGATATGAGGATAGATAAACTTTTACCAAATAATAACTCCTTTGGGGACATTTCCTCAGTAATCCCTAATTGAAACTTGTAATCAAAAATATTAATTTCTCTGTATGGCTAATTAATTATTGGAATTTATGTAAGATGTTTATACGAACATTCAAATTGTTTTCATTTATATGCATATTTTGACAACGTTTCGGGTGTCTCTTACACCCTTCTTCAAGTCAAAGAATAATTAATTCTATAATAAGCTTATATCTAGGTAACTTATCTAGACTGCTCGCTGCATCCCACACAACGCGGTTGAAAATTCCGTAGAACGTATTCAGCCACCGAGTGTCGGTGAACGGTCAGGTTGATTTTTTCGACTCACAATGAGGCACTAACACTTTATAAAATAGCATGCTTTTATATTACACTTATTCACTATTGCTTAAAACCATGCCATTAGATGCTGAGAAATGATGTTAGTTTAACTCTATATTTGATTACGTCGTTACTGGTAATTTGAGTATTAGTAAGAAAATAGGGTGTTATAAAAAACTATTAAGTATACGGATTTTAAGGAATATGGCTTGGGAATCTACTAAGATATTGTTTTCTAAAGGTTTTCTGCGTTAACTTGTAGACAGTCACTGAGATCTCTCTTGATGCAGTTACAAAAACAGAATGGCAGAGCTTAGTTAAGAAAGAATCTAAGATTTGAAAGTGAGAAGAAAATTCGTATTGATGTGACGAAATTTGTGTGTGTGAGTGTGTGTGTGTATATTAATGAATTGATTGGATTTTTATTTTTAAATAATTATAAATATTAAGGCACATTATTTTAGGTGTTTAAATGAAACATAGCAACAGCAATGTAAACTTATCGATGTCTTGATAGTAATCAGGTGCTCCGTACACGAGGCGGACCCTGACTTTTCACTAATATAAAATCTCGAGTTTGTAATAGGACTCCAAGAGCAAAACAAAGCGGTCTTTAAACGGACGGCTTCTCGTCCCCACCTTGTACACACACACACTCACACACACAAATTTCGTCACATCAATACGAATTTTCTTCTCACTTTCAAATCTTAGCTTCTTTCTTAACTAAGCTCTGCCATTCTGTTTTTGTAACTGCACCAAGAGAGATCTCAGTGACCGTCTACAACTTAACGCAGAAAACCTTTAGAAAACAATATCTTAGTAGATTCCCAAGCCATATTCCTTAAAATCTTACTTATTCTACTTATACTCAAATTACCAGTAACGACATAATCAAATATAGAGTTAAACTAACATCATTTCTCAGCATCTAATAGCATGGTTTTAAGCAATAGTGAATAAGTGTAATATAAAAGCATGCTATTTTATAAAGTGTTAGTGCCTCATTGTGAGTGGGAAAAAATCAACCTGACCGTTCACCGACACTCGATGGCTGAATACGTCCAACGGAATTTTCAACCGCGTTGTGTGGGATGCAGCGAGCAGTCTAGATAAGTTACCTAAATTTAAGATTATTATAGCATTAATTATTCTTTGACCTGAAGAAGGGTGTAAGAGACACCCGAAATGTTGTCAAAATATTCATATAAATGAAAACAATTTCGTCTACAATTTGCTGTTAGAAGCAATCATTTAAAATTAATTTCTCTATTTTCCTAGACACTTGAATTAAAATAAGTTAAAGAGGGTGACGTCTATGAGGGAGGAGGGGCAATGAGGGGAATGTCAATGAGAGGGATGTTATTGAGGGGGAAATTTTTCTTAGACCTGCGGTGGCGGCGAAATATTTTTAATAATATAGAGAGATTATTATAATCATGATTTAGTGAACATTTTTTGTATCTCGTATTAAAATATGAAAAAATTTTCCCTACAATATAGAGCATTTTTGGCTTTGGAGTTAATAAGATATCGCTTTAGCGTTTTCTGCGCGTAAAAATTCTTTCTTTAACTGTGCGAGTACCAAACAAACAATGGTTCTGTATTCGAATCTATTGATGCACATTTTATCATAAAAGCTCACATTGTAACTTCCATAGTCAACATTTACAATTCAATTTGAAATCAAGTAAGTTATACACTCGTAAACGACAATAAGTTAAAGGACTAATACAAAAATATATATCAAGCAGCTCTTGAATTTTTGTTGTAATGTCTTATTTGAACTTGATATAGCTTATAAATACTTAAAAATATTTAAAGAAATTCACTTTGTGAAGAAGAAACATATTCCAAGTATTGAACTGCTCTAGTAAAGAGAAAAATATCCCTCTAGGAGATTTCGAGAGAAGTTTCATCTCGCGATTAGACTTATTGCGGGCTCGAGGCTATGGGATATTATCGATCGGGTTCGTTTAACCCACGTAGACGCGCATCTTTTCTGTCAGTGAGATTGGCTTTGAGTACGCCGCCTATCCCAGTACATCTGACAGTGAAAATGTTTCAGATGTACTGTATTTTTCGTATATTCCAGAATTTTATTTTCTATTTTAAATTAGCATACGTTTGCGAAATATTGTCTATCAATATTTTACAATAAGAAAGCAAAAGCTTTCGAGGAAGGCTTACATTTTAGTTCCTTTTTTGTATCATAAAATTTATACAAAATTTTAATTTTATGCATGTTACTTAAACAATACATTCGTTTCGCTTATTCAAAGAGAAAACTTTGTAAGATGAAAAGCTTGGAACCCGAGATTTTCCGTGACGTTTGAAAATACATGTACGTGTGTATAGGTATGTGCGTGTATTTATTTGTGTGTATGTGTGTGTGCGCGTGTGTGTGTGAGAGAGAGAGAGAGAGAGTGAGAGAGAGAGGTGTACAGGCATGTGCGTATATTATATGTAACAAAAGTCTGGGTAGTATTACCTAACATTTAGGGGAGAATGGGGTATTGCCGGTCACCGAAGCAAACGTGCTTGTTATTTCCACTTTTGAATTATTCTTTTTTAACTTTAAATAATTATTATGTTAGTTCAAACCATAGGCTTTTAATATTTCTTATTGGTTTTATATAAATATTTAAGATATCGAAGCTACGAATTTTAATTGTGTATAATTCCTTAATAAAACAGAATAGAAGGTTGTTTGGACATTAGATTATTTGCATTTTATGTTGCGCTTGATATACTACTCGAATTATTACCTAAAAATGTTTCGATTATTGAAAATGAGGGTGACTGGAAATAATCAGTGACCGGCATTACCCCGTTCTCCCCTAGTGCTTATTTAAAATCATTAATAATTTTAAAAAATTTGCTTAAATTAAAAACAAAACTTGGGAAACGATTTGTTATCTCACAAATGGTCCGGGAGGATTACGTACGTCTATTAAATTTTATTAAAGGAAAGAAATGTTCTAAGTAAATTTTTTGTCTTTGAAGCTTTGGATGTACAATTAATATTAATAATTATTAATCGATATTTATCTATTTATATTATTTAATATTTCAATTAATTTAAGTATTTTTGAGAAAACGAAGAAAGTGCAATGCAATCAACACAGTATTTTATTGTAGATCATTTGTAATATCGACAATAGTACCTTTTCTTAGTAATACACTAAACATTTGTAACTTACTGTAAAGCGAACGTCTTTTATTGCGAAATAACAGTCATATTTCCAGTAGAAAAGCTTTCTTGTATCAAGAAAATTAAGTCTTTATTGTATTTAAAAGAAAAGCTCTCATGCTAAAAAACCCAATAAAATCGCTTAGAGAATAACCGGGACATGCACAGCTACTGACTTTTTTCTATGATAATAGAGTTTCAACCGCGAAAAATACGTAAGTACATTCAGCGGGAACGTAATTTTCTAAAAACAATAAATTTGTTTCTGAATAACTGTTATCAATGAAATATAAAGTATATAATTATTTTGATCATGCTTTCATGAAAATAAAATATTCTCTATATCGTTTTCTAGATTATTATAAGTTAAACAAATTACAACGATAAATTAAACATGACGCTGGGCAGCTAATTGGATCAAGAAAAATGTATCTTCATATGTAAATAGTTTCCATATCAGGTGTTAAATACTTATTAAAAATAGAAACGTAAAATTGCATCGCTTATTTATAATACATCGTTATTTTCTTGTTTATTTTTGTTTGCTAAATGCTTGAAATATCAATATTATTCTATCTAAATGTTTTTATTTTTGCTGAAAATGTATAAATCGGTAACAGCAGTAGAACAGGAACAGTTTCCATCAAATTTTCTTTTAATTAAAAAACTCTTAATATGTATAGCAAAAAAGCTTTCAATCCGAATATTCTTAAATAATAAACGTCTACTGCGATGAAAAATAAAATGAATACAGCAAATCAATTATTAAACTTGTCTTCGTATTCACTGAATATTGGTTTCGGATAAATTCGTTTCTGCACCGATATACAGCATTGTATTCTTATCAATTGGTTTGAAATTTCAAAACATGATATTGCATTTTTACGTACGGTTGTATCTAGAAAAATACTGTTTTGACGCTCACCGAATCTTTTTATTTTAACATATATCCAATTTCTCTGTTAGTTCTTTGCTTCTGTATTTGAATTTGTTTTTATTTATTTTAAGAATTGAAGTAAATATTTAAAAAAGACTTATCGAATTATTATTTAAGTTTTCATGATATTCTTCTTGGATATTATAATACTTTATTACTAAATCCCATTGCAATTGATTCAACTTCTTTGCACCATACTTTTTTAACATATGGGTAATTTTAAAAAATGTTACCCTTTTCATTTAATCCCCGAGGTATTTATAGTGTATAATTTAGTCGCTAATTATGATTCCCCTTAGCTTGGGGTGCAAAAATCTTTTAAAATTAGCGTATTATAATTAATATACAAAAATTATGACAATGAGAACTCAAAGGACACACTAGCCGTAATAAAATGAGGGTGAAAACATTTTATAACAAAGTTGAATAAGAGATTTTTTTATGCAACGAAATACAAGCTCCTTCAATTTTTTATCATTACGAAAATTGAAATGACTACAGCTTTTGATATGATAAAATATTATTTGTGTTTAGTTTTGTAGCATACATAGTACTTATATTTAGTGTTGGGATGCTTCATAATTCGATGTGTAAAATTCCTACTGTAAACATCAAAAACTTAACATTTTTGAAAATCATCCATATATGTATACAATAGGCTTGCGTTGCGCCTTAAGTTACACTAAATATTCTGAATAAACATACCGAGGGACTGTGAGTAGAGAGTGTGTACGTAATTGAGAGTGAGAGAGTATGAATGGAAAAGGCTCGGAAGAAAGGAAGCGCTTTTTCGAAGGAAGGGGATGCTCCCCTTCAGAGGAAGAGGGACGCAACGTGCGTGACGTCCTCAATCCGGAGGCGTCCTTGTACCAAGCAACATTGTTATTGATCTCGGTATAGTTTATTTGTAAACTTTTGTAATTCTTGTGATATCTTCGAAAATTGAATAATATATAGGAAGAACTTTGAAAACAATGTGTCGTTACCTCAGCCATTACCTTTTGGCGTTTAAGCTTTGTGACTATTCTCAAAGAACCTTCAATAAGCGATAACATTTGTTTTAGTTGTCTTTTTAAAATACAAAAAGAAATATATATTAGCTTATGTCCTTTACCATCTACACAAATACCGCTGTAAATCTTTTTGGTACTTTTTCCAATTATTCGCTTTTTATTAATAATTAATTGAAGTAATAAGTTATTATCAAAACTCTTTCACTACTTCAAAAAAAGTCTAAACATCTAAAAAATGTCTTTTTTGAATTGGATTTTTACCCAGACTATCAAAAGTTACAAGCCAAATAGCTATGGGCATTTAACTGTTCACTTTCTTTATGTACGTCTCCCATGATACTTTTCAAAACTACCCTTTTACCACCTACCTTAGTCATACGTTTCCGTAAACCATAACAAACTCTGCTAATTGCTTTAACAGATTACTTTCTCACGACGTTAAATAATGTTTCTTAAATTATTCTGTATATATATATATATATATATATATATAAATTATATGTACGTCAAAAATATGCACATATTTCGTATGTTTAACGAACAAAGATACTAACAATTGTGTTTAATTTTGCTAAAACTACCAGTTATTGTAAAAGGTGTGTGCAAAATTTAAAATTGTATTTCATTCACAAAAACAAACTTTAAACTAATTGTTAAATATATCTATATAACAATCATATTTTTTAAATATTTAACGTATAAACTGACAAAACATTTTTTGTTGTATTATCTAAATTTTCAAAATTAATATATTTTTATTTAATAACTGGTAGATCAGTAAAATTTCAACACGAAATAGAAATACCTTCGAAACTTTTAGTGACCACAATACTTGCTAACATACGTATATGCACATATACATTCATACGTACAAACATATAAACATATACACATCACGCACACGCAATCCCATACGCACATGGCCATGTACAACACACACAGACACACGCCCACACACATAGTCATACATACGCACGTATAGACATTTTTTAAAAGCGTTCAGATTCATCAACCACAAAACATCGCAATTCATCAAAATTTCATCGTTACAAATCTCTCTTTGAGAAAGCACTTCCTCACTCCAGCCACGCGCTACCCACGTGAAACCAACGCAACAATAGGCCAAAAGAAAAAGGAAAGTACGTGCAACCCTCCCCCTCGTAATTCCTTATTCCTCTCACCCCCTGCATTTCGTCCTACCATTCCTCGCACCTGCACCCATGGTCTGGCGCTGCGCGCTTCGCTCGCTGGCAGCTCGTTCGCGCGTGTATATTTAGGTTCCGTCATCGATTTTCGATAGCTCTCGATATGTCGCCAAGTACCCATCACCCTTTGGCAAAACGGCGTGCGGCTGCTGCTGCACGTTTTGCATATTCAGCGCATCTACGCCGATATGTGAATACTCGAGACGCACCGAGACACGAGCCGCACGAGCGAACGACTCGCGCCACTTTAATCCATCACGCGTACCGCGCGCGTGCAGTGTCTTTGTATATATATATATATATATATATATATATATATATCTTTGGATACTGCGCTTTTACGTTGTTGTGCAGAATGGAGCGGCTTGTGGACAAGTTGGTATATTTTTTTCACTTGGAAAGTAGTTTTCGGGTTTACAATGTATATATTGATATATCTGGGAGGAGATATTCAGCATAAAGAGTGAAATATATATGGTGCTGCTAGAAAAGATGAGCGACACGAGCGTGTCTATCCCTACATGAGGAAACTGGACTGGTTGACTGTGGAGGCAAGAAGAGAGTATTTTGCGGCGGTACTGCTTTACAAAGCAGTTGGCATTGGACAGCTTCCGCACCTTTCGGCCCTTTTTGAACAAAATCAATCTAGAACCCCAGGTAGGAATCTCAAGGAAATAAAAATTCCAGGGTCCCCTACTGATGTTGGCCTGGACTCCTTAATAGCCCAAAGTATTCGCCTCTGGAATTATATCCCCCGCGGTATTAGGCATCTTGCGTCTCTAAGCAAATTTAGAACGGCCATACGCAGGCACATCTTTCAAAGCTGCGGCGAACACAATGTCATCTGTGATGAAAATTAACTGTGCTATACTGCTTAGTATTTTGATTTAATTTTAAGTTCTACGTTATAACGTGATAGTTAACACTACTGTCATAAACTATGCAATTATATTAAAACGTACGTGATGAAATCTCACGATAAATCTGTGATATGGATACTAATTTAATGTATCTAAATTGTGCATATTTTGATGTATATTTTTGACGTGTACAAAATAAATCATAATCTATCTATCTATATATCTAAGAGGATCCCGGGGATTTTGGGCATATGGATTTTTATGGTGCTTTGTTACATGACTTCTGGTACCTAAAAATAAAATCCGCAACCCGTAGATCTTTTTGGCTTTTGTGCAGCAGATATAGCGTGATTCATTAGCATTGCTAGTGCATTTATATTATACCGCATCTCCAAAACCAGACTATGACAACTGAACATTTGTTGACTTTATTTTTATACACAAAATAGCTCACTCGAAAATAAAAGCCTGTTACTTTTATTTTGAAAATCGGTTAAAAGAAGGTTCAGGAATTACAATATTGAGGTTTTAGTAATTTACGTTTCTTAAAAATGTAGAATTTTAAATTGTTATAATCTTGTTGTAGGGGTGCGATGCGAAATTTTTAACATTGCCAGCGTGAGCTAATGATAATACTTAAAGCTGCATCTCAGCCTTATAGGACCAAACTACGGGTTCTGAGCTTCATTTTTTAGGTACCAGAAAACATTTCTAAAACCTTATATATTATATTCTTTTAAAATTAAGTATTATTAATTTAAATCAAATGATACAATAAGTATCCATTACTTAAATTCTGAGATTACTCAATAGTATTATTTTAAAATTATAAAAAGTTAAGATAGTTCAAATTGAAAACATTGTATAACTTTTTCATCACACTTTTTTGGATATATTTTAATTCTAAATAAACAATTTTTCTAATTAAATTTTCTTCGAAAATTTCAAAAAAGTTTGTTAAAATAATAAAAATATAAGCATGAAAAGATAAACTTAAGCTTGTATTTCAATACGTACTTAAAAGTATGTAAATTCGTATTTCAAATTGTTAGAAAAGTTTCAATAAAAGGAGCTCAGAGAAATAATTAAAAGTTTATGCTTTAAGTTTTTAAACATC
The DNA here is from genome assembly GCA_949152435.1 of Gastracanthus pulcherrimus. Lineage (NCBI taxonomy): Eukaryota > Metazoa > Arthropoda > Insecta > Hymenoptera > Pteromalidae > Gastracanthus > Gastracanthus pulcherrimus. The sequence goes on from OX424575.1 coordinate 32,401,053, forward strand.
TCTTGTCTACACGGAAGAAAATCATTTAAAACCTAAAAAGTTCGCCAGTAATATCATTACAATCTCAATTAACCAAGTAGAACAGAAAAATATTCCCTTATATTTTAAATATTTTAGAATTGTATTCATAGAATAATCACAATATGCGCATTAATTAACTTCCCCACATTATGTACATAATTTAATTAATTAGCTTCTTTCAGATTCTGTACATAATAATGATGATAATGAAGCTGTTAACTCGATAGTTAATTTTATTGCGTCTCAGCTTTCGGAAGATGACCTCCCAGGAACCTTACATTGATCAATTATTTTTAAACTTCTGTCCATTGTATATCAATATAACGGTGTCAATTAATGATATACGTATATAAATAAAATAATCGAAAATATCAATGAATGAGAAAGTTACACAATAATGAATTACACAGCCCATACACATCACCAAATATCAATAGAATAACGAAAGCATACAAGTTGAGATGGGCAGATCGCGTTGGTAGGATGGATTTTGAACGAACCACTGCGCAAATTCTAAAAGGTAAACCTGATGAACGACGACCTCTCGGCAGACCTAGACATAGGTTGGAGGACTATGTTAAGTTAGACCTCAAAAAAATTGGAAGGAATGGCACTTTCTGGATGAAATCAGCACAGGATAGTGATGTATGACGGTCTTGGGTAGATGAGACGATGAACTGTAAAGTTCTGAATGCTGGTTAAAAAAATTAATGCAACACGTATATGCTAGTAAACATTTCTCGCAATCGTATTGAACGGTAACTCAATTGACAGAGAAGGAATTAATAAAATGATGGGAAAACAAAATTATGAATTTTGATAATAACGTTGCCATAAGATGGTTATCAGACATCAACGGGAAGATGAGTAGATATGGCTACTGAGGGATATTATTTTCACGATGCACTTCCGAAATGGTTCTCGGTGCGACTTACATGATATCAGCGAATTCACAGCACATTTATCTGAGCTGCTTAATACCGCACTTGATCAATTTATTGTAGCGAACGGCGCATAATTAACGTTCTGTGGCAAATACGTAAGTTACAGTTTTTTTCTGATTTTAAAATTAAACATCTCTGTCCTTGTCTAATCGAGTAGTTCACTATTATACAAAAGGCATAGTGCGTTTCTTACACATAAGAATTGTACACGTAATTATTGTGCACAATTTAGCATTGGTCAAATATATCTATATATAATTTGACCAATGCTAAATTGTGTACAATAATTACGTGTATAATTCTTATGTGTAAGAAACGTGCTATGCCATACAAAAGACCCTTTAAAAATATACACTCAAATCTTGAGTCAAATACACTGAAAATGTTAAATTTTTGCTGTCTCCTTTATCTCTGAATTTTAAGATGCTGCAATGATCAAAATAGTAGTTTTCGTTACTAGAGGGTGTAAAGTTGAAATTTACGCACCGAGGTATGATCGACGCGGACGATGGTCAGCGCACCCTCACACGAGGGTGTAAAGATTACACTCGTGTGGCAAACATTATTTTTGGATACAGTGTGCGTAAAGAATTGGTTTTATGCCCGCTTTGAGAGTGTCAAATGCAGTTTTACGAAATCGTAGAAAAGTAATGTTTGCAACTCAGGTGTTGAATATTGCGATCCGAGTGCAGCTCCGCCGACCCTCATGTTGTGCGATCATACCTGAGTGTAAAATTTCATGCATGATTTATAAAATCATAACTTTTATATGAGAGCGAAAAAAAGCATTTTATATTCTGAAAAGAGTGCGTATAAAAATTGAACTTTATGCACCTATGTAAATAATCTATATTTTGAGCGCTCTGTAATGGTAACAAAATCTTCAATATCTTATGTTAACTAGCAAAAATGGTTAGAGAATAAGCTTAGTTTATTAAATGTTAATATAAATAGTAGCCATCATTTTCTCATAATTAATACGAATATATATTTTGTATGTATAACATATAAAACAAAAGATATATATATATATATATATATATATATATATATATATATATATATATATATATATATTATTTTTATTTTATTGAATTAAACGGGTAAAAGAATCCTTTTACAAAGCAAATGTACAATAATGTATATTTAGACTATATTTCCGTTCACTACAATTGGTCATTGCGTTATTAAACAACTCAGATGAATGCTTCTCATTCACTGTGATTATATGACCAATAAACTTTGTCAAACTAACGAATATCTTAGGGGTGAACCATAATGGGTACATTATCAATTGTTATTACAACACATATTGATAACCAATTGTTGAAAATTGAATTTCTTAACGAGGCAAATTTAAGAATAATTTTTAAAGCTCAAGTGGACTTTATTGGGTAGCGTTATGCTAGTAGTTATTACCTTATTTCTCACAGACAATCGTGTAGTACTATTTCTCGTTTCAATCGTTGAGATTGCGAGTGAGCCGATGTAGCGCGTATATGTCACTTTATTCTTATAAACGATATTATTATTTAATTTATTAATGCTTCTTTGCCTTCCTTCGGGATTCCGGGTTCCCTGCACGTCCGCAATGAAACGAGCTTAAGCTCGCCATCTTTAGCAATTGTTTGAATATAATATATCATAAAAGTTGTACCACACAATGTCACATAAAATTTCATTACAAACAGAAAATACTTTTCAAATGAAAGACTGCAGAATTACAAGCATAAATCAAACCTTCAGCGTATACAATAACTACCAGAATTTGCATAAAAAAGGTAATAAAAAGTCATTGTATAATATCATTCTTTTTAATCACGATTTTCCGCACCTGTACTCTTATATAAAGTGAACGCTTTTCGAATAAAAAATAATGTATTCTATCATATACTTTATATATAATCCATTTCTTTGAGAACAATATACATACGTTAAATTTATTTGAAACTCTAAAATACGGATATGGATAAACGTAAATGTTATTTTTAAAGCAGAGTCTTGATATCAGGAATGCCTCATACAGATTTTGTAATTTTAAGAAAGTTCGAGTTATCGATTCTAGCTGGATTTCTTTTTACAAGATACATATGAAAAAAATTTACAGTCAACAGATGTTTCTCTCGTATGCACAGATATTGTTTGGATAAAGATGATGCAAATCGATTGTAGACATTTTTTGAAAGCTTCAATAATAATAATTTTATTTATTGTAGATCTGTTTGAAATTAAAATCTTTAAGTTATACCATCGGATCATTTTCATGGTTATAAACTGATTTTATAACTGACCATAAAATTTTGTTCATGAAAGTAGCTAACGAGTAAAAAAGGAGACTTTGCCTCATGAAAAGTTTTGTTTATAGTAGTAATTTAAAGCTCTCGCAAAAAAGTATTTTTAACTACATTGGTGATACTTTCTTATAATAAAGTAAAATTATAGCTGTCACAAAAATAACAAATATTTAAATTATGTTTTTTTTTTTAATATAAATCCAACTAAAACGTTGATTTACCTAGCTGTAAAGTGAGAATCGTATTCCGACAAGATATAAGTTGTTTTTACTTTTATTTCTCTACCGCACTGAAATCTAAAGTATTTCTATTTTTGCGCTCCCGAGTGAAACGAGGAAAATACTCGAGAAGGGAAAACGTTTTGTTAGGAAGGGATTCGCACACACGCACATGATGTGTATATATGTGGGCTGGCAAGTCTGACGCGGATCGGATGTCTCCACGGAAGATGAAGTGGCTACTCGTGTCGCCCACAATTTTCCATTTCGCTTTTTTTACATCCACGTCGCTCATGCATATATAATACGCTTATACAATAATCTCGTGGGATATAATGGACAAAAGAAATACATTTTTCAAAGTCTTTGTCGCTTGAACAAATAAAATTATTTCGAAATGGTCGGTTACATCAGCTGAAGGTATATTATAAGGTATATTACATTATAAGGTTTCCAATTAGATTCAACCGACTCGAGTAACGGAGCAATTTCAGCTATGAACATTCCAGCAAATCTACAATGATTGCTTTAAAAATAAGTTTCAGGATTTGTATACAGTTAAATTGTAACAAATCGCAGTTTACTATTTTGTATAAACACGTTTTCAAGATTTTTCCGTTACTATTTATACAAATACTGTCATTGGAAAACTTTTTATATGCTAATAATCGAAGTTTCTCTAATGCAACTCAAATTTCATTAGATCTTTTTTAATATGTATTTAAAAATTAAGGGAGATTACTGTCTAAATACCATGATTATAAATGATTGTTGTAAATTTTGTAAAACAAAGGTAATATTATAAGCTATTAGTCCTTTAGTAGCTTATTTTTACAGACCTCCATCCACTACCTGGGTCTGTTTTGTCAAGGCGTCTGTTTTTCTGAGTACTCATTTTTAAAAAATCTGAAAAAATTCAGAGTTTATAATCAAGGCCTCAAATACTTTATCCAACTGTTTTTAAAGGTATGTTTTTACATTTTTTTAAGTGTTTGAATAAAAAGGTTTTGAATCGGGTAAGTCCTGTACACAAAACTTACTGAATCGATTGGACTAAAATTTGGCCGACAGTAATTTTAGAGAAAACTAATGCTCGATTTATAACATTTTTCTTGAAGTTATCTATCTTCCTTACTACCAATAACTTATTTGTAATCTTTCAATAAAATTGTTACAGAAAATAAATTCTTAAAAATTTATTTTGAGAACATCTTTATAAATACTTAAATATGTAGGAAAAGGCCGGATGTATTAAAGTTTATTGTCTGTTAAAAAACATTCCTAAAAATCCCCTATGCACAAACATGGCATTTATATCCGACTATCCCTTGAATTAATATTTGAATATTAACTGCAAAATGTTCTATTCAAAGCAACAAAGCTAATGGAACTTTGACAAGTTATCTATAACCCGACATTAAAATATCAAATACATAGGGATTGAAATTAGTAATATCAGTCATAATCAATGAATACTGCCTTTTGATAAAACTACTAATCCGTTAGTATGTAAATTTTGGCATGAATGGTAGAATTTATACGTATGTTGAAATGCAAGAGAATATTCATATACTGCACAAAAGTAAGATATAGAGAATATACGAGTGAAGTTTAATATTTAACATACTTCTTTTACAACACTTAAAGTACGATCTCAAAATTCTGTTTTCCGTTAACGTTATCAATAATCTAAAGTACTGTATGAACATTCAATTCAAGATATATCTAAAGTATGTCAAAAGACGATATGAGTTAACTAGTTTAACTAGATTTACTTCGATGAACTATGTATCATTAATTACAAAAGTTAATTAATTTTTTCAACTTTAGAAAAGTAAGTACGTTTTTTTATTTTGTATGGACTGGTATTTCTATAATTCTCAAGTTATCTTTATCATTAGTTTAAATTATCTAATAATTCTTTTTCCAGAGCCATCTCCTTAAAATGTTGTTTAAAATGAAAAAGTCCAACTATCGTTTAATTATTTATTTATGATACATCCAATGAAAATTTCACTGTGTTCTGGGACATTTTAAATCAAGCTGTTTATGTTCTTAATGCAGCAAAATATTCATAAGTATAATTCATCATGATTAGTCAATTACAGGGCATAAAATTGCGCATGCTCGTACATAAAAAGTAGGTAATAGCACGTTAATGTAACAAATCTCTTTATTAAAGATTATAGATGTGTATTTAAAAATGATTATACGATGTACTATAAATATCGTTATTTACTTATATACTCGTTTGATTCTAACTATTATGCAGTAGCATTACAAAAAGGGTTTTTTACTCAAAAAATTTTAGGGCGTATTTAAATGAAAAATGCAACTTCATGTAATTGTCTCCAATCCAAATATAAAAGCATATACGTATACACAAATATGCATACGATTAGAATAATGTCTACTTAACATTTTTCAAATAGTAATACAATTATTTATAGTATTAATGCAGACGTTATACGTATTTTAAATATTTAGCATACATAAATAATACTATTTATCAGAATTTCTTCAATGAAATATATCAAGTTTTTTCTTAACCCTTTCCTTCCCAAATTATTTTCTAAAAATCAAATTTTGACTATGAAAAATCCATCATAAAAAATATAATTCATTCAAGAAATGCTTTTTACTTAATAAATTGCATTCTCTGGACGTACTATAATGCAACAATATCTTAACGTTGTATATAGATTGTATATGATTCTCATAAATGCAATATATTTGTTATGTGCCGAAAGTGAATGAAAGGATATAAACATTTGATGTTACATCCATAATAGTAATTTAGGATGAAATAAATAATTGGAAACGCACGGAATAAATTTAGTGCTATTTTATTAGCTGTTTTCTCCTGATAATTTCTGAAGATAATAATAATGTATATGACAACTATTAAACGAATAACTTAATTTTATGATTTATTTTCACAATACTGTTGTTCTTGTTGTCCACACATTATATGAGACTCCAATATAAAATAACTGTGTGAATATGTTAATTATGCAATTTATTATAATAGTTTATAAATAAAACATAATAAAATTATGAAAATCTTATACCAACAAAGGATTAAGTGTCGAAAATGTCAATTTCACAGCATTATTCTTATTTCACATATCATTGCTCTTATAACTCATAAATAAACCGGGCTAAAAATTCTCTTGGAAATGAAAGTTTTAAAAAGTATCTACAATTATGATAATTTATAATGTTCCTATATAGCAACATTTTTATTACAGCAATTATTTTTGTCGTTCCAGCTAAAATATTATCCAGCTAAAATTAGCTATATACTAGCTAAAACGACCCATCCAGAATATTTCTTCAGGTATATGAAAATCAACCATGAAACATCGCGACAACCCTCCTCGAAAACAAAAGCAAAAATTCTCGTATATCCCCCAGTCTATCATCGACCAGTCTCACCTAACTCGATTACCCGCCAAAAAGAAAGAATAGACTAAGACACACGATATCGCGCGTGTCGCATCGACCCTATATGCCTAGTCTTCTCTGGCACTTTAGTAACATCTCGCTTTAACTTTTAATATCAAATAACATTACAGTAATACTTGCTAGTCAATTTTAAAGAATTCTATTATACAGAGATTTGTTTATTCCACTATTCCACACTATAAAAGTTTTACTTTTCCAAACAACATAAATGTTATGCGATATTGAAAGTTAAAGCGAGTCTCTATTAAACTGCCAGTGAAGACGAGGCAATAGAGACGAAGAGCTCCAGCGGCTCGACCGTTCGTCCAAGTGTCTGCTAGTGCGATGCGGCGCGCGGCGCGCGTCTAGACGACTCGAGCCACGCGACGAGGGCACAATGCCGACCCGCACCGCAGTGGATATCGCACCCCCGTAGGCCGCAACCCCAAGGAGTGCGCGAACGAAACCGGATAATTCCACTTTTCTTTTAATTTTGTGAAAAATTGAAAAAAGAAACGGTAATTTTTTGAATAACTTATTTTAGATGCTTATTTAGTGGCTAATCTTGAGTTCGGATTAAAAATATCACTATAAATACGAAGAGTTATATAGTTTTATTCGTACACTTCTCATATTATATATATATATAAGTGAGTATTGACAAGCCTATGTACACACGTATATATTGCGAGGCGTTCTCTAGACAAACGACTTATAACTCATTTTAGGACGCTCAGAGAAAAATGCGTTTAAAATCTTTTTAATGTTTCATAAACTGTTAATAAACTCTAATCAACGAATAAAATTGATTAAATACGTAACAGCTTATAAGCCATTTTTAATTTTTAAACCATTTTTGTCTCAAAATAATGTAAAACGATTTCTGATAGGCTAAACCCTATTCCTGCTCAGCTCTTATTACCATAAAAGTACCATAAATGATGCTTAAACCTTTTCGACTTTAAATTCACAATGACTCAAACAGTAAACAATTATTTCTCGAGCCTTGAACCGTTATTCATCAGCAATAAGTTTCATGCAAGAATCTACCCAAACAATTGACTTCTGACCAGGAAGTGGTGTCGCTCCTCCAGACAACGACTCGCGTATACACACACTAGCCGTGATCCAGCTAGCAAGTAACTAAGTAAGCAAGTATTAAAGAGCGAGGCAGCGCTGTAGCCGAGCGTATAGCAGCATACCTTGCCCGCTAACTGAAAATCCATAAGCCGAGCGGGCGATCAGCAGCGGCCGATGCGATCGCCGCCGTGGCCGACGCTGCTGCATCGCGCTGCAAGTATCAGCAGTCCGACTCGTTGTAGTCCCTGCGGTCGTCGCGTGCACGCAGCCGACGAGCCGCCGCGCTTCATCCCCTCACCACGGGCAGCTGCAGCCGGAGCTACCCCCCCCCTCTCTCTCTTTCTCTCTCTCCCACTCTCTCTCTTCTGTAGAAAGCGTACGTATAAATATATAGAACGCACACACGCACGGACGGTAGTTTGTGTTTCTTCCGTAATTCACCTTCTGGGCTCGCGCGCACGCACAATTTTGGACACCACTGAAAAGCTCCGCGGACTTTGCTCTCTCTCTCTCTCTCTTTTACCGCCGAGCACGGGGGAAACGAACGAAGAAAAAAGCGAGGAATACGCGCGTGTTTACAGGAGCGCGAGGCGCGTTATTACACCGGAGGATCGAGAGTCGCGACTGCGAGCGCGGGGCTGACGAGCTTTGGCTGCTCTGCTTTGCGGGGCAAGTGAGTCGGGGCACGCGCAGTGCGGAGGACGCGGGGCGGCGCGCGCACCGGCTCTCCTCTCCCCCTACGGCCCGCGATCAGCTGTGCCGTGCAGTGTGTGTATAAGTTCTGGGGGGTGAGAACGCGCTGGCCGGAGAGCGAAAGCTCTCGAGCGCGCTTGCGTATTGCACGTACGTCGGCGTGCGTGTGTGTATGTGTGTGTGGGTGTGGGTATAGGAGAGCGTAGTCGGACGTGATGTGTGAGGGTATCTATTGCCGTGTCTAGAGTTGTAGGCTTCAACGGAGTCTCGGTTTAAGTTTCTTACGTCGGAGAATGGTATTGATTCTATAGTTGTGTAAATGAATATTGCGCTGTGTGGGTGAATGGGGAAAAATTATATTTGGCGTTTTTATTGATTTTTCGGTATTTATCGGACTCTGATTGTATTGATTTTGGAGTTTACTTTGAAAGTTGAAAGGGGACTCTGATGAAGTGTACATAAGTCTAGACACAGCGTGTGCCCTTGAAACGCAAACACACTGGGGACAGAGGCGATAGGGTGGTATTGCTCGTGCGGGATGAGCGTGTGTGTGTGTGTGCGTGTATGGGTGTGTTTGTGATGTAATCGCTGGTTGCTTTTATTTTAATGGATGTGGAGTAGATGCGTGATTCATTGGTCCCTTCTAATTCTAGGTTTACAGTGAGCCGTATATTTTTAAAATTGCCTATAAATTCCGTAAACATAACATTTAAGAAAAACTATTAATACTATTTATTATTACATTAATGCGTTAAGGGGTTAATTTCATAATTTTTCGAACTCTATGGGATATCGTAGAGTAACATATAGAAATTGGAAATCAACGATTGCTCGAAATGAACGTAAGTTGGACTTGAGCTCTTTTAAAAATAAACAATTCAAATGATGAGAGGAATGTGTGAGTAGCAAGTTTATTTATTCTATATTTATGGACTAAGCTTAAAAATTCTACTACAGAGACTTAATTGACATGTATATGATGGAGGATGTCCACGGATGCTTAGTAAGTAGGAAAAGGCAGGGGAACGTACAAAATTAACTTTATAATTTAGAGCTTCTCAAAATATGTTAATTTATAAAAATTGATCCAGAGAAGTAAAAGAAAATTTTTTAAAAAGAAGGTAAAATTTTATTAAGTAAGTGAAAAAAGTCAAGATTTTATAATGCATTAAAGTAGTAAAAATTAAGAAAAAAGTAACTGAAATTTTAACTATCTACCTAATTTATCAGATGCAATGCAAATAAATATTTAATGATGTGCTTTGAAAAAACTGCAATTGTATAACTAAAAATTGAACACAACATTTTTATTTTAGACATTTTTTTATAAAAAGTGAAATTGTAACAAAATGCATTCCACACTTTGCACGTCACCAGAATAAAACTGTTATAAGTTTTCTTTGTTTTATGATACGCATTAAAAAAGTTATGAAATCTGCACGGAAATCCTAAAAATATTTTCAAAGTAAGTTCTAGAAATCTGAAACGGCATTATTAAATTTAAAATGTATGCATTTGTTTGAAGCCTTATTGATTTCCAAAAAAAAATATAAATTTCAAATTATTATTACTGTTAAATCAGCCTACGTCATAACTTGTTAAATATCCAATGTTTTACAATAAATCATACTGTAAAAAATTATATAAGAATTATCCTTTCTCAAAATGTAAATTAACAAAAATATAAAATCACAAATTATCCACTTTAAATAAATTAGTATATTTAGAACGCACAATTCTATTCAAATAATTTTTTATATAATCTCCTCAAAAATATCCAGAAGCCAGAAAAAAAAAGATTCAAGGATAAAAACTCACAATACCCAACGAACGCATTAAAAATAAAAACTTCGAAGGTCAACCATCGTACAATTTTAAACACCATATGCGCGCGCCGTACCCTTATCAAGTCATGATCAAAATTGACACAGACTCCGGGAAAACTCACTTTACCTTACGGCTTCTTCAGAATCACTCAATGTCGACATCCCCACGAACTTTAACGCCGTAGGCGTGAGCGTAGTCCACCGCACAGACCGAGGGAGAGAGTATCTCCGACATTGTGGGGTGTCGTTTTCGGGGATGCATACCCCTGCACGCGAGCTTGACGTGGGTATATACGCGATTTAGCTCGAGGAGATCGTATCTCGTTTAAGGGGAGAGAGAGAGAAAGAGAGAGAGAGAAAAAGAGAGAGAGAGAGAGAGTGTGTCGCGTGTCCCCTCGAGCAGTACCGGAGCACCAGCTCTTATACTCCGCTGGATCGTAGGATAGTTCTGAAGTTACGTGTGTCGTTCGCTTTCGTGTAAGAAGAAATTGGGGACAAATTTGTGTATAATGCTGAACGAGGATTCGGGATGACTGGAGGAAAGTTTTGATGGATATAATGGATGACAATGATGGTAATACTGTAGTGGAAATTATAAAAAAATTATTAGGCGAGATCGGACTAATCTTAGACATCTAAAATTTTTTGGGTGTAGAAACTTTATTTAATTATGAAATAAATTTTAACATTTTGATTTAATTAAAACCACAGAACACTATACCAATACCCGTTATTATTAAAACATTCAAAGTAGATACAATTAAGGTGTGGCAGAATAAATCCCGATAATTCCACTTTTGATAAAAATTGATTTCGTCTGATTCTCTACGTCAATTTACTACTTACTTTTTTTTTTATAATTCTGACGTTATTTTTTAAATAAACTCAATAGTAGGCAATTTTAAAAGCATCTAAACATATAATATTCCATTCAAAGTAATAGAAAAAGCTTACAGTTTTTCTTAATTTTCCCAGAATTAAAAAGTGGAAATATCCCGTTTGTTCAGCCACTCCTCAATTAAAAATAGAATGGAAACTTGAATTTTTGACAAATTCAACTTTGTCGACCAGTATTGAACATGCTAACTTAATTCTCAATAAAAATTTTATTTCTAATGAAATTCAATTTTTGAAAATAATTTGATGATTGATTATTTGATTTGATTAATTCTAAGTTCCAGTAATTACAATTATATGCATAGTATTTTCATTAATTTATATAATTCCGCATATTCATTTCCCACCAAAATCTATTTTATTTTTCCATTTTCATAACATATTCTACTAGTAATACGATTTAATCAATAATTAAATTAAATTTTTGTATATATGAAGATTATTTATATGCAAGGTATAATTAAAATCTTCAACAAATACGAATTTTTGTTGTTTTCGATATATAAGCCGTACATAAAGCTCGATTCACATTTAAAAATAAAAATCGAAACGCTATTTTTAAATGATGGATTTTTATTAGCATCGATTTAAAAAAAGTAAATATATTAGCGTAAAATTGAGTAGAGAAGCATCTAATTTCATGATATATAACAAAAATGCACAGAAAGTATTTTTTTTGTGTAATTATTTACGATATGCATGAATTTTTTTAAAACTCGGTTTAAACATCTTCAACAACGAATTTTACGTAGTCACTGGACCAACATCATTCCTTATTCAATTGTATATGTGTTGTCCGATCAAAGAGAAATCGTCGCTACAAAAATTTTTTGAAATAGTATATAAATTTATGCTGTATTATTCATGACTTACAATTTTTCTGTCATGAGCTTATAAGAGAGCATAAATACTTTCATTATTATAATACATATTTTAAGAAGAGAAAGGCAAAAACTTACATGTGGCTAAATATAACCATAAAATAATAACTTACGCACGAAGCTATAATATGCTCATTTCATTTTAATCACATTTACGACCCTAATACTCTAAATAACGTATAAATAGTAATATAAAAATAAAACCTAGTACAATTTTCAGCATAATAATTCCGAGCTTCTTCGAGCAATTAACCGCGCGGCCATCAGCGAAAAAGTAAAACAAACGTCATAAACTCCGTGCAAACACCAGTAAATCCAAATTAAACGCTGAACCGACCGAACTACGAAAAAGTTTAACCTCCCCCATACGTCACCCACATATACACATACACTCTCGACTCCATGTGCTTCTATTTATATTTCAATTATCTTAATTGCTGAGCAACGCTTCGGCGTCCTTGATCGTCGACTACGCGCCCGGCGCGAAATTACGCGCCGCGTCGTTGTCTCGCGTTACAATTACCTAACCCCCCCCCCCCCCCCGATATGTAAACACTTCCTCCTACGCGTGTGGTGCACGCACGACGTCGCGTCGCCGCCGGATTTCGCGTTGTTCGTGCGCCCCGCGCTCGCAGGCGTCTCGTTGTATATCTTGCACGTATAACGGCGCAAGATCCGCCGAGATGCGCGAGCCAATAATTTGCGCTAATACTTCGAGTGGGTTGCGTGCGTGATTTTGCGCTATGTGCGCGAGCGAGTTTGCTTTTGAAAGTTGGTTGGATGTGAGGTATAATATGGTTTGTTGATATTTGGAGAGGAGGGATTAAATTTGTGCATTGGGGAAAATGCGCCACTAATACCATAACTCAAGTTGTATGGATACCAGCGAAACAAGCGCCATTGACGCGATTTGCTAACGTTTAGTAAAATCTGTCGCGTGTAGATTGTATATTAGATATGGTTAGATTTACTATAATTGCACCATAATAACAAGAACAAAAATAAAACAGACGAAATTAAAATAAATATCCGAAGCATTATATCACAGCATCATAGCAAACGTTTTCACCCGTAAGGAGTAGCCATAAGCAACCTTGTAATATTAAAATTCAGGGTTATATTATTAGTACAAATAATTGATATAAAATATATTTTACGTGGAATTATTTTTTATTAGTAATCTTTGTCGTATATATCTGTACCTAAATCAATTTTTACTAATTTTCAAAAGTACTCGGTTATACACCCACACATGCACACTCTTCAATGATGATATCCATCGGCGTTTACTTATATATTATACTTTATTATTCTTATTAATAATTATAATCTAGAACCATATATTATATTTGGTTATTATGTGCAGATTGTTATTGTATATACATATAAAATAATAAAATAATATATATTTTTTGTTATATTATTTTCATCATTTGGTTAGCGATCAATACTCCATCGAACTTCAAAACCAATTTATTCTTACGAATGATTACGTAAGTAGAAGGAGACGAGAGATACCTTCTTACTATTTGTTACTCAGACTTTTCACTTATGTACAAAGTTTATTCCAAGAAAGGACATACATTACACGCTGGTTGCTTATCCCCGAAAAGAGTAACCATTAGTGAATGTTCGATGTCATCTAAAAGAACTTTATAAGCCATGAAATTGTGGTATTATCCAACTATTTTTCTCGTAGAGTCAAGATTTTATTGAATGGTTGAAAATTTTAAATGGTTAAAGTAAGTTTTGATGTAAATTTGTGACCGTTAAAATAAATTAGAATCAAGGACGTGTGTAATTAAACGAGCCTTTCAAGAACTGTTATGTCAAGTTATGAAAAAGGTGAAATACTTCATTTTTCTTACAGTTTGCATTGCTTAGAACTGTAACTCATTAAATTAATGAGTTCAAGTGAGTATATAACATTTTTTTAGAAATGTGATAAATACCTTTATAAACTAAAATTATTATGTTTTATAATGAAATTAAAAAAAAAGAATTAAAAATAAGTTATTTATATTTTTTCGACGGTGCTGTTACTAAAATTAGAAAGCTTTATCTTAATGTATAGTGCTATTAATTTAACACAAGTAAGTTGAAAATTACTTTATAAATACGTGTTTGTATTGAGTTGTGTTGTAAGATGAAATTACACAAATAAAAGTAAGGAGTAATAAAAGAAGCAATGATTCGTTAGTTTTTTCTCTACTTTTATTTTAATGACTTTATCTCTTGTAATTCAACGTGTACTATTCTTTCTTGATGAAATGTAGTATATTTTCTCAGCAATGTAACGGCAAATGCCCTGGTAGAAATCTTATCGTGGCGGCCACATTCGCTATAACGGCCTTTATAGGCAAACTAGATAGTACAAGAGTGTACAAAACTCGATAAATCCACATAGATCTATATAGTTTTCTCAATAATAATATGTACATATAAAATCTGTGAGGTTATATATTATTTATTGAACAGAACTTTTATTGTAAAAATTAATGTTAAATAAAGTTTAACATGCAAGTTTTCAATTATAATAATAAGATCTACATTTATATCCATACTATTTACATATAAAAGTAGTGATCACAAAATAATGTTATTGATTCATGTAGTTGTTTCTTGAAAAGTAATTTATAAATAATAATAATATCATACGTACAAATATGTACTTTATGACATGCTTTATTTAAAAACTAGAATTTTAATTTCAGAACTACAAATAATGTTGTATCCATCTGCGAGTTTTTATAATACATAAACTGCTCATCCGTGACAACATTTTCAAAGACAAACACATTAGTCGAACACATGTAGACGATAATTTTCTTTATAAGTAACAAATTACTATGTATTAACTGGCCATAGATGTCAAATGAAAGTGTTTGATTATAAATTAATCACAGTAGGAAATACAAAAATAGAACATATGTATATAATAACTCAAATACATTATTTCTTTATAAAAATAGAAAATTAATCAGTTGATAATAAATGTGTGTGAAAATAGTTTTCCTTACATAAACCATACAGGTTTGGAAACCAAGCCTGTATTTAGGATGGAACATAATCAAATGTAAGGAAAATAATTTTACATAAACAAAATAAATATATGCACAAATACTTCATATACTTAGTTATTTGGATATTCAGATTATTTTCTTATTTTGATTGTTTAATATATATGTGTAACATAATATTGTTATTGAGTTTTTAAATACAAAAACTCGATGTATCTAAAATTGGATAACCTTACACTTTAGAGGTTATTTACAATTATTTACATTGGTAATAGGTGAACAATAACAAGTAAATACCTTTAAATCAAAATAATACATAATAAGCATAATAGATTATGCTTCTGTTTCTTAAAACATAACCTTTAAGTGGTTGTTATTGTCATAATTTTGCTTATCTAGTTTTATCGGGGCAAATAATATGGGAAACTAGAAGGGTCGACCGTTACACGCCTTTATAGTAAATATCTAGTTTGCCTACATAGATCTACACAGTGCGAGATTATTCTACATAGATCTATAAAGTGGACGGGATAAATTTCTACCAGGGTGGTTAATTTTGAAAACATATTTACTGTAAACAATTTGTATTTATGTAAACAAAAAATCAAGAATATGACATATAATTATACGATTTCCTACCCTAACTTTCTTTACAAAAAGACAATGTTTTCACTTTGAGAAAACAACAAAATAAAAATAATTATAAACTTTTATGCTCATATTATATAGATCTCAGGAGCTTCTTGGACTCTTTTGGAGACGATTTACAACTCAGACTAATTACATTCCATACTAATTACTAATAGAGATGAAGCTTGCACCGGCCAAATTTCATATTATTTATCCAAATCCAAAAGTTTATCCAAATCGGTTCAGTAATTTCGGAATAATCGGGGGTCGAACATAACGAAACACCAGTACTGACCTAGTACTGGCTCGATACTGGCCCAGTAATGTAATAGGACCACCATGGGATCATCCTCATTCATTCAAAAAAGTTTATCCAAATCGTTTTAGTAGTTTCAGAATAATCGGCGGACGAACATAACAAAACGCCTGTACTGACGTTGTACTGAATCGATACTGGCTCAGTGATGCCATGGGACCTCTATGAGATCATCCTCTTTCATTCAAAAAAATGTTTATCCAAATCGGTTCAGTAGTTTCCGAATAATTGTCGGACAGCATCGGCAAAGGCGAAAAGTACGGAAAAAATATCTAGCAAAAATCTAAATTACTTGTTAGATACTATACCAATCCTTACAAACTTGAAATGGAACCACCATGAAATCATCCTCTTTGATGAAAAAAATGTTCCTTCAAATTGATCCAGTAGTTTCGGAGTAATGCACGAACAAACAAAAAAAAATATATATATCGAATTGAGAACCTACTCCTTTGTCGAAGTCGGTTAAAAAGCTGAGAAAGCTGTACATGCAGATAAATATATAGTACTATATACTACAATATTTTCACATTACTTAATATTATATTTCTCGATTTGCTGAAAAAATAAAATCACCCACTGATTACTCTTGCACGTGGACATTTAAAGAAATTAATTAAAAGTTCATTCGTAAATTCCATTTCAATAAAAAAAAATCTTTAAGTAAGATTACGATCGAATAGAAAAAGCATCAACTTCGACAAGAATTATTACTTTTCAGGACACTTGAACTTTAACTTCTAACGGTTTCAGTAGTACGACCACGCAATAGTCAGATACGAGCGCATCGCTCTGTCGTCTACAACGTTTGATGACATAAGAGACAGCAATTTACTGCCCTCAAGGCATTATCACTGCTAAATATAACGCTCTATAAATTAGCGGGATACTTAATTTATCGCTCGATGCAGTAAAACTCACGCGTTAACTTGGCTAAGGATTACGCGACTACAGTGAATACACTTTATCTCTCTCGCTCTCTCGCTCTGACGTAAAAATGACAAGAGATAGATGGCGATGTATTTTCTGATATTTTTTTTTGTTTAATATCATTAATGAACAACGATTTTCACAAAAGGTATATAGGATATAGTCGTACAGTATGAATATGCGTACAGTATCAACAATTATGCACTTCCGGCTTCCATCGCTATAATTATGATAAACCTTTACCTAGTGAATTAGTTATATATTGTCACTTTATTAAACATAGTTGGCAGCTGACTATTTGAAATTTACTGCTTTAAAAGTTATCGTACAAATAAACGAAAAATTAATTTTTCATATGTGAAACCTTATTTTTGAAGCTGATTTATTTCTTCCTGAAAATTAAATCGACAGGTCTATGTAGACGAAATCCCTGTTAAGTAAACAAATTTTATAAGTGGAGCGGCCATGGCTCAGACGATAAGATACTTGCATCCTAAAGTTAGGCCCGCTGGGGTGCGGGTTCGAATCCCCGACAGTCGGATTTTTCCGGTGACATAAATCCTTTGTCGATCTGAATTTATAGATGGCGAAGATCGAATTCTAGCCCGATCAACGTTTGTAATAAGTTTTTAATCTGTGTAAAAAGTGCAGAAATACTCGTTTATAAATAAATAAATAAATAAATAAGTGTTTTAAGCGATCACAAGCTTCCAGGAATTCTGGAGACCTGCACAGTTCGAATAATTAGTCTATTATTACCCTTTCTATCTCCTACCTAAACCCGTAAAACATTGCAGTATTTCGTTATTTTAATTGAGAGAATTCAGTCACCTTCAAAGACTCTACGTCGAGTCAATAATCAACAATAAGTATTACACGTACTATAAATAATTATTTAGAGCTCAATATGTAAATAAAAATGATTTTGTAAGTTTAACATTTTAACTTTTATAAATTAACAGCTAAAGAATTTTGCTGATTAAATTTAAGTAAAGACTAATTATTTTCTTCAAAAACGGTCAAAAGTTATAGCCAAAATAGCTGTGGGTGTTCATACTGTACGACTTTCCCCTACGCCTTGAAAATCATATATAATTTATTTAAAAAAAATATATTAACTAAAGATTAATAAACATTATATAACATAAGCATTGTATAAATTAATGTGATTTTTTGGCAAATGGCTTCAAATTCCTCAAAATGCCTGTTTTTCAGCAATAATTTGAAAAAAAAATTGTTCATAAATGCGTATAAGAACGGGTAATTCATTAAAATGAATTTCTGTATGATTTGTATTATTTCTTTGCTACAAATCAATCTTAAACCACTTTGTTAAAATGGAAATTTCTCATTTAAATTTCAAGATCGTACCAGGTCCGTTTTATTTCCAAAAAGTACAAGATGTTTCTTTTCAAAGTTATAAAGTAGAGGTCAAGATAGTAAAACTTTATTGCCTCGCTAGGACTCTTGTTATATATAGCTATATTTCACACGTGAGACGCAGAAACGTTTCAATCCTAACTACTAACTACTAAGGACTAAACAAAATTCCATCATTTATTATTTACTGGTTAAGTAAGTAAGACACTTATCTTTTAACTCTGCAAACGATTTATTTATTATTCAATCAAACCATTTAATCAAAATAAATAAAAGATTAACCAGTTGGAAGCATAACGATAGCAAAGAGTGTGCTTCTAGGGACAAGTAAACACAATGAATAAAGTAATTTAAGGTGGCGCATCGGAGTCGCAGTCCTCAATGACAATGACCCACGGCCAATAAAGTAGAAGAAGAAGAAGAATAAAGTAATTAAATCAATAGAAATATTAAAAATGAATGACGGATGTGCAGAAAACAGAACAAAAAAATAATAGACAGGTATTTTTGTCCATGAAAATCAAAATTATAAAAGTTACAATCATTTAAATTTTAGCAATTTAGCGCTTTAACCTCCTGTATCTGCTTTAATTTTTAATTAAGTTAAAAAGGAAAAAAATACGTGTCCATTATTTTTTTTTGCTTCTACCTGACGCGGATCTGATGGTTATTCATTCTTTTTAATGCGAAATCACAATTGATTATATCCGCCTTTTATTATAACTGAAAAAATTATATAAAAGAAAATCTTTGAAAATAATCGATTCAAATACAAACCTTTATAATATACGGCATTTATACACATATAATATATATAAATAAGTTCTAATAACTTAAAATAATGACTTTTTCAAATTTTGAAGCTTGCTTACTACCATTGAAAAGCTCATAAAAAAATCTATAGAGAGTACTCTTGATAATTTTTTGTATGTATTTAAATTAAACACAAAAGTTGCTAATTTAATGATTTAATTTTTGGTCTAGAATACGTAAAATGTAACATCTTCCATTTATTTAATAAACGTTTTAAAATAAACTACTCATTGTGTTCCTCTTTTTCCTTGGTATCATAAATCGATTTATATTCATTAATTATCAAGTTTCTGAAGAAAAATTCTTTCTATTTAGCACTAATTCTCACATACGTCTACGCGAGTTGGCACTGAAGTACGTGGCGCAGCGGAGCATTAGTGCGCCCCTGGGCGGGGAACAAGTGCACTAGTCGCGGCATTGCCAAAGCGACGGCAGCGGCCGACTCTATTATTGATCAAAGCTCCCCGCTCTCCCGCTAAGAGCGGTGATTTCTCCAAACTGTCGATCTCCGTATGATTTCATTATTGCGAATCGAATTAAGCGGAGGAAAAAAGGCCCGATACATCAGTTTACGAGTCTCGCTCTGCAGTACTTTAATTTAATCGAGAAAACTTTAATGGAAGATGCACGTACAAAATACAAATATAACCTCAATAGCATATACTCAGATAGTTATACTTCGTAATTTAACTATAATGATGATTATTATTAAGTAACTCTCTTCAAAAATAAAATAAAATTTAATTGTTCAATTTATCTGAAACTTCTAAAATAGTTCATTTATATCCCTTTTTTATTGTGCACTTAATTAAATGAACGAAGTTAAAATATTTATGAAATTATAATACAGATAACTAATGAAACTGCATCGTAAATAAGTATATGCAAGTCGCGTACAATATCTGAAAACTTAATTTGAGAAATAATGGTATCTACTTTCGCGTATAATTTACGTTGATTGATCAAATATGCTACTCGTCATTCAAGAGGTTACATTAAATTGAAGAAATGTATTCGTACGTATTAAAATTCATTTAACTCCAATTTCCGCTAAAAATACATGCGCTTCTGAATCAAAATTACAAATGAGAAAATTTCTCTACAGCACAGACGATTCAATATTTTGACAAGACGTGCATTTCCTGGAAAGTGTTTATCTGGCGAAGATTATATCTCTCACTCACAGCATATAGTATATGTGATTTGTTACTGATTGAAAAGTACCGCTCATTCAGTTATTAAATTAGTCTTCATAATTTCATCGTATACTTTTGAATGTAAATATTTTTTTTAATTTATTGCACTTATGAAACTTTATATACATATATCTATTTAATCAATTTCATTTTTCGTATATATATTTTTAATATCTGAATTAGAAATCACGTATGCATATAAAAACATATCCAAATATTATTTAAATATTTTTTTATAACACGTGAATAAAAAGACCATTTTCGGCGCCTATAAAGTGCGGCAAAAATAGAGTTTTCCGAGTGTCAAATAAAGAGTACCGAAAATACTCATTTTCGCTAATTTTTATTTTCGGTAGCCAAAATGAGTATTTTCGGTACCCTTCATTTATTTTTGCTCCATTGCCTTAATAAAGTGGACGACTCGAAAAACTCTATTCTCAATCCATTTTGTAGACGACAAAGATTGGCCTTCTTTGTGCACTTGTTATAAAAAATACGGTACGCAACTTGGGGCAAAAGGGTATTTCCAGACTCGGATGATGATTTTGAGCACTCGTGTACGTCTCGGGATCAATCATCATCCTCGCTTGTAAATACCCATTTTCGCCCCTAGTTGCTTAATATACTATTTAAAATCCTTATCGTCTATCACAATCTGCTCTCTTTAACTCGAACTTATTTAATTTAAATCTCTGTAAGGTTAAAAAAATTCTGATCCCTTGAGAAAATCTCTATAAATCGAAAAGAAAATGTTCTCTCTCAATATCTAGAATTTTAAACGAAGTATTGACGCCTCTCGCAACATATATAAAAGTTAGTATTGACGTTTCTCGACTCTAATATAAATCTTAGTACTGATACGTTTCGAAAACAATTGCTTTGACTACAAAAAGTATTGATATGATTTTAGTATAGTTTGTAATCGACGATTTCAATGAGCAGTACTTGCAGGTTGAAGAATTTTTTGGATTAAAAAGGCAAGATTGTTCAAGTAGTAAATAATACACCTGCAAGTATACTTTCTACAATTTTAAACAATAAAGAAGAACGTCGACAAAGATTTTTATCTAGTTCTCTTACTTTAAATAGAAAATGAAATGTCAATTTTCCGGGAGTAAACAATATTGTATTAAAATGGATTACGTACTGTTGCGGTAGTAATGTTACAACATATTGGATCCTTTATTACGAGGAAAAGCCCATGTTTATGCCATGGTAAGGACATTCAACTTATAATGTAATCGGCAGTGGACTAAAAAAATTTATAAAAAAATAGTATTGGTTTTAGTAAAAGATAATTTAGCTCAATGTAACATACAATTATATATTTAAACAAGAGTAATAAATGTAATTCATAATAAAACCTCTATAACTCATTATTTACATATAGCGTATTTATAATGTCAAAAAGGTTCGAAAATAGTTCAAAAATTATGTCTCTATAACTCGAAACTCTGTATAATTAAAAAATATGTCAATTGATGGAGAGTAAATTGTTAAGTTTCTTCTATTTTGCTTATAGGGTACAAGCATTCATGCGCTGCCTCTACTTCATAAAAGTGGATTATTAACAGTTCATCTTATCAAAAAAAGTAAACCTTGACTCTCTACCTCTCTGTGTCAGCGTAAGTATTTTTTTAAGTTTAGAATGCTGTAATAGTCTGTTTAACAAGAAAGAATACGTATGTACTACTAAAGATTAAGCAATCAAATTAACTTACATGAAAGTAACTTGTGTGCACTCTGAAGCAATAACAGTTTGAGTTTAACCGCCTTTACCAGCCGATAGCTATATTAAAAAGTTCTTCTTTTAAATAATACGCATCAGAATCATATATTCCAAGATCGTTGCATTTGCGGAAAATATAACATAGCACAATACTTTAATTATTATCAGCATTGAAATTAGCAACATTTCGTAATTCTAAAGTGATCGATCCTTAAAATGAAATTCGATTCTAATTCGTATTTTTGGAGTAAAACGGAGCTTCTTGATCAATGTATATTGGCAGTTAAATTCGGTCCATCGCATCCCCTTAAACATCAAAGTCGTCTTTACAAAGCGTGCGGAAATCCAATAGTGGCATAGAAACGACACTGATCAAATTCTCCACAAGCTAAACCTATTGAAAGCATTTGGGCTAACACAAATGAGAAGCATACAGAAAAAGTTTTTTCACCTTTGCCCAGTTACCATGCCTTATTACAGACATCTACTGCTCTTTACCAGAAACTTACGCTAAAAAACACCAATTCCAATTATACCAAAACATCATATCATTATGAACAACGATGAAGACTATACGGATCAATTATTATAACTGACATCTATAATCTCGGGCGTCCCCCTGCACGCGTGTACTCACTGCGCTTGCTGCTGTGCGCCTGTAGATGAGCGGTGACGACGTCGTAGAGCCTCTCGCGCCTCGCCAGCAGATAGTCCCGTCGGCGCAGCTGGCGTATCAGTAGGCCGCCCGTGTGGCTCACCTGCCCGCGCAGCGTGCCCAGCTGGATGCGCAGCTCGCTCGTGCCTGCGAACGGAAAGAATGCGTATGAAAAGAAGAAGAAATAAAGGAAGGAATAACATTTGTAGGGGTGAATCGTTCATTTGGGGGGGGGGGGGCAGCCACTTTGGGATGCTACATGGGTTTTGATGCTTCTGAGTATGGACAGTGGCGGTGAATCGAGTGTTTGAATTTTATTATGAAGAAAGTCTTATGTGAAAATCTTTGGACTAAAAGTAGTTGGCACAGTATATTGATCGACTACTGTATTCAGTTCGAAATAGACTCTGCTTGGCACTAATTTTGGAGACTCGTGCAACAATACTGCCTTTCCCTGGAAGAAAAGTATTAGGTTTCATACAATCGTGTATGATGTTCGAATTTTCTTCCAGAGGATCTCTAACAGTGCATAGAGAAATTCTACAGAAAATCGTAAACAACTCGACCAAAAAAATAAAAATAAATTTTTGAGCGCACATTTATCATACCCGGTTTTTCCGAATGCTTTTGGCATTCTAAAAACGGGAAAAATATGAACAGTACCCTTCCTATTGCCCAGTTTGATCTACGGTCACATTAGCATTAAGATTTTCGCGGTTTTTCGGACCTAAAAAGCGAGCCTAAAGTTCCTGTTTTCTGACTAGCGGGAAAAAAGTAGCTGTTTTGTCCGCTTTTGATTTATTTACTTATTTGTACTTTTCGTGATATTTCTACAAAAATACATACATATGTCACAAAAAATATGGTGTGCACCAAGGGCTTTTTAACCTCGTGAGACTCGCCTTCGGCTCGTGCTCACTCGACTTCAACTTGTACTGCAAACTCTATACTCGGTCTAAAAAATCCCACTTTACGCCCTTGGTACGCAATATACTATTTGATCGTTGACATCTCAAATTGAAGCTCTTAACGTCTACTTTAATTCTGTGTTGTGAAAAAAAATGTTTTCCGTAAATCAAACTTACCACTAGTAAGTATACTGTTCACTATTTTTCCTGTTTCAGAATGCCAAATGCATTCGAAAAAACCGGGTCTGGTAAATGTGTACTTGAAAATTCTTTTTTTTTGGTGAAGTTGTTTTCGATTTTCTGTAGAATTGCTCATATGCACACCTACCCGGTTAAAATAACTTTGAATATGATGAGGCATATTGCTTCGTGTTAGCTTTGAATTCGAAAGGTTAGACATTAGGAGGTATGTAAATCGTTCGTGATCCCGGGTACCACGTAGCGAAATCATATGCAAAGTTATTGTTTTAACTTTGGTTGTTTTGAACACGTCACAGAATATATAACTCGGTTTCTATTAAATAAAGTTGAGAAAATGAGTGATTTAATTTTTCAAGTAATATTATTTTACTCCTTCGTGAAACCTGCGTTGTGCAATAATACACAGAGATAATAAAGAAATACATTTAAGGGGAATTTGTACTTTATCAGCCTAAAAATTCACTGATTATTACAAACTTTTTATGGGAAAATAACGTAGCAAATTGAAACTTTGAAAGTATACCTATTATAGCAACCTTAAAAATTTACAAAAAAAATTGTTTTAGTAAAAAATTAAAAATAAATATATTGCATAAATGTTCTACTCTATTGCTGAAACAAACTTCTAAATAATTTTCCAAAGTATTTAAGGGTCTTGGCATTAACGGGTTAAAGCGATTTATAATAAACTATTTTAAAGATGAATAAAATAATACCTAAACTTAACACAAATAAAAAAAGATATTAACCATTTTAAGGAATTTTTTCTTAGTGGACGTTTGTAACACTAAAAACTTATTAAAAATATTTATACGCATTTCATTGTGTACGCTTCTTTTCATAATATAATGTTACTGATATTACCTGGTTTTAATAAACTAATTAAAAATATTAAAAATATTTATACACATTTCATTGTGTACGATTCTTTTCATAATATAATGTTGCTGATATTACCTGGTTTTAATAAACTATAACACAAATTTTCTTTTGTATGGTTGAATTAAAAATGAAGAACCTTCTTAAAACTAGATTAACCTTTTAACGCCGAGACGATTGCTCATGACCGCCCATCTTCGGGTATTCCCCAAAAATCAACAATTGATAAAGAAGGTTACAAACCACCTTGATACTTTCGTTTGAATAAAAAAGGAACTATTGAGTACGGTAGACGTGAAAAAAGCGCGCTTTCCTTTCAGAAAAATCAAATTGGCGACCGCGTTCTAACAAAATTCACGCAGCTTGAAAAATTGATGCAGATTTTGCTTCAAATAGTTGAGTAGAATGTACTTTTTTATACGTCTACCAATATATTTTTTCATATATAAGATCTTAAATTAGAAAATAACCACTGGATAAGTTAGATTTAATTAAATTTTCGGTTTGGTATTGCATACTGAAGTACGGTGGTCATGTGCGAATGTCCAAGCGTGTACGGGTAAAATAGTGATGAAAAAACAATTCATGATACATTTATTATATAACGTTTCAGTATTTCTAGCGATGAAATAAGAAGGAAAACTCGCACTGATATTCCTACAGAGTCTAAAATATCTAAAATAACCGACCCTTTATATGATAAGATTATACACCCTCGGTGGGCACCATGGCGAGGAGTATCTGAATGACTGGATCGCTGATACCGAAGATATTTGAGATGATTCTCTTTTTGACATCAGTATTGAACAATGAGAACCCTCTCCTGTCACAAACATCAACATTGCTGAGCTTCCCGATGTTCAGGAAATAAAGCAACATGATGTAATACAGGCAAATGCAGCTCCCCTGAGAATTCTATATTATTGAAATAAGACTTTATAATAATAATCTTATATAATAAATAATGATTTATTGTTCGTCAATAAAAAAAATATCTTCAATTATGTTCCTACCATTATCATCCTACCGCAATCGGGAATCGTATTCTAGCTATTTTTATGCGACTATAACGGATGGATTCTTAGTTTGGGATCGTTTTAAGCATACTTTAATGAGAAAATAAATTCCTCCCCACCAACGAAGCTCCGTCGGCGTTAAAGGGTTAAATAATACTGTCCTGAAGTGGGTGACTATATCCCAAAGTAGGCAATTTTAATTACTATAATTGCTGAATATCGTAATAATCAATTTTTAGCATATTATTTATCAGGTCAGAAACCTACACAATGAAACTTGTAGAAAGTTGTCGATCAATAAATTAAGATTTTATATACAAAAATCCTTAAATGTCGCAAAGTGTGCAAATCTCCCCTAACAGAAAGAGATAACCGACCTTGTCTCGCGCGAGCAGTCTCATTCGCTTTTAATTAGAATGGGCGAAGCGCGTGTAATAATGATAACGGAAGGATGTAGGATGTGTTGTAATTCTGATTTCCCTCGGTGGTACGGAAGAAGCTGAGAAGGGTGAGATTTGTAGAAGCGACGCGTTAGTCGTGGGTTGTTTGGGCAGGGGAATTATAGGAGCCCGATGTTGAAAGAGGAAATTTTCTTGGGAGAGGCAGGAGGAGGAATGCTGATGGTGAAACGGTGTTACTTTGAGAATGTGAGACGTATCGAATGAACACTGAGCAAATTTATTTAATTATATAGTGAAAAGTGAAAGAGATAAATATTTAGCAGAGACGGTAGATTCATGTGAAGGCGAAAAAAATAAGAATGCCCAGAACAGGTATATAATTACGACATTTAGAGCATAAATGGATTATCAACTTAAAAGAATCTTAACCAATTTAATTAAGACAAGGGAAAAAATGCACGTCTTGCTATACCCCGACTTTATCTACTTATATTTAATTAGTGTTTTTTTGCATCTCACGTCGTATCTTCTTCGTTCTTCTACTGCAGTTGCCGAAATAGCCCCCTACAACTTCCATTGCAGTATATTTACTACATCCAGTAGGAGTTGCTTCCAAAATTAGAGGGTGAGTTTATTACGTAAGTTTTGTCTGATATTGAACATAATACCAAATAAGCTACGGTAGTTACTACAGGTTTGGGTTAAGTGCAACAAAATCTATTGCCTGTCGTCAAATTCAAAATAGCGATACTGAAACTACAAAGCAATGTATATGAAAAAAAAACAATCTTTATTACGCTGCGGTTTTTCCTTAAAGTTTCCAAAAATAATAATTTTTTAATTCTTTCGGTAGTAACTTGTATAAGACAACGCAAAAAGATTTTCTACCATTTAAGTTATTAAAATTAACTTAATTTAAAAGAAGTAAAACTTCTTTATAGTCATTTCTACTGCTCACATCTAAAAATCATATTTAGAGCTTGTTTTTCCTTTAATTAAATAACTATGCGATATAATCAAAGGGATATTTTTAAATTCAAACCACTTTCCACTAATTTTCCGATCGAATAAGTAATTCGGATACTATAGTGTTGAAGTATATTGTCATTCGGTTTTTGCTTATAAAACTTTCAACTTGGTAGCTTCAAGGTTTGATCATTTAATAATAAAAAGTACTATCTATAAAAACCAGTGTAGAAATAAAGTGATTTTAACTTTACATTTTTATATAAGGTAAGTGTACCTAACATGATGCTCCTAAGCTTTGAGCATTTATCATAGTTTATGTATAGAAAGAATTTTATTTGGACTGGTTGGATATCAAAATATAGCATAAAAACTAACACAAGACATTTTTTATTTGAAAATATGCATATAGGGCAATTCTATAGAGTTCTGAAAATAAACAGCTAGTGGGAACTATTGGGTTTTACATGTACCCAATATGACCCGTCATTATGATTCATTCTTCAATCACTAATAAAAAGCAAATTATATATGTAACAGAAGAAAAGAAGGTAATACAAATAATAAAATGATATAGATAAATGTTAAAAGTAATATATTTTATTAATTAAATAAAGTTTAGGCATTCTGGACAGATGCAATCGACGTTCCCTACAAAAAGTAACACCTGTTCGATTTGCGTCGAAGACTAGCACGATTAAATTTTCCAACGAAAAGTAACACGAATTGGAGTTTTCCAAACGAAAAGGAACACGAATTACATTTTTCCAAGGACGAATAGCACGACTCAGCTTTTTCCAGCGAAAAGCATCGAATGAATTTGTGGTAAAAACTAGCATTTTTTATGAAGTTTTAAAGTTGTCAGGTTGCAAAAATAGTAATTCTGATTATTATAAGACAAAGCAGGTGTTACTTTTTCTCGCAAAATCATTCCACGTGTTAGTTTTTGTCGCAAAAGTTTTATGAGTACTAGTCTTCTTCGTCACAAAAGTATAGAAGTTGTTATTTGTCGCCACAAAATCATTCCACGTGTTAGTCTTTGTCGCAAAAATTTTGAAAGAGTTAGTCTTTGCCTCAAAAATGAATGTAGATGTTACTTTTCGCAGGGAGCGTCGATATCATCTTTGTTGGTCGTATAGTAAAATCGAAACGCATTTTTAAGGACATAAATAACGTATGAAATACAGATTACTTAAAAACATATTATTTATATATTTACACAAATTAATCAAGAGTGTAAGTATCGTTTATAAAAAATATATATTTCTTATCTTTAAAAGCTTTAAAAAATTCTACGAGTGGTCATAAAATAGAAATCTTGTATGTTTCGGTTACGTGATCCGTAACTCTTATACTAAGGGTGTATTTCGTTATGTCTCGAGCATCTTGAGACATAACGGAATACACCCTAAAAGGGTACATAACCGGATGATGAAATAAACTATACTACTAAAAAGCTGACAATTCGTAGTAATATCCAGGGTAGTATCGGTTTGAACCAACTTCTTTATTTATTATCACAGTAAATATAAATGTCTTGTTCAAAATTATAGTGAGAAATTCACTTCAACGGTTATAAGGCAAAATACATTGCAGGTTGGTCTCTTTTTGTTTCCATGAGAAAATTTTCCGATGAAATAGCTTCTACTGACATTATATACATAATTATTCAGCATTAAATGATGTTATTTTATTAGAAAAAGGTACCTCTTCTTATAATTATAATTTTGCATATATTTATACTGGAGAAATGATCCAAAAGTTGGCAGAAAAGTCGACAGAGAAATCTTGAATAACTTTCGATCAGATTAAAATATTTATACGGAACAAAGATACAATTAAAGGACCTTCCGCTTACTTTTATCATCTTTTAGGTAATTTATCTAGTGCAAATACATGCATACAGTTGGTATGTGGGCATTGAAGCTCGGGCATTGAAAGGCTCTCAAGTAGGGGAGAGAGGGGTAAAGTGGGCAGGGCAGCTAAGTGTGGCACCTTAATATTATAAACAATAACGTACGTTAAAAATCTAATTTATTTTATACACATTTAGAAATGACTCTAGTATTTTTTTCTTAAGTCATAAACTCAAAAATTAATGTTAATAATTATTAATGCAAGTTTGAAAATCGGAGCATGAAAAAAAGGTTGCCTTCATTTTTCGTCGGCTCAGTAGGGATCGAAAATGATTCGCTTATTAAGTTAAATTATGCGCGTTTCATAAATTAACTTTTAAACTTTTAGAGCCTTTCTTTTGTTTTTTCAAAAGTGCCGTAAATAATTAATGATAAATGATTAAAAATTTAATTAAAAAGGGGCTATCGTGGCATACTAGGTGGGGCAAATGTAGCACACACAGTGCCGCGTAGCGAGTTCGTCTTGACGCACCTAACCTATCGAACTCAAAACGGAGAAAGATGGGATAGAGCACACGTGCAATTCACAGGTGCCAACTGGTTCAATTGTAGATTTACCTTCCTTGGATAATATACAATGTATTATTCAAATACCAGATCTGCCAGTTCTAAACAATGAGACATTTTTTAATAATGAACCGGTGGAAATTTATTACGTAACTGAAGATGTTGCCAAAGCCTTAAATATATAATTATATCTCAAAAGATTATTTATTTTTGTATTGCCAAAGTAAAAAAAAAACTTAATTA
Organism: Gastracanthus pulcherrimus; assembly: GCA_949152435.1. Lineage (NCBI taxonomy): Eukaryota > Metazoa > Arthropoda > Insecta > Hymenoptera > Pteromalidae > Gastracanthus > Gastracanthus pulcherrimus. Next base: position 32,431,060 of record OX424575.1, read on the forward strand.
TAGAAAAAAATAATAAATGTATCAAAAAAGTATTAAATTGTGATTGATATTATATAAATTCTTTGTTCAGTCGTCACTCAGCAGTCGTCGAGAACAGACGTATCTCACGAGTTCGCGAGTTACATAAACACAAACATAAACACAGTGACCGCGAGTGCCAATACGAATTCCCTGCTCAGTGGTGCTACCTTAGAAGTAATTGCACACAGGTGCAATTACAACCTACATCATGATGACCTCTGACTATAGGAGTCATCAAAAAAATGAACAGTCACGAAACTCAACAGTGCCCCCAACCACCTACAGTAGATCGACAAGTTATGCAGCCGTAACCCAAAATGATCAGTTCCCAAAAAAGGACCAAGGAATTATACTTGAAGCTAAAGAAGGAATCGAACTAAAAGAATACATTTTTGCCATCGGAAAATTAATAGGACCATCAAATGTACGTTTTGCCTCAAAGATTTCAAAAGGTAGAGTTGGTATGTTTCTAGCAACGAAGGAGAACGTCGAGGAATTACTAAGTAAACATACACACGTTACTATAAACAGTACCCAGATACAAGTTAGATCATACATAACACAACACAAGCGCGTCATCCTATCGAACGTGTCCCCACTCATTCCACACGCACACATAGAGGAAACGTTAGATCGCCGAGGTATCAAAAGAGGATCATCTGTTTCATTTTTGAGAGTGGGAGTAACAGAGACGGAATATACACATGTAGATAAATTGCCGGATTCTATTCAAATCCAGTATGATGATACAAAGCATTGGATTTATCTTTCAACGGAATCGGTAACATGTTTCATATGTAAAGAGAAGGGACACCTCGCGAAATATTGTACTAAGAATAACGAAGAACTGATCACTGAGCATGACAATAACGCTTGCGCTTTTCCTGTAAATATTACAGCCATACCAAAGGAAAATCGAATTTCCGATCAAAATAGTCAAAAGTATTCTGAAACACTAGATGAAACGTTTGAAAATCAAGAGAAAATGATCACACATACGCTTAATGCTAGAACAAAGCGAGCACACTCTGAAATCAGTTCGACAAATAGTCAATCAACCGGTGAAGGTTATTCGAAATTAAATTCGTCAGAATTCCAAAGACCAGCGACAAAATCTTTAAAAATAACTAAAAAGAACGAAGATGAAAGAAACCTAAAAGAAACCACTAAAACCGAAAAAACCTTAGACATTCTACTAGCACCGTTAGAAAAGATATTTGAAGAAAAAAATGAAATTTTGAATTATTTACAAAAGTCTTATAGAGAATCTCCATGGTTGTAATAATCCCAAAAATATGTCTCAAACTACACGACCGATGTAGTGGGCCTAATTTCTCTAATGAAAAATGATTTATACCCTCACCTCACAGAGCGGAGCATGAAAAGCCGCTTCACTCGCATTATAAAAAAGATAAATGCAATTGAAACGTCAACTAAAAATCCCTCTGTTTCGGACACTAGTCCCGCTGTATCTGAAGACGAGAGCTTTTCACAAGAAGAGTCAACAGCTTAATCAAAAACCTATCATATTAAAATAAAATAAATAAATGACCAACAATATTCTACAATGGAACATAAACGGACTCAATAGTCGCTTCGAATTCCTCAAAAAATTAGTACATGACCAAAATCCATCTATAATATGCATCCAAGAAACTAATTTCAAAGATTATAGTTATACCAATCTCAAAAACTATGTCATATACTATAGAAATAGAAAACACTGTCTGGCAGCAAGTGGGGGTGTCGCTATTTACACAAAAATACCTCTGGAATGTAAAGAAGTGAAATTGCGCACTAACATCGAAGCGGTAGCTATAAAAATAACAATTACTACGAGACGTATTTGCATATGCAATCTTTATATCCCAAATAGCTATGACGTAGAGAAATCGGAAATAGAGAATATTATTAACCAGCTACCTACTCCATATATCATAGTAGGTGATTTTAATAGCCACAACGAGATCTGGGGCTCAAAAAACACGGACCTCAGAGGTAAATTCATAGAAAAAATAATATCAGAAAGGGATATAACGCTACTAAATTATAATACACCTACTCACTTTAATTCATCCTATGGAACCTTGAGCGCGATCGACTTGACACTATGTACCCCGAATTTGGCAGATACCCTTGAATGGGAAGTGTTGCAAGATACTTACAACAGCGATTAAAAAAGCCAACTGGCAAGAATATCAAAGTCAAATTGAAAAAGATATTAAGAAACTAAGAGACCCGATTTGTACAAATTACACAGAACTGAACTCCGTTCTAGAAAATTTTGAGAAAATAATACTCAAGGCAGCCAACAATACGATCCCAAAAACTACAGGCAAAAGCGGAAAAAGTAATCTACCTTGGTGGAATGAAGAGTGTGAACAGGCCGTGAAAGAAGCTAAACACGCCCTTAATGAGTACAAAAAACGCAATACCTTTGACAAAAAACTTGATTTCAAGATGAAAAAAGCACTAGCGAGGAGAGTTATAAAAAGAAATAAAAGGGATTCATGGGTAGAATATATATCAAACCTCAAGAGTAATATTCCAAGTGAAGAAATATGGAGAAAAATTCGATCAATCAATGGAAATAACAAACAATCTACAATTACACAAATTTCCATAGACGATGATACCCATACCAATCAACCTCAAGAAATAGCAAATATGATGGCCGAAATGTTTGCTAAACATTCAAGCAACGACAATTATAGCAAAGAATTCCTGCAAAAAAAAGGCAAACGGAAAATGAGCCATTGGACTACAACAGCACAGAAACGAATGAAAACATATCACCGCTCAACGAGGAAATTACTTTGACTGAACTTCAAGAAACGCTTCATCACTGCAAAAATACCAGCGCTGGTCCAGATGGGATACCAAATACATTTATAAACAACCTACCATTGTCAGGTCTCATTTACTTACTGGGTATTTTCAATAGTATCCGACTCCATAATCTATTTCCTGAAAAGTGGAGAGAAGCCACGGTTATTCCAATACTAAAATCAGTAAAAAATCCGAATAAAAAAGAATCATATCGACCAATTTCACTCACTTGCAGCATGTGCAAACTTTTGGAAAAAATCATAAATAAACGGCTCGTATGGTATCTAGAATCAAAAAACTTCATTTCCGCTACCCAACACGGTTTCCGTCGATTCCACTCAACAGCTGACAATATTACCAAGATAGAAAATGAATTTTGCGAGGCCTTCATAAACAACCAACATGCGATCATAGTTTCCCTTGATATGGAAAAAGCGTATGACCGGTTGTGGAAAGACCGGATCATCAAAATATTGGTTAAGTGCAAAATAAACGGCAACATGATAAATTTCTTGATAAACTTCTTAAAACGAAGGTTTATACGAGTAAGAGTAAACGGATACCTATCAGAGATATTCAAAATTGTAAACGGCGTTCCTCAAGGCAGCGTGATAAGTGTTACTTTATTTTTAGTAGCTATCAATCAAATAACTCAGCATATTCCTCGGCCAATAAAGTGCACGCTGTTTGCAGATGATGCAAATCTCATTCTAGCAGGTTAAAACATCGAAACCTCACAAAAACTTCTACAAATTACTTTGAATGAACTACAGAATTTTGCAAACGAAACAGGATTCAAGTTTTCTCAAGACAAAACAACAGTAACTGTATTCTGCAAACACAACAAAGCTCAAAAAGACATAGAATTATACCTAGGAAATCATAAATTGAATGTTATACCGCAAGTCAAAATACTAGGCCTCACGTTCGACAACAAATTTACTTGGGCGCCCCATTTATGAAAAGTAAAAAATGATTGTAACAAAAGGCTAAATATACTAAAAGCACTAGCCTCTAAAAGCTGGGGAGCTGACCAGGAAATTATCTTGAAAACATTCAATTCTCTTATACAATCCAAGATCGATTACGGCAGTATCGTATATAGCTCGGCTAAACCTAAATTACTCCAGATCCTAACGCCTATCCAAAATGCGAGAACAAGAATAGCCATTGGTGCGTTCCGAACCAGCCCTACAGAAAGTATACTAAGTGAAGCAAATCTATTACCACTCCACTACAGAAGAGAAAAACTATGTATAAACTATACCATCTCCACAATGTTCACCCCTTCAAATGAAATGTCAGGCATCTTACAATCGGAAAAACTCGATGAACTGTTTAGGACAAAGAAATCCTTCCCAAAACCACTTAGAGTTAGAGTCAAAAGTTATTTACACTCACGAGATATAACAATTCCGCAAGCCATGCCTAGACAAATATATAGTGCTGCACCTTGGACCTTAAAAACACCGAAAATCGATAAAATAGATATAAATAAACAAAACAAAAATCCAAAAGTGATAAAAAGTATTTTTCTGACGTCAATACTGCAATACTCAGACTATACACATATCTACACAGATGCATCAAAGACCACAAGTGCCACAGGATGTGCAGCTCTAATAAACAATGAAGAATATCTGTACAAGCTCCCTGATTACACATCCGTTTTCAACAGTGAAGCATTTGCTATTTTGAAGGCCCTCGATTATATTGATCGAAACAAACTCGATAAGACCGTTATATTCACCGACTCGCTAAGTAAACTATCTGCAATTAATAACAAACAAAGTAACAACGAGATTGTACAAAATGTAATAGAAAAGTATAATAAAATTATATCAAATGAAGAAAATGCAGAGATAGTTCTGAGCTGGGTGCCTGCACACGTAGGAATCAAACCTAACGAAAAAGATAGATTGTTTGGCAAAAGAAGCGGCGCACTCTAAACAACTAAAAGAGATCCACTTACCGATTTCGCGCATGCAATGGAAGAAACTTGTAGCAAACGCAGTATTTGAAAGCTGGGATAACAAATGGAAAAATCTCAAACCGCAAAAACTCCACAGAATAAGGGAAAACATACTCGAGAGCCCTGCTTTTACATTAAATAGAAAAAACCAGGTTATCATCAATAGATTAAGAATCGGTCATACCAATTTGAGTCACCTTTACTTAATAACCAAAGAAGAGAACGAAAAGTGTGAAAAGTATGATTCACCGCAGACTGTGCAACATATACTAATAGACTGCCCAAACTTCCAAGAATCCAGGAGAAAACATAGAATACCTACTAACTTGAAACAGTGCTTAACCAAAATCGAACAATGTAAAAAAGTGATAAAATTTCTAATCGATATAAATATGTACCATCGTATTTGAAACCTATTTTGTTAACAAAAATGTATATTAAATATCTACTAGTTACTATAAACCACATTATGAATCATATGAAACTATACAATATATTTAAATAATTGTAACTCCAATGTAAATATGTATCAAGTTGTCGCTAAAAATTTTAATTGAAAAAACTATTATTTAATATTTTATTAACCTATTGAAAAGCCTCGCTCAATATTCCAAATAAATATTTTAAAAAAAGACAATTTTCATGAATTTACTTACCAGCGGAAATAAAAACATGCCACCGGTGGGGCAAGTGTGGCATTTTCGATCGCTCTAGAATTTGATTTTTTAAACTATAATATAATTCAAATTAAAAATTTGAAATAACGGATCTCAATACTAGAAGAATAGGCCTAAACATTGCAATTTTTAAAATATTGATATGTTTTAATATTTTAATGATATGTTTAAAATAAGTTAGGGTGCGACGCTTACCGCACCCTCTCCTATTGTAATAGCACCACCTTCGGGCATTGGTAGAAACTTTCCCCAACAGTTCACCAACCTTTGGCCAAATCTTTATGCGTTGGCCAGTGATTTCACAATTGACTTATCTCGTCACGGATTTACTCCCGCCGTTGGCCAACGGATGATGAATTTTGAAAATTACGATAAAAGCAAATCAAGGGGCTCGGTGGCGCAACGATGGCCAGTATTAGTACTAGGTACGATGCGAAGCTTTCGGGGCCGCACCGTAGACCTTATACTTTGATTTAGTGGTCCATATCCTCCTCAAAATTTCGAGTATATTAATTTTTAATGCTATTTTGTACATTATATACTACATCGGTATTTATTTGAGAGTTATAGATTTTATCGTTGATATAAAAAAATGTTTCCCTTAAAACGATCCATTCTTTGACTAAATACAGGAGATTGAAAATTAATTCTCCAAAAAGCTTTTCATTTTCGGTGTCCGGATGTTCGATTTTTGTCTCTTCCCTGGTGACGTCACTTTCGACTTTCGGTTTTAGTTTGTAAACATATATATATATATATATATATATATATATATATATATATATATATATATATAGATACACGTCAACAGACATACTAATATTATAATAAGGTTACGTGAGTGCTGTATTATTCGTAAGCAAATTTCGAGTTGTTAATTAAATAATGCACAACACAGGTGAATTTTGAATATGGATTAGCTATTGGCATTAGTATTGGCATCGCATTGTCTTATCTATTAAGAAAAAGTAAAAAAATGAATGCAGTAAACCATCGTTAACACAAATTCGAAGGGACTTGGATATTCGTTGGTATTATTATCCGAATTTAGTAGGTCGAAAATAACTACAAAAAGTGCTACTGTATGCCCTCTAAATACAAAGAAATTATAACGTACTTTACGCCTACTTTTACGAAAACTTAATTTTTTGACGATTTTCCTTATAATTGTACTAATTAAAGCCCTCTGTTTTTACAAGACAATACGATTCTAAAAAGGAATGTTCAGTCAGATTTAAATGCTCTTTTATAATTTTAACGTTTTTGCCCCTTATTCCCAACAAATAAAGAATTTGAGTTCGTGATGTGTTCAATAAAGCATTAAGTCTAATTCAACACCTTTAATTCGTTATATATTAGTTCAGACACATTTTTTAATAAAAATTGATGTAAGTAGTCAAAATGGTGAGAAAATTATTTGCCAAAACTGAAATAATTCTTTGAAAATTGTATTATATTTATTTTCAAATACTACTTTATTCAGTTTTTAAAAAAGTTGTGAAATCTCCCTAAAACTTACGTTTTACAAACGTATACTCTAGGCAAGTATAAGTTATTCTTCCACATTAATTCATATATCACATCTACAAAAGATTAAAAAAAAGTAACTTAGTAATAATAAAATATATGTATAAAATATTATTTATTATATTTTTATGTATTATTCATAAGCTGCCGAAGTGGTAAATAATCAATACAAATTTTGCTAAGAAAAATTGCTAAATCAACTAACAAATGGCCAAGTACTTTACTTTTAATCTTTTGTAAATGTGATATATGAATTAATGTGGAAGAAGAACTCATACTTGCCTAGACAATACGTTTGTAAAACATAATTTAAAATAACTTACTATTCAAATAGCTTATTTAACATTGCATTAGCAATAAACAGTCGCTACAGTAAATAAATAATATAGTTACTTCATAAAATAAGATTTAAAATAAGTATACTTCATGTCAGATTTTGAGGTTATCGATGTTGTTGATACGCGCATACAGCTGTTTAGCATCGCGCACGCGTACGATGACCAGCCACTGACCAACGGTTATCCATCTACGTTTCCAATGAAAATTGATGAACGGTTGGCGAATAGGCCATTTTGGTTGCGCTATTTTCTACCAGGGAAGCTTTGATGTCTATACTTTGTTTATATTGTAATTACATTTTAATTACACATTATTTTAGCAATGGATCTTGAGTTATTTGCTGTGAAAGAGGTTAGGTTACCATTGCAATGCCCGGGTCCATTTTTTCCAGGTAGTGCAATGCCCGCGAATACCAAACGTAGTCATTATAGTTATAAGAAGACATACTTTTGTCATTACAGAAACGTAAATTCAAAATAAATTAACTCATATTTCATATACAATTACCCATACGAATCAACTACATACGAGTATGATCAAAGCCTCATAAAATACATTACACATTATACACAGTATAGATATATAAGTAGACCAAATACGCGAAAAACAAGAATCCACTCAGGCATACATATTTATCAGAAGAAGTACCAAATCCAGCACTACCTACGAAAAAATAAATTAAATCTCACGCTGATCTCAATACGAATGATTATTTTTTTTCCCTTCAATAAATCTGAATGCACTCCCATAGCCTGACAATGGCTCTTAATGCACGACGGAGAATCCAATTTTCCAGAAATACACGGAAATAATAATGACGGAGCACACAATGCCGGAACAAATAGGAATTCCGTGAAATTCGCAGGCGAATGAATTGGTGCGTCACGCCGATCGGTCTTCGACCTCTCTTCGGCGATGCAGATTGTCGTCGTCGCTGCCGCCATCACCGACGCGCTTCATTCATCTCCATCCATTCAATTCGTGACGCCCACGCGCTCGCTCGTTCGCCCCTACCTCGCACCGCGCGCTCGCTATTTAATCGATAAGATTTGTAGATGATAGCGATAGTGGCGAACAAGTGTTGGTAAATGAAGGACGCTCGCGGAGATTATAATGAAAGTAATTCAATTTTTTTTTCTGTCGAGCGGACAGGATACTGTTGCAACATGGAAAATAGTAAAAATATTTGAAGTTTGAACAACTTCTTCCTTTTTAACGTCATTGCTCGCATTTTTTCACATAAAATATATAGCTTCTTTAAGGAACATTGTGAGATAGAATTAAGATTAATATTTTTTGTTGATGGTCATGATACTTGGACACCGCCAAATTAGAATTTAAATTAAAACTTTTAGAAAATTATTATTATATTTTAATTTATTTTTTTTAATTTTATTTTAATTTATATTACTTGTTTATTTTATTTGTTGTATTTTTTTATAATATATATTTTTGAACAATATTCTTTTAAATATAAACGTAAAAAATTATGAAAATGAAAGAATAACTGCATTTTACTCTAGTAACATTTGTAACAAGTCACTGGTAATATTCATTAAATATAGTAAACAATCCTCGGAATACTCATATATATTATATATCATATTTTAAACCCATAAGTTTAACATTTATAAACGACAAAAAAAATCATTAAATAATCGAATTATCAGAAATTACAAACAATTACATTCATTACAAATATTTTTAATAGTATATTTATTTCATATGCTAAATCAAAATTTTATGGAAGTACTGTTAAAGCAATCTACATGAACTTTAAGGGGGCATATCATCATACCACCTTTAAATTGTCAAAAAATCGTTTTTTTCTTTATTTACCTTATTTATAGGAAATTTCCCGTAGAATAAGCTCCCGAAAACCGCTTTAAGATATCATAATTCCTTTTAAAGTTACAATATAAATACTGAGACAGCTTTTTTGCCGATTTTGCGTAAATTCGGTATTTTATCAATTATTATTTATTTTATTATTATTTATAACTAAATGTTTGATTGATTATTTTATTTAGTTATAAAGCAATAAAATATAATATAATAAGATCCATGCTTGTATATTCAAATATTTGCGCGTTGTTATATGTAATATTGGCGCATGTGCGAATTACGAGTAACGTGACATGTCATTACGTCACAACATAAAGGTCGATAAATCAGATCGAATTTTTTACTAAACTTACCCGTACATTTTTGCTACTTTTGACAGTTGGCTTTTATGTTTACAAACCACCTGTTAGTAAACACAGCTAATATTTTTATTGTACTGAACTTATACAGTGTTTTAATTGCATTTGACAATTTGTGAATGTGTGTAAATCAATGTAGTGAAATTGTCTTCTAAAAGAGATAAAAAAGGAAGATTCACAAAAGAAGCCAAGACTATCCACCAGCTCAGCGAGGAAACTCCAAAACACAGCTAGTGCTAGAGACACTAGTGATACAACAAACAGAATCATTAACACTTAAATTTTATTTTCTAAACTTAGAAGTGTTCTGTGTTGTAATCGGTGCCATGGCAGTGTTCAATTAAGTGAATCTGGTGTGCAGGGTCTTGGTTTCAAAATAGATATTGTGTGCTCAAAGTGTGGTGAAATAGCAGCGATCAACTCCAGCAACAAAGTAGGAGCCAAAGGAAATGCATATGAAGTGAACAGAAGATCTGTGCTGTCTGCTCGTGCACTTGGACATGGACACGCTGGCCTTTCAACTTTTTGTGGGATTATGAACCTGTGCAAGCCAGTTGCCCAATTGGCTTTTGATGAAATAAATAAGCAGTTGAGTGAAGCGTGTGAAAGTGTCGCTCAAGAGTTTAGTATGATAAGTACAGTTTACTCAATTTATTCATTTTTGTGTTTTTTTTTTCATTTCAGGTTATTCAAGGAGGAGGAAGACGCATGGGACTCCACGCACCAGAAAATATTGATGTACACTGCTGCAGATGTTTGTCTGCTACGTTGAAAAGAAGAAAAAAGTAGTTGCAATTGATAAGATGAGTATAAATTATATCTATTAGAACTTGTAACTTAATTGTTAAATAACTCTAAATGTTGTTTTTATCAATTTCAGCTTACTGTCCGTAAGATTCCAAGTGAACGCATGGACAGATTGGGCTCAAAATTTATGGAGATACTCATTATAGTTGTACTTTTCATATGAGTGTAGGGATTTTGATTTGAACGAGTAGAAAATTTTTTACATCTATAAAAGTGATAAAATTATTAAAAAATAAGTGTTATATTGACAATGTTCATATAAAAAAATACTTCTACTCGATCAAATCAAAATCCCTACGCTCATATTAAAAGTAAAACTATAATGAATATCTCCATAAATTTTTAGCCCAATCCATCCATGCGTAGACTTGGAATCTTACGGACAGTGCTTAAAGTCTTCGAAAGCAGTCTGGTTTGCCATGGAGGCATAGAAGGTCCAACGAAGGTAAAAAATATACAAATTGGTAGGTTTTTATGTATACTTTCAGGAAAAAAAAAACCCTTATTAAAATAAATATCAAAATAAAAATTCTTAGTTAATTTTTTTGTTTCAGATTTTAAAGGTGGTGTGCCCCCTTAATAAACCTTTAAATGAACTTTCTTTCTACAAAATATTTCTATGTTTTGCCTATATAAATTATTATAAAAATCACTTTTTAAGTAAATAACTATTAAACATTCTACATGTATTATGAATCTCTGCAAAAAGTATCTCAAACACTACATTTCGTTCAAATATCGCTGTGCCATCTGCAATTTCAGCGGCAAATGAGAGAAACCGCTCCAAAAGGTGAACTACCTTTTAGCAGAATGAGAGTCAAGCAGAGATCCCTAAAAATTTTATGACTACCAGTGTTTACACAGCTGAAAAGCCGCTGCTCAGCAGTAGCAGCGCCGGCAGCGCCAAACTGGGACCGGCGAAAAGTGCCGCAGATTTTAATTTTTTCGCGGCAAACACTACACTTCAACTCCGACTCGAATGCCACTTTGCGCTCTCTGGGAAAATATACGCGCGAGACGACGAGAAATGTGCGAGAGATGGGAGAGAAAAGTCTAGATTGGACTAGGATGGTGTGAATCGATATAGTACCGGGAGCAGACAGTTTCATTGTACGAAACTACGTATTCGATTTGGAGGGAATCCCGTTCGAATGTCGATTTCTCGAATGTCGAGGCTGTAGCTCATATTGACGTTAAAGGTAAAGAGGCGATTTATTTTAGGATTCGGCGATCGGGGAGAAATAACATAAAGTTTTTATTATTATTCGTATGTATTATTCATGTAATTTCTTGTTATATTTATAATTTATTTTTACATGCTCAAATAAAACTAAATTCGATAAAGTTTTATAATAATTTACGCTTTTATTAGTTTTCATATCTTTCCTCTTTATGATAACGCGCAACTCTTTTTTATGGAAAAAACAATCAATCGTTCCAATTTCTTCCGATTCATTAGAAAAATTATGTTGAATTATGAAAATCAAATTTTCTTGCTAAAGAAAAACTAGAATATGTGTAAAAAAAATTGTTATTTACGCTACTCAATTAATATGAAAGACTTACTTTCATAGACTAACGTCTGGTCAGAATCGACTATTACTACTGTAGGCCAGACAAACATAATTGGGTTGTTTCATGATTTTTTTGTATCATATTCTAATAAATTATAACATACTTCCTTTGTAACTTTTCGAATTTTTGCAATACTACCAAAATTGAAGAAGATACAGCGCTCTAAAAAACCTCGTGACGTCATGGTTCATACGCGGCACCTTTGAAATTGCATGAATCGGACGTCATAAGGAAACTTTCGATAGCTGTAACTCTTGTAAGTCTCGTTCTTATTGCAAAATTCAAACAGATTGGTGAATCGGTGTAAGTTCTCTTTCGAAATCACCGATACCGCCAAAGAAAAAAAAAATATGATACAACCTAATTGGATGTAAACAGAGGATCCCAAATTGTTACAAAAATACATCGATATTTTGTTTAATATAAAGTTCTACCTTCATCTTTCTTCATCGTAAAAGCCAATTTTATACTATCGAAAATGAAATATTCAAATGACTCTAATAGTGTTAATTCCTCAAACAATTCTTTTAGAACTTTAAAATGTTTAAAGTTTTTATCATTAAAAGACTTATTTTATTGTTTTGAAAAGAAATTAGCTTGACTTTTAATTGTATTTCAAGTTTATGCAAAATATTGCTTATTAATATGATCATAAATTTGTTTCTTTTTTCTAAATTACTTTTTGTCATACACGCGCAATCTTCACGTTTTTTCGTGCCCTTTTTAAAAATTTTTAAATTTATGAATATTTTTAAATTTATAAAAATTTTGAAACTTTATGGAAATTTGGAACAATTATGCAAATTTTGAAAATTTATGAAAATTTTGAGAATTATTGTAAATTTTGGAATAAATTTTATTGATATTTTATTTTGGTTTTATAAATATATGTTTACACCGATTCGAAAAATAGCCACAATTACACCCGCTTTAGAGGCATACAAAAAACGCGAAATCAAGACATATATTACAAAAAGTATGGCGTGTACCTTGGGTGAAAAGTCTTTTTTGCCCTTGTTTGATTGCAGTACTCGTCTTTGGCTCGCAATACGCACTAGCCTTGGGCTCGTGCTTGCTTGCCTCGACTCGAACTGCAATCCACACGCGGGAAAAAAAGGCTACTTTTCACGCTAGGTATACAATATACTATTTAGTTAAATATTACTTAATTTTTAATAAAAGAAAATAAATAATTAACTTCTATTATTATTGAATGACACAAGGATTCTCTCGTAAGTATAAATATTACAGCCTTGAAAAAAATTATTTTATCCATACCGATTAATTAATTATATATAACTGTTAAAATGGTTTAAAAATTGATGAACACCTTAGTTTTGGATTTCATAGTATTTACTATAAAATTTACATACCATACATTTACTTCGTCTTCACAGTTATAGAATAGACAAGTATTTTGACTTGCTTTTATTGGACTAAATAGTTCAACAAATAATGATCTACTGAAATTCATAAAAAAATGTTCTTTCATAAAAATATTTTCTAAAAATATTTGCGGAGAACAACACCCCACAACCACAATCATCCTATTTATAACAGGAGCATAAAAAGAATCTCAACGCACAGCCACATCAAAGTCTCCGTATCATTTCTTTTACGTAACCACATTCAACCGCAGCCTCATAATGCCACGCACACGCACGCTCACACACACTTACGCTATACATAAACTGCGCAAAAATACACGTGAAATGGTAAATAAAAGGCCGTGTCAATAACCAACACGTGCAATAAAGCTCCATCTTCGCTCAGTATCCATCTCGCATTCTACTCCGCACAGGAGAAAAAATATCCACAGGAGGGGCTCGGCTCGACGAGCACACGTGTGTGCACGAGACGACGAGGAGAAGCGTCGCATCGTAAGAAAGAAAATGAAGAGCAGCAGCGAAAGGTAGACACCAGCAGCAGCCGCGTGACCTCGTTGACTTCGACAGAGAGACTATAAGCGTACGAGCAGCAGCAGCTGTGCTCCTCCTCCGGGCTTTTTTTTGCTAGTTTCCTCCTCGCGCGTGTGCAGCGTCTCGACCGGAAGCACTAGCTTTATCTCGTCTCGCGCCGAACCCACTTCAATTTGTCGACGGGCTGCTGCAGTAGCAGCCGCGGGGGGTTGTCTTTTTTTTGTTGCTGTGAAGGAGGACGCAACTCGAGACTGGCGTGACGCGCCGAGCTGACTCGAGGAGAATATACGCTGACGGGGTGGTTTTTTTTGGAGGCTGGTTGCCGCGGTTTCAGGATGCGTGAGTGAATCGAGAGGCTGATGAACTTTTTGAAGAGATCAGTCTTTCGATTGATTTTGTGCTGGGAAGCAATGGGATACTCAACGGGGGTAGAGAACGTATTTTGGACCGACGTAGAATATTTTGTACTGAAAAGCTTTTTTATTGTGCGTGAAAATTTATGTTCCACTAACAAGGACACCAACCCTGCAGAACTCGAATTTTGATGAGGCTTTGGGAGGTGCCTTATGGTAATTGAATATGAAACCTAGAAAGGTAATAAAAGGAGGCAGAAAGAGCTTCAATTTGAGGCCTGTAACAATAAAAAGAAACCGCTGCCAATTCATTGGCACTTACCTTCCTCAAACTACATTAATTGTTCTAATATGAAATTCTTTGTTCTAATAAATTAATTTTAAATTGCTATATCTCTTTCTAAATAATACCTCAAAAATGGTGTGCTTTTTATCATCGATGGGTTGACAAAAGATAATTTTTTACTAAAATTACAGAACGATAGGTAATAATTCTTATCACAGCAATTTTTTCTCTGTACGTAATTTATGAAAATTATTTAAATATCTAATTTAAGTGTAATCAGATGTTAGTACGTAGATTCACTAAATTCCTAATCGTCTAAAATTTTGTGAACGATTTTCCATTATATATTTTCGAGATATAACCGTTTAAACTAAATATGACTTTTTTCGTGCATAACACAAACTGGGAAAGAGCCTATCTAAAATTGGCGGTTGTAAAAAATAGGTAATTGTATGCTCTGTATAATTAATTTATACAACTGTTCATAATATTTCTAACATACGAAAAAACTCGAAAAGCTAAAATTCAAAAATCCAAAAATCCAAAAATTGTTATAAATAAACGTATCGAGGAATCTTTAAATTTCTTTTCAATTTCGAATCTTCATTCAAAAACGAAAAAATTCAAAAAATACGTAACCTCAAATATCTTGATATATAAAGGTCGTTGTGATCTGGACAAATAACTCGTTCAAGAGATAGTAAAGAGCTAATGTTTCGGAAAGGTTCAGACCAAATACTGCCAATATACTCCAGTATTCGCAACTGAATAAAAATCGATTTTTTTTACAAAAAGATTTTTTCTCTTTAAAAAAAAAGATAAAGCCTACAAAAATTTACAAAATATTGATAACCATATTCCTAATCATCTCGATTTTTTTCAAAATTTTTTTCTTTTTTTCAAATTTGATTTCTTTACACAAAATAGCTCAATGAAAATAAAAGCCCTGAATAATTTCGAAAATTGGTTTAAAATATTAAGATATTATACATAACACAATACCTTGGTAGTTAATTTTCTTACATGGTTATAAAATGGAAAAATAAATTTTATTTCATGACAGATTTACGTTGCATGATCGATTTACATAAACATAGAATATTGAGTTATCTTGTTCTAGGGGTCCGACATGTTCACAAATATTATTCATTGTACTATAAAATTTATAAACAATTACCACAAAATTACGTTTTTCTTACAAGTTAATAAAAATACTTTAAGAAACGGATTCTTCATTTTTTCCAAGTACAGTGATGATCTTCTTGGACAAAATAAGCAAAGCTGCTTATCTAACATTTTAATTTTGAATAGTGATGAGTATTTTTGTTGATGAGGTATATACGCCCCAGGGATGTTTTTTACGTTATTAGAAAATTCCATTATTTAACATTCAAGCAGCTTTAAAATCTGTACAATCCCACCCACGTTTCTTTGCTCATGCATGCGCATACTCTTTTCATTAATGAAACCAAAGACTGCGCGCATTATCATGCGAAACGACGCTAATCACGATTAGTTGAACAAAAAGGTAAATAATGCTCTCGACAACAATGCAGCTCTCCATTCTTATGCATACGCATTTAGATGAGAAATCCAGGACTGCCGTGAAGCTAATGAAGTTTATTGTCATCTCGTAATGAATGACGCGTGAAAGCGACACCGGTACAATCTGTGGATTTTCTTTATCTCTCTCTCCTCGCGTTTGTATACCCACGCCGACGAACGTACTCGAAATATGACGTAATCCCTTACCTTGAGCGCAACTCATAAAATCGAACGCGCGCTTCGAACCGAAATGGTATATGAGGGGTGGATCGCTACTACGCGCGTGAAATTTTATTTAACGAAGCTATGACGAACTTGACATTGAACACGGATTTTCTTATGATTATAAGTATGGCTTATTCTATATTGTTGAGCTTCTCTTTTATGTTTTTGTAGATTGTATACTGAATGCGCGATTTTTGCGAAACGAAATAAGATTTTTGGATATTATTTTGTAAAATAAAAATATGCATCTATCTAGTGTAAATTACTCATTTTTTCATTGCCATTATTCGAAACCTCATACTTGGACAAAAGAGCAATGAAAAAATTCTTTGTTACTGTTTATAAATGTGCACGAATAAGTACTAAAATTATGTTTTTCTCTACGTGTTAATGTATTCTCCCAAAAGAATCCGTGATCATTTTTTTTATCTTCATGAAAAAATGTGATGGGTGTGTTATTCTAAAATGTTGAAATAAGCAATAAGAATTAATGAGTTGATAAATGATTTAAAAATTACCATCGAGTACAAATAACGTCCGATCCCAAAGTCATAAAATAGCCCGAAAGATCCCCTTGAAACTAATAGCATCCTGTTATTGCATTTATAAACGCAAGGGCAACCCTCTTTCCCGAAGAAGGCAGGTACGTGCAAATCAAACATCTCGCGCATTAATTATTAATTCTAAGCTATCTAAAAGCAAGTGTGTACATATATGATGCTGATGCGCGTGAGTGGGCGACTTTGGATTTTCGACCTACATACTTTAGCGCATCCCTGGGGCCGGATGTTACCGATGAAATGGGTGAAGAATGTTATTTCGCTCGAGAAATATTCGTCGCTCAAGATTTTTTTGCTACTACCTCAGTAAAGTGATACTGCTGCTTATACGATTTGAGGGAGGCAGGGACATCTTTTGTCTTACTTAAAATTCACGTGTATAATATTCAAATTTGTAACCTCATGAATCCATCTTCTTTATCATGTAATATATTATACTATGATTTTGCCTTATATTTTCTTTTAACTTTAAAAAAAGTTTAGTTATTTTAATTTTGTAATTGTATAATCAAGTTCTTAAATTTCCTTTTTTGATGAAATAAAAAAAGATCTGTCATTTGTAGAAGTTTTAAATTTTCTAATAAAGATTTTAAATCATTAAAACTGAAATGATAAAACTGTCATTATTTCCCTTATATTTAAATTAAAATTGCTTATTTAAGAGATTTTATTTTAACTAGATTAGTAACCAGATTATAGCTAGAAATAAGTTAAAAAGCATCTCATTTTTAACTGATACCCAACTAATTCGTTAATATGTAGTGAATCGTACTTTGATAATCTAGTTACTATCTGATTAGACCCCAGTTGCGGTATTTTCACCAAGGCACAATTTCTTTCCAAACCAAATCTGCCAGAAATACAATTAACCTGCAACAACAGCAATTCCACATCCTCCACAAAAAATATACCAAAACGAATCATCACTTATACCTCTCACAGAAAAATCAAAAGAAATACACACTGGGAGTTACAAAAATATACACCCCAAGAAAAATATTATCCCAGTCCCGCCCAGTACTCTGCGACAAACAACGCGCAACCAGCATCGAGCGGAGTTTCCTATGTACTTCTCCGCGACCTCCAACTCACCCCACGCTCCTTAACGAAGAGGAGGGAGAGAGAGAGAGAGAATTAGTCGCAAAGTCAAACAGCGCGCTTACTTTTGAGCTCGAGCCGCGTCCTCTGCAAATACGGCCGCTGCTGCTGGCGCGATCTCCAGGACGAGGTGGTGGACTCGCTCTCGGAGCGCGTCCGATGTTCGCCGCACGCCGGCCCGTAGATGTCCACCAACAGCTGATCCACCAACGAGGACAGTGCGATCTCCTGAGCTGCTGGTCCGGTTGTTGCTGATGTTGATAGCCGTGGCAGCGGAGGTGGGTAAGTCTGTAGGGGTGACAACGAGGGTCTTAGGTAGTTGCCGAAAAATTGTTTATCTTTGATAAAGGATAAAGTTTTGAAAGGATAATTATAGAATAGATTAGAGTGAACATCGTGATCAATCATTTATTGAAATTTGCCGACGATTCGATTGTATATAATCCTTCCTGAGCTAAATATAATGTGTGCGTAACACTGATCTATGTATATATGCCGAAATTTCAGTTTTTACTATGATTAGAATATGAATTGTACGGGAGTATGCTTTATTCAAACCATTCGATCAATGAGAATTTTGAAAACGAGTGATACAAAAATCACCATTATATAGTGCAGATTCAGATGAATATTGAATTTTACTATGAATATATGAATTCGTACTATAAAATGACCATTTTTTTAGAATATCGAGTATATATCTATGGCTTCCAGGAATAACCACTTAACTGACTTTTTCGAGTTTTCGAGATATTGAGGTTTTAATGTTTGCACTGATGCGCTAGATCGAAATGTAAAAGTTTTCAGGTGACACAATATTTATTAAGGGGTCAGGCTTGTGTTAAACCCCAAAAAGTACTTTCTTTACTTGTCCAGAAAACTTTTTATGATTAAAATAAAATCATTCTGAAAATCTGTATGCTATTAAACACAATAATATCTTAAATTTTACCGTTTATAAAACCTCAAAATCTTGATACTACACGTTACAATAAATCATTATTTTCAATACCATATTTATTAAAGGAACTTTGTTCCTCACACGATTCTAGGTGACATAATGAACGAAATTCTTTTTCCGACGATTGATCCACTTCTTTTGACATGTATTACAGAAAGAGCGGAGCACCTTTATGTTAAAATTTTTTTTATGTTTTTTTTTTGAAGACTAAACCGATTAAAAAAGAAAATAAAATGAAACATATTCAAAAAATCGGTTAGGTTTCCGGAAAAGAAAACAATAAAAATTTTAATAAAAATGTTCTTTGCTCTTTTTGTACTACATGTCAAAAGTAGTCGAAGAACCGTCAAAAACGAAAATTTCGCTCATCATGTTACCTGCAATCGTATGAGGAACACAGTAACTATAATAAATATGGTATTGAAACTAGATATTTTTTGTGACATGTAGGATCAAGATTTTGAGGCTATATACAACGCTAAAATTAAAGATATTACTAAGTGTATATAGCACAAATATTTTTAGAATGATCGCTTTTAAACATAAAAAGTTTCCGGGACAAGTAAAAAAAATTCCTTTTTTAGGTTTAACCCAGGCCTGCCCCCTTAACCCATTTCTTCCCAAGCGACCATTTTGTAGTCGATTGGTTTTTTGCCTAAAAAATTGTCGAAAAAAAAAATTGTCGAAAAAAAAAACCAATAGACTATAAAATGGCCGCTTGGGAAGAAATGGGTTAAATAAGGTATCAAATACCAAGTTAATTGCAGCCTTTGGGTTAAAAAATACTCATTACATCCCCGAGAAAATGTACATATTATAAGAGCATAAAATACTGTAGTTAAGTGGTTATTTCGGGAAATGATATATACACGCTATAACTCGGGTAAACGTATTTTCGAGCATTTTAAGAGATTCTCTTCACTGAAAAAGAATTTATCATATAGAAAGTAATAAAAAAGTAATATTTAACCAGTTTAAAGCAAGCTCCAAAAACACTATTTTGTTGAAAATGTATAATATAAAGTTTTAAAGCATGTTAAAACCCTTTAGGAACGATTTTAGAATAAACTTAAGTGGTTATTCCGGGCACAATTTGCAGGAAGGTGCAGTTAAGTGGTCATGCACTTGGCTTCATTGATATATATATATATATATATATATATATATATATATATATATATATATATATATATATATATATATATATATATATCTATATATGTATATATATATATATGTGTGTGTGTGTGTGTGTGTGTAAGTTTCGGTGCTTTCTACGGTTTTTAAACGAAAAGGGGTTATGAAAACATTAAAATCAATGTTAACTCAATTTCGAAAAAAAGTTAGTTAAGTGGTTATTCCTGCAAGTCACGGATAATATGTATAAACCCAATGTGCAAACAGAAATAGTAAATTATGCCTCATAATTTTTCACGCTGTGTAGATACTTTTCACCAAAGATAGATATTAATCTAGATATATTTTTTATGTTTCAATTTTTATCTGGATTCGCATTTAAATATATTCGCGTATCTATATATAGTGACCCCTGAATGGTGTCAAGGAAACTTGCAAAGAATATTTTTAAGAAGAGTTTTATAACTAAAAAACATTTTTTACAGATCTGATGATATTTATGCAAAATGTTGTAATTACCTATGTGTAAAAAACTAGATGTGTATATAACGGAACTGATAATAAAAAAAAAGTTACACTGATCATCGTTAAAATAAAAACTGAACTGGAGGTGTAGTGCACAATTTGTTGTATAGATAAAACTTATTTTGTATATAAAAAATAGTATAGAACTGACAACTACATCTCTTATGCTTTTTAAAAAGGCTATTTATTAGATGTTACATTAATTATTTACACACCATTTCATTTTTCAATATTATGATAAAAAGTTTATAAGTAGAAGACGAATAGATAATTCACACAAAATGTAGAAAATTAAATTTGAAATCGACAGCGTAATATTGAAATTTTTATGGCCCGTAATTATAAATAATTTTATAATGTATAATTGTCTTTACTTTTTAACGGCAATCAATAAGCAGCTCGACTTTAATTAAGTCCAATAATCTATTTTTAGTAGAACCAGAAGTTTGCATAGCGTCATAAATTTATATGAAGCGTAATAAACAAACAATGTTTCCAGTGTTTTCTCTCAAATTCACGCACCATTAGGCTGACTCGGCCTTAATCGCGATTTCCGATTTGTTTTTCTGGTCATAAATTACGCGCATCATGCTTTTCTACACTTTATGCACAAAAAATCTCATGGTTTTTCAAGAACAACTGTGATTAGAAAACTATTAATCTTACAACTTATGATATTATACAGACATTTTAACATTCTATTGCTTCTTACAGATAATTCAATTGTAGTTTTTTTTACTTTCATTCGTTTATTAACAATCAGTTTTATTATCTAGTAAATAATTATATTTTATTATACTTAGTAATATATTTATTATAGGTCTGCCTTGACGCCCCCGACTTAACATTCACATAGGTTTGCATATCATCATTATCATTTTCCGTTATTCTTTTGAAATATTTGACTCGTGCTAGAAGTTTTTAGCTTTAATATTTTATAATACATAAAAGTATTGAATAATTTTTTTTTCAACAAGCATACAAATTAATATGAACATACCCTGGTAGAAATTTATCCCGTCCACTTTATAGATCTATGTAGAATAATCTCGCGCTGTGTAGATCTATGTAGTCAAACTAGATAGTTACTATAAAGGCGTGTAACGGTCGTTCCTTTTAGTTTCCCATATTATTTGCCCCGATAAAACTAAATAAGCAAAATTATGACAATAACAGCCACTTCAAGGTTATGTTTTAAGAAACATAAGCATAATCTATTATGATTATTATGTATTATTTTGATTTAAAGGTATTTACATGCTATTGTTCACCTATTACCAATGTAAGTAAATGTAAATAACCTCTAAAGTGTAAGGTTATCAAATTTTAGATGCATCGAGTTTTTGTATTTAAGAATTCAATAACAATATTATGTTACATATATTATTGTAATATATATTAAACAATCAAAATAAGAAAATAATCTGAATATCCAAATAACTATATGAAGTATTAGTTCATATATTTATTTTGCTTATGTAAAATTAGTTTCCTTACATTTAATTATGTTCCATTCTAAATGCAGGCTTGGTTTCAAAACCTGTATGGTTTATGTAAGGAAAACTATTTTCACACACATTTATTATCAACTAATTAATTTTCTATTTTTAAAAAAAATAATGTATTTGAGTTATTATATGTATGTTCTATTTTTGTATTTCCTACTGTGATTAATTTATAATCAAACACTTTAATTTTACATCTATGGCCAGTTAAAACATAGTAATTTGTTACTTATAAAGAAAATTATCGTCTACATGTGTTCAACTATTGTGTTTGTCTTTGAAAATGTTGTCATGGATGAGCAGTTTATGTATTATAAGAACTCACATATGGATACAAAATTATTTGCAATTCTGAAATTAAAATTCTAGTTTTTAAATAAAGCATGTCATAAAGTACATATTTGTACATATGATATTATTATTATTTATATATTACTTTTCAAGAAACAAATAAAAAAAATACTACATCAATCAATAATTTTCTTATGCAAGGAATATTATTTCTAAATTTTCATTTCTTAGGTTAGATATGCTTTCTGACTACTTTTATATGTACATAGTGTAAATAGAACTATATATCTTATTATTATAATTGAAAACTTGCATGTTAAACTTTTTTTAACATTAATTTTTACAATAAAAGTTCTGTTCAATAAATAATATTTAACCTCACAGATTTTATACGTACATATTATTATTGAGAAAACTATGTAGATCTGTGTGGATTTATCGAGTTTTGTACAGTCTAGTACTATCCAGTTTGCCTATAAAGGCCGTTATAGCGAATGTGGGCGCCACGATAAGATTTCTACCAGGGTACATTCATGATAATATTCATGAATAATATGAATTTAAGAATTTTCAATAAATTTGATCTTTTCATTTCAATAAAAAATTAATTTATTGAAAAAGTGTTCCCTATAATAACCTACAGGAAAAATTTTGGTTCATCGAGTCAAGTAGAATTGCGATGCCACAAAGTTACTTCAATAAAATATTGACAATGGCTATAGATTATGACGCATAGGATCAAAATTTTGAGATATTATACAGCTTAACATAATAGTATATTACGCACCTACGGAGGTAAAAAATATTACTTCCCATGGTGCGTATACTATTTTTCTCAACGCTAGGCCGAAAATACCACATTCCCGTTTTGGGCGCCGGGAGGGAATGTAATACTCGTACTTTTGACCGGCAATGAGAAATAGTATATTGGTGAGAAATAGTATGTACACAAGGTCGAAAAATGCCTCTCCCCTATGGTGTACATCGTATTGTTCGACAACCATTTATTGATGACGTGTTTTTTTTATGCCTATGAATCGAAACTAAATTTTGCCATTTTTCAACACGGTGCAAGCACACTCTTATTAGACTACAAAATCAGCCTTATAGAATGTTTAAACACCTAAATATGTGGCATCATCCGGATGGTATCCCATATTTCGGCGGGCCCAAACTCTCTTAGGGCTTATTTTCGAAAATTTACTTTACGCCCGTTATAGCGGGTGATAATAGTACATTGTGTACCAAGGGCGAGAAGTGGGCCTTTTTTGACCGAGTAGTGCAAACACATGAAGTCAAATAGACCCTCTCGTCCGTGGTACATACTATAGTTTTTGCAACACATGTATTGATTTTCACAAACCAAGTTTGGCCAGTTTTTCTCTCATCTCTATTGGCGGCACGAGCGGCCGTTAAGTACTCACTTTACGCCCGCTGGTCGGAAACCCGTCACTTTAGACCCGGTTTTGAGGGTGAAAAATGTGAAAATCGTGCATGAGTAACAAAAATATCTTTGCGCAAAAGCAAATAAGCGGGAGCAAAAGTAACAAGCGAGCGCACAAGTAACTTTTGCGTCCGCTAAAATTTTTCGTAAAATTACTATTAATATATATATTTAGCCCCACTTAATATGCCAGAAATTGCAAAAATTATGGTGTGCACCAAAGGCAAAGTGGCCTTTTTTTGACTGAGTATGAGTTGGCAGTACGAGTCGTAGGCGAGCTAGCACGGTCCAAAGGCGAGTGCGAACAGCGAGCCACTGACCTTTTTTTTCGCCTGCCGGTCAGAAAACAGCTACTGTATTCCCACTAATTGAGCATCAACAGACGCGTTTTCGTGCAAAGGTGACAAAAAAGTATTATCAAGTATTTACAGTTTGAACAAGTTTCAAAATGATTGCTTTTAAGCTAAGTATCCCCCAACGCTATGTAGTCAAAACAAAACTAAAAACGTTAAATGAAAAAAAAATTGTAATATAAAAAGATAATATTAACTTTTAGCTATGATAAAAAGTAAGATTTACAATCTTTAGATTAATATAATTTCATTACTGTATGGGTCAAGTTCTGGGAATAAAAATATATGCTTTATCAGGTATTCATCTAATTTCTCCCAGGTTTATAGGCATTTTTCAAGACCGTACACTACTAGAACTGAAATGAACTCACATTCATAGCTATTTTTGTGAAATTGTCGTAGCTCATAACTTAGTAACCGTCTACAGACTTCTGGTGTTAGACGATAAGTATCTTAAAGAACAATTCTGTGACTGTTCGTCATACCGAACAACTCAACCTTACACGTTTAACATTAATTCCCCAGTTTCCAACATCACTTCCACCCTTCAATTCAATCCCATCCATCCATCTACCTTTCGTTTCCTCTCAGCGTTGGCTCCATCCTGCTGAATCCTCATTACCGGCCAATCCAGCGACTTCGATCTGACGCTCCTACCGATCGTCCCCACCTGTCTCAGTCCCCTCGTCGCCTCGACCGCTGCGATACTCTGCCTCCGTCCGGCAGCATCTCCCCCGTCCCCCGACCCTCGATTCAGCTCGAGGAAGTTCGGCCCGACGAGGTACTCGCGCACGAGGTTCCGCCGACGCGGCCGCTTGCAGTAGGGCGGCAGCTCGGCCGCGCTCGTGCGTCGCGTCACGATCACGTCGCCGAAGACTCGCTCGCTCTCCACCGCCACGCACTTGACGCGGTAGCTGAGCTCGGCCGCGTCGGCGCCCGGCAGCACCCGGCAATTCAGCATCATGGTGTTGGGGGTGCTTGGAGGTCATTGGCGGTGGGTGCCGGTGAAGTCATGACGTGAAACACATGGTTACTGCGGTATGGGAGTTGAGTCTGGGGAAAATTGAGGAAGAATGTCGTGGGATTGTTTCAGAGAGGCTTCTTTGTACTCGACGTGATGGAGACGTATATTACCTACGTTTGAGGCCTCGATCATTTTATGGACTGCTCTGTAACATAGAAAAAATAAAGTTTCTTGTTAATTTTTATATCATTTATGAAAGTTATGAATAACATTGGTTATACGCAGCCTAAATATGTGCGTGTGTAGATGGTCCCGTGAATTAACCAGTTGCTGAGAAAAAAGCGATTGGTAATAGAGATAAAACTTTTGTCTATCTATTTAACGTTACTAATTTTCTAGTAGTTTACTATTTTTCACCACACTGCGCGTAAAGTGCTGACTGTACGCCCTCTCAGCAGGCCGTACAGTACCGCATGGACTGCCTAGGGAATAAAGTGACTTGCGCATGCGCGATGCGCCTTTTTCCGCTCTCGACTGCGTCTCGAGCGGTAAAACAGCGCGTCGCGCGTACACAAGTCACTTTACTTCTAGGCAGAGCATGGGGTACTGTACGGCCTGCTGAGATGCGTACAGTCATTTCTTTACGGGGGTGTGGTGAAAAGTAGTATACGCACCTCTGGAGTACAGTAGGCAAGCATGCACTGTGTGAAATGCCGACCTCGGCTCGCTCGGTCGTCACACAGTGCGTACATTGCCCACTTTACTCCCTTGATGCATAATGTACTATTATCGTTATGCTTAACAAATGCGTTTAGTAAAAACAATTATTCCTAACATCTTTAAAATGGTAAAACCAAATATATTTCCAAATAGAAACTTTTTACTTGTGAAAAAGTCTCTTAAGATGAGTGTCATTTCGTACCCTCAATAGAATTATAATATTCTACGAGTGTATAATAACACGCCGCATTTTAGTTGAGAATACGAAGAAATACTCAACTTGCGAGTTTTTTTCATAAGAGTTCATAAATTTAACTTTGTTAAAACTTTCACATACATTAAAAATATAGATAAACATCTTTTTAGGCGTACGTTACTCAAATTTTAAGTAATCGTGATTTTAGTAAGTTATTTACTAAATATAGGCATGCATTTCCCGAATGCCGTTTCTTCTTGATTTCTTTATGAGTTTCATTTTTGTGGTTAATTATCGTACCAAGGTATTTGAAGTCGTCTAATATTTTGAAAGTTTTGTCGGAGACTTTCAAGTCGGTATCAGCAAGCTCAGGACCTGCTCTGCTAGTTACCATGTGCTGGGTTTTTTCTTCACTTATTTCTAGGCCTATTTCTTTAGCTATATTTATTAGTATTTCTACGTTTTCTATTACGGTTTCTCTATATTTTCCTATCATGTCTATATTATAATTCCCTCTTTACTTTCTTATACCGCTCTGGCCACGTATTCTAAAACTAAGTTAAATAGGAGGGTTGATAGAGCATCCCCCTGCTTTAGCCCGTTGTGAATGTCAAATGGCTGCGATAGGCTCTTACCTGACCTGACTATCCCCCGACTGTTATTTAGGCTCATTCTGATTAAATTGACCAACTTTGTTGGTACCCCTAGCAGTACTAAGACGTCAAACATTTTATATATTATTATTGAGTGATACGCTTTCTTAAAATCAATGAATAATTGGTGAACCGTTTCCCCGTATTCCCGTTTCATTTCAAGGAGCTGCCTAATCGATAACATCTGGTAGCTTGTTGACCTATTTCTTCGAAATCTACGCTGGTAATCCCCGAGGATTTCCTCCGCGAGAGGTGTGAGTCTATCTAGCAGTACATTAGAGAGAATTTTGTACCATTTACAGATAAGAGAAATGCCTCTATAGCTATTACAGTTTATTTTATCTCCTTTTTTGTGTATTGGGACTATGATTAGTTATCTCCATTCTTTGAGCATTGTTTCTTTCCTCCATTTGGTGCAAATAAAATTATGAATTATTTTCTTAAGTGGTTCTCCTCACTGTTTAAATAGTTCGGCCCGTAAATGATCTATTCCAGGGGCTCTATTGTTTATTAACTCATTGATTGCCTTGCAGATCTCCTGTAGGCTAAGTTGCTTAATTTGTGATTCAGCAGTGTGAATTTCGTTATAGTCTAAAGCAGTTTGTTGTTCGTGTACGATTAGGAGCTCGTCGAAATAATTTCTCCACCTGTTTAGTAGTCCATCTGTGTCCGTTATAAGGTTCGCGTGTTCGACTCTTAGAAAGTTAGTTTTATTTTGGAATCCTTTCCTTATTAAGTTTATCTGTATACATTTCCCGAATATTATTTCTATTGCTGTTTTCTTGTATTGTTGAGACTTTATTATTTTGTCTCTTTCGTTTTTTATTCCGAAAAATTCATTTATCTTTTACCCTTATATTACGGTAGTGTACGGAGGTGGTCTCATTCGCGTTGTTATGACTAAGCATTCTTGCTTTTTGTCTTTTTCTATTCCACTCCTCGCATTCCTCGTCAATAATACCGTCCTAGCAGCTGGTCTTATAGAACTTTTAATGTTTTCCCAGGTACTTTCGATATCAATCCCTACCTCAGGATCGCCTAAACTATTGTTATGCGATACATCCAGTTTACTTGAAAGTTCCTCCCTATATTTAGTTTTAATTAACGAGTCATTTAACTTATCGAGATTAAATTCCTCGGTTTGGCATGTTTTATTCTTAATTTTGTTTACTATTAAACGAGCCCTAATCTTGGCTATAACAAGAAAATGATCTGAATCGCAATCGGCTCCACAAGTTCGAACTTCGAGAACGTCAGCGTGCCGTCTTTGGTCAATTAAAACATGATCGATTTGGTTAAGTGTGCGTCCACCGGGACCTCTCCTGGTTACTTTATGCCTGTCTAAGGCTGTCTATATATATATATATATATATATATATATATATATATATATATATATATATATATATATATATATATATATCTATTTTTAACTCTCTTACAATATAAGTTTATTGCTAAAAATATTACTTAAAGTAGCATTTTATCTTTCATCTCAAACTATCTATGCTGTTATTCTATCTCTTTCGACCGTTGATTAAATGTTTATCTAAATTAAATATTAAATACTAACGGAATTTAATGCTATTTTGACTGCAATTCGTCGAACAAATTTTTATCAATAATTTTTTATCAGCTTCCCTTCTTGAATTCATAAATACATAAATTCGCTTTTCTAAATTTTCACTATTTACAATGACTACACAATTAGTTTTACAGTGTAATATTATCACTATCTATTTAATCCTACGAAATAGTAAATTTATTTTACTTATTTATATCTATAATAGCCTACTGCCGTATATTTTAGGCTAACGATTTTTCCGTTCAATATCCTGTTTTATCTTATCTACCTTAATATTAATTTCACTACTATATTTTCTATTTAATCAATTTCGACTTTTTTTTATTTAATTTGCACAAATATTGTTACTGAATGCATAAATGTCTTTTGGATTGTATTCACTATACACTAAACATAAACTCGAATATAAACACACACTTAGTGTCTTAGTGCGATCACTCACTAGTCCAGTAATTATTTAAAATTTAATTTATGCGACTCGTTGTAACGCTTTAAATTTATAACTATACGCCTTTAAATAAATGGTTCTTTTTGATTACCCACACATATAATAATAATATTTATAATTAATTTATAATCGCCCTCTCGTTGTTCGCCAAATGTAATGATAAATCTAGGATCCATTAGGAAAAATAAGTAAAATTAAAAGATTCAATAAAATTAATTATATTATGTAGTATTAGTGGTTGTGGGTCGTTTATAAATTAAATACATTTACGCTGACAACACATCAAATTTCACTCATACGTACATACTTTTAATCCATACTGATCTTCTTTCTTCTATGATATTATTCCATTGATAGAAATTTGTTTACTTTTTCTTCTTCTTGGAATATTCTTCTTGGAAATTAGGGCCCTGATAGTGACAAAGGGCAGCAGATAAAATAAATAATAGTCTGTCGCAATAATATAGAGGCTCCGAAATTCTCGTCTTCAACTCTTTCGGTTTATTTGGTGGTCGAGAGCGAGTCGGCGACTAGCGCCGCTCGAGAGATAATGAGCTGTTTACACGTAGGTGTCTTGTTTTCAAGTGATTGACAACTTCGGCAAGGAATCGTTTTTCTTTCTCTTTCTCTCTCTACTCAGTCATCATAATCATACACTACATAGTTCCAAAATATAACCGAATTTTTTTAACAAAAACTTTATCTTCATTATTATTAAATTTTTTTTTATTATAATAAGCTCTTATAAAAGTAAGTATAGACATAATGGCATTGTGTTTCTACATAGACAATTTATTTTAAAAGTAGTAAAAAAACGTTTTTTGCATGAAAATGAAGGTAGAGTTCCTTCTTAAGTGGTTAAGACTGAACTGTATATTGAACATGAACCACAAATATCTAAGATCTCACTAGAATTTCTCCGTTGAAACTGTATAGATACGATTATGGAAGAAGATACAAAATGCAATATATGTATATTTTCTACCTCCTCCATTTAAGTATTTCCATAAAACATACCATTCACAGCCCCTAATAAGTACTTTCCATCGAAATCTATGTCTATGTCTTGTTGACAGAAGGATACGTATTTATATAATGTCATCCGTTACAACGTCTGTACAGGATACAAATTATGTTTACGGTTTCCGCACCACCTTATAGGTACTGTAAAGGCGCATTGGACTATTTGTATGTTTTAGTAAAAAGAATTACTATAAAATACAGATTATTTATTTTAATAATTATATGACACGTTAAAATTATTAAACGACATTTGTAATTATATTTAATAACAACATTTTTTTAAAAAACCGTTTAACCCTTCGTCAGGAACCCTGTATACATATATACATATATACAGAACAAAACGTATAAACATTCAACAAAAATTATACGCATTATTCTAAATAATAGTATCATAAACTCAAAGGTTTTCATTACCTTACTTGATAATGTTTTTGTTTTAATTTTTTATTAAAATCTTTAATTTATTAAAGAATCTAAATAATACTTTTAAAGTAATAATTTAAAGACCATAGATACAGATATAGACTTGTTCTAAAATCGGACCGCACAACACAGCATAGCACAGCACAACACAACATGAGATTGCGCTTATTTGGACTCTCACTAAACGAGCCCTTACCTCCCGAAGTATGTTTCGAAAAAGTAATTCTGTGTTGGAGCCAGTGCTTATATAAAAGTGATACAGATTAAGCGACCATAGGTAAAGGGTTATAGTTAGGAAAATATATGGTATAGTATACGACATTGTATGCATGACATATATATATATACAATGTAATGCATTTTACTAACTAACCATCTTCCTTACCATAAATCAAACACACACAAAGTTTGTCTGTTAGTTACAATGATATTGCTGTACAATAAATCACACTATTATACTAATTGTACTACAACTATAGCCTATAGTGTATAAATTAAATAAAATTTGGATGCAATTGGTAAAGTATACCTAATTTTTTAGATTTTTGCGAAGATATAAAAAAAATCTCTTTCTCTATATACAATAGTAAAATTGTGTTTTTACATTATCTTAAGCTATGCACAATAAATTCCGTAACTCTGTTACGGAAATTAAATTAAATTGTTTATCTTACAAATTAATATTTTACACGTACCTATAAAGTACTATTGAAGTTTATCCTACAATAAAATATCAGTTCCATAGCACGGTGTAATTATTTTCTAATAAATGTAACGACTTTCAGCACTGTTTGGAGCACTAAAAATACCCGTAAACTTGATCATAGTGACCTTTAATGTTTCATAAAGAAAAATCTGGAAGTTTAAGAGATGTGAACGATCAATTTTAGATTTTTGAACTCGAAAAATAAGCATGTTATGGCGAAATCAGCCGTATGAAGGCTTGATCACATCTGATATATCTGGCCGTTTTTACTGCACGTAAATAAACAATTCGAATTGTTATATCATTATCATTTAATTAACTTTAGGAGTATTTTCTAATATTCTCTTAAATCAAAAGTTTATGAGGGTAAGCCCGTGTTAAAGCCTGAAAAGAACTATACAAATATATTTTATGGTAATTTTTTATTGGATTGACTTGAAACTCGTAGGATACCCTCATAATACATATCTTCTCAAAGTGAGTGGAGCAGAATATGTATATAAAAATTGAAAAGATTTCATTTAGGTTTAAGATTGTTTATAAGAAAAATTGATTCTATTTTATAATACTCTCTTTAGAAATTGAAAGTGCTTTTTATCAATTATTTTGTACTCGCTTGGACAAGAAATATTTTATGAAGATTCTCTGAGTTTCATTCCAGTCCGATAAAAACTACTATCAGGTCTTTAATTAAACTCGATTATATCATTCTTTTGTATGAATATTTTAATAATGCCTACTTACATCTGGAAAGAGATATATTTTTATACTTTTTTCATGCTTTAAGGTGGTTCGTTCGTGCGAATTGGCCTTAAAAATAAAATATTATACAATGATTTATTTACATGTTACAATATCAGAAACGTGATAAAAGTAAAATTAAGTAACAAAAAAAAATTTTCATGAAAATTTCGATATTACACAATTAGATAACGCGTAAATTAGAGAATAATTTGACAAATGATCTGAATCCTTTTTATTTGTTATCCGATTTTAATTTGGAAGGTCTCATTTTATTCCTTGAAAGATTTCATGGAGACTTACCCATATAAAAATAGAAAAACATCGAAAAACGTGCAACGTTATAGTCAATTGTTTATAAGACTATACATGTATTTAAAGTAAGTCTGGGCGTGTACAAGAATAAACTGTAGGCTGCAACTTTGCAAGTTTTTCGATGTTTATCGATTTTTATATGGGTAAGTCCCCCTGAAATCTTTCAAGGGACAAAATGAGACCTTCTAAATTAAAATCGGATAAAAAATTCGGATTCTTTGTCAAATTGATCTTTAATTTACGAGATATCTAATTTTCATGAAAAAATTGTTGTTATCCCTTAAAGTACCCCTGCTTTATATTATATCGTTTCTGATATTGTAACACATAAACAAATCATTGTAGTAATTTTTAATTTTAATGTTGATTCTCGTGCTAGAACTACCTTAATACTGGCTTAGTTGTAACGAAAAACAGAAATAACATATTTTCGTATACATTTTAGACATACAATATATCACACTCCCAGAATAAAACTATAACAACTAATAATTCCGTGTTTTTTAAAAACCGTTGGAGAAGATAACTTATTTTGATAAAAAAAGATGATTCCTCTTGAATTTTATACTACATTATCATAGGTCTTTATCCTATTTGTACTTATTTTTAAGGTAGAAGTACAATTTTTATTTTCTTATGAGGTTGCAATAAATCAAGCTAAGGATATTTTAAGCTGTCAACTATTCTTATGTTAGTCCTAGAAATGATAAATAATGGAAATTTTACGTGCTAGACTAACCTTTAGGTGACTACAAGCGATAATTTATTCTAGTATAGTCTTGATTCTTTTATTCCTAATTTTAAATGTATCCTTTCAATCAATATCAA
Source organism: Gastracanthus pulcherrimus (assembly GCA_949152435.1). Lineage (NCBI taxonomy): Eukaryota > Metazoa > Arthropoda > Insecta > Hymenoptera > Pteromalidae > Gastracanthus > Gastracanthus pulcherrimus. The sequence goes on from OX424575.1 coordinate 32,463,818, forward strand.
AAATAAAAATTTACCCGCTTTGCCGTATCCTTTCTCATTATTTTCTTTTCAAATTTACTCTACTTTAATGCTTTAACAATCATATTTCTATTTTTGATGTGTTATTTATCTATAATATACTATTTATATATATGTTTTGTAGTATACTAACTTTGTATTAACAGATTAATTATATGGGTTTCAATCATTGTTATATTTTTGCACATTTTTCCGCAAAGGAAGTTATTTTATATTTACTTTTTCTTCACATTTGACACTCAAAATTTTTCCAGATGTATCTGAAAATGCAAAGAATACTAATTAGATTTAATTATACGCAGTATTAACTTGACTTTTGCTAGGAAAAATGGGCAAATAATTACTTCTTGTAGTAAAATAACCTCAAATATTGTTTACGTTTTGTTGTTACTAAAAAAATAATTTACAAAAATATATTTAATTTTTTTAATAGAGGTAATAAATTTAATTTAATGAACCTTTACTTAATATGCATTGATTAATGATATATTTCTTTTATTTTATTCTGCGAACACAAATTAGTAAATTAATTTTATAAATGCCTTACCTTATAACTAAAATAACTATTTACACAATCATCGAACTTATTTTTAAAATAGATACTTTTCTCATTTTAAATATTTTCAAATAAAATAAAATAAAATTAAAATAAATATAAAAAAATTGAAACTATTTCTTCAAAAAGTTCCTACTAAAAAAATTTCGAGAGGTTATCGATTATAACCCCACGGATGTTGCAACAAAATTAACATCTTCATGGTTCTACTTCCTTTTTGTTTTTACCTTTTGTTGGTATTACCCATTGTTGAAAATATAATATCGTCGAACAAATTTTTATCAATAATTTTTTATCAGCTTCCCTTCTTGAATTCATAAATACATAAATTCGCTTTTCTAAATTTTCACTATAATAATATAATTACTACACACAAATAATTACTTCTTGTAGTAAAATAACCTCAAATATTGTTTACGTTTTGTTGTTACTAAAAAAATAATTTACAAAAATATATTTAATTTTTTTAATAGAGGTAATAAATTTAATTTAATGAACCTTTACTTAATATGCATTGATTAATGATATATTTCTTTTATTTTATTCTGCGAACACAAATTAGTAAATTAATTTTATAAATGCCTTACCTTATAACTAAAATAACTATTTACACAATCATCGAACTTATTTTTAAAATAGATACTTTTCTCATTTTAAATATTTTACAAATAAAATAAAATAAAAATAAAATAAATATCAAAAAATTGAAACTATTTCTTCAAAAAGTTCCTACTAAAAAAATTTCGAGAGGTTATCGATTATAACCCCACGGATGTTGCAACAAAATTAACATCTTCATGGTTCTACTTCCTTTTTGTTTTTACCTTTTGTTGGTATTACCCATTGTTGAAAATATAATAGGTATTTTTTCTCATATTATGCTAATCTCTTATAGACAAGTTAAATTCATAAATTCAAATTTAAACTTTAAACTATATAACATAATATTGTATAATTATTTAAATTGTAATTGTACATACAAAATCTAAATATTATTTAATATTATGTTATAAAATTGTAGGCATATATATATATATATATATATACTTTGACACGTTGATATTTATTACACATTTTAATACGAATTAAAAGAACATTTGTAAAAAACGAAAAAAAAAACAACAATATTAAGGTAGGAAGGTATTGAGAAGCTTAAATAAATAGAAAATTATTATTTATTCTGTAACGTATATGTGTGAAGAATACGTCAAAAAATTTTCAGACACTCATTTAACCAAATAAAAAAGATATGAGCATTTTAATTGATGAGGTCGCATATGATTTACATGTGTTTCAGAAACTTTGATTTGTTTATCTCGTAACTCAATGTTTTGATATTCAAAATGTTCCACGCGTCTCAGTTTGTAACCAATCGATCTGACACTTTACACACAACAAACTTTACAAAGAGGGTCCACGGTACTCTGTTACCACTTTTATTTTCATCATTTTTTATTATTTAAGCCACAATATGTTTTTGAGCTTTTAATCCGGAAATTTTTGTACTTTCAAGATTTATAAGATGTTAATGTAAAAATTTAATAGATAAACAAATTCTACAAAATTAGCTAATTTTTAGGAAAAACTCTTTTTATAGTGTTCTATAAATTATATCACCATACAAATTTAATTATTTACGTTTTCAATGTCGTCGCTGATTACAAAAATGAAAAGAAAATTATTTTTGCCATTTTGGCTCGCCATTTTAAATGTTTGAATTTGGACCCCAAATTCGTAATCAGTAACCCATAAAACCTATAAGTACTAATAAAGATTGCCTATAAATTAAAATTAAAATAAAATTAAAATAAAGAAAATTGTGTGCTCCAAAAGCTTAAAGTAATAATGGCATACATTTTAATTTAGCCTCTAAATGTCACATTTTCTGAAACCACTTATTCCCTAATTAAATAAACACTGATGAACCGAGTTAATTGGTACATGTCACTATAGAAAGATTCGACACTCGATAATTATGAATACATTACTTATTAAAGTAGCTGATTGCATTTGTATCTGCGTTAAATATCGATCATAATTTATTCAATTAAACGTTATTATTTGTATTGATTGAATTGAGTACCTTGATTATATTTTCATAAATGCGCACAAATACGTGAATGTATTCCTTGGAATAATTACTGTGATATATTTTTTTTTATTATAACTCATGATTTTAGGATAAGGTAGGCCCTTTAACATATTTCTTAATAATGTACATACAATTATGTATAACGTACAAAATAAATATCATAATAATAATTTTTTACGAATTGAACGCAATTGATTCTTATCATTTAACCCATTAGCTTCTTGTTACAAGGCAGAAATATTTATTTATTTAGTTATAAATTTTATATCACATGTTAATTAGTCAAAAAATGGCCAATTTATTCAAACATTGCGAAAATTTTCACATCTAATTTTTTTATGAGCAAAACAGTTTAGTTTCAAAGGTAGGTATAGGTATCTAATTTCGTAGGCTTTTAAAATATTACTCAAACTTGGAATTTTTGTTTCAGTTTGTATAAAGGTTCTTTAGTGAAATTTGATTTAAGTGGTTGTCCAGTATACTGGATAATTCAAGTGAACGGGTTAATATGCATTATTAAATAAAAAATCGTAAACATCTCATATAAACACGTTAAATAAGAAAAAGAATTAAAATTATTATTAAATAATATTAAGTGGATCTACTCGAGCTCTATTCAACCATAATTAGAATCATATTTCTCGTAGTTTTTGCTGTATCCCTTCCGTGATAACAAATATAACGCCTCCGTCTGTATTCCCTTATCACTTGTCAATTAGCAGCTGACCAGGAATAGAAATAATTATCCGCTGGAATATGCACACAGTTGTGTTTGCTTATTGTCATTCGTCGCTAACCCGCATTTTCAACGTTTATATTTTTCATGTGTATTTTACGCTTATAGCTTATAGATATGCAGCTACTTGGCGTTGAAAAATATCTTTTTGTTTCTTCCTGAATACAAATTAACGTTTTTAAATTAAATGTAACACACAATAGAACTTGACTAAAAACACTGCGTTACCTAAGATTTTCTTCTCCATCGAATATTAAATGTACATTGTATTCTGAATAATATACATTATAACAATCGGCAAAAATTAAAACTTAAATAGTTAACTGAACTGAAAGTTATTAAAAATGTAGAAAAGAAAATCATAAAATTTTGTTTCGTAATACTTTATATAGAACTAATATATTTTTTCATTGCCAAATATTAATGTTGCGTCATATTGTGTTTTGATGCATATTTAATTCATCTTATCAACAAAATAAAACTCGGTATATGTATTTCCGGATCAAGAATTTCAAACAATCATATCAACTTTTTATATACGAGTGATATAGTGCGTAGGTGTATGAGGTTTTAAATACCCTTTATAATTAAATGCTTTCTCGCATATCAATGAATTAATTAGATTTTTTTAATTAGTTTAAAAATTATTAAGAATGCGTGATTGGAAATATGAGAATATTTCATTTAGAACTTTACACAAAAGAAAATTCATGCAATAAAAGTATTAAAGAAAAATAATAAACTAAACATACTTTTTCATCATATGTAATATCAGTATGCATATTTATAACAGAGCGCAAGTAAAAAGTATAACAAAACTGATAAAAATGAAATCTTCCTTTTATATCATACGTAATACATTTAGATATTATACGTATACAAAGCATATATACATTTTTGTTCTGATTAATTTAATTAAGATAAGAATAATATTGTATGGCATGATAAACAAAATATTCTTATTTCCATGCACTACTTAATTTTTATCTGTTCTACAATTTCTATAGCACATTCGAATTTATATGTTTTTTCATATACATAGTACTTTTTAGTGAAATATATCTGATAAGTCAAACTTTTTTCAAGAAATTCGATTCGCACTTACGTTTGGATTATTAATCTGACTTATCAACATTAAGAGTTCTTTTTCGAAAACCACGCGTCAATATTGTAGAGGGGCCATGTATTTCTTACGGCTAACAACACTTGTTGAAGATATCTTTATCTCAATGGAATGATTATTATCCATACATTCAACAAATAGCACTAATTTCAGCTTTTTAAAAAACCGACCTTCGTGCATACGAACAATTTCTAAGTAGCCGTTATTTTACCACCTGTATATGATTATGTCTGCTTTTGCTTGCAATGAGAGAAAAACCAATATTCCGTTTATTCTCTAACTTTTCACTGAACTAAAAACAGCGAAATGTGCATCGACGCGCGGCACTGTACCTACCCGCAAGAACGCTCAGCCGGTTTGGTCGTTACGCGTTTTTATCGCGAGCGCGCGCGCAGCAATGCCCTTGCGCCGGTGGCAAACCTCAAACTGGAAGTGCCGGTGATAATGATACATTTTATTGAGCTACCGTGTGCACACACACGCGGCGAGCGATTAGTTTGAAGAAAAAATAGAGTGGGGATCTCTGCCTGTGTATATATAAGTGCTGAGTGCGTATGTTCGTTATAAGACTTATCGAGTAGTCGAGTGATTATAACAAGTTTTTTGCTTATACTCTATATTATAGAAGATAATCTTTGTCGTTGTTTAAGGGAACCAGTCAGTCAAAACGCGGGTTTGTTTAAGAGCTTATTCAAAAATATATGGTTAGATGAAGGTAATTTTAGTTTTGAGGGGATATTTAAGTAACTCAAAGAGTATATATAAAAAAAATATTTTTATTGCAAAACGTTGGAAAATAACGTTACAACGAACCTGCTAAATTTGTTTTTATTTTTTTGTGGTCCCAATAGAACGTTTAAGATCTTAAGGTTTTTGTAATGCTCTTCTTTCTGCACTGAACCTGTTTTAACATAAAAAAATTAAAATAATGCAATCGGTGCATAATAGTCGAAGATTCCTCAGGTTTACATATAATGAGGTTCAGTGAATAAAAGAACACTGTACATACTCAAAAGAAATTTCAAGTCTCTCCGAACCTTAATATTTTCACAATCACTGCAAAACAAAATGAAAACATTAGCTGCGAACTCGACCTTTTCAGCTTACAAATTTTTATTGTTCACGATAACGTTTTGAAATGTTGGTATTTGATTCTTGAATAGTATTACTTTCGAAAAATCAAATTTAAAAAAAAGCATTTTTTAATTCCTAGTCCGCTTAGGGTAAAAAGTACCAGTACCCGGATGCATTGTTTCAAAATTATAAAAACTTCTCAGTTTGACAGTAATATTTGTCATTTTTTCCGGATGCAGGCACATGTCCGAATTCTATGGTACTTGGAATGCACATACATACGAATAGCTTATTAGAGACTTCACCTGTAAAACAAAACAAATATTTTAAAATAATTTGTAGTTATTGACAGATATGAGTGATTGTCGCATCGAAAAGAGCATATTCATTTGAATAATGATATAGGCACTTAATCTAAAATAAATAGTTAATCTAAATAAATCATGTTTAATTGTCAAAATTGTCAATCCCATGCCATATCCAATTAACAAATTTATCAGCCAGTAACTGAATTTATTTAGACTTTCCTAATAAACGGAATATCTTCTATTTTGCTAATTATATCCCTAAATATTTTAATGACGTTGACATACGTTACATACCACCCACTACTTCTGCAACAATAATAATAAGCTTAACACAAATTTAATTTAGTCACTAATAATTAACTAATACAAATTGGGGTAACTGAATCATTTTTCAAAGGATTATATATTTCTTTGGGGAAAAAGGATAACGATTTAAGTCCATTTTTGGAAATGTCTTATAGATAATAAGGTATTCATTTTTAATTTGCCATTTAAACCTATGTATAAGAAAAGTATACATTATGAAAAAAGAAAAGTAATATAGTACATTGTGCAACTAGTGCGTGAAGCAGGTGATTTTCGAACGAGTGGGAAGTTTGTCACCCGAGCGCAGCGAGTGCGACAATCACACGAGTTCGAAAATTACCTGAGCGCACGTGTTGCACATACTATTTTTTTAAACGAGTGTGAGGAGATCGATCACGTGAGGTATATAAATTGAAGTAGAATTCTCGCGACAAAACGTTAGTTTTTCCACAGCGTGCGCGAAACAAAATGCTTCGCACACGCTCCAGTGAAAATGTGTGAATCGGACACTTCGCGCACGCTATCCACGCATGAGAAACCGAGCTTCGCACACGGAGTTTCAAAAAATAAACTTTGGCAACTTTTAATTGTTTTATGTAAAATATTCTAAGCAGAAATACCAAAATCATTAAGAACTTAATTTTCAAAAAAAAAGTGGACTTTTAGAAAAACTTGTTATAAGTACCTCGATGCCACAGATTTATACGTTTGCATGCCTTATGTATAAAATTTCAAAAGTATATCTAGTAATCAATGAAAAATGGAGTTGCAAAATTCACCTCAACACCTATGAAAATAAAAAATGTACGAAAACGTACATAAATGTGTACAAATGTACAAAAGAATACGGAAATGTACAAAAGTGTACGGAAATGTATAAAAGTACACGGAAATGTACAAAAGTGTATATGTTATAATTGGAACAAATATTAGGATGACATTGGCATACTATGGTATTCGTTTGTACATTATTCACACTTTTGTACGTTTATGTACATTTTTATACGAAAAATTCCACTAACTAAGAAGCGTCAAGATAGATCCTCACACGATTCGAGGTGACACGATGAACGAAAATTATTTTTTCGACGGTTATTCGACTCCTTTTGACATGTGTTATAAAAATAGTGCAGTACTTTTGCATTAAATTCTTTTTTAATATTTTTTTTCGGAGTTCCAATCAATTTTTTACAAAATATTAAGAAATTATTTTTAAAAAATTGATTGGAACTCCGAAAAAAATATTAAAAAAAATTTGAACGTAAAAGTGCTCCGCTCTTTTTGTAATATATTGTCAAAAGGAGTCGAATAACCGTCGAAAAAATTTTTTTCGTTCATCGTGTCACCTCGAATTGTGTGAGGATCAAATTAATAAATATGGTATTAAAAATATTTTTTTAGTGTGACGTGTAGGATCAAAATTTTGAGGTTTTACAATGGTATAATTTAAGATATTATTGTGTTTTGATAGCATAAAAATTTTCAGAATGATTGCTTTTAAACATTAAAAGTTTTCTGGACTCATAAAACAAAATTCTATTTTTGGGTTTAACCCAGGGCTGTCGTTAAGGGAAAAAGATACAGATTTTTGGTCAAAAAACCGATTTGATTTTAATTTTTTTATACTAATTGTTAACTTTCTTTCTTAATAATGAGAGGCTTTAAAAAAATTGAACTCTTTAAGATGATTAATTTTTTTTTTTATATGCGTTTTTATCTAAAATTCTATTTTTGGGTTTAACCCAGGCCTGCCACCTTAATAGATTTTGGGTTTTTCCGTAGCTTCTATCCTTAAAGCAGCTCCGGTGGTCAAAGTAATCCCGATTTACGACATATAAAAGTATAAATTATAGTTTTCTAAAATTATAATTGAAAATTTGTATTTTAAAAAATTAAATCACGAAACAATCGTTTAAAAATTGTAGACGTATTGCGGTTCATGCGCATAAGATCGTCCACATTTTAATTGTCCACAATTTAGCATTGATCAATTTATCTATATATAATTTAACCAATGCTAAATTGTGGACAATTAAAATGTGGACGATTCTTATGTGCACGAACCACAACATGTCAAATTGTAACAGGCTCGTTGACCCTAAAATAAATGTAAATAGAGGAGTTAATGGTTGCCCGTATCTTACTGCATGTCATTGTGGACTCTAGCACGTATGATAACGTGTTTCTATCGTGAGTTAATTTAACAGCACTTTCCTAGTTCCCACATTGATGGAATACTTATTTAAAAGTACAACTTATTACATTTTATTATAGATCAATTACTTTAAAAGAATTATATTTTTATTACTTATTATCAGTTTGACGGCTCCTATCTACAAAGTCTTATATATTAGTTTGCTATTTCATTTAGAACATACAGATGTATAATACAAGACAGTCGTATTTTAAATTAAGTTGCATTTCGGCTACCGATGAAAACAAGTTTAGTAATGTAATTTTTAACTCAGTCAAGCATTAATTTTTAATAATAATTAATGTTTTCAATGCTTTTTATTTATGACACAACATAAACCAGATTTTAATACAAACTTTTACACTACAAATTGTTATTACCAGAAATTTGTACCTACAAAATTTATACCACTTGATTAATCGGAAGCTGAAATATGACTTTATCGAATGAAATTTGAAATACGACTTTCTTAAACCTTTTACTGTCTACTTTTTCTAAAATAATCGCCTTTTTCAATTTTTATCTATTACAGATTTAATTATTACAAGTAAAAAATTGTTACAAAAACCTATTAGAACGTGTTAAGCAACTATTCAAGTATTTATAAAACCAAACTCCACTACTACTATTGCGAATTTATGAAATATACAAGGAAAAATCGAATAAAAGAAGTAGCCAGTATAGTGGCTCCTGGGAGTGAAAAGATTAAGTACATTTCCGAGGTACAACTTTATGGATAAGAGTCGTTGAATTATAAATAAAAAAGTATCATAATTAAGATATTAAAAATAAGGGTATATGAAGCAAGAAAAATAGATAATATTCATTCCAAACAATTTGTTTATTACTTTATAGCTCGCTGTGATTACATATTGCCTTCTTTCTCAACCGAGAAACAATCGTTTCTTAACATCACAGAGAAACGTAGATTAACTGAATATTGAACTAAACCGTGCGAAATTCGAGCAACAAATCATAATTGAGGAATGCGGTCGAACATAATCTAACTCTTTAACTTTTATGCATTTTTGATTTTTCGATTAATCAAAATAACGGTAGGTACTCTGAATAACGAAGAAAAAGAAAACAACTCAAAGAAAGAAAACTGAACGTGTAGTTTTACAATACAATTAAGAATACAGATATCTTCAAAAGAAAAAAAAGAACAAATGACAAATATCTGAAACAATCTTTGTCGTCAAAATAAATTGGCTCCTACATAAATACCATATATGCAACTATATGACTATAAGTTTCCTTTGTATGCGCCTCACAGGCCTCACTCGTCTGCCTTTCTACTCTCTTTAATCATCTCGTCTATCTCGTTATTTTTCTCATAAACATATTTCTTTCTCGTAAAATGATAACAGTAACAATGTCTTAAACTTTGTACAAAATATAAATAAGTCTTCCCTCCGGTGCCACGTGTCGCGCAGCGCGTGTATCAACTTTGCGCGACGCCGCCGGCGCCGACGGGACGATTGTACATGTGTCGTTATATTGTTGTATATCGATAATCTTTGTCCGCTGAAAGAGCGCTCTGTGCACGCCGATGACTCTACGCGGGGACGGAATCGCGAAGTATCCTCTTCTCCATCAGGTGAGCTCGGTGTACTCGGTGAAGCCGTGATTCGGCGGCCCGAGTAGGAGCACTCCGACGCTACGGTCTTTCGAGGCAGTTACAATGTCTGTTTGGTCGGCGTTAAGGAATAGATAAGCGCTTTTGCTAATGTCGAGTAATCAAAAATGGTTTGACGACTTCTAATGATAAGGACGTATTTTAAGTGATGTAAATTTTAATCAAATCAGGCAATTGCTTTCAATAATAATTTTTTATCGATACGAAAGTTAAAGCGCGTAATTATTAAACCTATAACTGATAACTGTAATGCGGGTTTATTCACAATAATTTTGTAATATATACGTTTTTATCAGGTATTATATTTTATAATTATACATTCCAGTATACTATTGCTGACTATTAGTGGTCTAACTAGTATACTCTGTATTTTGAATAACAGTTTTTTTTTTCAAATACAATTGTACTCAAACTTAAAAATATTTGTTTCTAAAGAAAAACGTATAGTATATTTAAAATTAAAAATTGTCTATTCAAAAAATAATTCAGAGGGACAAGAGGCTAAATTCTAGTCCTTTATTTTTCAAGAACTGGAATATTAGGACATCAGAAAATAACTGCTGATATTCAACATTAAAAATAAAAACTGTAATGTATTATACGTGAAACTACAGTGTAATAGTTCACAAAGCCAATACATTTAATAAAAAAGATTAAAAAGTTTATTATTCTTTAAATATTAAGTAACAATTTAGTCAACAACTATTTTTTTTTTATATTACATATACGGGCATTATTGCCCTTAATCAGGTAGCGTGTTGAAGGCTCGATCTCCACCACTCAAAAATCCGGAAAAACATTTTCTCAGAATGTCCCCGAAAAATCTGGAAAACGTTTTTCTCAGAATGTCCTCGAAAAATCCGGAAAAACATTCTCTCAAAAACATTCTCCGAAAAATTGCGACTAACTAGGATTCCAACCGCTCCTTGAGCGACCGTTATCTTACGAGGTACGCGTTTACCACTTGAGTTATCGACCGCTCCTATTTACAAAATAATTTTCGTTAGCATCTTTTTAATAAAATTTAACTTAATTTACAAGTATTTAAAGTTTATGAATAAGCTACGTAATACTTAATATCTATATGTTTTGAACGTAAAATATACCATTCATTTAATTTACTCAAACAGTATTAACAAAAATGATTGTTTTTAGAATAAAACAAATAACATAAGGTTAAAATGAAATTTGAACCTGTTTCTAGGCTATTTTAAAATTATAAAAAGGATACATTCATCGTAGGGTGAAATATCCAAGTCCTGAATATCGCCCTTATGTCGGTACACCTCGCCGAGGTACTCATGTCTGTCCGGATATCGCCTGTATCTCCTGAGGATGCCACCATCGCACACAGAGTACAGAGTGCTTCCATTCGAGGTGTAGCGCAACTTCCATACCGGGGAGTCCTTGTGTTCCTTCAAAAGTTCCTGAATACCAGAGTCTGGAACGTAGGCCGAGACGAGGTCCCCTCCACTCATTATCAAGCCTAGTAACAAAAATGTTTTAAATTTTTAACAAAGCTAGTAATAAATTAAAGGGACACCAGTTTGAGGTCTGTTGTACTTTAAATTGTTATATATATATATATATATATATATATATAGATTCTCTGAGAAATCGAGATAAAGAAAATTCTATTTCTTCGGTAAAATTGTTCCTCTTGGTATGTACAACGTATGTGAATTTTTTCAGATTCTTTGAAACCGTTAGGTTCAAATTTGATCAAGCCTAAATAGGAGCATGTAGTCATTTTTTTACATATTTTAGAAAATTTTAACTTCCATTTATTCAACAAAATTAAATCTATTAAAAAATTAGCAACATAGGAATTTTTAGCAAATAAAACCATTTAATGCTCCTATCGATTAATTAAACTCATTTTACAACTTAAAATGCTGTAAAAAAGTGGGTTTGATCACTCGAAACATTACACCAAAAATAATGAAGATAGCTTTTTTCAGTACAAAAATGTCTGCCATAGTAGCAAAATGGCAGAAGTGCAATATTTATATAAAAAAATCAAAATAACATGAAACATTGTAAAAGTAAATATTAAAATGCACATTTAGGCAATTAAGTCATATTTAGCTTCAAATAATTTTAAATATATGGGCATAAAAAATTGGAAAAAATGTACGATCATTTTACGTACCAAAAGGAACATTTTTGCTGAAATAAATTTTTTTTTGTTCTTGATTTTTTGAAGCATTCATATATATACACATGGTCATATTTAGCTCTGAACAACTTTAAACCTATCGGTTTGAAAAAGTTTACATGCATTCTATATACCAAGAGAAATATTTTTTCTGAAATTAAAAAGAATTTTTTTTTTATTTCCCAACGAATTATCCATATTGTATTCTCATGGTTAAGACCTGCTGGTGGCGCCACTCTGACAGCCACTTTGAGAAGCTTAGGTAGTGAGTCAAATGTATGAGAACACATAGTAAAAATTGAGAATATTACCAAAACAAAGGTTCAGACATAAAATTCAGCCATTGAACTATTATTTAAGTTATTTAAGGATTTTGGCTATACAATTTAAATTAGTATTTTATTTGGTAACTTATGCAATGAAAATTCTTGAATACATTAAATAATAGTGCAATATGTGTTTATTTTTGTCTAAAATCTATTTTTTTGCGTTATTTTTCATTTTTACTATGTATTCTTATGCTCTTAACCCACTACCTAAGCTTACCAAACTGGCCGCACGGGTGGCGCCACCGGTAGGTCTTAACCAGGCGAATACGTATATTCTCGATTTTTCGTAAAATAACCTATATTTTTATATATAAATAAATAAATAACTATCTGGGAAATGAAAAACAAAAATAAATTCTTTTTAATTTCGGAGAAAATGCTCCTTTTAATATGTAGAATGCTTGTAAATTTTTTCAGATTTTTTTAAGTCCATATATTTAAAGTTGTTTGAAGCTAAATATGGCCGTATTTTCATATATATATATGGATAATTCACTTTTTAAAAATTCTCTGGAAATCGAGAACAAAAAAGACATTTTTCTTATTTCGGCAAAAATGTACCTTTTGGTATGTAAAATGATCGTGAATATATATTTAAAGTTGTTTGAAACTAAATATGCCTTTATTGACAAAATGTGCATTTTAATCATTTTTTAAGAATATTTTATGTTATTTTGATTTTTGTATATATAAATATTGCACTTCTGCAATTTTTCGACTATGGCAGTCACATTTGTACTGAAAAAAGCTATCTTTATGATTTTTAGTGTAATAATTCGAATGATCAAACCCACTTTCTTTATGGATTTTAAGTTTTAAAATGAATTTTAATAATCGAAAAGGACATTAAAAGGTTTTGGAACCATTTATTATGAAAAATTAAAAAAACTTGCTAAAAATTCCCATGTTGCTATTTTTTAACAGATTTAATTATGTTGAGTTGAAATGGAGGTTGAAATTTGCTAAAAAATGTTAAAATGACTACATGCTCATATTTAGCCTTAATCAACTTTGAACATAAGTGTTTCAAAAAATCTGAAAAAATTCACATACATTCTACAAACCAAGAGAACATTTTTGTAAATGAAGCAAAAAAATTTTTTTTTTACATTTTATTTTTATATATATATATAGATTATTCACTGGAAAAACGAGATCAGAAAAAATTTATTTTTTATTTCTAAAACATTTTCCTCTTGTATGTAGTATCTTGGTATATATATATATATATATATATATATATATATATATATATATATATATATATATATATATATATAGGCGATTCTTTGATACATATATATATATATATATATATGGGCGATTCTTTGTGAAAGCGAAGACAAAAACGATTTTCTTTTCTCTAACCAATTTTAACATGTATATAGGATTCTTATAAGTGTCTGAATTTTTCAGATTTTTTTGACTAAGTATTATTCGAGTTACAGTGGGTCAAAGACGGTAATTTCAGTATTTTTACATTTTGGAGTTGTTTTGAATGATTTTTAGCTCAATGCGGGTGCATTTTACGCAAAAATTGAATGCGTACTTTTTATGCAAATTTTCTGAATTTTGCAAAAAAATATTTTCAAGGTCATATGACGCTTCTTTACATGGATTTAGTCCATTTCAAAACTCAAAAGTCGAAAAAAAGAGAGTTCAATCACTCGGTTGACTAAAATATGATTAAAATGCCTATTTAGCACCTATAATAATCGGTTCGACTACATGGATCATCATTAAAAAAATTATGAAGGTAGCTTATATTAGTACAAAAGAAACCGATATAGTCAGTTTTATGAATACAAAAGCAGTAATATCTTAGAGCCTTTGAGAAACCTTGTCCTTTGAATTTTTTTAGGGCATATTCTAGAATGGTATAGTAAACTTAAGCTGTAGGTATGATAGTATTGAGAAGCGAGTTTTGGAAATCTTGTCCCACATTTGAGCACTTTGCATCTACGGATTTTGCCTGAACACATCACGTTCTTTCTACTTATTTATAATATACATGTTATGCCTTTTTACAGTATTACGTGTAAACTTAGATGGCTTAACTATACCTAAACTCTATTGAAATCACTTTGATTTTAATTTTTTTTTTTTTAAATGGCATTTCGAACTCGAAAGTTTATCGCCTCATCTACGCAAGCCTTCCACGTTTCCCTATTTTGTGCCAACCCCATCCATTTCGCGCCTTCCCGCCCAATTTCAGTTACGTCTGATTTTACGTTATCCTCCCATCTGCGTCTAGGTCTACCAAGAGGTCGCGTTGCTTTCGGTTTTCCTTTCATTATGCGCGCTGCTGTACGATCATCGCCCATTCTTGCCACGTGCCCTGCCCATCTTAGTCTCCGTGATTTTATTATTCTGTTAATATTTGGTGACGCGTACAAATTATGTAGCTCGTCATTGTGCAGTTTCCTCCACTCCCCAGTTTCCTCATCTTTCTTTGGCCCGTATATTTTCCGCAGAACCTTATTTTCAAATACCCTAAAACGATTTTCTTCCGCTTTAGTGAGCGCCCAGGTTTCGCACCCATACAAGATTACCGGCATTATTATAGTCCTATATATCCTTATTTTGACATTTTTCGACAGTAGCTTTGACTTAAGTAATCTGTTCACAGCGTAGAAGCAGGCATTACCCGAATGAAGTCTCTTATTAATCTCGGCTTTAATTTCGTTTCGATCATTTATAGTTGTACCTAAATATCTGAATTCGCTAACCTTTTTAAAAGTGAAATTTCCGACTCTGAGATCCCCCTCTGCTTCGCGAATGCCCAGTTTCTCCATGATCATATATTTCGTTTTCGATTCGCTCACTTCTAACCCCGTGTTTTTAGCCGCATTTATAAGGATTTCCGCATTTCTCGCCACCGTTTCACCATTATCTCCCACTATATCCAAGTCATCCGCATAGCCTAAAATTTGCGTTGTTCCGTTGAGTGTTGCGCCTAGCTCGCTAGCCTGCATTTTTCTAACAACATGCTCTAGCGTCAGGTTAAAGAGTACCGTTGAAAGCCCGTCACCTTGCTTCAAACCGTCGCGTATCATGAACGATTCGGATACATTACCGCCTACTCGGACCTTTCCAGTGCCTGAAATGGCTCCTTATAAACAAACTTTGGAAATTCAAGAATTATTTACTATAAAACCCATCTTCGGCACTTCGGCAGTACGGTTCAGGAGTGATGCAGACCGAGTTGACGGAGTGCCCGGTTTGAAAGGCATAGAGGACTCGACCGTCCGGGGATGAAACTTTACAGGTACCATCGGCACCTCCTGTCAGTATGGAATTCTGCCAGGGCCATGACGTAGGTAAAAAACAAATGTCTCTGATGACGGAACCATGTAACTAAAACCAAATGCACAATTCGAATTTTAAACCATAACGATATAAAGAGATTAATCTTGTACCAAAAAGATACTCCAGTTAAGTATAATTTCGAACACTCAACTTAAATTCACTGGGCCAGCATAATTGTACAATAATCAAAGTCAATTGATTGTTCGAAATTACGCTTAACTTGTGTATGTTTTTCTTGTACGGGACAATACGCGTACGCACATCGTAAACAAAGTCTAAAGGCAGTGGCATCCGAAGGTCGACGAGGGTCAGACCTTTACCGTTGGCAGCTACGGAGACAGCTAAATTTGGCCCCGAAGGATCAGTCGCCAGGCCCGTGCGATCCCTGCCACCGAAGGCGCAATTGTCGTAAGACAAGAGCTGCTCGCCTCGCTCCACGTCCACGACGACTAGTCTCCGAGTATTCGTCGCGGCTAACACCTGTAAAACGAATTTCTTTTATTACCGATTCAAATTTATGTTATAAAATTATTATTATATAGAGCCTTGGAAGACCATGAGTTTTCGATAGAGTACTCGAACATTTTACGTTTTTCTACTTCTGCCATGATAATTCTACAAGACAAATAAATAGAATTATAAAATTCACAAAAAATTACAAATTTTTAAACGTTTATTGATAAAAGAAGGGGAATTGGGGAACACTTGTTACCTTCATGGTCCTTCGAGAATTAAAATACAATCATTAATAAGTCATATGAATTGAACTAAAGTGCAAAAGTGATTCTTTTTGTTAAATTAAAAATTAGAACATCTCAGGCATTACGTGAGGCATTAGAAAAGGGCTAACTGACAGTTTTTAGCTTGTTGTAGCTTTGAATTAATAATGAAAATAATTAATTTCCAAATGTTATTAAGATAAGTTTTATGTATATATATCTGTGGCGAACCGGAACAACGATTTAAGACCACTTTTTTAAATTTGACACAGTGCGTTTCTTACACATAAGAATTGTACACGTAATTATTGTGCACAATTTAGCATTGGTCAAATATATCTATATATAATTTGACCAATGCTAAATTGTGTACAATAATTACGTGTATAATTCTTATGTGTAAGAAACGCGCTATGCCTTAAATTTCGGGTTTATACTCTATTTCACCATTATAAGTAGCCCCATTTCACGTGAAAGTAGTAAAAATTGCCGTAGGATAGCTATCATAGCCGAAAATAGCACATTACATAACGACTTAAGTCCATTTAATAAAATCTTTAACCGATACACGACTTAGTCCATCTATATGTGGATCGATCAGAGCGTGTATCAGTCATTTTATTTAATTTTAGTGTGTAAATAAATTTTATTATATAAACTATAGTGTATACACATAAAACCATATATAGTTTTCAAAAAATAATTCAGATGATTTTCGAAAAAACGACTTAAGTCTACTTTTTTTTAATATTGGGTTAATTTACGCTAGATTTCATCATTATAAATAATCCTTTTTCTCGTAAAAATAACAAAATTTGCCAAAGTATAGCTATACATGTAGACCAAAAATGCACAATGCATAATGATTTAAATCGATTTAATAAAATATTTGCTTAAAATACAACTTAAATTCATCTTTACATGGATCAGAGCGCTTATAGTTAATTTTATTTTATTTATGTTAATCCACTATACGGTACATACTTACATAGCATTTGCTTTTCATGATGTTTGAACTGTTTGAACTGTTTGTATTAGTTACTTATATATCGCAATCATCGATCAGCTACTGTTATTTTGCATAAGTTTTTACTGATTTTATTTATACAAAAACAATATAAGAGAATAAACGCATGAACGATATCTAATAACCTAAACGCCACTTACACGCCACCCAGCACAAGATATTCAAATTATGCTTATTGCAACCCGCTACAAACAGTATTTTCTAGTGGTAAGGGAAGAGGAGGGAGAGCGAGATAGAGAGAGAGAGTGAGAGTTTTATATTGTTACTAATAGATATGACGTTGCAGTATATTTCTAATCGTGTATAAAAAATAACATTTTTAAAAACTCTCACACCGATTTAAGTCCACATTCCCAGATAAACGACTTAACTCAACGCTTTTGTAAAGTTACTCAAAAAAATAAAAAGTATTTCTTGCGTGTAATTACTATGATTATAGTAATATTTTACACTTTATTTAATAAATATAATGTGGCTTCATATCTCTTATGTTTCGATCTGGCATATCAGTGCAAACATTAAAACGTTAACATCTCGAAAACGTGATAAATGGAATTAAGTCGTTCTTTCGGTTCGCCACAGATACATACTTTAATACTATCATACGAAATAAAATCAATTACCCTTGAACCATCTGAAGTAAAACGCACAGCGTTAACATTCTTTACTTGTGTCATCGGTGTTATCTGATAGCACATAAGTAACTCCATTCGTAGCGCCGAGTACAAGTTGACCTTTCCATCGTAACCACCGGAGCAGAAAAGGTATCTGTCCTGCAGAATGAATTTTGAAATTTATTATATTATATTACTTTTAACAAGTAGTAATTTAAAATATTTTTAAATAATTAAATATGAACAAGAATTTCATTGATCTTTATAAAAATGAAAAACTAGAAGCAATTATGTACTTGTATAATAAAAATGGACACTAAACATACGTATTAAAAAAAAGAATTGCTATGACAGATAGAAAAGGATATTACAATTTTTGATAGTTATTTATTAAAGTATCCATTAATTTATAAGAAGATTTATTCCAATCAAAATATAAATATTGAGTCCTTGAATATTTAAATATCAGTTTCTCATAAATTATATAATATTATAATATTAAAGAAGTATATAATTATTTATAGAAACTCTACATGTTTTCTTCATTTCTCGAATTTGCAATAGGTAAATTATCGCGTTTTGAAAAAATGCTTCTCAATAAATTATACAGCTGTGAATGCAGCAGTAATTTGTTTGTGTTTTTTCTTATTAGAAATAAAACTATAAAATAGTATGAGAAAACTATACAATAATAGTATATTATGACACTGTTGTGGGAGATGGTTTTCTACCTTGCTCGAGGGTTTTCGCACGAGCGAAGCGAGTGAGAAAATCGAGCAAGGTAGAAAAACACCTCCCACAACAGTCTCATACGATATTTTATAGCACAACAACCTCAAAATCGACAATAAAGTTGGCATTTTGAGGTTAGTGTGCTATAAAAAAATTAACTAACGCTAATTGATTCCAATAGAAATAATAGAACTCTATATTTAATATTAAAAACTTTTCATTATATGTTATGTGATTAAATTTTCTATGATATCATCGCATGAAAAACCTACGCGTGTATAGCACATAAAACTCAGGAAACGTAGCAAACAGTGAAATAAACTGCGCTTTGTTGAAGGACGTAGCATCTATTCGCCGTATGTGTGTACGTGCGCATTGCATGTAATACCCTGTCTCCACATATAACACTTTAGCATCTGACTTTAGAAATTTCAAGTAAATAAAGTATGTTTTTCTTTCTGTCATTATCCCGTATTTAAGGACGTATGACGTATTTACGGACCTATTTTTGCACCATAAGATTTTTTCAATTTACTACGATTTTTACGTGATACACTCGAAATTTGGCATACTAAACCTATGGATCAGATCGAAGTGGAATATTTTCGATCTCGTAATGGAAGCCCAAGTCAATTTTTATTGCATAAAACTCGAGAAAACTCAAAAAAATTGAAAATAAATTATTTTAGAAATACTCAAGTTGAGGGCCAAAACATATTTATTTATTTAAGTAGTTTTCCAAGGTTTTTTTCAACTTTTTGCGGATTTCGTCCTAAACGGGCTGTAGTAATGAAGTATTGTTTGCGTAGAATAGGATAAATGGTATTTAATGAGAAAAGTTAAAGCGACACGCTATTAAGGAGGTTGCATCGCGGAATACTCGTTAAATGAGCAACATATTTAAAAAAAAATTAAATTTTATTTTTTTCATTTGGAATATCATACACTTTTGAGAATATCGGTTTAACACTCGCATTACCGAGGGGTCCCTTTCTTCATTGATTTACTAGGAAGAAGAGACCCAATCGGTAAAGTAAGGGTTATCGGATTAAAGTGGATCTGCCATGAAACCAATACTTACAGAAAAAACAAAAAAGAAATCTGCGAAATCTAATAATTTATTAAAAGTTTTCATGGTGGTAAATTATTTGTTTATTTATTTGTTAAACCATTTCTAATGTAAAAAATTGTTAGAAATGAAAGCATAGAATGTTAAAAGTTAATAACAAATAAGATTATATTACCTACATTACCAAAAATAATATACATAAAAATAAAGGGGATACATACCCGTTTTAAAAATATGAATTACTAATTGTTTTTACTGAATTTTTAGCTTTAATTTTTACACAAACAAAATAATTACAACTTATCGAGTAATATCGATATCGGAAAAAAAACATTTGAGGACCTTCAAAGCCCACGAACGTACCACGTCATTGTGAAAGAACTACTTTAAACGGTAGTTCTTGCGCGCAAGTGCATATTAAGCGGGTGCTTTTATAGCGATGCTTTTTTAACGATGTTCAGATTCCAAAGTATATAAAAATACAAATGGGACATTCATTTATGATTTTCATACAAGCATCGCATAAAATAAAAATTTACGAATAAATCAAAAACTTTTGAGACTTATATATCTTTTCGTATTCGCGTTTTTACATCAACTTTCAGCTTAAAGGTCCAATAACTTCTCCGCACTTCGAATAGCTAACAATTTTTAAAGCAAATTTCAGTCTCTTAATTAAATGTTTTTAGATATAACCATTTATTACTTAAATCAGTCAAATAAAGTAGCGATTTCGCCTAAATCTACCGAATTTCGACATTTAAAGCTATGGAAGGGAATACACCGTAACAGTCCCTAACGTATATAATGTCTATTATGAATAAATTATACTACTAAATCTCTTTCAAATATTTAGGGTACTTAATTGGCAATATTGTATGTACTAATAAATTAATTTGTAGCTCTTATACTATACTTTTCACATTTATCTACAATCAAAAAAACAAAAAAAATTAGAAACTATATCCAGATTCCGCAACCCAGACTTACAAGGAGAGTTTCATATCTCCCGGGGCCCCGGGTCACGAATTTTTATTAAACTTTGGGAAGTGTTTTCTGGTACCTAAAAATGAGACTAAGCACCCGTAGTTTTTTCCAATGGGCCCTGTTTTTCGAAATGTAAGCCATTATATCTCAAATACGTATAATTATACTAAAAGGAAGAACCTCTTCTTCTTAACATAACTTTGCAGGTTTCTATAGTAGAAAAATGACCCAATTGATAATGAAAGTAGGGAAAATGAGCTTTAATTTACGCATTGTTTTGTGTAATAATGTGTAAAAATCTGATCCTATAGTTATTAACAAATGAAGATGGTGAGTAAAAATGCATGAATAATAGAAGAAATGTAAAGTTATAAATTCGTTGATTTGTCATACATAGTCATCACCATCTTTAACTGCTAAGAACTTTTACTTATTAGATTAATATTTGTATACAAAACAAAGTTTAAGTAAAAATTCGTTTCGCCTACTTTTATTGTCATTTGTATTTTGGGTCATTTTTCTACTGTAGAAACCTGCAAAGTTATGACAAGAAGAATGTGCTTCTTTCTAGTAAAATTATACGTATTTGAGATATAATGACTTATATTTTGAAAACCAGGGTCCAGTGGAAAAAACTACGGGTACTTGGCCCCATTCTTAGGTATCAAAAAACACTTCCTAAAGTGTCATCAAAATTCGTGACCCTGAGGTATGACACTCTCCTCGTTAGTACCTTAAAGCGTACAATTGGACACAAGGCATAACGCGCGCAGCGCCTACATCCAGATAAAAAAAAAGGAGAGCGTGCACGAGCATGTATGACATAACTCGCGCTAAACGCAGAGAGAAAAGTACATATATATAGTACATATATATACAATATACCCGTGGACTGAACGCGACGCCCCTCACGCTGCCCTGGTGAAACTTGAGGAACTTCGGAGTGCCTTCCTGTTGCATCGTGGCAGGCCTGGGGCTCTTCTGCTGCTGCTGTACCCCCACCTCATCCAAGCGCGCGAATATATCCCTAGACTCGTGGCAGGCTGGCTTCCGTCCGACCGGACCTTGGCGCACGCGACTCTATCGCGGCTGCGGCCCTTCCTCGCTCGCGCTCGCCTGCACTGATGGGCTGCTGCAGCTGGCTCTGCAAAAGATTTGTGTGATTGGGTTTTAAAGTTAGATTAAATTTGGGCGGGAGTTAAAGGTATATATTGTGAGATTATTTAAAATTTTTTTGTTATGTTGTATCATTTTTTCTTATACTTGTGAATTTTTTATAGCTACGGAGTGTCATTTTTTAAGTGTATTTTGACATACGTTATCAGTGGTATATAGAATCGGTAAAATACATTTCTTGTAAATAGTTGCTGATTTGATTACGATATCAAGATGTAAGCTACCTTGATAAGGATCTTTCGCTATAAATTGACCTTCTAGAAAAAAAATTGTATCAGAGTTAAATAAGATCTGATAATGTTACGTGATAATAATTATTATATATAAAATAACAGTATTTTTTGCGTTCTAGAAAAAAATTGTAAAGAAGAATTATGATTACGCAACCGTAGAAAAAAGTCCCGTATTAAATCCCTAAAATGTTTGCATTTTAATAATAATAATAATTTAGGTAAAGTTTTTTTTAGAAAATTTTAGACCTCCCTTACCAAAAACATTTTTACTGATTTTCTTATGCTTCTTAAACATAAGTTCTTGCATGCTTATATACAGAGATGTGCGGAATCGACTGCAAAATATTTTCGATTCAAATGAAGAGCCTATTTTTCACAAATCAGGCCACCATAGTGTTTAGGCCCTCCTAAACATGTGATATCATCCGGATGGTACTGCAGGTTTCCGGAGGACTAAACACTATGATGCCCTGATTTGGGTAAAATAGGCCCTAACAATATTCAGACCCCCTAAACATGAGGTATCATTCGGCACATATTTAGGGGAACTAAACACTATGATAGCCTGCATTGTGTAAAATATGCCTTTCATTTAAATCGAAAATTGGTATACAATTCAAAATCTCGATTCAAGTGAATCGAAAATATGAATCGCATTTCAAATGTTTGGATTGAAAGAGAAATCGCAATTCAAAATCCCGATTCAAATTAATTGAGAAATTATTCGAAATCAAATGAATTGAATTAAAAATTTCGATTCAGATAAATCAGAAATCAATCGCGGCCACTTTATTCACACAAACATACAGCTCTGGCTTACATGTATAAACAATACGATTTTATTCTGTCAATTAATTGTTTTATAATTTCGCTTCAACAAATTTTTAGATAAATCTTCAAAGAATAAAATGAGTATTTAAAAACTAAAAACGAATAAAGAATAAAAAAGTATTTGTGGTTAAGGTGATGCTAAATCCACTGGCCATTGACAATTACGAGGACCCACTTTTTTCATTTAAATTTCAATTTAAATAAAAAATAACAACTTTATAGAGATATTTGCTCAAAATAGAAAATTAGCCGAAAAATGTGGTTCCTCATATTTGTCGAAAATAGGAAGGTTTAGCATCACATGATCAGATTTTTTCTGGTAAGATACAAATTTTCTTCTAGAAGCTCAATTTATAGCGAAATACTCTGTATATGGTGGTTCAATACAACATGCACCAAAAGTATGCTTTTTCATGCATATAAAGCGGGCGAAAAGTGGTTATATTCCGCCCGCTTCGTATATGCACGAAAAATCATCCTTTCAAACCAGATAGAACAAAAAGTATCATGTGCACCACGGGCGGAAGGCGATTAATGCTCGTGCTGGTTGCAGCCCAATATACTATTTCATATGTACCAAGTGCGTAAAGTAGAACATTATATTTCATTCCAATAAGTCATTTATATTATATATACTCAATGAAGGATAAATGAGTTCTGGTTTTGTCTAAATATACAGTAGAACCTCGGGCAGTGTCGCAAGTTGGGACCGAATGTTTCGGGCAGTGATGAGGTTCGTCTACAATAACACATAGACATATATGAATAGTATGCATAGAAGCACCATCCTCGACGACCTAGTATGTCTAAAATCATAAAATCTTTCATCATGTATGTCTGTATTACTTTCTAATCAAAATAATTTACTCACTAGATCGGAACAAGAGTTAGAACTTGTACGAGTACTTCGCATTATATATAATTATTTACTTCTCGGCCAGTGAAATTCAAGGTATAACATTTTAAGTTTTAATTGACTTTTAGCCCCAATAACTTTTTGGGGTACATTCGATTTTAAAATCTGAATCTTCGTACAGAAGTCATTTATTATCTCAATGAAGAACAAGTGAGACTGGGTTTTGTCTAAATATAAGTATTTTTATAATTATAGGCAATTAATCACTTCTCGAACAAGAACATTTCCAAGGTACAACATTTTAAATTTTAATCTTTATCCAGGACCCCTTTAACTTGTATTTAAAAATAAATATACCTAATCGATACATGTGTTTCAGTATACGATATTTTTTATTTTTTCTGACATTCGTTGATAAAAATAGGCAATAAAAGTTCCATATATATAATTTACTCTATAATATGCATAAATTAAATACTTAAATAATATGATCAACATACTAGTATTAATAATTAATAAAAATAGTAAAAAAATAGTAAAAATAGTGCATACGTAGAGCGCTGATCGAATTGCAAATACAAAAATAAATTATGTGGCAATACGAGAAAATCAGTAGTAACAGACAGTTATACCACTTTTATACTACTTAAGGCGAGGTCGGAGCGAACTTTACTATTGTGACCTCCACTTCGCGCCGTATTTTTCGTTATATGTCTAAAATTTACATAGTAACATTAAAATCGTGGGTGATAATAATTTGTTATTATGTAAAGAACAGTCGACAACAACGTTTTTGTTTATTAATAGCTTCAAAAGTTTTTTAATATGAAATATTATTATAATTGACCAATAGAAAACGGTCCAAATGATGGTCATATTACCGTTTCTTAACATCATCGGCGGCTTCACCACGCGTCGTATTTTTCGTTATACGTGATTTCATAAAAATTCGTACATAGCGACCTAGCCTACAAATTTTTATTTTTGTGATGCTAGTTTTGGAGGTTACGTCTAATTTCCACCAATCACAATAGCTCCGACATCCCCTACAGTGCTTATGTACGCTGGATGTTTTTAAATTCAGTATAACATGCACGCCACCTTTATAACTTGCGATGTACTACTGATACCATGCAGGAAAACTTAGATGCACTTTATTACAAGCTTTAGAAATTTGAATTCGTTTTTAAATTGCATAGAAAATGTTAATGCTTGTTTTGAATAAGTAATGCATTATTTATTTTAAGCAATAAGTAGTCAAATTGCTATAGATTAATACTGTTTAGTTATTTAGTACATTGTTTTCTACGTTTTTTCTAAAGCTATAAATTTCATTATTTTATAGCACTGTGTGGCCTAAATCCGCACTTAAGTCACGCCTATCCGTGACTTAAGTAGTCCATTATTGCACCGTGAGGTTAGCGCCTGAGCCTAGCAGTGCTAGGCGTGACAGCGGATTTAAGCAAGCAGTGCTATAAAATAGTATACGATACTCGTGTCAAAAGTCATCCTTCATAGCAAAGTAAAGGACTACTTAGGTCTCACGTATCGTAATGTACTATTAACTTCCATAATTTCAATGAAAATAATTTACTAGTATTATGATCACAAATATACCTAAACCCAAAGTAATGCTAATTATTGTTACTGAAATAGGTACAAAAGAAGAGAATATCTATAATCTCAAGAACAAGTATAAATGAAGATAATAGCAGAATTTTATTAAAATGCAAACACATTTACAACTTGTATAATAGAACGACTGTCTTATGCTTATCAGATAAAAACTTCTCATATGCATTTGAAGTATATAGTGTAAAATAAACAATATTGCACATATGCTCATATGAAATATCAACTTATTAGGACTATATTTTAAGAGTTAATTAATTTTTCACTTTGTTTTGATGAAACAACAATCTATTAAAATTATATATAACATTCAAGTAATGCTTTTTTATTTATAAAATATACTTAATCAGTTATTGAAACTGTAAATATTATTCAATACTACACTAGAACTCACGATGTATAAGAACCTTAATGAAATAGATCCACTATGTTATTAAGCGGCTCTCACAATAGCACATTTGATGTGATTACTTCGAGCAAGGTTATGAATTGAAACAATTAGAAACAAAGGAATAGCTATTTATTTCACGAAGAAATAGTTATAAAAATACGCTATCTATATTCTATGGGTTCCCGGAAAAACGACTTAAGTCCACTTTTTATATTTTTGAGATATTAAGGCTGAAAGTTTTTATTTTCCATTTAAACTAATGTTAAAAAAATCGTAAATAGTAGATATAGTTACTCTTTTGTACTTTTTTTATGTTTTCCAGTTCTATCTGAAAATATACTATGTAAGGGTACCAAAATTACTCGAAACTCAATTTTCAAAAAAATAGACTTAATTCATTTTTTCGGGAACCCACGAAATACATATTATAGACGTACGTCTTAACTGTAATATTAAAAATAAACATTGGAATAATATTGAAAAGGCAAAATCTGTATACTTTATGATTAGCTAAAAATCAGATTTTTATAATCAAATTAAGTTGAATTCAAGATATTTATTCTCTTTTCTAACAGAAAAGTACGCATAACCAAGTAAATAAATAAATCAGCTAAGGAAAATGACAATTCACCAGCAATTTATAACCTCGCTTGCTTCCCAATACATTAGTCACGAATCAAAACAAAAAACCAACTACTGCCAACTATACTTCTCCGCTCTTTCCACAATTATCAGGTGCATATATACACCAACTCCGAGAAAGAGAAACAAAACACGATATTTATAAACAAGCACCTCAACATCATCAACGTCAAGCTCGTCGTCTTCGTCGTCTCCATCTCCAGCACAACTCGCTCGTTCCTCGACTGCATCGCGACGCTGCTCCGTCTACTTTTTCCTTTTTCTTCTCTTGCACCTCCCGTACTATTCACCCGAATTCCCCAATACTCCAGAAACCCTCCTCACGCAAATTATCGAGACCTTCGAAAAAGGCGCAGCAGCAGCGACTCGTATTTTTTTCTCCACTTCTCCACGCGCGCCACGGAGAGCTTTTTACACGCTGCACATCATGCACATCACTTATCTTATACGTGTGTGTCGCAGTTGCAGCTGCAGCTGCAGAGCTGCCACTGTGTTTACATTGGAGGTTCGATATCGTCCGCGCGCTGCTGCTGCTGCGGACGCGCGCGATGCAACTTTCGTGTTTTGGTTCTTTTTTTGGAGAAGACGGCAGCGGTGTGTTTCACTTTTATTTTTACTTTTTGGAGCAGAATAGAGGTGTAGAGAGAGAACGGCTGATGTATATAGTGTTCACTGCGCGCGCGCGTGTATTTCACACGTCTCGGTCTGATGGTGGATTTTGCTTTGTCTTTTAATCCCCTCCACCATGCTGGTCACTGTACTGTCGGGGACGATGGTTTTGTGTCGGTCACTGTATTTCAATCTCGGAGGTAACTGCAATACCGCCAACGAGAAGAAAGGTCGCAGCTTTTAGAACATTTTTGGTTTTCTGTGGAACAGTGACGACACTAAAACTGCAGTTTATTGTCTCGTGATAGTCGAGAAATTTTAAAAATAAAATTTTAAAGAAAAACTTTTTAACTTTAAAATATATGTACTTTGAAGCAAATTTGAAAAACACCACCAATGAATCCTGATCGAAAAGGGATTTTATTTTTGTCGATGAAAAATCAGAGTTACGTGGATTCGATCCCGAGTCCCAAGAACATTTTTATATAACTAATACATATAAATGATGTTTTCTTTTTTATTCATTTATTTTGGTTTATTTTTCTTTAAATATACCTGACAAGGAGAGTGTCCCACCTGTGGATGAGGCTTTGGGACGTGCTTTTTAGTACCTAAAAATGATGCCCGCAGTACCCGTAGTTTGTTCTAAAGGGTCTTTGTTCTCGAGATACGAGATATTTTACTCCAAATATGCGTTATTTTAATGAAAAATTGTACCTTTACTTCATATCATTACTATATAAGTTTTGGTACTGAGAAAATTGGTCGAAATGTAAATAAAATTAGTCGAAAAGAGCTTTATTTTAAACTTTATTACGTACAAAAATTTGAATCCAGTCCAAAGTTACTAACATTTGAAAATAGTGACAGAAAATGCATGAAAATCAACGAATTTATAAAAGATAAATTTTCTCGAACATTCAAGCATTTTTTTATCTATGGATTAGATTCAAATTTTTGTACGTACCAAAGCTTAAAATAAAGCTCTTTTCGTGTACTTCTATTTACTTTTTTAACATTTTTTCCAGCATCAAAACTTATATAGTAGTAATATGAAATATAGATACCATTTTTCATTAAAATAACGCATATTCGGAGTAAAATAGCTCGTATCTCATTTTTGGGTACTAGAAAGAATCTCCCAAAGCCTCATCGATAATCGTTTCCCACAGGTTAGACACTCTCCTTGTGAATTATAGACCGAGATTAGTAATTTTTGTTAAATAGTTAAATTTAAAAATATGCTATAAGTCAGGTCTAACGAAAACTGTTTTAAAACCCATGTTGCAGCTTTATAGGTATATATATACTATTGAGACTTATAAGGGAAGACCGCGGAGTCCGGGTCTCGGATTTTGATGAAACTTTAGGGATCGACTTTTGGAACCTAAAGGTGAAGCACAGAACCCGTAAATTTGTCCAATGGATCTTTAAATTTGAGATAGAGCCAATAATCATTAGTATTACTCATATGGGCAATGCTAAAAATCAAATATTACAGGTATACTATCAACGTTAATGAAATTCACCGTATCTACCGTGCAAATGCCCATGGGATAAAACAACGCATATTGGGCTTCATTTTTATTAAAACCCGTGACCCGCACTCCGTGCCCCCTTGTTAGTCAATCGTTTTTCACGATAAAAATAATTCTTTACGACTCAATAAGAAATTAAATAGAAATTGCAAAAGTTATATATATATATATATGCGGTGGTGAACATAACATCCTCATATTTTGGTTTTTCTCTTATTCAAAATTTAAAAATTGAGATATTTTAATGCTTTGGGAAATATTCCTTCTATAGATCCGTAGTATCCGGCGGAACCTGAAAAAAAATTGAAACATAATTATAAGATTAATGACTAAAAAACGGCGACTTTTTGTTAAAAATGAAAGTTCGAAAATGCGGTTATAAAAACTCGCAACTTCTGCACTTTTAATGGAAAAACGAAAAAAAATTTTTTAACAGATTGTTTTGGAGGTTTGACCAGAAATGATATATGTTTTACACATCCTCAAATTTAAAAGAATGAAGGGAAAAATGAAGAAAAAAGAAGTTTCGAGTAAAACGCATTTAGTGTTTTCTACTATTCAAACTTAAATAACTATAATGCAAACCTAGCATAATGAGCTTCGATAGAGGATGTTACTTTGAAACCATCTTTTAATTAATTAAATAATAAATAAGTGTTGATTTCAACTATTTCTTCGCTCTTTTATTTGCAACCGGGCGAAAAAACGTCTTTCGGCCGCTTCACATTTTCTGCTGTCAAATCAATCATTTTCAGTATTTCTTTATATAAACCAAGCGGCATTATTATACTCAGGAAAGATAGTACTTTCCAAAACTGTAATAAAAATGATTCGGTTTTACGACTGCCTAGTTCCCTTAAAGTATGCAAAATACGTTATTACTATTAGTTAGATTTCGTTTGTATTATTTATTATGAAATTTGATTTACAAAATATTTATATTAAGTATGCTAAAAGAGTTTATCTAGAGCTTGAAAGAATTTATTAACCAATTATAAACTAGTTCCTTAATTCTGTCGTTACTATGGTGAAACAGCAGAGAAGGTTAATTGCCATTCACACAATTATGTCCCTTCATAATTTAAGAGACTGTATTCTAGCTTATAATATTGCATATAAGAATTTCAATTGCGACACCTTGAACAACTGGTTTTCTGACAGGCAACTGTTTTATAACCTTTTCGATACAGTATGCATAAAGTTGCACTTTATGCATTTCATAAATTCTTAAAGTTGCAATTTCACACCTATTGTATCAAAAAATAAAAGCACTATCATAGTACCCTCGTGATCAATGAACTCACATACAATTCCAATGGTCCGTTTACATGCGGCGAATTATTCGCGGCGAATGCTATGCTATCATGTAGGTGCGCGAGAGGTAGTCCAAGCGGCGACCGTAAAATCATCTACGTCACGTGATACATGAAAAATGTTTGCTTGAAATGAAAGTTTATTAAATAATTATCACAATGCGCCTGGTCTGCCTGATCATTGATTGGTCCAGCGGAAAAAACAGGTCACTTCCGGTTCAATTTTTAATCGACTTTCATACGTCATGTGATACATGAATGGAACAACTTTTATGTTGAACAGCATCCTAATAGAACTAGAATACCTTGGTCTACCTGACCATGTCCCGGCGCTAAACCCTGGCAGACCATATTAAGAGGCTGAAAATTAATCAGCTTACCTACGTCATGTGATACATGACTTTATCAAAGCTTAAATTTAAGGTTTTAATGTAATCTTTAAGTATAAAATGGTCTGCCTAAAGTTTGCGTGGAAAAAAAATTAAATAAATGACATTTTATCATAGAACGTACGCGGCTATGGCACAGTAGTAAAAATCTGCTTACCTACGTCATGTAATACATGATTTTATCATAGCTTAAATTAAAGGTATTGATGTAATCTTTAAGTATAAAATAGTCTGCCTAAGGTCTGCCCGAACAAAAAGCAGGTAGACGACATTTTATTGTCGGACTCATTGGGTGTATATTAATTTGCGCTCAACGATACTTAATTTACTGAAATACTATGTCAACTAAATTCCTTAGGAGATTTGCAGATGAAAATGCGTCTTTATTAAATTTAAATATCAAAAGTAGTTAAGCTTCATAATAAAAATTAAATGAGATAATTAAATCAAAATAAACGGAAGTAAATTAATAATTTTCAATATAATAATTATTGTATATATAAACGCGATCTTTAAAGTTAAGTGCCTGGATTTATTCTGCAGTGTCCTAATTATTTTACTAATAAGGTTATTATTTATAAACAATTTGTTTATAAACATTTGTTTACTACCAAATGATTACGTACACGGAGAGAAGAGATGTATTAAAAATGACTATTTTATGAAGGAATGGTGGGACTTACTTGCATTGTAATGTTTCTTACTGTATTTTGTAGCTATTGTTAAACATATATGATATTGTGCAATTAAAGCATATGAAATTTTAATATCTACTTTAGTAAAAACTGTCATTTATAGAATTTACAAAACAGTGTAGTAATTTGTGCTGAATATTATAGCAAGAAGTACTTGAAATTATAGTAATATTTCTTATATTTTCCGAATACTATACTTTTTTAGTAAATTTTACGTACTTACGTATTAAATTCTCGTAAATATTTTAGTAAACCGTCTTGACTCAAAAAATCTAACCTCTAAAACTTGTATGTAATCTTTTGCAACTGACCACGATACTTTTAATTCGATGATACAAGATCTTTTTATAGAGCGTCCGCTCCAGGAGCTGAGGGTCGCCGGTTCAAATCTTTACGAGGTTTTTCGGTAAAAATAATTTTATTTAAAATTAAAGTGTACAAATATAAAAAATATAATATCTAGAATAAATAACAATCGGGAAACATTAAATTGAAAAAAAAATTATAAATGAGAATTTTAAAATTATTATTTGATATTTTAGAAAATTGCTATATTAAATAGTAAAAATTGATAAAATACAAGTATATCCAAACATTACAACAGAAAATAGTAAAAATTCATTCATATATTAATAAGAATTATAAGTATAACATCGTTTCTCTCCGTGTACAGTAGAATCACCGGCACTGTGACCCAGGGCACTGTGAATGCGGAGTATCTCGGTATTGTGCTTTTTCTAAAGCCGGCTTTATGTATGTGCAAGGCCCTGCGTCTCAACTTTGCCGAAAAAGTTTTATGAAATGGTTCTAACCGAAAAGATTTGATAGAAAAAGTTTCATTCAAAAGCGTAAGCCAACAAATTTGAATACAGTTTCAAAAATGTAATAGAAAAGTTTATAAAAAGATTTATATAATTTTTAGATTCTTATACAAAGTCTTTTTTTTAATAGAACTGTATACAAGTCAATTGTACTGAGAATATTTGATTATGGGGAAGGTACGGGGGAAAGTTATTATTATACCGTTTTTGTATTATTATTTTAGTTTTAGAATGAACTCTAATTAATTTTTGCGTATTATTTCAAATACATTTATAAATTTTTAATTTCCAATTATAATAATTTTATGTTTAAAATATAATTATTTGTAATAAGGGCGTAATGTAATTTTGATGTAATTTTACGTAAACAATAATTTATTTATTGTTATATGTAGACAAGTTGATTTTAACTATTACACGGTTATTATTCTACAATAAAATGTCTTTCGTTACATATTTTTTCAGACAGACCTTAACCAGACAATTCTATTCTTGAAGTTTATATCAAAACCTTTAATTTGCCAGTGTTGTATCGCGAGACCACTGTAAATAAAACGGATACATAATCATTTGATAGTAAACAAATGTTTATAAACA
Organism: Gastracanthus pulcherrimus; assembly: GCA_949152435.1. Lineage (NCBI taxonomy): Eukaryota > Metazoa > Arthropoda > Insecta > Hymenoptera > Pteromalidae > Gastracanthus > Gastracanthus pulcherrimus. The sequence continues at coordinate 32,496,531 of OX424575.1, forward strand.
AATAGTCTATAAATTTACTTCCGTTTATTTTGATTTAATTATGTTATTTAATTTTTATTATAAAGCATGGTGAACTACTTTTGATGTTTAACTTTAGTAAAGACGAATTTTGAGCATAATCAAATTAAGCTGTCTTCTACGATTACTCGCGCTTTTTAGCGCTGTACGCATAAGCGTACCTGCGAAATATTTGACAATTCATATGCAGATCTCCTGAGGAAATTAGATGACATATTATTTCAGTAAATTAAGTACCGTATAGTGTAAATTAATGTACAGATGGCTGCAATAACAACAGTTCGAATTAAGTTGTTATAGCACCCAACGAGTCCGACAATAAAATGTCGGCTGCCTGCATTTTGTTCGGGCAGACCTTAGACAGACTATTTTATACTTAAAGATTACATCAATACCTTTAATTTAAGCTATGATAAAGTCATGTATCACATGACGTAGGTAGAGCTGATTAATTTTCATCCCCTTAATATGATCTTCCAGGGGTTAAGGTGATGCTAAAGCCACCTGTCAGCGACAAATACGAGGATCCACTTTTCTCATTTCATTTTCAATTTTGAGTAAATATCTCTATGGAAAGTTGTTCCAACCAAAAGGAACAACCTTTCATAGGGATATTTTTTTTAAATTGAAAAATGAATGAAAAAAGTGGTTCCCCGTATTTACCAATAACACAGGGTTTAACATCACCTTAACGCCGGGACATGGGCAGACAGACCAAGGTATTCTAGTTCTATTAAGTATGCTGTTCAATATAAAAGTTGTTCCATTCATGTATCACATGGCGTATGAAAGTCGATTATAAATTGAACCTGAAGTGACCTGTTTTCTTCCGATGGACCAATCAATGATCAGGCAGACCAGGCGCATTGTGATAATTATTTAATAAACTTTCATTTCAAGCAAACATTTTTCATGTATCACATGACGTAGACGATTTTACGGTCGCCGCTTGAGCTAAGAGGGTATAATCATACTTTCTCTCTCGCACCTATATGTTAGCATAGCATTCACCGCGAATAATTCGCTGCATGAAATCGGACGCAAAACAATCATATGAAACCAGCTTAGACATATATTTAGATTACTATAAAACGAAGCGGGGACAACTATTATTTTTTTAGAAAAATTATATTTCTTAAAATTATGAATGAAAACTCAATTAGATAAGAACAGAGATATCCGACGCCCCCTCAAGTATAAATTATATTTTTCTGCCATAAATTATACTATCTATGTTGTAACTAGCCAAAGGACATTTAGGGGGGTCCGAAAGTCAATTAAGAATTCAAATTTCCAGCCTTGATTTTTACCGACCAAGTAGTGAATAATTATTCATAATTATAAAAATACTTATATTTAGACAAAACTCAAACTCACTAGCCCTTCATTGAGCAATAATGGACCTATGTACGCAGTTTCAGACGTTAAAAACAATAGCACCCCAAAAAAATTATTGGAATGAAATTTTATAAAATTTTCATTCCAATAATGTTTTAGGGTGCTGTTGTTTTTAACGTCTCAAATGCCATACGTAGGTCCATAATTGCTCAATGGAGGGCTAGCGAGCTTAGGTTTTAGCTAATTAAACGTAATTTTGCTTTTAAAGTAAATAATATTGCTAAATAAATAATAATGTTGTTTTAATAAATAATTTTGCTAAAGTCATGACTAACAGGGTTAAGAAAAACTTAAAAATATTTACTAAACTGTTTACTTTACTCGCATTCATTGTTCTTTTTGCATTGTAAAATAAAAATAAAATACTAATAAGTTTTTATCACGCGTAACTAATTAGTACTTTTCCAAATTACAATATAATAATCTTTGTAGGCAAGTTTTCTTTCATTTGGCTAAGCTATGAGCAAGTATTTTCCTATTTATAATTGATCTATGAGTTTTGAAACAGTTCAAGCACGGCAGTCAAACGATGCAATTTTAAACAGTGAATAGTGATTTATTGTGACGTGTAGGATCAAGATTTTGAGGTTTTACAATGGTAAAATTTAAGATATTATTGTGTTTTGATAACATAAAAATTTTCAGAATGATTGCTTTTAAACATTAAAAGTTTTCTGGACTCGTAAAACAAAATTCTATTTTTGGGTTTAACCCAGGGCTGCCGTTAAGGGATGAAGATACAGATTTTTGGTCAAAAAATCGATTTGATTTTAATTCTTTTATACTAATTGTTAACTTTCTTTCTTAATAATGAGAGACTTTAAAAGAATTTTGACTTCTTTAAGCTGTTTAATTTTTTTTAATATTGTCGTTTTTATCTAAAATTAACTGTTTTTCAACATTTGAGTGACAAAAAAAGTTATATAAGTGCGCCCTAAGCAACGCAAAATATCAGTAAAAGTCAAAACCCTATGTCAGTGGCGAACAAAAAATAGTTATCTGATAAAACAAAAAAGGAATCATAAATAATTACGAATCTACTTTTATTTAATTATTACTACTATTTTACTTTAAAGTCATTTTTCTCAAATTCTTTATATTTATAACTTTCAGTTGCGATTTGCGCACCAGATTTTATTTTTATGTTTTAAATGTATGGTAACCTACGTTTTAAATACATTTTTTATAAATCTAGGTTGAAACCTATTGATAAAAGTTTCTTTTATGCAGCAAAATTGCGACAGAATTACAACAGGTGATTACAGCAGACACTTTACAGCAGAATTGTGATAGAATTGTGGATAAAACTTGCAGTAGGCAGTTTTCAGTAGAATTTCTCAATCAGTCTTGACCTTCAACTAGTCCTCGGAAGAAAATACGCTTCAACAAAGCCGACTTCCTCAGGCAGCTAAAATTCCGGCCCTTTATCCCCCTTTGTTCACGCAAGAACGAGATTTAAGTTCGGATACTTGACCGCCGCTCACGAATTACGTTTAACGTTCTCGCACGGGAACATTTAAAGTGCCTCACGCAATCTTCTCTTATAAATCCGCCGCAATTCGGCTGCCCGTGCACTAACATCATTCAGCCCTCTTGATTGCACTCTGGTTGAGGCAAGTCTATAACGAAATTCTGCTGTAAAGTACCTGACACTGACACAATCGTATGTTGTAATTCTGTCGCAATTCTGCTACGCTCGAGAGTCCAAAAATATGATCTACTTGCTGCCACAAGTCTGCTGTAAACGCAAATCTGCCGGCAGAAGCAGCTTTTTGACCAAACAGGTCCCTCCCATGTATCGGTTTGAACAGACCCCCTGGTAAATACGAATCCTCGCGAATACCAATTCGTCGAATTAGACGTATACTGTACTATCTTAAGTTTTCGACCCAAACGATACTATCTGAGAGGTCACTTGGAAACGATACTATCTGAAGTTTTCGTTCAAAACTGTACTATCTGAGATCTCGCCTAGAAAAGGTACTACATTCAGATAGCCCTGCGTGTATCATATTGACCTTAAAATTGCTTAGGCCCCCAGAAACATGGGATACCATCCGTATGATACCTCATATTGACAACTGATATAGAAAAAGTCGCTTTTCTTGACTCAGCTTTTTCCTTAGTATGGCAGAAATGTGCAATGATTGCTTTTATAGGGATAATTATTAATGTTCAAAAAATACGTTTGGTAAAAAAAAACAATTTTACTGTTGAAAATACATTGGATTTTCATTCACATTCATGCTGAGATTCACGTAACAATAAAATATTATATTATAATATATGCAACCTGTACACATTATTTTACAAATTTTAGATAAAAATTTTAGTAGCAAAATTTAAGTAGGGAAGCAACGTTTCTGTATACAATCTCTTCAACACAAACATTGTTATAAAATAAATTACAGTAATAAGTCCGTATTATTTTAATACGCCAATTATATCACGATATAAAAATTGTTGCTTTATGCGTATAAAAATATTATGCAGTGCATAAGAATGACATTTGTATAAAAGAAATACTTTAAAACAGTATTCAACTATCTCCACTTCCGATTTCTAAAGACCTTTTATCTTTTGATATTGATTCACTGGTATTTTGCTCTTTTTCTTTTTGTATATCTTCAATCTTGACTGTTTTATTATCACTAGATTGATTTATTTCATCCTCAATTTTCTTCTTAGATATTTTTTCGTATTCTTTTTCTTCTGGATATTCATCGCTATTCGTATCGCTATCTTGTTCTTGCTTATTGGATTTTTCAACTTTAGATTCCTCACTTTGAGTTGCTTTGATCGCTTTTGATGAATCTTTCTTAACATGCGAAGCTGATCTTGTTTCAGCGGTAGCAGCAGAAATTTCCTACAAAATCCGCATAAATTATAGGATTAATAATATAATTCACAATGTAAGTACTATTACTTATAAACATGTCTTTTAATAAATAATATACCGATCGAATAACTTCAATGGCTTGTCTGTCACTGTTAGCCAAGGAATCGGTTGGTGGTGTTGATTGTCTTCCATGAAGATAAACATGAAGAAAAGGCCCTAATCTAACTCCCACAGATCCACCAATCGAAACAAATAATATTCCTCCCATAAGACATGGCATAAATAGGACTAATAATAACTTTGCGACATGATTAAATGGGAAAGGCAATGGACCTGTAATTTAGAAAATCAAGAAATTGATAAATTTAACGCTAAATTTTGTTAGTGTTATATTACTAAAATGTATCTTTGAAATATATTATTACTGTTATTTTTTAACTTACGTGTAATACCCTCAATAAAATCAGATAAATAATGACCAGCCGCAGAAAGAGGGTGAAATAAAAGTTTTGTGCTCATATGAGAAAAAGCATGTAGTGGTGTTACTCTTAACACAGGATCTGCCATGACTGCTTCAAAATATTTTAAACAATCACCTCTACCAATACCTAAAAAAATAAATTATAGATTATTATTGAGCTACCTAGTTTTTTCAATGTGACAATTATTTCACATCTTTTTTATTATTATATACCAAATTAATTAAATTTTATTACATATTATAAATACTTTACTCACCAAGAAACAACCATACTGATCTGAAAAAACCAAGTCTGTCTTGACGACATTCATCAGGCATTGTTGAATATATCCGTTGCTGGGCTGTTAATTTAATTTCAGTTTCCTAAATACATATACAATAAAAATTAAAAGATGCAATTAAAATAATATATATATATATATATATATATATATATATATATATATATATATATATATATATATATACTTGTATACAATACGCTAATGTTGACAAACCTGAAGAAGTTCCCACCAAGTAAGAACAAAGCTAATTATAACTATGATATCAAAAAGCAAGAAAATTATTCTCATTCTTGTCCATCGTACTTTGACAGCAATTATTATTACGAATACTGTTAGCAGCATTGATGCAAATATTATTCTCTGTAATAAAAATATTAGTACATTGAATCTTGAACAGATTTTTGTACATTTAGTTTTGAGTCATATCATTTAGATCTCAGATTTTTATGAAACATTTAAAGGTTTTTTCATTTTTTCTAGTATCTAAAAATCTACCCCTCTTAGTTTTATCTAATATGCCCTTATTCTTGGGATTATAAGCCACTCTACTCCAAATGCCCATCATTTTACAAAAAAATGGTACCTGTAGTTTTGATTACAACTCTAAATGTATATGTACACTTGAAAAATGACAAAAAAGATATAAAAGTGGATGGAAAAAGCTTTAATTTGAGACTTGTATCTTTGGAAAATATTAGTTCCAAAGAAATTTGAGAATAAAAATAATTAATCATTTTTGGATACCAGAAAACACCTTCCAATGTTTCATAAAACTCTGTTATCTGAAATTAAATCTTAGAACAATTTTTATTCTTTTAGTAAGAATAAATAATATATATAAAACTCACGTGTTGATAGATATAGATTGTTAATCTATCAGTATAATCAAGAGCATCATCAAACAAACTGGTTTGACTTGCACGTATAGCATCACTGATAATTCTATCGACTTGTCTAATAGAAATGCGCCCTTCTCCAAAGCCTCTGAGTACTTCCAACTCTTCAACAGTTGCTTCTATGTCTAATTGACCAATCGCCATACCATCAGTTACCTAAATGGAAAATGAATGTAGTAACTCTACATGAAGTTCAGTATACACCCATAAATATAATAAAAGTTTACCTTAAGATTTGCTTTTGAGATTAATACATTTATAACTCGTCTAGCAAATACTTCATAAGATCTGTCTCTGCAGTGTGGTAATTGATAACTTTGAGAATCATCTACATTTCTTGGTGCTCTGAAAGCGAATAAATAGATGAAACATGAAAAGTATTTTTTAAAGATAATACACCTGTTATACACACATTTCATTTTCTTTAGAATATCCATTTTGATGATATCTGGGTGCTTTGACTGTCTGCGATTGACGATCATAATATAAGGAACTTGGATCAACGATCTCAGAATCTTGTCTATATTTAAAAAGAAAATAAATAAATATGACTGTAATCAGCACAAACTATTTATAGATATGTTTGCATAATATGGTATTCAAGCTTTATTTTGACATGAACAAACAACATTTTTTAAAATAAATACTTACACGTAGGGCGAGATCTGTTCATAAATGCTGTCAGTACAGAAAACACCACCAAAAACGTGTAAAACGCATAATATACAAAAAAACTTATATGGATTAAAATACTCCATATCTAACAATTTTTCCTTTTAGTGTTCTTTCTAGCAAACCTCTTCATAACCTTACAAAAAATAAATAAACCAAAACAAACTCAAACTTTTGTGACTCTCTTCTTTGTATATTTCGCCCGACAAGAATCCTCTTTTTGCATAAGTACTTACTTCTGCACAAAACTCAAGATTGAACTGACGTGTGACAACAAAACAGTAGTGTTTTATCTCTGTCTTTGTCTGGCACATATGATCACCAGATCATTCCGTCTCACTCCATTGACGTTTCAATTGTAAACGCGCCTTTCTACCCGAATATGCGCGGTAGATATGCCGAAAATGATGTAACGTTCTATATATATAGTGCGGTGTTTTCGCTATGGATGGTATGGAATACCATTAGCTTATGGTGGAATGGAATACCATATCCAGGAATCCTATCCAATAAACCCAAAATTCTTGTATCTTCAAACCCCAACATTTTGAAATCCAACTACCCCATGCAGAGTCATTTGCAAATCGTAAAAACTTAAACAATGAAACAGTAATCCCTAAATACTAAAACGTAAACCCAAATAAAATTGCAATCGTGAAAATTTAAACAATGAAACAGTAATCCCTAAATATTAAGACGTGAACCCAACTCCCCCAAACAGAGCAATTTGCAATCGTGAACATTTAAACAATGAAACAGTAATCCCTAAATGCTACAGAAAGTATAGGTACCCAACTACACCAAGCAGAACAATCTGCAACCGTGAAAATTAACATTTTAAATTTAAACACTGAAACCATAATCCCTTAACACCAAAACGGAAACCCAACTTACACCCTTAGCAGAACAATTTGCAACAATAAAAATGGAACAATAAAAACGTAAACTTTTATATCTCTTAAATACACTGAATTACTTAAATGCGTGAGTTAAATTAGTGGCCTATAAGATAAATGAAATCATTAAAGAAAGGTATAGTATTTATAGATTAAATAATTATTGTATAATTATTATAGAATAATATTTTGATGATTTCAAATTAACTATCAGAAATAGATTTATCAGAAACTACGCAGACTCTATATTATTTTATAATAATATTCTTAACAATCATAAAATCTAAAATCTTAAAATAAAGGCGAAGGAGGTATGATACGCTGAGAAGAAGCGCGATATATTAATCAAGTGTATATTGTGCTACGATTTCAATTTAAAATTGAGCGCCCAGTGCTTAAAAATTGTTTTACTTTCGTGAATAATTTGGGAGTACTCAATGACCTTTTTTTGCTAAATAAGACATTTCTTCGTCCCTCAAACCCAGTAAAAATTCCAAATGCCGGGTTTTATTTAAACTTTAGATTGTGCGAAAATGCTAGGGGTAGGACATTTCGGTTCATATTTAGGAGAGGATGCGTAGAAATTGCTACGCATGGGCATGGCATTTAAGTTTTCAGGCTTCTCGTTTTTTAAGTTCGGTCTATCTAATAATCATTTTTTTGTTAAATAAGGCTATTCCTTGTCCTCCTTACTTCATATACCTAGGACAAATATGAAACGACGCCCTTGACAATGGATGTATACTTACTTCAAAAGTAATAACTTAGTAACCAATATTTAAAAAAAATGGAATACTGTCACAGAACAGTGAAATCAAATTATTCTTTCTCTTCAAGTCCAGAACACTTGCGCCCATTAAATGCTATCAGACCAAACCTTGCATGGAAATTCTAGTAGAAACATGCACTTTCTTACCGAAAATTTATACTTTATTCCGCATATAAAAAAGTCGTAACCGAAATGGTTAATACATTTTTTGTAATATGATATCAAACTAAACTTTTTTAGCGTTTTAAAGATCAACATACCGTATCAACATAAAATTTGATGTTCTAAAATTGTTTTACGTGAATTTTCATATTGTATTATAGTTTCTTAACCTTTTTCAACAAATTTTCTAAATGTATAAGTATGGGTTTTTACTTTTGTATGAGCGGTTTTAGGAATGAAAATTAAGTTTAAACATATTTGAGTTGTCATAGTCTTGTTCTGGAGGTGCGTTATCCAGCTAATATTCCAAGACTTAACATTTGGAGTTGTTTGAACATTGTTTAAGAATAACGTATCTCAGAATTTGACATTTAGTAGCGTTTCATGATGCATCATATTCCAAGATTGGCTATTGTTTATTATTGTTTATTCATAAATTCACTCTTCAATCATTAAGTAATAATCAGTTTTGGAGTATAATATAATTTATGAATAAAAATAATAATAAACATTATATGTAAATAAACAATAAAGAACAGTTTTCATTGCGTTTATAGAGTGAGAATCAGGGTGTAGCGCTATCTGACGGTGCGCCACAAAGTTGCGAAGACGGATAAAAAAGATTTTTACAGGCATTTTCTTTTCCTTCAGAGTTGAGAAGCCGGGTAAAACAGATTTCTAAACCCATTTTCTTTTTATTTCAAAAAATTAAACAATATCTTATTCTTTTGACATTATAACAAGCTGATTTATTTTTGTTAATAAGTAAAGTTATCGAATACCTATACTGCATTCGAAAACTCAAACATAAGTGCGCATGCGTACGTCGAAAGCGAGAGAAAAGGGGACGTTTTCACTATAACATTTGCTGCCGTTGAAACAAGAGCGCGCTTTTTAAAATGCGTTTTTTAGTATAAATATAATAAATGAGTAATTGCATTTCTGTATAATTTATAAAATAAAAAGCTTATATAAAAAATTTTAAAAATTTACAAAGAAATATGTTCATAAATTTACCATACGTGCATTTCAAAATGCAAAAATATTTTTTATAAATAACTTATATGTATTTCTTATGGGGATTTTACCAGATCGTTCACGGTAATTACGGTCGCGGTAGTTTGTTTTTGCTAGATATATATGCATAGTAGTATAGAGATACACTTTATTACACCAGAATACCGTATACAAATTTTCTTTTAATATGTAACTTACCAATCATTTTGATGGCCACGGTAATTACGCATCTTTTTAACTTTTTAAATTTTAAAATGAAAAACGTTAAAACTAACTATAAAAAATGCAAATAAAAACGACAACATTCGTAATACTCCTGTAGACAGATAAGTTAAAAAAAATCTGAAAAAATTGGAATATATTGCACGTATGATGTACTTTAAAGTCTCATTGGTTTTAGATATAATTAAATCCTAAAGTTATTGTCTAATAAATTCAGAATTACGCGAATTGTTCGATGACGACAGGCCATGGTAATTACTTTTAGGCTATGTTATATCACTTGTGTGTTAAAAATATAGCATAGTTGTCTTAGGTTTGTGTTTAAGATGCTCAAATGCATCGTTTTTAAGAACTTTAAACGTTTACCAAACCGTAATATTTCCTTTCTACTCAGTGTATTGACGACACTAAAAATACCGTTTTTTTGACAATAACTAATACATGTACTTTATTTTCAAATACTATTTTTTAACATGCATTTTTTAATATATAATATAAGTTTCTTTAAAAAATTAAATATTTACAAAGAAATATTACTACAATAACTTTATAAACATTTAATGAAAATAACGCTCTCTGTTACCCCGTCTTCGCTTTAACTTTTAATATTAAATATAGCATTACAGCCATTACAGGCTGTGTCGTGCGCTGCGACGTGATCCTGCGTTTGGTCCGCATTTCACGGCGTTCCACGTGACCGACCGAGCGCGATACAGTCGAACGCACCCGTAGTACATAAAACATAAATGTAGACTATATTCTCCGCATTTAAATCAAACTACTTACATATAACCTAATCTTTAACGCGCGAAGAACATTCGCTGTTGCCATATGTTTTATGTACTACGGGTGCGTTCGGCTGTGTCGCGCTCGGTCGGTCACGTGGAACGCCGTGAAACGCGGACCGACGCGGACAGCACGTTATGTATAGTTTAGACTCTATTCTCAGTTTCAGTTCAAATGTCGTAAACGATTCTTTTATAAATGTTTCTTAACGTTTTGCGTTAAAGAATCAAGGTGTAAATCGTGTTAATCTAAAAAAAACATTTTCGTTCAACATTTTTGAACAATTCTAAAAAAAAGATTAAAATTAAAACTAACCGGAAACTGGCTCCGGTATTTATCAAGCATTGTAAACTGTAATAGGGATCTATAGGACAATAACAAATACAGCAATAACTTCCACCGACCTTATTGGCCAGGAGTAACTCCAAAACACTTTTCCACGAGCCCTAGAAATCTCACCAATCACACACCACCAAATACCTTCTAACAATCCGATTGGCGTGTCGGGCGCCCTCCAACCGCTCGCCGACATAGAAATCCAGCAACAGCCCGGCACTTGAGAGATCAGTTGCGGTCAATGGTGGACGCACCACAGTTTTACAGTCCCACACACGCGTGACTACGGTGCAGCAGCCAGGCAACATCATCATATTACATCCGCGACGAGAAATCTTAAAAGTGCCGACGACGCGTCGCTCTCTTCTCTCGCACAGAGGACACTCGATCATTCCATTTTCGCGTTCGTCGCTCGCCCCTTCTTCAAAACAAAGAGAACCGGCAGCAGCATAAATTCATTCCCCTGTCGTGCGTGTTGTATATATATTATTTAAAAAGCCGTGCAAGATATCGATTTACCCTACCCTATTCCCCCCGCGCGCGCGTCACTTTTCTATTACATTCCCATTCCCCCATACATAGCGGAGTATAACTATATAGTGCGCGGGCAGAAAGAGAGATAGTCGGAGCTACGGCATTCTACGAAACCGAGCGTTTCTGTTTGTTTGCAGCCCCTGCTCGAGCTTCGTTTCTTACGTTTTATTGTCGGCGGCGCGTCCTCGTCGAGGTAGTGTTCTTTAGCTTTTGTTTTGATTTCTTCGACTCGCGGGGCGCGGGAAAGCAGCGTGCAGACTCCGCGAGAGAGGATTTTATATATAGAATTTTAGAAGAGGACGAAGTGTTGCACGCGGCGATGGCTGATTCCTCGTACGAGAAGGGTCTCACCGAACTGGCGAAGATGAAGGTGCGTGCATGGGTCGTTTTTTGTCTTTCTTCTTCTCGCGTTATCTCGAGGCTCTAACCTCGATCGTCGACTCCTCCTTACACGTGCACAGTGCTTTTGTTGCGCGTTCCGAGCTGAAATAATTAATTTTGACATTTTTCTTTTAATTTGTTCTTGATTTTGCAGTCGGAGCGAGAAATGGAGGCGACGATAGCTTTAACCTCAAATGTTGACGTTCTTGTACCCCATGTGTGCGCAATAGTTTGTTGTGGGTTTGGTTCTAAAATAACGAATTGTTGAATATTTCATTTTCTGTTTTGGTTTTTAATTTGCAACTGCAGTAATAAACAAAAGATATTGTAATTGTATTTGGGTATGTTATAATCATGAAAATTAAATTTAAAGTCTTTTTTAAATATTTATAACATTGTAATAATTATTAAATAATATTAATTAAGTCTTGGGCAAAAACAATTTATTGTTTACAAAACATGAGCAATCACAAATTTTAGTTGTATTCGGTTACTTCGAATTCCATGCGAATTTTTAAAATGATTTCTGTGGTTTTGAGGCATAACACTTGAGTTCACTTTTGGAAAGTTGTTATTTTAGTGCTTTAATTATCTATGCATGGAATACTTTGCATTTAAATGGCAATTTAAAAATTCAAACCTGGATATTCCAACATTTCAAAAAATGGACTTTAGTCATATTGATTTGTAAAAAGGAAGCCTTAAATTATTAATAATACTCTAATATTGGTTAAAGATTTATAAAAATGGATCATTTTCTAATAATGATTCTTTCTTATATAGGTTGCAGATCTGAAGGCTGAATTAAAACAAAGGGGACTGCCAATTACAGGAAACAAAACTGAATTAGTAGAACGTCTCCAATTAGCCATTCATGGTACTACTTTTTTTAGGTTACCTACTTATAATTCAAATATTTATAATGGAATAAGTATTGTTATAATTGTAAAACTCTATTTTAGATACATCATTATCATTGGATGAAACTAATGATGAGATTCTGGACGAAGATGCAGTGTTGGGAGTAAGTCTATACAAATATTCCAATATACGAGATTAGTGCCATATTAAAAACATAGAATTACAATCTACCAGTCAGTTAATTTAAAAATAATAATTTATTTACACGAAGAATTAAGAATGTGCAGTAGAAAAAAATAATTCAACCAAACAGATCAATATGTTCACTTTTAAAATTGATTATTTATAAGTACACAATAGCTTATACATTATTCTTGAAAAATTGAATTCTAACAATATTTGTATACCAACACTATAATATTAGTACTAATGCTTCTCAAAACTAAAAATTGTGTGTAAGACAAATTGAAAATAATTTGAAGATATAACTGAAAAAGATATACTCTAAACCTAAAAGAATAAAAATTGACGTTAGACAGAATAAAAGCAGCATTTTATTCTTTTCGCAAAGTATAAAACGCTGAATTTATTCTTTTGTAAACAATAAAGTTCAGCTTTTATACTTTCGTAAACAATATAATTCAGGTTTTATTCTTTTGTGAAGAATAACATACGACTTTTATTATTTTGATTTAACATTAAGATTAGATTTCATATTCCGAAGTTTTCTCGAAAAAGAAACAATGTAAGGTACTTTTTTAGGTCTGAAAATATTCCACATTTTAAGATTTTAGGCAACTGTTAGTTTTTCAATTAACAAATTACTATTTGAATAATTAGCATAAATATGCTTAGACAAGGACAGTAGATACAACGTCCTCTTAAAACAAAGAATAAAAGCTGAATTCTTATCTCTCTAAGCTGAATTCTGAAGCTTTTATTCTTTACAAAAAAATAATTTGTACGATTTAATCTTTTAAATTCACTGTCAAATTCGCTAAAGAACCAAATCAGCGTTTTATACTTTGCGAAAAGAATAAAATGCTATTTTTATTATTTCTAACGTCAATTTTTATTCTTTTAGATTTAGAGTGTAGGTTTATTGTTTGAGAAACACTTAGGTAAATTGACTTTCTTAATCAATCTCAATTTTAACTTTACTTAATATTCTAATTTATGTTAATTCTCAAAATTTTACTGGTATATCACTTGCTAACCTGCATAGACATCAATTGTCTTTTGATGGGACATTCCCACCATCAGCGTTTGGGAATATTTGATCCTACACAGGTATACCTATATACGTACCCCACTGAATTCTCGTTTTCACTCACGGACATGCCCTGTGATGTGTGGAGATAGCTTAGCCGACCAAGAAAACCCACGCCAGAAACCAGCCAAGAGAAAATTCAAACTTAAGCACCTTCTACTTCCACGAAAAACAACTAAATTTTTGTCCCCTGCAACTGCGGAATCATCATTGTCGAGATGGGGTCTCGAAGGGTCATCCATCCAAGTTGAAGCTGCGCCCAGCGTTGCTTAACCTGAATGATTGCTTGCTCAAACAACAACAGACCCTGGCAATGATGCCATTTAGCCTTTCGTTTATTAATGATTAAACTATGATTTGCATAATTCATCAGCTTACTAAAAATACAATGAAATTTGTAATTCTTCGCACAGTTGAGTGCCAGTGCTAGTATTTAGTTACATACTTCCCAACATTTTTGTAGGGTTCATTATTCTTCGTCAACTTTTATTAATTATTGCAGTCATTTAGTGTTTCTTGAGGTATTACAAACACCAGATAACCTAGATCAATGAAAACAAAAAATTAAGTTAGAATAACAAAAAATACAGTGTAGGAATCTGTATCTGGCTCCGACATTCCCTTAATAAATTGCTGCTGCTACAAATATTTGATTCAAACTACTAATGTTCAAAATGAATTTCTGATAAATTAATGTTCTGTTATTCTTATTTACAGGATGAGGAAATCGAAGAGACTGAAGAACTAACTACAAAACCCGATTCTCAAGTAGAACCAGAGAAGAGGAAATTATCCACTGATGAAAACAACACTGCTGCAAAGAAAATTATTCTCAACAGAAAAAATATCATTGAAGAAATAAAAGTAGATGCAGAAAAGAAAGAGGAAACAAATAATAAAGAAGCGACGGACAAAGAAGAGCCAGATAAAAAAGTAATTAAGTTGTCTGAACTTAGCACCAACGAGGTAATAATTATATGCAATAATATTTCGTATTAATTTTAAATAAAAATTAATTGAATAAAATAAGAAATATGTTTAAAAAAGAATTTATTAATATATTCATACAAATTTGTTTTCATTTTTATAGCGATTAGAAATGAGGGCAAAAAAGTTTGGTGTACCTTTATCAGAAACTGCAAAGAAGGAAGTTCGTGCGGCAAGATTTAACATTACTTCAGAAAATGCATCTAATAATAGTAGCAAATCTGCAGCATCAATCAAAAGTGCTCCAGTGGTAAGAACTTTTTCGTATGTGCTATATCGATAAATTAATTTTTGAAAATCCTAATTACAAATTCAATTATTATAGCATACAACCTTTGAAGTACTAAAGAAAAGGGCAGAAAGGTTTGGAAGCAATGTTTCAACTTTACTGGACAAGGTATGCTTGTTTCAATATTATATTTCAAAAACTACTAAAAAGTGATTACTTTTATCAATCTATTTTTACAAACACTAATTATGTTCTAATTTTTTTAGGCTGAACTGGATGATAAAATAGAAAAACGTAAGGCAAGGTTTGGAGAAGTCAAAGCTATTGATAAAGTAGTTCCAACTAAAATAAAACTCGTGAAATGATATTCAGTTATATATACTAAGTCAGTACTTTAGATTATGACGCATACTTTTAAGTTGTTCACTTTTTCAATAAATTGATAATAGACATGTAAATATTACAATTTTTATGTAATAGCAAACAAAAAAGGCACAAAATACAAGGTGTAAGAAAACAATCAATTAAAAAATCATAAGACGTTTTTATTTCATCAGCAAATAATTCTTGTTTTATCAGCATTTAAAATACATAATAAATTTTATTAGAATTTTGCCATTTTTGGCATATTAATTTATCGCAGTATTTTTTATCAAAAGACGCAAAAGCTGAAGAGTGTACGAACTAAAAGAAGAATAAATTAGATTATAAACATCACGATTCCTACAAAATAAAAATATAACAATGCAATCATTTTTCTCGAACTAGAATTACAATGAACAGAATATTTCGAGTCCCTAAACAAATAAAAATTGCTATGCATACTTGTAAAAATATCACCAACCTAATAACATTTTTCATCCAATTTTCATTCGCGATTTTTTTGTGCAAAACAGTTTTTAAGATCTTGAAAAGTATATAAATAGACAAGCTTAATTATTTATATATACTTGCGTTAATAGTCTATAGAAACATTTGAATTCTTGTATGAATATAATTAAAATTAATAATATAATCTTTAAGCAAATATGCAATCATTAAAATTGTTAAATTTATAATTTTTAAAAAGGACTGAATTTTTCAAGATTTTAAAAGTACGTTTTTCTCAATTTCTTAAGATACTTTGCAAATATTAATTGTACATTTTTGGCTTCATTATTATTTTTCAACGATCCCCAACATCATATCGACGTGCTATTTTCGAAAGAGCAATCGTCCACTCTCCGTTCTAAAACTATTATCCACTTTATTATTTTTTTTTATTCTCACGACACTAGTGACAGTTTGCCAGCGACGTGCTATATCTTCACAGCTTCCGAAAGGCTCATTGCACCGATTGTGACATTATCAAGAAGTGCAATGTTCTGAACTTTAGCTCAGTGCGATCACCTCCTCATATAAATGATATATATTTATATATTTATACGATATTTCAATATATTATGCGACCACATGCAGGATCAACCCTGGATAGAATATTTGACTGAAAACCATTTATAATCGAATTAAACATTACTTGCTTCATACATGTCTTGGGTTAATGCTATCAGGTATTTATTTTACTACAGTAGGTAAATTGTTTAAAAAAAAGTTATGATTCTACAGGTTGCGGTTGTTAGGTAACGTTTAAGATTACATTGTATTTTTTTTAAATTAAATTATATCTTATTGAATTCTATCAAAATATAAATAGTATTGAATAAGATTTAGTTTTTGTTAGGTACTATTTAATCTTCATGCATAAAAATTTAATTTCACAAATTTTTAAATAACTTTGTTTGTACGTTTGATTGTTAATCTTGTATAATTTAACCAGAAAATGATACTAAAAAAACTAAAAAAAGTTACTATAAATGTTTTTACTGTTCTCAATACAATTTTCTAACTAGGGAAGACCATTATCGTCATTATAATAAATTTAGGGAGACACAGAGCTTATAAAAATTAATAAAATCTTTTTCCATCCTCTTTATACATAATTAAAAATTTTTTCATTATACTTTAAAAAAGGCATCTCGTACGTAAGTTTGTCACAGGATTTCCTTCTTACATTCTCTCATTTAAATTGAACAAACATACGTAAAAGCTCATTAAATTAGCTAATATCTTTGAGTATAAAAAGGAAACAACTTATCACTTTACGACAACTTAGGCCCGTGTTCCCTTGAAACCAGAGTTTTAGGACTGGCAGACGTTTTTTTTTCCTTCGATACGCAATTATTGTGCCTCTATAGGTTAGGTTTTAGGCCTAAGAAAAGCGCATAGCTAAGAATAGTCGTAGAGGGTTTTGACTTTTGGGGACGACGACACACGGATACGCAAACGCAGTTGTCAGGTTCGATTACTTTGGCCTCATGCCGCCAACCGGTGCGGGCAGAGTGAAGCTCGTCGTTGAAATTGCAGCTGGATTCGGCGTCGAGAGCGGAGTCTCGCTCGCGTTGATGGCCTCGCTCTTGTACCGGATATTCGTGTATTCTCGTCCCAATTGAAGTGACTTCTACGATGAATAACAAAAAAATATTCATTTTAACGAAATTAGAAGATAATTTTTTGTATTTATTAGTAAATAATAAGCATAAAAAAAAGAATAATTTTAATGAATTTCAATTAAAAACAAACCTGCTCAGCTTGCATTCGCTGTGACACAGTTTCAATATAGTGCAAAACAGCTAAATAGACAAATTTGTATTGTGCTTCAGTCTGAACCATTCCTGATCTCTGTGATCGTACCCTTTGGATTGTTCTTTGAATATCAATTTCACAATCCAGCCCTAAAGAAAGTAAAAAATTATTATTAAATATACGGATACATTTATTAAATATTTCTAAGCAGTATCCAGTAATTTTAAGTAATTATATTATTACCGTGTCTTTTAATCTGATCCAAAATCATATCAATAACTATAAATGTACCAGTTCTACCAATGCCAGCACTGCAGTGAACGAGTATAGGCCCAACACTAGATGTATTTTGACCACCTGGCGAAGTGCTTCCAGAGATTGATTCTTGCCTTGCATTAACGTCATGGAGGAAATTCAAAACACAACCTGGATCAGCAGGCACTCCGTGATCTGGCCATGCCTATAAATGATTAAATATTTATTTTTCAATCGATTATGTCTATTTAAACATTCTAAAAAGATATACAATAACATATGTTATATTATATATAATAAAAGGAATTTTAATCTTACTTGAAAATGATAATGGTAGATTCGTCTAGGTTCCATAACATTAGGCTTAGTTCCTTGCAATAAAAATTCTCTTAATGTGTAATCAGCTGTAGATGTGCGATTTAGTGCTCGTACTTTCCATTCTCCACCATATTCACTAACTTCCCCTTCCTCAGGCCAATATCGAGCACATTTATTCTAAAATTATAAATTTTAATACAAAGTTAAGAACATTATAACAAAATGTAATTCGTAGAAATATCATTGTATAAATGAACTTAATAATATTAGTGTTTACATTTTAAATGAAATTAAAAAGAGTTAATTGTCTTACTTTTCCTCTTTCCATTTCTTTTGTAGTCATGACAATCACTCGAGTATTTTCTTGGTAAACCATGTGCCAGAAGTCAGCTACCGTGTTTGGTAAACATCCTTGTGTTGCAATGTAACATTTATTAAACAGACCATTGTCTATGCTTCCTACACTTCCCGTTTCTTCTTCGTTCTGCAAAAATTAAAATCATCATTTAATTACAGTAAATAAAATTTTAACAATATTCAAATTAAAATAATTATTTCGATTCTTACTTTGATGTAATTAGCATTGATATAATCAGATCCTGGAATATTTGGATCAACATCTTTTAATTTAACTCTCGTGTGGTCGACTGAAAATTTAAAAATTAAACAATGTTAATATGCATATTCAGCAAAAAATTAATATACAGAACACTTTTTGTTATCTTACAAGGTAAAATATTTTTATATCTATTCTTAGCTCGATTTTCCGGTCGAAGACCTTCTTTTCTGGAGAACAAATGTCGGCATTCCAATTGCTGCAGTGATTCAAATTCTTCCCAAAAGCCAGCTTTTCCTTTCCCTCGTCCCGCGCCTTCGTCGTCACCGCCATTCGCTCCATTCCAACAAAGCCATCCATTCGAACAACCATTTTCCTTGTGCAATTGTCTAACTCTACTTTCTATGCCACTTGCATTTATTCTAGTGGCATTGAATGGTTGCCTGAAATATCAAATCAACTTGATTAATAATTGAAAAAAGAACTGATGCATATGGTACGCGATATTTTTATATTTTTATATTATATAAAATGATAAAGTAACACAAACCTCAGGTGCACTACGCTTCCACTTGTCTCAACCATTGGATTTCTTTTATAATGTTCAATCAGGTCACTCAAACTGTCGAATTTATCTCCACCTCCAACATCGTATTTATTGTCCTACATGGAAATGGAAAAAGCTTTAGTTTTTTACGCATAGTTTAACCGTTAAATCTATGATATTTCGAATTGAATTTCCAAAATTTGTACAGAATATGATTTGATTGATGATACTTATGGGTCAATCTTCTTGAAATAGAATTCAAAAGACTTTATTTTAATTAATATAACAAATGAAAGTTAACTTTTATTTGGTTACAATGAAACAAGTCTTTTCAGTTTAGCTTAACTAGTTTGTCAAAATCCTATTAGGCTTTTTCACGTCTGACGTCAAACCAATCAGATGACGAGAAAGCTGGGGGTACAACAACGCATTGCCAGGTTAACCAGCTCTCATCAGCCAATCAAGTATCGAGAAAGCTGGAGGTACAACAAGAATGACGTCATACGTGAAAATACTTAATCGAAAACAAAATCATAGTCTGTAAAGATTTTGAAAATGAAATAACATCGAGAAAACACCGCGAAATCTGACGAGAAGCTCACCTGAGATCTAATTATCACGTGCGTGACACGATCATCAGTGCGTACCGACAAAACAAAGTCTCCTGGCTTGCTCTGGGATTCACGAACGAGAAACGAGCCGTTCTTGCCACGCTCCAGCATCAGTCTTTCTGCCTCTTTAGCCGACAAATGGCCATGAAACCACCTTCAACAGATCACGCGCACACGAGCGTCACAATGGATTCAATCAGTTTAACGACGACCGACGCAAAACCGGTCGTAAAAAAAATACTTTTCGCATTACCTTTCAGTCGTTGGATCGGCACAATTCAAGGGATACTTCAATTCGATAACTTCGCCGTTCTTTTCGCGCAGCTGTCCACCGTTTTCCATATAAAATTGCACCAGTTCCGAGAGCGTCGCGAATTTCTCACCCCCATAGAGGTCGTAAAAGTCCCCTGTGTTTTGAATTTTGATGTGCGTCACTTCACCATTGCGCCTGCGTAACAGTGATTACAAGAGGATGAGTTGGAGCAGATGTGAATGATAAAATTGCTGCGAGGGTATAGCTTCTTTGTTATCGTCGAGATTTTATTATTTACCTGACAGATAGCGTGAAATCGCCGGGATTAGAGGAACTAGGCCGTGCCAGGAACGAACTGTCGTATCCTCGTTCCATTAAAAGACGTTCTGCTTCTAAACCCGTGATATTTGGATGAAACCATCTGCAAAAAATAAACATTTTGTTTAATGATTGTGACAAACACAGAATAAAGTCTGTTATTAAATTAAGGAAAATTGCCGCCTACTAATTAATATTAACTAAATGAATGTAGATATTGTTAAATTCATTCCGAATCAATTAAGTATTGATGCTCTTCGGGTCAACGATTTTATTGAATTAATGACATGATTCCTGTGCATGAGAAATGATAAATTTATTAATAATTATTTTGAGTATTTGTTAATGAATAAATTTATTGATTTTTACTGTTACTATTGCTATTGCTTAAACTTTTAGTTGTAGATATGTAATAAAATATTTAGAATAAGGATTAAAACTAATTGGTTATTATCAAGGATTCACAATTTCTTTTTAATATTTTAATACGCATTCAAAGCAAATAATTGAACTCATAAATATTTGATCCACAAAGAACATTTTGAAGTTGGTTTATTTTTTCTTATTTTTGAGTGAAAAACTGTAATAAACTAATTTTTGTATGATACAAATATCTTTTTAAATTATGGACGAGGATATCCTACAACAAAAACTACTGTATGGACATAGTTTCTTAGCAAAAAACAATGAAATTTAATCACTTTAAAAATTTAGTTAGAAAAAAGAAATAGAAACGTAAGTATGTTATCTAACAGTCATGTTCCAAAGAATTATCACGCATTTCTAAGCGCGAAATTTATGCGAAAAAGCTCTCGACCGAAATACTAGCCAGTTAAAAAGACCGATTTATTTTCAAATTGCGTTTCGCGATGTTTTTAAGTAAAATTTTCCACCTAGGAAATCTCTTTCCACGTACAGTACCGAGAAAAATAAATCCATCTAAAAAATAAACGATCGCTGTAATACATATGCATGCCATTAAACTGCTATATCGTTACATAAAATAAAGCCAAATATCCTGTCTAGCTACGTATATATATAACAATCCTCGCGACGAGTTTTCTAATCAGGCGCGAGAATCAGGCGGCGTTTGAAAATAATAATAATCCCGCGGCGGCTATAGGTGACACTGAAAAATGGAAATCCAGCGCCGTAGTCCTATATACCACTCCTACTCCTTTTGCAGCCGCACAGAGCTGTATTATAGCCGCGTGCGTGACATTGAGAGAAGCGCGCGCGCGCGCTCGCGAGATCTACCTTTATATACCTATATACAAACTGCCGCCGCGCCCATGTAAAAACCGAGAGCGACCGAGAGTGAGAACGAATGATATATACCGAATATATCGCGCTAGGTAAGGTAGGATGGGAAATTTTATTCTTCGAGCGAATTCCACGAGTGACGGGAGAGGTGAGAATCTGAATATCGTGCGCGTGACTAATGTGTTTTCGCGAGGCGGAGGACAAAAAAGGGAAGCGCGGGGATTTTCGTGTGTATAGTCATATACCTTGGTCCATTTTGTAAACAGGCAGAGTTAAATATTGATTAATATTCTCGTGGCGTAGAGCAGTTGATTGGTATTGGTATTTCTTTTTCTTTTTATTACTATATAGATTTTTAATTAGAAATACATTTTCTTAAAGGAAGTTTTGTTATTATTATGCAGTAGCATCGGTTTTAAAAAATATTCAGTAAATAGAAACTTGTACTTTTAAAAAGTTTGAGTAAAATTTCATCACATTCTTTAACACAAAAAAAAATGAAAACAACTTTTTTTACTAAATTTGTATCTATTTTGAATAAGTACTTAGTCAGTTTAAAGTAAATAATAATGAGAGCAAAGTTCTTTTACTCATAAATAGAGTAACAAACCAATCCAAAGAATGATTGCTTACATTTATAGTAGAATAGTATTGAGATTTGCATTAAAACACATTAAGAGTCAATAATTGCGAAGTGTTTTGAAAATATCAATGAAATTTCGAAAGAAAAAGTAATTGAAAACAATTACCTCCAATACGTAGTTATAAAAAGATCACGTAAACAAAATCTTTTAAAAATTCTATCGGTAATTTATGCTAATTGCTGATTCGTAATCTAATGCTAACAAATAACGAAACGAATAGTTTTCCAACAAGGAAAACTCGTGTTAAAGTATACAACCTCTCTAAGAAATATTGAACAAAATTTTTCTACCTTGAAAAATAATTTTTAACCAGCCGTTCTTACAGTGAAAATGTACACTAGTTGAATCGTCATATTCACACAGCAATGAGTAAATTTTTCACTAAAAACATCTGAAAAATTTCGCTCAATATTTTCTTTTCAAATTCACCATTCATTGTGTACCTATTAACTCGACTAACGTCGGTATTCACTCCGAGAGAGGTTGGTTTCACTTTTTTCTCTAGAGGTATAATACCATTTTACTTTAAATTCTTAAGAATGACACTTTATTTATCAAAACTTTGCCACAGATTCTTGAATCACAAAATAATCGCCAAACTAAAAAAAAGGACCAACACCAAACCTTCCCATTTAAAAAACAACCATTTCACCCTCCAAAAAACCACCAGCATAAAAAGAACCACTTACACCGCCAATCTCCATCGTTAAATAAACCTATAAGTTTTTCACCGAAAAATCATCCAAACAACACCATACACCCCCACTAACCCTCAACAACCAAAAAAGCAAGAGAACCAGTGCGCTGCACCCACCCCGGGTTACGCTGCTGCAACTCACCATCGATTATCACCGCGAGCGAAGAGGGCGAGAGAGAGAGAGAGAGAGAGAGAGAGTCCGCGAGAAGAGGTCACAGAGGGAGAGAAAAGAGTACAGTGGAGCGCGCGGGGGCCAACGTCACACGCGAGCGCGAGAGCCCGGCTGTGCACTCCTTTTGTTATCACTCGAAAATCCCGGGCGCGCAGGAGGTGAGCCCGCGAGGCCCGCACCGCTGCTGCTGCATCACTCTCAAAACAGCCGTAAAAGGC
Organism: Gastracanthus pulcherrimus; assembly: GCA_949152435.1. Taxonomy (NCBI): domain Eukaryota; kingdom Metazoa; phylum Arthropoda; class Insecta; order Hymenoptera; family Pteromalidae; genus Gastracanthus; species Gastracanthus pulcherrimus. Next base: position 32,520,043 of record OX424575.1, read on the forward strand.
AGCAAAACGAGAGCCAGTCCCGCGGCACCTTCAACGGAATCACAAACTCATTCGGGAGACGGAGATGGAGAGAGAACTCCTCTCTGCGCCACTCTGGCAGGAAAACAAAAAACACACCGCGCGGCCCAGCTCCGTTTACTCCGGAATGCAAGCCGATCTACGTGTATATATTCCACTGATGTTCTTGAAAACGATCGTCTTCCTTTCAACTCAACAGAATCACGTCTTGTTGTCCTAGTGTGTACTCAGCTCCGAACCGAGTGTGCGCGAGCACGCGGGAGAACTCGCGATTCCGCTGCAGCGCCCACGCGACTGTACCAACGAAATTTTCCACTGCGGAGGTGGGGGGGGGGGGGGAGAAAAAGGAAGTTATAGCCCAGAAAACTGTCGAGATTCCGCGAGGCTGTAGGGAAAATGCGCACGCGAAAGTGGGACTGCTATATGTAACACGCGCTCGAGAGATGGGTATACACACGCGCGCGCCACACGTCGCGGAGTGTATTGTAGAACCTTCGCGGGTGACTCTTTCCTCGCGGAGTAGCGCGATTCCAGAATGGAAGGAGAGGAGGTATAAGTGTGTGTGTGTGGAGGTGTGTGTGTATGTGTGTGTGTGCGCGTGCGTTCGCGGAAGGAAGGAGAAGGAGCAGCGCGCACATATACGTGCGGGTATCGCGTTGTACACATGCAGACATGTTTGGCTATACGACGTTTATGCCGCGGCTACATTGGGAGCGATGGAGGTTTCCAAGGGTATCGCGCGGTTAACGAGCAATTTATGGCGTACTTGGTTTGTCTTTTGCAAAATTGAAAATTGCAGTAGCGTGAGATGGAGGTATATTGTAGACGTTCACTTCGGAAAACTTGTAGGGTGGGTTGCGGACCAAATAAGCGCGAGCAATTAATTTTTAGGTACTATTGGCGGAAGATCGAGATATTCTTCTATTTTCTTGAATATCTTTTATATCGTTGTATAACGATACATTTTTTGACAAAAAAGAATAGATATTTATTCACAAGGTTATGTACTGGGTTATTTAATTTATCAAGAAAATTGTAAGTCGGTTTGATACATTGATTTAAGTACTCTTATATTTACTTTTAATCTAAAAAATCAACGATTGCCGATTTCACTATTTCCAGTAACTTATCAAACGAGACTTTATTTACCTTTTCGTCTACTAAATGGTCTGAAAAATAATAAAACTTAATCGGGCCTCCGCAAGGCACCCACAAAATACGGCCTTGTGCAAAAGACCCACTTTAAAAATGAATAACATACAATTTATACGTTGCATTAAATATAAAAAATGTAGAAACGTTAAAGCTAAATTCATATAGATTCTCTTTCTAAAAGTGAATATTCACTGCATAATACGTGACTGCATGTGTTTTCATAATCGCTTGAAGTGAGAATTCACTCCAAAAAATGTAGAGTTATTTTTTACAGACAAGTGTGTATTTAACAAAAAAAAAGTAATATTACAAATTCGTTTTTAACAGTGCATGTATGTATGTGCCCGGGGGCACGTACGGAAATTATTACTTATTGTTGGTCGTGCGGAGCTGCGCGATCGTTTTATTTAATTTATGCGCTAAGTTTATTATGATCGGCGAGCGTTTAAGTTGGTCGAGGTTCTTTTTTTCATTGGGTTTTAGGTCGTGATGTGGGTGACCTATAGTGTTGATCGACGATATGATGATTTTCTGTATAACAAATTATCGTATTTATATATAGTAAAAACTATCACATTCAAAATGATTAAAGTTGAGTAAAAATGTGACATATTTTATAAAAAGTACGTTTTTAAAGTGCAAACAAAAATTGTATATTTTGCGATGTACAATATATAATATTTGCCATAAAATTTTGGTCAGTGCATTTTTATAGATTTCTAATTATTAGGATATAATTAATTTGAATAACCTTAATTGTATGTCAAATTGATTTTTATTTTAATATTCGATATAGTTTATAAATTATCAACAGAAATGACCGTGGATGTCGATACGGTCGTAGGTAAAACGTTAATAGGGAACCTACAAAACTGATATGAGTATGAAAAAGCCATAAAATCTTTTTGAAAGAACAATTTTCTTCTGTATAAAGTGGGAAACACGAAGAAACTGAATTTTTAATAGTTTTATTACTGAATGTCTGATAAAATCTTGATTTTTTCACTTATTTTATCAAATTTGCAGACCCCCTTTTTTCCCAAGTTTCCCTTAGAGTCCCTACATCAAATTTTATTTTCATCTATTTCATATTTTGACAAGCTCTAAACAATAGAGTTAATTTTGTACAATCCCCTGAATTTATCTGTTTACAACGCATCCGTGAACACCTCCTTTTTCGATAAACTGGTAGGTATACTTTTAATGTAATCCTTTAAGTCTCTGAACATCTTAAAGAATTCATGACTTTTTAAAGCTTTGCATAAAAGAATGCATCCAAACGAAAAGTCTTTAAAATTCATCGACGAAAAATGTGAATTGAAACATTATAATAGTTGATTTAATAATTGCTCTCGAAATGATAAGGGAAAATATTGTCAATATTAAATCGCTGAGCTCGTTAGTGGAGAACGTACGATTTTCAGTTGGAACACAATTTTCAAAAGTTCAGCACTGTGGAGTATTGAAAACGAATTTAATGTTCCCATTGTAATTCTCAAAAAATGTAGACCAAAAATGGTTGTGTTTCATTAATTTTCTATTAATTTTAAAATACTAATGAGCAAGATGTAAGTAGGGCTACGGTAATTTTAATCCGTGTTTAATCTGGGGTACCACATTAACGAATTAATAAGACTATGCTATATGTACTCACAAGGAGATGCCACAACCTGCGGCAAGCGATTCTCACTGAGCCTTCAGGAAGTGGTTTCTGGTACCTGAAAATGATGTCTAGCATCTGTAGTTTCGTCTAATAGGCCTTTGGGGTGAAGATATGTATGTTCTTTTGTAATCAAAAAACGCGTTATTTCAGTAAAAATTGGTACATATACTTCGTATCTTAACTCTGCAAGTTTTTTTGCTAGAGAAATGATGTAATAAGATAAAAAAAGTTGACTAAAAGAGCTTTAGTTTAAGCTTCGTTTCATACAAAAATAATATTATGTTGCAAAGTTATAAACAATCTAAAATGATGACGATAAATGCATCGAAAACTACTGAATTTTAAAAACTGAAATTCCTCAAATTTTCATTAACTTTTCGTCATCATTTTTGATTGTTTATAACTTTGGAACATCATATTATTTTTGTATAAAACAAAGCTTAAATTAAATCTCTTTTACTCAAATTTGTTATCTTATTACATTATTTCTCTAGCAAAAAATTTGCAGAGTTATGATACGAAGTATACCATTCTTATATGTACCATTTTTTACTGAGATAACGCGTAATTTGATTACAAAAGGGCATATCTTGACCCCTATGAGACGAGACAAGGGCCTATGAGATGAAAGTACGGATGCTAGGCATCATTTTCAGGTACCAGAAACCACTTCATGAAGCCTCAGTAAAAATCGCTTCCCGTAGGTTGTATATCTCCTTGTCAGTATGACAATAACTTTTATTAAAAAGAAGTTTGGACCTGGTGGATGTATTATAAATACTTATGTTCTAAACATGTAAAAAAATTGTGCAAAAGTTTTCGCCATATTAAATACCTATTAATATTCAGCATTAAAAGTCAAAGAAGTCTAATTTTGTACCTGCATTACTCCGATTGACGGTACAAATATATCAAAAAAATTATGTTAAAGTATGAACTCATGCTCATATGCACTTGCTACAATTATACAAATGTTGGGAGAACGTAATTAAAATTAGCAAATAAATACGAGAAAGTGTATTTATGAATCCCTAAACAAGTAGAAAAAATACTGGGTATAGTCAGACGATTTATGTACAGCTCAATATCCACTGCGCGAGTTTGTACTTATTTTGCCATAACTTATGTAAATCAACTGCTCTCTTTTAATTCCACTTTCATAGATCTTTTTATACTTATAAAAAAGAAACAAATTAATACATTCAAGATGTTAATATTAATTATGGACTTTGTTACTGACATTATATGAATGAGTTTTCTAAAACGCGATCACACATTAAACGCAAAACAATTATGGTATTATTTGCATATAATCCAACATTTCAATTTAGACAATGTATTAATTACTAGTATAGGTGTTACAACAGCTGATGACTGGAGAGTATAAACATAATCCACATCAAGATGATTAAATCCATATATTCCCAAGGTTTACAATATAATTCGTTAATTTATTTAAATAAACTTATAAACTTGTTAGATTTATATTTATTGCTAAGACCATGATTTTTAGGATTCAAAGGTGATGAGAAAAAAATTTAATTTCGTCTGTTTGGAAAAATATAAAAGAGGATGCCCTTAGCGGCCCCCTCGAGGGAACGTATGAGACCAACACCATCGTTTAGAGCTCGTTAAGAAATTAATTTTATAAACAAAATTAATATCCTTAAGTGCGGGGAAAACTGAAACAAAATAATATCTATGGATTTATCCCATTTAAAGCAATGTAAAAAGTCTAACCATACTCGAGAATTTCTACTTATTTTTTTACGAATTTTCACCGCGTTTGCCTCTACTTTTCCACCACTAAAGAGGGTCAATTCTTTATCTAAAATTCATGTTTTGACGAACTCTAAACAATGATATTAGTTGTATACGTTCCCTGTCAACGGCTCAATTATTATACATCTGTGGACATCCTCACTTAGTAATTTTTCGCTTGGCGGACAATTTAGAAGCAACCATTGAACCGATTTCAATTTCCCCGGGCTTATTTTGTTTGTTTAGGATTTTTATTCAGTCGTGAATTCTTCTTCTTGTACATTTATTGAAAAGAAATCGAATAAATAAAATGTTAAGCCCCAAATAAAAATTCCAAAACGATCATTTGATTAAATAATAAATAATAAATAATAAATCAAAATCCACCTTGAATAATCTTTACGAAAGATTAAATTTTGAAAATACTGTTGTGGCAACTCAGAGTTAATTTATCTTTAAAACCTTGTATTAAAAGTTAAGTATTATTTCATGATTTTGATGCGTCAAATGATTACAGGGTTTTTTATATCGCTCTGTAAATTTATTTAAAATGTAAAAAGCAATCATTTTGAAAAGTTTTACACAAAAATAAGTTTTAAGTAAAACAGCTAAATATTACATATATCTAAATCAATGTAATTTAAATATTCGAATGAGTCATAGGGATGCTAGAATATGCAATTTTAAGTTTCTCTAACACCTAAAATGGACTGGAAGTAACACTTTTGCAAAACAAATACTCTACCCTCAAACAAAACAATAACAGTGTCAGTCACACACCTATCAAACCACTCCTATCCGACAGCAACAATCAAATCTCACTAACTTCTCCAAGTATACATAAAGCAAAGTATACTGGCACGAAATCGAAAAATCGACTAACAACAATCGTCAATGTAAAAGAGGCATAATAAGAGCCATAGCAGAATGCGGAGCGAGACGGCGCGATACATATCGGGCCGAGGACGAGCGAAAAAACGGGAGGAGAGGAGTCTCTCTCGCGCGCAAGGCTGTCCGTGAATTATGATCGAGAGAGCCGAGATTTTTTCGTAGGCGGCACACACATCTCTCTCTCTCTCTCTCTTTCTCTCTCTCTCTCTCTCTCTCTCTTGGTCCCAAAGACACACACACACAAACTCGCACACACGGAGAGCCAAGAATCGAATATACAGCAGAACTGCGTGACCGCACGCTCGCCTGCGCGAAATGCGAATCCGATCGTCGCGGAGCACGGAGCACGGACTCATCCTATACAGACCCTATATACATATCCTTCGACTCAGAAATCTCCAAAATAAGATAAAAAATAAATAAAAATAAAATTACTTTATGTCTAATACACTTGATATTATATGGAAATTACACTCACCTGCGAGATGCCATGTCGATTTGGGCACGCGATATACACTGCGACTGTATACACACGGGCGCGCGCGCGCACGCACACACGAATCACCGAGGGATAAATAATACAAGCCGTGTGATATATTATATACTGTGCTGTAGGCGCTGACACGAGGCACCTGCGAAACTTGCAGCGCGCACTCACAAACACACACACACACACGACAGTGCACACGTCCTAATGCTATATAATTCTCCAATCAATAATTCATAATGTGCCACACACGCACCGTCAGGATGGAATATTAAATTGTCTTATTTTCTTTTTCGACACCACCACCTCTCCTCTGTACAACATACAGTACGAGTACACTATACAATATCCTCCACGTTGCTACACAAGAGAGCTTGTACTCGTATATACATGTACACCGAGTGTGTGTGTGCCTGGGGGTCGAGCCTCAGGATTCAGCAACAAGAAGTCCTGGCTGCGTTTGTCTCTCTCTCTCTCTCTCTCTGTCACTCTCTCTCTCCGGGTCGGCAACCACGAGCAGCGGGATCTTATCGCTGCTTCAAAGACTCTCCAACGTCGACGCACTCCGAATAGCAGATAAGACGACGGACGACAGACCTGTAGGCGGCTTGCGGCCCCGCGAAACGCCAGGCGGAGACGTTGCTGGACTGGACACGAGAATATAGCCTGTGTGAGCCCGGTGTCTCGAGAAGAGAGAGAGAGAGACACGGAGCAGCAGCAGCAGCAGCAGCAGCAGCAGTTCGACGCGCGATTTCGCCCCGCGTATGATGGATAATATAGGTATCGGAGGTACGGAGCCTCAGCTGGGATCGGATCTCGTGCTGTCCGCGCGCGTGCACACGCACACTCTGTCTGTCCTCGCGGTCTGTCTATGTCTGTCAACCGAAAGGCCGCCGCCGAGCGGACATTTTCGAGTGGCTGCCTTCTCCTTCTCCCTCTTGCAACGCTCGGGCGGCACGCGCGCGCGCGCGTGCACCGTAATATAGTGCGTGCCAGTGCCAGCAGAGGATTTCCACCGCGTATCCACGGTATACCGCGGATACACGCGCATGGGGCTGGATGTATGGGTAATGCTGGATCGTGGATGTAGTGGTTTTCTTGTGGAGGCTAAGGTGTGTTGCTGGTTGGGTGACGGGTGTGGAGACCGTCCGAGAGGACGTCGGGTTATGGAGTGACGTGGATCTGGTGGCGCGAAAATTTGAATGGGATTTCGCTTGTTGGCGGTTGTTTGGTTTGTTGCTGTTTTGTTACACTGGCATCGATTGTTGCGAATGAGATGCCATGGAAGAAAATAGGATGATTTCACTTTTGATGAGAAATTGATTTTATGTAGTTTTCGATAGGTAAGTACCAATTCTATGGCTTCTGCGCAGTCGGAAAAAGAAATAATAATTTAAGATTCATCAAATTTTCGATGTTAGTAAATCTAGCCACTTTCGATTAGCGCTAGATTACGCTTATTTTTCTTCCAAAATTCCCCCTCGAATGTTTTCCATGATTTTAATGTGTCATCTTTTTTAAAACACTTTGAGTTGTTTTATTTTACAATCACTAAAAATTTTCAAATATAGCTTTTACGAATAACAGTTCGTTATAATCGATCAAATTTTGGGTGCTTATTTTATATGTATAGTATTTGGCAATAGGACAAACAAAAGTTCGCAATTTGTTTGTTCATATAAGTGATAAAAAATAAATGTGCTATTCCTAGTTGTAATTAGGGTTATTCTGTCATTTGGTGGTGCTAGTGTGACACGTGGGTCAAAGCATTGCGAGTATATCTGTATATGTTTGTAGGATGCGCCCGCATACGTATATATAGATATACTTACAATGCTTTGACCCACTTGTCACACTAGCACCACCAAACGACAGAATAGCTCTCATAGAAAATCTGCTCATCAGCTCAGGTAGGTTTGCTACTTTTTAAAATAAGTCGATTACTGATGGCAATGGCGATAATGTTTCCATATCCATTATTACAAGACGTTAACAAAAGACTGAATTCATGTTTTATTTGAAATACATGTTTTCTTTTCAGATATGAGAACAAGAATCAAAGTACATACAATTTACCAAAATTATGAAGTGATTCAGTCCCTTCCGATAATTTTGCCACACTTACATTTTCAGTATTAACTTTTTAAAACTTTCAAACGTTTTTTAAAAATTATAACATCTCCGAAATCTCGGTGTACTGATCTGTTTCTTTTTTTGCAATATTCTTTATAATGCGAATTCAAAGATTTCTTTAAAATAAAGTTGATTAAAATTTTAGAAATTAAAGTAAAATATGCAAAAATTTAAAATTAATAAAATCAATGATGCATAAATACAGAGCAAGTAAGGTTTAATAAAAAACTGCTAAAATTTAATTAAATTCTCTCTGAGATTTTGAATCAACAGTAACAAAACGTAAATATATTTGTTGCTATGCGTCGGCGTCAAAAGTAATTTAAAAATATAGCATATATAACGGCATAACACTGTTGCAAACATGTATAGAAGGTAACTGCAGAGTGCAGCGTTTAAGACCGTAAATTTCGTGCCGGAGAGACATTTTCATGTCTTTCACAGACGCCACGGGAATTCACTCAGACATTTTACTTATCGACTGTTGATCAAATCTAAAGAGAGGGATTTTCAAATATATTTTGTGTCAGATTCTGTTTACTTATAAACTGCAAATAAGTTGGGACGTTCATTTTTAATTTATCAGATTTTATATTTATAAAAGATCAAATTGAAAACTCCTAAATCTATAATGTTTAGACTTCAAATATGAGTATATTAATTTATCAGTTTAACAGGTTATTATCAATTACAGATAATTTCTTTTAAAATTCATTGCATCGTTATTGAATTTAAATTATATATAAAAATACATACAATACGATATATATGTATAAAAATTACATTGTGATAATATAAATTTATAATTACAAATAAAATAAATAAAATAAATTTCTCATTTTATCACATCATGCTGTTTATGACTTTGATTTGTTTTTATTTATCAATCAATTTTGTAGTAATTATACCTATAAAATTCCTCGCTTTTTTTAACTTTTTAGACTTCTGAATGATGGCGATATCTTACGCTAGACAAGCTTACCTTCCTTGCTTTTATTATGCGCAAAGTTTATTTCTCTATTACATTTACTAACATGTTACCACTAGCAGTATAAATGAAGTTTTTGAGTAAATTTCAATTCAATGAAATTAAATTAACAAGAATAGAAAGACATTTGTAACTTCTTTTATTCTTCTATTCACTTTCGGGAATATAGCAAATTCAAACTGCTTGGTTCTTTACATCGATCATTAAAAATAATACAATTATGTAAGTATCATTAGTGAAATGATTCCTTTCTTTACTAAATTCAAGTCAAAATTTTTTTTAATTTTATACAAATTTTTTCACAACCCATTTCTTTACTGTTGTTCTTCTTCCTTATACGGTTGTCTTTTCCTATTACAGTTTCCATTCAGCTGACATAATTCGGAAAACCAGTTTTTTACGTAATCTACCCAGTCCAGTCCTAAGCAGAAGCGTAAATTTTCATCGCTTTACTGAGTCTCTAATTCCGCTAATAGAATGCTCAAAAGGATCGTCATGCGCGGCAGCATTTAGGTAAATTAGTATGGGCACGCGCACCTACGCACTATACTTCGTCGCACATCTGATAGTGGAACCGTGACCTTGCTAAATTTTCGTATAAGCGCGTCTCGTGGTTTAATTTGCACTTTCAATGTTCAACGTTAAATGCATTATTAAGAATTGAAAGGGAAAAATAACAATGCTCTTCAGCGAATTATTAATCAGTTTCTGTGAATTGTACGTATTTAATCAAACATAATAATTAAATTATTGTTGATTTTGAAAATATGATTTTTTAAATAACTTTAAAGATTAAACTTAATTGTATTAAAATTTAAAGTATAAATTGTATAAATTTGACGCAGTATAGTTCACGCATATAATAATTGTACACATTATTATTATGCACATAAAACTATACCCTAAATTTAGTTGACATTGTATTTTTAGGTTTGTATAATAAAAAATTAGAACAAATTTTTATACACAATTGTTTTATGTACATAGTTACATTAATATAGTAAATTGTCAAGATTTTAATTCGGGCACGAAAGATTGTGCACTGTACAAAAAAGTGCAGAATCTTTCATGTCCGATTTAAAATCTTGTCAATTTATTATTAATTAAAAAAATCTCTCCCTTTTAAGGAGGGTCTTTCGCTAGATATAGGGCATAAACACAAAATTATATGAGAGTTTATAAAGGTCCTATAATGATGAAACTAATGAAATGTACTTAATAATAGTCCATAACTATATGAAGAAGAAATTGTTCCAAAAAACTCGTGACGTCACAAGTGTAAATATTGTCCATTTTAAAAATATTTAGTTAAACCCCAATTAATTTTTTTATTATTTAATTAATTTTAATGTTTCAGGGGTATTATTTTCTTTAAGCATTTATCTATAAATTTAACTAAAGACATTTCTAAAATAATATTTTTTTATGATCTTTATAAAATTGTACGCGTTTACTTATAAACAATTAGCTTTCTCTTATCACAGATATATTATTTTATAAATGTCTTTCGTTAAATTTATAGATAAATGTTTAAAGAAAATAATACCCCTGAAACATTAAAATTAATTAAAAGAATAAAAAAATTAATTGGGGTTTAACTAAATATTTTTAAAATGGACAATATTTACACTTGTGACGTCACGAGTTTATTGGAACAATTTTTTTTTCATGCAGTTATGGACTATTATTAAGTACATTTCATTAGTTTCATCATTATAGGACCTTTATAAACTCTCATATAATTTTGTGTTTTATGCCCTAGGCCCTATATCTAGCAAAAGACCCTCCTTAACCAAAATATTAAAACTTTTGTAACATTTTTGACATGAATTGAAAATGTTACATACCAATATTAAACTTACTTCATCGTCGACAGCCCTAGATAAAAATAAAGGTCTTTAAAAAAGTTCCTTGCGGAAATTCCCCTGATCAACCATATTTAAAGAATTAAGAGATACTTATTAACTCAAATTGAACAAATCATGGGATTTTTTAATTTATATATTTTCAATTTTAGGTCTGAAGAAATTAAAATAATTTTTAAACTCTAAATATGAAAAAATTGCACATTTCAATACTAACAATTGATAAATAAAATATTTAACATCGGTGTACCTTAAATAAAAAGTCCAAGTTCTTTTCGTAATACTTAAAGCAATATTTCCTGAAAATTTCAAAAAATTTCACGAAGATGAAATGCACAAGGAACTTTTTGCAATTAGATAATTGAGTTTCGAGAAAAACGTGTTTGAAGTATTAATTTTGCGTGCTATCCCATGTTAATTGTTCTACTTTACCGGCTATCATTTTGTTGAATCATCGAATTTTTACATTCAGCAGGTCCCAAAATGTTCTTCAAAAGGTAAGTATTACAGAAATGTGATAAAAATTTCGATTTTTTGACAAAAAACTGGTGCAGACCTACCTTAGTGTTACGTGATAAACTAAATTTAAGTCACATTTTCTGTGGATAATGATAATGTGTACAATTATTATGTGCATGATGATGAGCTGTAGTATTATGTCCTACGTCATATTTATATATTATTATCAAAAGAAGAGTTGCACAACGTATATTAATTAATTTAAGGACTACTCCACTGAAATGCATCAAATTCATGGTGTATAATATTTTGGATTTCTTTTTATAGATAGACTTATGATGGGTCAACACTGATTTTTGAACAAAAAATCGAAAAATTTATGACACTTTTTGAAGCTCTACATTTGTAAGAACATTTTGAGACTTTATAGAATAAAAAAATTTCATAATCACGAAGTTATAACTATTCAAGAAAAATTATTAACATTGCTTCTTATGCAGAAATATCAAATTGCTTCTAAATATTTAAATGCGTTTATCTCAAAACTTATTTTTCAAACTTCAAAAAGTTGCTCGCGCATTTAGAGTCGATGAATGTAGCTGTAACTCACAGCAAATATTCCTATAAGGACTATTTAAAGAAGTTAGTATTCTTTTTTCAAGAATTGCGTACATACAAATTTTTGCTGATTAAATATGTATACGAAAACATGGTATTTATTGTCATATATTTATTTTAAATAGAGATATATGTTTTTCAAGCTATTTATCATAGAAAATTATAATAAAAAATACTCTAACTTTTGTTAAGGGTTCTAAAGGTAGTGAGAATTTATTAGGTTAATATTTGCAAACTTAAATACGCAAGGAACTTTTTGAATTAACCTTTATTTTGACTGCAAAAAAGTGCATTTTGATCAATGAATTAGGATTAGGAAAGTGAAAATTGCTCAAAATTGATATATATTCCTCTTTGTTGGTTACTAATAATATATTAAAATTTTTAAATAAAATTCCGGATGTTTAACAATTTTGAAAAAATTAGTGTAGACCCACCTTAAGTAGACAATCGAATTTTATTTTTTATTTTGCTTATTACGTAAGTTTTAACCCTTCGACAATGCGCGAAAGCGCTCCTATGATCACTTTTGTTAATATATTTCCAAATAAAAATTTGTACTAATTTGGTAACACCTTGTTTTACCCCCAGCTTCCTCGACGTCTGATTGGTGTGACGTCACATGTATAAATGCTTAATATACTTTTCAACTAATTTTACCATATATGTTTCAATTAAAAATGCACACTTTTTCAATTTAACATAATTTGCATTTTTCTAGATACAAAAAAATCAATAAATATTTTCATTAGTAATATGATGTACGGTTCTCGTCCGTATACCAGATTGACACACTCGTGAATACAAAATTTATAACGTAACCCGCATTTAATTATTAATAAAAGAAAACTTTTTTCTATACATTTTTAAATGTGCCAATAAGTTGTCAATTTATTATTTATAAAGATAAATCTAACACTGACGAAAATTATGCTCGTATTAATAAAAAAGGCTAGTTTTTTGTTTTACATAAATTATATTGGTAAATGAAAAGTAAAAAATAAACAACATACTAGCATTGTTTAAAACTTTTGTGATAATCAATAAAAATGTCTTAACTGCTTAAAATTTATATTTGCTATGATTTAAATGGCAAAATAGAAAAGATTTTTAAATAATTCTTGAACATTGAAAAATAGGAAAGAAACTGTATAATGGTCACGGCGACTTTGGAATACATCAATTCGATCTTTCTACTTCATTTCGACGGCATTGATAAATGGAGAGCTGCGTTTTTCTCTCAGTTTCTAATTATCCTAAACTGTGTTAAAGAAAACTAAAACTCGTATAACTACATTCTTTTATGGAAATTTAGGCCAATATAAATTTAAATTAAAGTATTAATTGCTCTGCATAATTTAAATTATTTAAGATAATTATACATATATTTTACAGAAATTCTCGATAATAATATCCAGAATTTTTAGATTCTCAGTTAACTGCAGTGTATTCTTAAATCTTGTGATAAATTTTCTTTGTAAACATGAAGATGAGGAACATGTGACTTCGTTCAAGGGACCTCCAATAAGCTATAAATTTGTTAAATTAGAGTTTTATATTTAAAGTTCAATAGATAATTCATATGCGTTGTATTACATTTCTTACCACTTCCGGGACTGTCAATCACCAAATAATTTTTTTATTCTTTTCCTTTTACCACCATACATACATGCAAATTTAAGGATATTATATTCAAATCACACCAAAACGAAAACTTAATAAGCTGTACACTATTGTCTATTATATACACTATACATATATAATCTACTTTCCATATATAGAAATAGAAACTACACTTAGCTACTGTTCGTTATGGTATGGTTCTTAATTTAATATTATTTATGTGATAAATGTATATTGTTACAGAAAATTAATAATCTGTGATTAATTTTTCGCAATTATCAGCGTGTTATCTACAAATAATTGATTAATGAAGCGTTCAGATTCATATCGGATTAATTCAATTTTAAAAATTTAGTTAATTATTTAATTTTAAAATTTAAAAAGTCTATCAAAATTTTTAAATTTTTTATAAATGACTCCATTTTTATCTGATTTATAAATAGCATATTCATTATTCAACTATCAATTTATTGCAGTGATAAAATTTAGCAAATTTTACTGTTTTATGTCTCTAACGTTGAAATGTTTACTACAGTTCGCAAAACTTCTAAAATGCAAGCAACTTCTTTATAGATCTAAACCTCCCCACAATATTCCTCGAACCTGAGAAAAATGTAACAAATAAATCAACCTTTCAATCATTCACGAACCAGCCTAAATCAAATTATCCATCCCAACTTTCTAATTCCCGCGACAAATCCAACAAATCCAAATCTATAATACCCGAAGCGCGCAGCACCTGCCCCACAACCGAAACAGAAGAGCATCGTTAACGGTCACGGCAGCTTCGCGACGCTTATCAAGTGCACCCGCAGTATTATTATTACAATCTATCTCTCTCTCTCTCTCGCCGCATCCAATTTCCCACGGACGGCATTGACTACAAGTGTGCAGTACCGCGGCGGTGGAGAGAGTAAGTAGTGCAGCGTCTCGGGTTTAAAAGTTAAAAAAGAAGTTGCAAAAAATGTTCCACTTGGACACGCTGAGCGAGAGAGCGCAGCAGCGACAGCAGCAGCAGCAGCAGACGGAGACTACGAGTGACTTTCAGCTCGGAGATGGGAACCTCGAGGGTTGGCTGAATGCGCCCGTCGGGACGCCGGTGCATAATCAGCAACGGCAGCAGCGGAGATCCAAATCGGCCGGGAATCGAATCTTCGACGCCGTTTACAAGGTTACCACAATTGAAGGGTGAGTTCGTTATACGGAAAATACGCGTATTTGGATTTGTAAATGCGGACGCATTATTTTAGAGGTTAGAGAGTTGAACAGATTTTTTTATCGGTTGAGAAGAAGTGGAATAAGTTTGATTTGTCAAGTTTTATATAAATCTCATAAATTAATATTCAACTTGTGGTTTTCGCAACTGATTTTACTAATTTCATATAAAAAATACACAAGCTTTTTTATAATTTTATATCCAAATCTAAATGGTCGATAAACACTGCGGGCGTTATTCCCATAACACACTCGACAGAGTTGTGTAATGAAAATAACGCACGCTTTAGCCTTTGGACGTTTTCGTATCCAAATTTCATGTTTGGCCTAACCTAATCACATGTAATCACACTATACACGCACGGAATTCCAAAACAATTCGACGCGATATTTAAAGTTATTTTTACCGTCAAGTCCTCTCCCAACCAAAAAGTGGGCTAGGCTACCAGTGAACCGAAACTGAGTTTTAATAAGAATTTTATATGTATCAAGTTACATAAATGTTACTCCCACGTTATAAACCTCGTTTACTTTATATATTTCCAAAACGTATATTTGCCATATTTGGCAACAGAGACGAAAATTTTAACGTTTGAGGAACCTTTCCAAAACGTTCAGCAACTGATCATTTAAAGTTTTTTGGTTTAAAAAAACTCATTGCAAAAATATTTCAGAACTATTTTGTGACCCTCCGTTGATTGGAAATTCAAAAGATATTATATGCATTGATATTTATGGAAAAAACGTGTTTATTGCATAAAGGGGGTGCAGGTAATTTGGTGACCTTAAGGAACTTTCGATTCCCAGTAGATATATATCGGGTTTTGTGGCTTCGGAAACTATTGAGACATCTTATTTGAATCTTTAACTCTACATACATCATGAGATTTTTTGCAAAAAATTTTACTCGCGGTTTTAATTAAAGAAGTTTGAAGTAATTAAAAATTGCTAACACTGTTGGTAAAGTGGCCACCTGTCAGCTCTTATGGTAAGGTCATATAGTAAGAGCTTCTGGAAGTCAAGACTAGCCTAGCAGAGACTTCCTTTATGTATTATTTAAGTACATGGTGTCGTAGCGCACGCCTTGGTGTCGATATTTTGGGATTAATAGGCTTAGGAATGTTGAAGAAGCAACTGCCGTTTTTATCGGCGTCAATTGCCTTTTGCTTTGCAATGCATTCGTATGGCTATTTACCAATGGATAAACGTGAACGAAAATTGCAATTTTCGCATCGAAAATAAACTCTATGGCAAAAACTGGCACTTGCATCTTAAAGTACGTAAGAAAAGCTACAATTGTATGTACCGTATGATTTATTTTTTCGCTCATATCACGGTGGCAAAAGTGGTTTCTTTACATGCATTCACTGCTAAGAAACGAGAGATACTATCTTCTAATTAGAGGGCGCTAACAGCGGGGTCACCATACTTCTCAACATATATTGTCTCAATACATATGACGAAATCTCCAAAACATGCATTTTTTGGGTCCAGAAATCGAAACAGGAAATTTGAATGCTCGGGTTTCCAAACCTTTTCTATCTTGTTTTAGGGGTCAAATTATGAAGAAAATCGCGTTTGAGCAATGAACATTGGCCATGTTACTATGTTTTTCTGACAAATTAGGTGTTTTTTATTGTTTTTTATATATAGGAAAAAGAAGGATTTTACTGCGCAGTTAATAACTGTTCACACGAAGGTGCAAATTTTTTTCCCATAAAGTATATAAAAGAAGAAGAAATGACCTTTAATTTTAGTTTGTGTTCGTTGAAAATAGATGTTCCAGTGCAAAAATATGACCATTTAAAAATAGTAATAATTCGTAAAAAATCTCAGATTCTGCAAAAAAAATGGTAAATCCGTCCGTTTTACCACATTTTTAACGAATTATTATCCTATTTTCAATTGGTCCTAACTTTGCACAGAAACATTCATTTTCAACAAACAAAAGAAAATTTCACTTATGTGTAAACAGTTATTAACTATGCAGTAAAACCCTTCTTTTTGCTATATTTAAAAAACCACAAAAAACACCTAATTTACCAGAAAAACATAGTAACATGACCAAATTTTCATTGTTCAAACGCGTTGTTCTTCATAATTTTGCCCCTAAAACAAGATAGAAAAGGTTTGGAAACCCGAGCATTCAAATTTCCTGTTTCGATTTCTGGACCCAAAAAATTCATTTAAAAAAATGAACTGCTGATGATTACAATGATTGTATGAAATGATATTTTTGTTAGTTAGTGGGCAATAAACACCTTTTTCTCATATTCTCAATGAAAATATATTACTGATCTTTTAATTCATCCTCCGTTTTTTTATTGTATTTAAATTTTAGTATTCAATACCTTAATAACTTCTACTTAATTATGTATCATTCAAACTGAACGTGGGAAATTATTCATCCACAGTAACCACAGTGATATGACTACATCAGAAAAATTCTAAGAACAGCCAATCTATATTAAACTCAATTCGGGGCCAAATTCGGAAAAACGCTTAAAATCACATACAAGCTTCGACTTCAAAGCGCATTTCAATAATAACACGGACACCAAACTATTGCAAGCGCTGCACGCACCCCCGGCATCCACACCAAGTAAAAGTGCGGCCGCGGTAAAAGTGCTCCACAAACCTCAGTCTACCTTCTCTAACCACCATCGGATAAATAATAACCGAGTCGATGCCCATAAAATATACACACATACACATCCGCGGAGAACTCAATAATGACGCGCATACAGATGCAGAAAGGCCGTTCTCTTTTTTCCTCATGGCCCTCGAGTAGTATTAGTCCGTAGCGGTGTCCCCCATAACGGGATCCGAGCCACATAGTACTTGATTATACATACGCGATGCTCCTCTCCTTTCCACGACACCACGCGTACATATACGCATCTGGCTGCAGCTCGTAAAAACCCGAGGCGCTTTAATACTACCACTCGGTATACTCGCAATACGTGAGTGGAATGCGACCTCGCGAGGTCAGACGGTCGAACGCGAGACGCACTCTTAGGTGCGTACGTCGCGAGCACTTTACCCCATTGACGGAATAGATATAGACATTGAGGATTCCGGTTTTGTGTTTGTTGGGATGCTTGGCACGGTGGAACTTTTGGATGCAGATGTGGTTGGTGGGAAACGAGAGGCTGAACGTCGTGTGGTTATCAGCTGCGATGAAGTGTAAATAATGAGGATGCTTTCTTGTCGTATATAGAGATGATTTTTTCTTCATAAGATATTTTGATTCTGATTAAATATGAAGCAAAGATGGTAACAAGGTATTAAAACTATATACATGCTGGGCTAATTAAGTTTTTGGCTAAAACAGTATTTTTCTGGTAGTCCCGAATCTAGCAATGGTTAATCACTGTTTTAGTCCTTTTTTCAGTATTCTATATAGCTAAATATTTTGCTCCTACAAAGATATAGAATAAAACAAAATTTTTGCAGTTCTTGAAAATTGTGCTTGCAAATTCTTTATAAAGTTAATAGCAGTTTATTAATTATAACATATTGCTAGATAAATCAGAAAAGAAAAGTTTACGTCTGAACTAAATTAGTTTCTAAAACCCTAAATTCATACATTAAAATGTCGCATTATAAAATAATTGTATAAATTCTTTATAATGTTGCTAATTATATTGTTATTTAAAAATTTATTAATTCGTTAAGAATTGAACATTAATTGAATTATGCTATAATATTTATAACTAAGTTAACTGAAATAATATATTGTTGGTCAATTTTTTTTTTCATATGTTACGGAAAATGTTTGAAATCCAGACATCGTCGAGAATTCCCATGCAATGTCGGCATTGCCCGGCTAATTTGGGCATTGTCAGTAATGCCCGGGAATTATTGACAATGCCCAAACGAATCGGGCAATGTCTAAAATTACTTGATAATCGGGGACCAAATTCGATAAAATAAGAGAAACAAGAGAGATTTATCAGACATTAAGTAATAAAAATTAAGAGAATTAATTATTCTTTATGTATTTCACGTTATAAAGACAGAAATTTTGGTTAAATGCTTAAGATTTTATAAATCCTTCATGTTCTTCAATGTTTTATCTCGGGATCGACATAGGCCAACCATGGGCATCTTCCTTCGGGCAATATCGACATTGCCGGGGAATTGTCAACAATGCCCGGCTCCGGACATTTCCCATAACATATTCACTGAGAAAAAAGTAGTAACGGCTACTACCAGGGGATAGGAATGAATACTAACTCTCTAGGAACAAAATATAAGTAAGAGAAACTGGGGTAAAATGAACACACGGGTAAAGTGTATTATGCTTATTATTTCTTCAACAAATTATTATTTACTTCTAATTTTAATTTTAGTGAAAGATAATCATGCAAGGATGATAATTAAAAAATGTCACTGGATAACCATTAATATTTTACGAAAGAAAAATAATTGTATTATAATAAACGAAAGTTCTCTCTAAATTTTTTGGAATTAAATTTTCGCTCTAAATGTAGACTGAACGAGGGTTCCACTCCAAAAGAGTGAATGTGGTCGACTGAACATTTCTGGTAAAGGCATCTAATATCGTTTTTTATAAATATTTATTTTAAAGAGAAAAAATACAAATTATAAGCCGGTATGGTAGGAATCGGTCAGTATTTTACACCCCCTTAACTATTTATTAGTTCTAAGTTATTATGTCTTAAACTGATTTTAGTATTAAATAAAAGTTTATCTACGAATTCCAATACATAGGAGAAATCAGTGCCCACAAATTCAGACGCAACAATTTTTCTGAAATTTTTTAAATTTATTTCTCAATTGCATAGTTTCCAGTAAACTATATCCATTATCAAAATTTTTCTATTTTGATCAAAAACATTTCTAAAACGTCTAACAACGATGTGAGTAATTATTATAAGTGAATATATTTTTTTCTTTTCACGTATTCTTTCACTCTAAATAGAGCGAAAAAGTCACTTTTACAAAAGAGTGAATTATTCACTCTTTCTAAAAGTGAAGATTCATTCCAAAATAAGTTACTATGTTTTCATGATCTCTTGGAGTGAGAATTCACTCCAAAAGAGTGAAAATCCACTCCAAAAAATTAGAGTCTTGGTTTGTCAAATTCATTATAACGATTAAAGATGTTTATAATCTATTTTATTGCTAGATTTTTTTTCTTATTACTTCAACTACTTTTTACTTACTATTAGCAAGAATGCAGAGCTTTAAAAGATATTTTTCTTTCTTTAAGCAAACATTTTAAAGAATCGACTTCTCAAGGTAAAGTGAAGCGGGATAAAGTGGTTCGGAAAATAATGCGATAGCAATTTAATGCGACACCAATTTATACGCGTCTAGATGGAAAATTTAACAAAATATTGATCAAATCGAGTGTTAGTGTACTATACAAAGCCTTTGTTGCAACGTATTTCGTACTTATACCAAATTGGGCCAACATAACCTCCACATTTAACTGTTCCGTATTTTACAGTATTTTAAAGGTTTTAAGATGTCATTTTTTATCTATTCTTGTACAAAAACTAGTAAAATAGTTTCTAAATATTTAATTCTATCATATAGTTCACTTTACCCCGCACTGAAAGATTCGGGTAAAGTGAACCGGTATTTTTTAAAAATAGGTAAATAATATTAAATTTATTAAATGACTTTTTTAAGTTGCTGGTAAGTTTATTGATGTAAAAAGTTTTTTGTGAAACTTACAAAGTAATGTTTTAAGTCTGAAAAAAACATTTTTTTCGTCTTTTACAGTTTTATGTTCACTTTACCCTGGTTTCTCCTAATGTGGCACGGTTAGTAATAATTCACAGTCAACCTACGTCTGAATTCAATTATATTAATTAATTAAATTAATCTGGTTGATCAAACTAAACTACGTATTACGGCTGCAACAATACGTTGTTATTGCTCTCACAACTATATTATTTAGCTATGACAATCATACAATATTACCGACAACCATAATATAGCTACGACAGGAATATGTATGGTTACTCAAGCAATACCAGTATAGTTATCATATAAATATAAAAATATTGATATGATACCCAATTCTTTTTGTCAGTGTACCTTTATATATAAGTTATAATATAGTATGTATTCCTTAGCAGAATAGTAAACATTACAAGAATGTCTAGTAATGAATCTCGTACAACCAAAATAAGATATAATTGGCACTCAAAACAAGACATCTAGTATTCAGTCCTAAATTTCATAGTAATGAGTAAAATTTTCCTACACTATATTGGATTTACTAGAGGGTCTAGTAATGGTTACTAATTTTTTCTCTTAGTGATTATACACGAAAAATGTAAAAAATATTTTTTACCGCAATGACGTAGGCGAAAACAAGGAAATTTTGTTGAAGCCACTTAGCGTGGACCTCGGAAGTAGTTTCTAGTCAATCATGCTTAGAAAACACGCCCATTATTACAAAACAGGCTTTTCAACGCTATAATTGTTTATTTTTTAAGATACGAAAAACACTATTTGTAAGAAATTCTAATGAATAGATTAGAAATTTTTATAATTGCTAAAAATACGTAGTAAGGTATGTTTAGGTCTCTCACGCTTTTGATTACATGATAATGCATTCTTGGTCTACGGTAACACTTGAGATTTTTAGAGCGGTCCTAAAGACAATTTCTTAATTTTATGGTTCTGTAAATGAATAACACAAGCGCATAACGATTTAAAAATGTCTGAGTTTTCGAAATGCCCGTAAAGACTTTCAAAGATTTCTAACATTTACTAAATTTCTCTTAAATACACTTTCTATAGTAACAATGAAACTTTTTCTAAGTATGCACATGACAAAAATCAGATATTTAAAGATTATTTAATCAAGGTGTGTTATGATAATAAGGAACATGCTTAACTTAGCGAAATTTTGTCTTAAAGTCAATATAAATAGCAAGATAAGTGTATATTTCTATTTAATTATTAAAAGTATAAAACAATCAGACCCACTAATTTTATTTTCAGAACTCCATATTTTTTAAAATGAAATTGAAAAAAAAACTTTTTTTATAAGTGACATGGATTAGAATTTTGTATAATGTTTTCGATCCAAAAAATTTGGTTAATGATAATATTATTCATAAAAAAAATTAAAATTTATGAAATATTCAACGTATCTCTTTCGTGCTACATATGTATTCTGTTTTAGTCATCTTTGTATAAGCACTAGTTATATTAAAATACAAATTTTGTTCTTTTAGACACAAAAATCCATCATAAGAACTACGTTTCTCATTCAAATACTTTATGGAACATATTTAATTCTATGTGCGAAGCTCTCATTTCTTTATTTTTATTTTTATTTATATTTTCTTTATTAGATAACAATTATATTAAATCGACTGATATTTTTAATTATAATTATAACTACATGTACATGAAATTGTAAGATTTTGTCTTCTGATGAATAAAAAGTATATCTATCTATCTATCTATTTCCGCGTATTCTTTGAAGACTAATGATTTATGGAATAGGTAATTACATGTTTTTGAGAGGCACGGCAAAAACTTCAAATTCCCCAATGATTCAAATTTGAATGTTCTTCAGAAATCGTCTCATTATATGAAATAACTTTCGTTAAGACAAGAATACCATTTTTATCAAAAGTTATTTGCAATAAATACTATCTCACATTATTCCAGTACACTATGCAGATTAGGTGTCCTGATACACTGTTATAATTTTTCGTTATACGTATTTTTTACACAAAAAAGTGTGTACAGTATTCTTTTTTATCCTTCATATTTAATTCTGAATAAAAACAAATATTGAATTGTACAAATAACTCATAAAACTACAAGTTTTTTCTATTTTTTTTTTAATTAGGCGGAGCACGATTCTTTGAATCAGGTGAAGTTCTCTGCTCACCACTTTGTATAATTTTTGTGCTCATATTTCTCCGAAACTGTTCGATGGATCTTAATGAAATTTTGTATGAATATTCAAAACATAGTTAAGGTTGCATATTTTTTATTTCAAACTTCCAGACATACATAGATGACTTTTACAAAGACTAGCTCGTATTTTGCGTTTCCCATGAAGAGTAGCACATTTGGATTTTTACGACAAAGACTAGACATTTCTCGATTTTCCGCTGCCTAACTGTTTCGGACTACTTTTATTTAATCAGGTAGCCTGACTTTCCCAAGTGAAGCGATCATTTTTCTTTTTCAAATAGAAAGAGCTTTGTGACCGTGAATTTTTTTTTTGTGGTTTTTTAACGCATTAACATATTTTATGCCTTGGGAAGTCTGAATATACTAGTTTTAAAAAATGTTTGTACGTATGTGTGCGTGCGTGCGAGCGTGCGCGCGCGTATGTGTGCGTGCGTGTGTGTGTTTGTGTGCATTTTGCACAGATGTATGCTATCGTTACCTGGTGCGCTCGAAAATTTCAATGAAAATGGTCGATTCAAACTTTATAGCCATTTTTTTCAAAAATTAAATATTTTCAATTTTGGTTTTTGAACATTTTTTAATGCAGGAATGGTTTTTGGGAGGCGACTTTTTGATACAATAAAGTACTCATATAATCCTTTATTTTGGAACCGGAAACAATATGATATGAGTTGCTTTCCATTTGTTATACTGTGTAAGAACATTTTTTTCATAATCTATAACTCGAAAACTCTCCGATAAAAGACATTGAAAATTTCACCGAATATATTAGTTTCATATAGGGGTATATTTCTATAAATTGTACGGTGTTTAGGGTGGAAAGGATAGCACTCCATATGCACGCCAAAGAGTCTCTCTCTTCTTTGTCGTCAAACTTTTATGAAAGTGCGTCTGGTACATGACGTTGCACTATCTTTCTATGGATTATTACAAAGTCTTAGTGTCGCTTTTTGAGTGCCTATCCCGTGTAAAAAAAAGTCTGGGACAAATCTGGCAAAAATTTGGCTCAGAAAGTCTTGCAAAAGTCTGGCTATGGAGACGATCCTAGACTGTAAGTTAGACTATATGCCAGACTATTGTTAAATTATGTCACGAAAACTTATTTTTACATACAAGTAATTAGGACACTGCATTTATTGTTAATATCTACCGGAATCGTAAAAAATTATAGTTTTCGATTATACCGTGAAAACATATTTTTAATTATTGTAATCTTCTACGAAATTGAAATATTTGTAAAGTTTGACAAAGATTTAGTTATGTCAGAAATGATGGAACGCTATTCTTTTGTTTTATATTTTTTTTGTCAAAAGTCTGGGATCGTCTCCGTAACAAGACTTTTGCAAGATTTTCTGAGTCACACTTTTGTCAGACTTGTCCCAGACTTATTTTTTTATCAAGATATCTTGCTAATCTACCTAACGGGTCTTTTAAGTTGTGCGATTCCTGAAGGGCACTATGGTGTTTTATAGTTTATAGTCTTTAAATTATATCCTTCCAGATAAAGCCGCAGCCCATAGTAATGCCGAACACTCCGTATCCGTCGTATCTCTCAAGTTTTCAAAATTTTAATTTTTTTTATATCTCATACAACGCAGTATAATAAAATGTATTCAATTTCAGAAATTGCTGGTAGCAAGTTTACTAATGTGTGCGTGTATAACGTTTCAGAAGTTGTATTAGAGTTTTTAATGAAGTTTAAAAAGAATATCTTGTACATTATTTTAGCAAAAAAGCTTTTTCGTGCTCTATAAATTTTTTAAATAAAAACAACTGTATACACTTGGACATCATTTTGTTAAAAATAAATCTTCCCCGCCTCATCCACATACGAGTCAAAGATGCACAAATCACACTGAGCATCCTTACCTAAAACTCACCTTCTCGGCTCTCGCTATGTTACAACGAATTAGCCGGAACCTCGCACAAAAGCGTCAAAACCGAAGTCGAAAAAAGCGGCGACTGCGTCAAACCACTTTCACCAAGCGCGCGCGCGCGGGTCTCTCGCTGTACAGTAAGTGCCTATACGTATCAACGACGCGCTTTTTTTCGCCCGGCACAGTTCGCGAGGCGGTTTTAATGTCTCTCCTGTGCGGCACAGTGTATAACGCTTTAGAAAGTCCCCATGGACACTCGCAGACTCACGGGCGCTCGCGAGCTCCTCGTTATAGCTTTACTTTACAGCCGCGCGGTTTTCTGCAGCGCACACGCTCGCGAGAGGTGTATTTGTCATCGTTATGGGAGTTTTATTGCGGTAAGCGTAATTAGGATTTTGTGAGATTTTGCGTTTAGGGTAAAAGTGTAATGATCGGGACTTTCTTTAAAGGTGTTAAACGTGATGACATTTTTTGCCGTTGAAATCGCTAAACTATGCATCATAAATTTAATCTTGGTAGTTCGATACATATAAGATTGAACAAATATCCCTGATAACATAAAACGTTTGAAACCAAACTTTGAGACGTTCAAAAATAAAGTTTGGAAAACATTGGAAAAACGTCTGAAAGTCCGCAAATTCCTTTCCACATAAGACGTTGTAAAACTGTTTTTAACAACAATAACATTTTTAAACAACGACAGTCTTCCCCTTTTTATTTCGGAACGTTCCTTCCGTTTTCATTTTCTAGCTATATATTTCGGAACGTTTCGAAATCTCTCAGGATTCTCGAGACACAACGGAATACACTTTAGGTATGCAAAACATTTCGCATCAAGATCAAATATACGACTATATTTATTTTTATTTACTATAATACCTATAGGTATTTATAACCTTACTATATAGGTAGTTATGTACGTTATCAAGTAACTCATTGCGAAGATGTGTACAAAATTTGAATGCGTATCACCGCATTTAATTCCGAGTATTGAATGAAAACGTGAACAAAAAGTCAAACTTGCAAGCTGTGCGAGGTGGTGCGCGGGGAAAGAGGGGAGACACTCCTTCCTCACTACACCCAATGATACCCCCGAACCTCCTTAAAGGGAGGTCGGAGCTATCCTGATTGGTGCAGATTTTACCTAACCTCAAAAATTAATATCATAAAAATAATAATTTGTGGTCATTTATGGTGCAAAAATGCACTTTATGAAAATTTACAAAAAACTTTCTTTTTAGATAAAAAATATAACCACCAATTTAAAATTTGTATCATGTAACTAGTAAATTTTTCAGAATTTACTATAGGACCACCTTAAATTGATGTTCTTTCCGCCTACTTTTATACTACTTTAGGTATATTTCTTCTAATATAATAGTACATTATGTAATAAGGGCAAGAAGTCGAATATTTTCCGTGGGAGAGTTTAGTGCCCGAGTGAGCGAAGCGAACCGAGGTCAATATCACTGGAGGGAAAAATCGACTTTTTTCTCGAGTTACATATAGTACTTTATGCCCATCTCAACTGTGGCCACTTTTTGACTTGGAAAGCGGGACTAATGGACTGTTAAAAGACAATATTGTTATAAGACAATCGAAAATCAGGGTTATTGATAGAACTTGACGAAATAAAGGAATTTGGACTAGTTTCTAGTGGAGTCACTTTTTTCCCGCTTATCATTTTTGAGGGCATAAAGTGTAATTTTGGTCTTGCTTTTCAGGAAAAAAAGTGTCCATTTTCGTTCGGATGGGCATAAATACATTTATATATAAATTGCCTGTCGAAAAAATACGATTTGAAATGAATAGCAAAGTGCGATGAACATTTAAACAAATATTTTTTTGTTATGATTTGTAAAGAATATATTTTTGTTATTTATGTCGGTAATTGGGACATATATAAGGTGTCGATAATCGGAACATATAGAGGTGTCGGTAATTGGTACACATACAAAATTTCGGTAATTAGGACATTACATTTACATGATGTCAGTAATTAGGACAATACCGAAAGTCGGAAATTATGACATATACAGAGTAATGCACATGAACGTTCTAAGTGACATCAAAATGTTAATTCTAACCTCATTTTTTTTATAAAAATGTTAATGTATGAAAATCAATAAAAATTAACAACACGTGTCCTTAATAGTTCTTAAGTCTCACAAGTAAGGTAAAGTAGGTAGTACTCGGATACTTTTTGAAACGAAAATACGAAATCAGTGTTTGTAGAGCCAAAACTCAATATTTTTCCCAAATCTTTAATCTAATCGTTAATTCTGCATGTTTTACCGTTATTAGTACAAGAAAAAATACGCTGACATACTTTTTTATACTAAAAATGTAAGTTTAAAAATTGAACTATATGTCGCAGTAGTTGGACATCATATCTCAAGCTTGTCCCAGTACTTGGAAATAGTTAGGACCTAGTAGTTGGACATATGAATTAAATGTGTCCAACTACTGGGTTCAGAAAAAGTAGTGGACGTAAACTTGGACAATACATTCGGCATATTACTGTTCTCAACGTAACCTCAAAATGTTATATTTACATTTATAACAAATTTAAGACGTAAATTAACATAATTTTGGTTAAATTACATACTACACATCATACACAATCCGTATGGATGCCAATGAATACATCTTTTTATCATCTTTATCAGTAATTATAATCTTTGTCACTGTCCAAGTACTGGTCACAATTTTCATTTTGTTCAAGTACTGGGCACTTTACCTTATTTTGTTTCAGGAATTTATGTTGAAAATCGTTAGAAATAATTCGGTAATTGAGAGTTACGATTTTACTTATCGGTCGATCTTTATCCTTATTTGCGTGCATCAGCGGTACGACACGACTCGGAGAACGACGGACCCGTCGTTTTGAACCACAGTTGCCCAAATAGTCGAGTCACTGACGTACGAAAGCTGGAGAGCGCTGCGCTACTGGCGCTAGTTGTGCAGAGGTGTGAAACTTCTTTCCGTGTAGTTATAATCGTAAAAAGACGTACCTTTTTCATTACAATAATTATCCAATAATAGAAAATATGAGTACTGAGCTTTATTTCTATAGGTATCAGGACATATCTCCCAAAGCCTCATTAAGATCCGATTCCTAAAAATGTAAAACTCTTCTTGTTAGTTGAATACAACAAACACCAATCTCTTCAATTCTATATCGAGTAAACATGGATATATTATACAACGATCGTTAGTTAGCAATAATCTTCAACATAGATTCCAGCTTTCTTATTCAAAATCGAAGATTCAATATTTTCATATGCATATTAATATAACCATGATGCAAAAAGAACGCCTTCCTAATTTACACATTAAATATAAGAATGATTATATATGGAAGATGTATACTCTACTTAGAAAATGTAAAGATCCACATAATTCAAATCGCACATTGTACCGTGGCATGAACTATAAAAGTCAATAAAGCCGCAACATGACGCCGCCGATAAACAAATAAAAATCGCCTCTATTTCCAAACAGCGAAAGGCGACCTATTATGCCCGCGCTACGTACTTGTCTGCAGTCATACCGTTATGCACCCATACAACACGCTGCTATAGACGCTCGACTCCTTGCGAGTACAGCCACCGTGAACCAAATTAAGAGCGCCGTCAATCATAAAAGCCGGGGCGACCGACCGGCCGATCGACGTTAGAGCGAAAGCGAAAGATCGATCGGCAGCGTATTACAGGGGAACGAAAGTGAATCGAGTTTGGCGCACTGTCGATTCGATGCAGTTAATCAATTACCGATAGTACATTGTTAATCGTCTCGAGCGTGCGCCGAGGAGCTTATCCGTGGTTTTCTATAGGTGAGATTCGTTTCTAAACTTGAAGGTGAAAAATGAAAGTTGTCATTTTTGAAGGAAGATAAGACTAGTTTTGAAACTTTGTGCATGAGATAAGATGCTTGTCATTAGGTATGTTCACTTGTGACGTCAACAAAAATATTGGCACTCCTGATACATCTATAATACTGAAATCCACTGTTCCCACAGTGATCGCCATTTTAGTGAACTTACCTTATTGCTGTGGAGGAAGAAAGATGGATTCCATTGTTCCTTCGAGGTTGCAATCGATAATGAGATCTTTTACTGATCGTTGTGAGCGGAATTGTTATAAAACAATAGCTGGCGCGTGCAGTGTCTCTAGTAAAGTCCTCTTCAAGGAAGCTTACCAAATGTCATTTTTATTAATAAACCAGCAAGGGTGTGCTTAAGATATCTAGAACGTGGGCTGTTATTGATTATTAATAAGTCTGCTCGATGGCAATGCGCCAAGGGTAAAATGTTTGTTTATATTTACTTTCAGTTTAATTTAAAGTGAGGTTATTAACTAATTTATTTGATTCAATATATAAGAATAATATAGATTTATATTGTTATATGTTTAATATATACTGCATATAATAACTCATCATATCTTTATCCAAATATTTGTTTTGAGGTTCAAACATTATCAATTTGAAATAATCTTGAAAGTAATAAAAGAAAAATCATTTATATATTGCTATACATATAACTCGTAAAAATATGTAAAAATATGTACTGGTTACTAAAGCTTTAAAACAATACAATACCTATGATAATATAAAGTAAGTACTTCATCAAATAAGAATGCATATTTATACATTATGCATCGATGCTTATTTATAGCATAACGATTTTATAAAAAAGAAGTCAACTGTCCTAAATAAAGAGAAACTATTTTTACTTCTTACGATTAAATAACGTAATATATCGGGATTTGCCTTTACCAATCCCATTAAAATGAGACACAAATAGCCGATTTGTCTTGTCTTCTACTTTTTCATTTTCGGTCTGTTATTTTTAACCTTATAATTCGTATTAATTATCGTCTTGAAGCGTTCATGTGACGTCAGTCATCGAATTAACCCGCTGTAATGTCAACGACGCACTTATGTAAAGACTTTGATTTTACCGAATAGAATCGTCCCGTATTCTCATTGTCTTTAAATACACATAGCTGGTAAATATAAATTCACAACTTGCTAAATAGTATTGACAGTAAATACTCTAAATGATTTGTGTCACATTAGAAGTCATTGTTCGAAGATTTATGGAACGAGGACAAAGAACTTTATCGTGGCGAGAAAAATTTAATTGCCGTACTAAGAATTGTTTACGGTTGACGCTTCTGCACAAAAAGATACAGCACCTTTTTCAGTGTGCTATAATTTGTCATTAAACATAAATCTTTGCACTAGACGGTGAAAATTATTAGTTCACTGTTATAGCTGCCAGGAGAATTCTGAGAGAATAAAAGTTTTAGTTCCTTTTTAGTACTCTGTATATCATATAAATGTTTTGTCAACGTGCGTGTGATTGTTTTTTTTTCACTGAAAGCAATTCATGAACATTACACGTAATATACATTAAAATATCTCTGAAAATTTCCACGAAAACACGAATTTTGTATTTTTGAATGCAATAAACTAATTTTTCACATTTTTTTGAAAAATCTACTCAGAAACTAATTTTATTCTGATTTCTGTAATCTAAAATGTATTTGCTTGATTTATATTATTACATCAAATGTTTCCCTACGAGCACTCTAAGTGCTGCTCTTTCGTTACCCATCCTAACTACATGCCCAACCACCCTAGTCTTCGGAATTTAATCACTCTGGTAATGTTTGGCTTCCCGTATAGTTCGTGTATTTCTTGGTTATATAAAATTCTCCATTCTCTAGTAATCTCACCTATTTTACTCTCAAATATCTTTCTAAGGACTCTATTCTCAAATACTCTAAAACTATTTTCTTCGCGCTTGGTTATCGCCCACGTTTCGCATCCGTATAGAAGTACTGACATTATGATTTTTCTATACGAGGTCTGTCCTAAAAGTATCCGACCTACGTTCATATCTTCGGGCGGAGAGACTCAGGAGACCTCTGGAGGGTACGAACGTCACCAGCAACTCCTAACCTTCTCGTCAGTAGCCTGAGATACCGATGAAACGCCTTAGTTCCCGCGCAGCGTGTATTTGTTTACAACGAGTTTTTTTGCGTACGTGGCAATTTGCTTATTGCTAAAAATGGCAAAACGAACCGAACAGCGAATTTGCATAAAATTTTGCTTTAATCTCGGTAAAAGTTGTGCGGAAACTATTGAAAAGAGTGGTATAGGCGGTTCAAAAGTGGCCGCACATCTGTTGACAGTGATCCTCGTTCATCGAGTCAATGTTGATTGTTTTTTTCGATTATGAGGGCGTTATGCACCATGAATATGCCCCTACAGGCCAGACAATCAATAAAGAGTACTACGTTGAAGTTTTGAAAAGATTACGTAATGCAATCAGGAGAAAACGACCGCAACTTTGGGAAACCGGTGACTGGCTTCTTCATCACGACAATGCTCCAGCGCACGCATCAAACCTTGTGCAGCAGTATTTATTGAAACACAGTGTTGCGCAGCTCCGCCAGCCTCCATACAGTCCTGATATAGCTCCCTGCGACTTTTGGCTGTTTCCTCGATTGAAAATGCCGCTTAAAGGACATCGATTCGACAATAAACAGACTGTTGAAACTAATGCGACGAATGCACTAAAGGCGATTCCGAAGTCTGATTTTCAAGACTGCTTTAATAAGTGAAAACATCGATATGAGCGTCTTGTTCAATCAAATGGGGACTACTTTGAAGGATGCCAGCCCCCGGATGACGAAGAATAAATCAAGCGCCGAGAAATCGAGATAGGTCAGATACTTTTGGGACAGACCTCGTATATATCTAATTTAGTCTTTCGCAATAGTAATCGTGATTTTAATAAGTTATTTACCGAATATAGGCATGCATTTCCCAAATGCAGCCTCTTCTTGACTTCTTTATGAGTTTAATTTTTGTGATCTATTACCGTTCCAAGGTATTTAAAGTCGTCTACTTTTTTAAAAGTTTTTCCGGGGCAATTTTTAGTTGGTATCAGCAATCTCGGCCCTGCTCTGTTAGTGACTATGTACTGGGTTTTTCTCTTCACTTATTTCTAGTCCTATTTCTTTTGCTGTTTTTATTAGTATTTCTACGTTTTTTATTACGGTTTCTCTGTTTTGTTCTATAATGTCTATATCATCTGCGTATGTTAGCATTTGTGTTAGGGAGCCATATATTATAATTCCTTCTTTATTTTCTTGTACCGCCCTGGCCACGTATTCTAAATCTAAGTTAAATAGGAGGGTTGATAGAGCATATCCCTACTTTAGCCCGTTGTGGATGTCAAATGGCTCCGATAGGCTCTTACGCTGCCCCGACTATTATCTAGGGGGGCACATTGGCATGATTAAACAACACCTTTCAGCTCGTCCTACCTACCATCTCTTTGGGGTTGCTGAGTCGCACCTTGACCCTGATGTTGGGAGTGATCTCATTCAGATCGATGACTACTCACTACTTAGACTTGATCGCAACAAACTAGGAGGCGGGCTAGTCCTGTACATTCATATCACTTTCAAGGCAAATTTACTAAGCAGTTCTCCAACAACACAGGAGGGCAGACCATTTATACCTGAATATTTAATGTGCAGTGTTCAGCAGGGCAGCCTTCCCCCCGTCTTTGTTGCTTTAATATACAGACCACCACACGTACCGTTTTTACAGGGCTCGGACTTAATAGACAAACTGACGATACATACTCAAGACTTTAGTCACAAAATTATTATGGGAGATCTGAATGCGAACCTACTCGGAACGTCAGCCGATGCGAAATTTGTTAGACGGTTGGCTGATGATCTTAACCTTCAAATAATTGATCATGGTGCGACTCATCATCTCACGGATTCTCACACGTGGATTGATGTGATCTTGACAGATAATAATGACGTTGTACTGAGCAGGGACAATCGGCCGGCGCCTTTTCCCCGTCATCATAACATCATAGAGGTCGAGATTGGGGTCGAAACTGCTGCATTCCCTGTGGTTGAATCATTCAGCTACAGGGATTTTAAGTCGATCCAGCAAGACGACCTCCTGTCTCACCTAGCTGACTGTGATTGGTCGCGGATCGATGGTCCCGCGGCGAGTGTTGACAGTCAATTAGAGTGCCTCAGTGTCAACCTCATGGCTGTGATAGATAAAATTGCACCGTTAAAAGAATTCATACCGAAAAAGAAAACAAATCCACCATGGGTTGATGCTGAACTAATACATCTTTACAAAAAACGTGACTCCGTACGAAGACGCTATTCGAGGACCAATGACGACAGACTGTGGCGGGAGTATCAGGGCCTTGCAGCTGAAGCTGAATTGCGAACGAAGGAAACAAGGGAAAGATTTTTACAAAATAAAATTTCTGAAGCGATTAATAATAAGAAAGATATCTGGAAGGAGCTCAAGGCTCTGGGCCTTCTGCCAAAGACAAGAGAGGAGCTTCATGGTTTCTCACCGGAAGAGCTCAATGCCCACTTTGCAGGGGTGTCGATCTCCCAAAATGAGGGTGATGAAGAATTTGACAGCGTCCTGACCACTGCCAGTGATGACGGTTTTGTTTTCCGAGAAGTCAGCTTCTCGGACGTGGTTCTGGCTGTTGCCCACTTCTCATCACAAGCCAGAGGGGAAGACGACATTCCCCAAAGTATAGTGGGTAAGGCTCTTCCGTTTGTGGGAGATCATATTGTTAAGATCTTTAACTCCTCTCTGTCCAGTGGCATTTTTCCGGGAGCTTGGAAGGGAGCTCGGTTGGTGCCTTTGAAGAAGAAGCCTGTCCCATCTACGGTGTCAGATTTCCGACCAATTGCCCTACTGAGTTTCCTTTCTAAGGTCCTTGAAAAAATCGTACACGACCAAATAACTGACTTCTTACGAGAAAATAATACTTTGGACCCGATGCAGACTGGTTTTCGACAGAATCACAGTACACAGACAGCACTACTGAAACTGACGGAGGACATAAGATCAGGCATTGACAACAACAAAAAACTATTGACTATTTTGTTAATGTTTGATTTTAGCAAAGCATTCGACACCATCTCACACACTAAACTGCTGCGTAAGCTGATGCGCATGGGTTTCTCCATTTTTGGATCTGATCACAACATCAAACAGGTTCAGAGCCTTGACTTGCAAGGCATTGAGATACAGACCGGCGTACACGTTCCCTTTGTCGATACAGTCACCAACCTCGGCGTGGTGATGGACGGAGGGTTGACATGGAAGCCGCAACTGAATGCGGTCAGTAGAAAGGTAAATAGGGCTCTGTATAGCTTAAAACTTTTCCGTTCAAGCACCACAGAGATACTGAGGAAGCAGCTGGCATGTGCACTGGTACTACCTCACTTAGATTATTGCTCAGTGGTTCTTCTTGATGTGTCAGGGGAGCTCCAGACACGACTACAACGTCTACAGAATGCATGTGTGAGATACATATGTGGTGTTAGGCGGGATGAGCATATCACCGCCTACAGGAAAAAACTGGACTGGTTAGATTTGAAGGTGAGGAGGGAGTATTTTATGGGGCTGCTGCTTTACAAAGCGGTTGTCATGCGGCAGCCACCGTATCTTACTGCCCTCTTTGAAAAAAACCAGGCCAGGACTTCAAGTAGGGGTGGTATGAAAGAGCTCTCGGTTCCGGGGTCGCGCACCGATAAGGGCCTTTTCTCATTCAGAGTTCAAGGTACGCACCTCTGGAATTCGCTCCCGAGCAGTGTGAGGTGCCTGCCATCTTTTTGTAAATTTAAAACGGCGTTTAGCAGGCACCTTAAGCAATTACATGGTGAAGAGTATGTTCAGAGATAAAAAATGAGTCGAGTATTTATTTAGGCTTTTTATTTATTTAAATTATTTATTTATTTAATTTATTTATTTATTAAAACTTATTTATTTAATTTATTTATTAAAACTTATTTATTTAATTTATTTATTAAAACTTATTTATTTAATTTATTTATTAAAACTTATTTATTTAATTTATTTATTAAAACTTATTTATTTATTTATTTAATTTATTTATTAAAACTTATTTATTTATTTATTTAATTTATTTATTAAAACTTATTTATTTATTTATTTAATTTATTTATTAGAACTTATTTATTTATTTATTTAATTTATTTATTTATTTAAATTTATTTATTTATTTATTTAATTTAATTATTTATCTTGTTTATTTATTTATTCGACGTATTTATTTATTAATTTATTTATTTATTTATTAAATATGTTTAGTGTTAATTAGGTGTGAATGTATTTATTAGCGTGATTGTTAAAGTGTCATGAATGAGTGTGTTTTAAGTTTGGACGTGATAGTGTACGCAAAGATTTAGCAAAGTATGTGTATGTATTCTTTTATATTTATATGTTATCTCTATTGTATTTATTTTTTATTCTATGTATTATTATTTTTTTTGACGAAGCGTTTTCTGTGATATTTGACTGTGACTAGTTCATTGCATTTAGATTTTATAAACTGACGAACTGATAAAGTGAATTATTATTTTAATAAGAAATATGCAATAAGTGAAAGTAAGATAACAATTATAATAAATCGACTGATATTTTTTAATTATAATTATAACTACATGTACATGAAATTGTAAGATTTTGTCTTCTGACGAATAAAAAGTATATCTATCTATCTATCTATCTATCTAGGCACATTCAGATTAAATTGACCAACTTTTTTGGTACCCCAGCAAATTTATACCTACCTGCTTCCCTTGTTAGTACCACTAATTGCCAGTCCTGAGCTAAGCTACGAACGTGCCATGTGTCCATCCTCAACTCCGTTATGGTTCTATTAGTATACAAAATAAAATTAACATTTTAATATAAAATTAGGAATATTACATTTACGAAATGAAAACTACTATTATGCCCATCTCAACGAAAATGGTCACTTTTTGTCCGCAAATGACTTTTTTCCCGCAAATGCGGAAAAAAAGTGACTCCACTAGCAACTAGTCCAAATTCCTTTATTTCATCAAGTTCTACTAATAACCCTGATATTCGATTGTCTTTTAACATTATTGTCTTTTAACAGTCCATTAGTCCCGCTTTCCAAGTCAAAAAGTGGCCACAGTTGAGGTGGGCATAAAGTACTATATGTAACTCGAAAAAAAAGTCGATTATGCCCTCGCTTCGCTTCACTTGCTCGTGCAGTAAACTCACCTGCGGGAAAAATATTCGACTTCTTGCCCTTGCTACATAATGTACTATTAATTCATTGGCATTTAGCTTTTTTAAATTTAATTAATCATTGCAATATGAGATTACTTGTTCTATTACTACAATTATTTAAACTGCTATAGTATTTTTAATAATGTAATTCAAAAGACTATATACCCTACTTTTGATTTACATTTGGACTTGCATTTATCTTTTTCCGACATGTCAACTATATTGAATACACTATTTCTAATTTATTAAATCCGCCCGGTATAAAATGAAGGAGTCCGGCTGGTCTGTTAGGTAATTAATTAGCCAGTTTCAAATCGCTAATATTTAATGCAGAAACTCGGGACGGACTAGGTAATAACTCACTCACACTTTTGAGGTTATTAACAGTGAAAATGAAGACAAAAGATCAACAAATATTATTACATACGATGTAAAAAGACCTGCTGCATAAAATACAATCACGTAAATTAAAAAGCAATGATTGGAAGTTCAATCTAACTAACTCGAAGTCTAATACGAGTCAAGGTATACACATAACAATAGTGACAAAAATAGCACGATGATTCTGCTGCCTCTATCATAGTTGCACATACGAACACTCACGTACGCACAAGAAAATAATAGAATGTATTAAAGTTGTGGGAAACCTGCAACCGATATGGTTTTTATATTAATTTAACGCAGAATGTTGAAAAAAATGTAAAAGCCGTGATCTGCGTTGACTTAATCGTGGTACGGGGGCAATGGGTACGAGTGAGCAGTAAGTAAAAGATCTCTTATGTGTAAACACGCGCACGTAGATATACACACTCACATAGACGCGCACACCCATGTACACCCACTTATAGACTTATCTGTCCGAACAACGTGAATTGGCTTTCAAATTTACCCTATAAGATATATCTATACATAACACATATATAGATATATCTTATAGGTTAAATTTGAAAGCCAATTCACGTTGTTCGGACAGATAAGTCCATAAGCGCTTTTCTTTATAACATTTTTTACTATCACAAAATTTCTTCTTCGAGGAAGTAAAATAAAAGTATGCTCTATACGTGTAGCAGACAGTTTTAATTATAACTGTTGTCTGCGCAGGAGTACAAATTTATATTTAAAACAAAAATTAGACTTTCATAATATTATAATTGGCGCGAGCATGCGTGCGAAAACAAGTTAAATTTCGGTAAAAACACGACTTTATTTGCGTTTAAATTACTAAATAAATCTCTTTAATCGATTACGGTGCTTTTATATTACGATAGTGCTTTAAGATTTGACGATTAGAGATTATCGGTACGATTATATAAAGTCAGTACAGAGTGAAAAATGTTCACGGTAAGTCTGAAATCTGTAACGGTACTGCATCGATAAACTTTAACTGCGAGGATGTAGGTCTAATACGACACATGTAACCTTTCTTAGTTGTACATTAGAAAAAACCGGTCACTTTCATCCACTTATTTAGAACGTTTTATCCGTTGATCTAAGAAAGCTCACAAAACTAAACAAAACTTTTTTTCAAAAATATTACCGGTAAGCAAAGAAATTTTAAGTAGTTTTTACGCGCATGGAGATAGTAATATTAATATGCATTTAAATTTATTTTTTAATGGTTTGTAATAGTTTATACTGTTATAACTAATTACAGTTTGTAATAAATCGAGTAAGTCGAAATCTTCAAGTATAAAAGTGTTTACTTAAGCTTACGAATTACTTTTACGACTCTTCTTACGACAGTGAAGATAAAACTTACTTTGTATCGGATTTTTGTTTTTATAGACTGGTTGAAAAAGTAAAAATATATTCAAAATTCTCCTGAAAATCATTCGCCATGAAGTTTTAAACATGTACTTTAACTTGAAAGGATGTTCTCATGCTTGTATAATACTCGTTAATTATAATCATAAATAAATTCATGATAAATATGCTTTGATATCAATAGATGAATAGATTAATTTACTGCAAGAAATAAGCGTTCTATCCTGCATATATTCACAATGAAAGATTTTTATTTGACTTCTTACCTAGTAAAGTTAAAGGAAAGGTGATGAAGCTCCGTTGCGACTGAATAGCCGTTGGTGAATCATTTTGTAAACCGGTCAAGTGTGTTAATGAACTTTAATGCAAATGTATCACCTGGAACAAATTTTATCTATTTTGACCCAATTTCTAGTTTTCATTATCATTCATTCAACATACTTTATCAGGTAGCAATAATTAAAGACTTTAACCAATATGACTAATTTTATGAACTTTTATAGACTAGATTTTTTTAAATGATATTTTAAAATAAATATTTATCCATAAAAAATTAATTAAAATTATATAATTTATTTTATAAATGCAAATATAAATACAAATTAAGTTTTAAAATTAATACCAATGACAACAATTGATGTATAAATTCAAACTATTATTAAACACAATATATTTAATGGAAGAAAATACAGATAATTGATCAAAGACCCGATTTTAAAATTTTTTTATTACCATTTCTTAACATTTCTTCTTCATAATAAAAAAGGTTTCTCAAGAAAATTTGACTTTTATAAGCTGTTTTGATTTTTTTTTAATATTTCCGTTTTATTTTAAATTTAATGTTTTTTAACAAACTATTCGTGACTAAAAAAGTCAATTAGGTTCGGCTAAGCAAGGCTAAAGGTCATTAAAGTCAAAAACCTATGTCAGTGGTGGAAAAAAGAAAATTTATCCAATAAAATAAAACAAGGTCGCATAAATAATTACGACTCATCTTTTTTTTTTAATTATTACTATTATTTAACTTTAAAATGATTTTCCTCAGTTCTTTATTTTCATAACTTCCAGTTGCATTTTGCGCACCAAATTTTATTTTTTTGGTTTAAAATTATGGTAAGCTACTTTTTAAATACATACTTTATAAATCTACGTTGAGACCTATTAAGTTTAAATATAAATTTTAGCTCGTCAATATTAATAATAAAATACATGATTTCTGTGGAAATAAAAAATTAGACTTCTAAGTTTTACTTAAAAGAATTCATAAATTCAAGATGATCAAAATTCACCGATACCTGTTACATGAAACAATAACCAAAATAATGCCCTTTTTGAAGGTTTCCTGGCTGCACTGATCTATTAAGGACGGCTTAGGGGGGCCTTAATTAGTGCAAATATGTTCTTTTTATGTATTATTATGTATAAAAACAGAAAGAAAATATTTGTCCACCCGGGCTTAGTTTTTAAATTTTAGTCTTAGGATAGAAAAACTTTTATCGCATGCGAAGTATCACTTTCAATTTACATCATAGGTTGATAGTAAATAAGTGTCATCATCTATATATTAATTTTCTAAAACTACTTTCTTAATGTTCGTTATTTAATAGCAATCATTATTTAATTGAAGAAAAAGAAAAGATTTGATTTTAAAAAGGATTACGATAAAAAGAAAAATACCCGGAATTCGGAAAACCTGTAAAAAGATACATTCCAAAGACGGCTTATTTATATAACTACTATAAAAAATTGTTATTTGATGAGAAAAGTATCTGGGGTGACACAGACACGTCTGGGGGGTCAAGCCGAAGTAGCTAATGTATACTGAAGTGCAAAAACTGGCATTTGTTTAAAATGGTAACGCAAATAGTGATGCTATAACAAAAAAGCAATGCGTATGGCGCAATAGATTTTTTCTTAGAAACTCGAAGAAAAACTTTTTTTTTAAATCCTTTTGATAGATACTTATAAGGTAAGTGTGCCAGTGACTGGACACGTCCCAGTACCTGGACAGCAGCTCGAATATCACGTAATATCGGGTATTACAGTACGTTTAATGAAAATAATTATATGTAATCATAATCTGGTACTTTCCAGCTACATATGTTTAAATTTTTATAAAACTCTGTGTTTGATTTGTATCCTAAAAAATAGTTTTGTAATGGAATTAATGCATGCACAGCAGCACGCCATCTTCTTAAGCAATGGCTAAGATATGCCGTTCTGATATTAGAAGTTATTTAATATTTTATTATTATTTTCGACGCCCAACTTTTTTCCGAGCTTATTTAATCGCATAATAAATCGAAGTAAAATGCTATTATATGCAAAAATATCGTTTTTCTTGCAAAAAAACAAGTGTCCAGTCTCTAGTACACAGAAAAGCTAGAGTGCCGAGTACCTGGACACCTATATGAATTTCAATATTATAAACATATTTTGATACAGAACACGCTTTTCTCTGCGTAATTAAGTTCTCAAAAGTGATTACCATTAGTTCTACTATTTACTTTGTCAATATTTTGATTCAATTTTTAACAATGTTAGTGTTTATATTTCATGTCGTGAATTTGACATTTTTAAGTTATGGCGTACATATCAGCCGACACATCGTAGGTTAGGTGAGAATATTTTTCAACTGATAATCAGTCTTAAATTCTTCAACTAAGTACTTATACACTCGAAAAATATAACAATAGTACTGTTATTGTTCATTCAAACTTGATTTTCTCAAGAAATATATATTATTTTAATGGAAATAGGCCAAAATAAACGTGTCCCTGTACTAGGACAGCGATGTCTAGTTATTAGGACAAATGTTCTTTGCTTGTCCAGCTACTAGTGCACTAGTCTACATTACATTTTTATTAATATTTCTTGTAATAAAGTGTAAATTAGAAGTTTATGAGGTTAATTTGATAGACAATAATATTGTCTTTCAGTAGGATACAAAATCATCTAGTATAGTGCTAAATTTAGCGTTATATATTAACGCATATATTCCGTTTGCCTTTAAGTGTCCAGTTACTGGTACTTTTACCTTACATTCTAACACTAAAACTAACTAACTACAATGCGAGTTGTTAAAATTTAATTAATATAAAAGTATAAACAGGACATAGTAGTTTTTGATATCAACTTTGATAAATCATAATAAGAGCATTTTTTTCTTTTAAAAACCATTCGAATACTCCTTTCAGATCAGTTTTGAGCTAATAAACCGATTTCCATATTTTCTTTCAATTCAAAAAGGACCTAGGGATATAAAAGGTTAATACGTTGTCGAATGAATAAATTAGTAATTTTTTATCCAGTCAAATACATGGTTTTACTAATACTTTTATTAATTATTAAGTATAAGTATATAATATGTATATGTCAAATGAGCTATTTTAGAAAGTGTACAGCAACCTCGACAGCATCATTTCAACTAATTTCAGTTTAATTGTAAAAATATAGTAAATGCTACGAGATTTATGCTTGAAGTAAATAATTAGTTCAATAAACTTTAGTAATCAGTAACATAATGAATGCTTAAAACACAAATACTAGGTAATTATTTATAATAAAATTTGTTCAAATATACCGTATATAATAAAATTTGAAAATGGCAAATAGCAAAAAAAGTTACATTAAATGCACAGCCAACTCAAGCACAATCATATTTTATTCACTATAACAAAAAACGATCGCTCCACCCGAATCACCCATATCCGCGAAATCCCACGTGTAGCGTATATCTCGGAATATCCAAACAACTCGCATAAATACATACACCCGGAAAAAACAGCATCGCATAGATTGGAGCGCTGCAAAAAACACTTTCACGTCTCTAGTCAACGTTCGACGGGCGCATATAATACGTAGTATATACGCTCCGCTTATACTATCTTCCGATATCGCGGGCTAGCTCGCGGCAGGACTCAACGTATATACACGTCCTTATTATCGGTATATGGCCTTGCCGAAAGCCGAAGAAAGAAATAATATATAAGTGCCCGGAGATCTAGTTCATCCCCACCTTTGAGGATCTCGCCAGCTTAAACAGATGGAAGAACCACCACTGGCTGAATTACACCTAGATTTAGCCGGACCGCAGCGATCCTTTTTATACGTTTCTTCTTGGATTTTTTTCGTCGTGGATCGTGTTTACTCTCTTTCTCCGTTTATTTTTTAGCTACTATGTCGGTATAAACGGCGGCTATTTTCCTAATTAATACTGACACACTTTGGCTCGTCTAAATGTCGGATCATTGAACTGTGGGTGCAGAGCTATGCGTTTATGTGAATCGAGTGGCCACGATTCATTTTCGATTAATCTGCATCGAAATTTTGAATCCGATTCATTTAAGTTCGATTCATTTTCCCGATTCATTTCAGTTGGGACTTAGAATCGCGATTCAAATTTTTCGATTCAAATGTCTGATGCATTTGAATCGAGAAAAATTATAGCGATTCAAATATTGATTTATTTGAATCGAGATTTTGAATCGGGGAGTTGAATCGCGATTCATATTTTCGAATCATTTGAATCGAGAAAAATGAATCGAGATTTGAATCGGTTTTAATTTTTTCGATTCAATTTTATTTATGGTCAATATAT
Organism: Gastracanthus pulcherrimus; assembly: GCA_949152435.1. Taxonomy (NCBI): domain Eukaryota; kingdom Metazoa; phylum Arthropoda; class Insecta; order Hymenoptera; family Pteromalidae; genus Gastracanthus; species Gastracanthus pulcherrimus. The sequence goes on from OX424575.1 coordinate 32,562,228, forward strand.
ATTTGGTGCATTTTTAGTATAAATAATTGATTTAGAATAAAAATTTATTCAATTTTAGAAGTATATTTAATACATTTTGTGACGGGCTCCACACAGCTCTGAGTGAGTGGCAAGGAAATCGTTTATCTAGTTACTATCGATGCAGTGTTTACGAGCATTTTTGTTATTATTATTTTCCTGTTAATCTTCTATAAATAATGAACCTAAGAAAACTTGTGGCATATATTTATTTAAATATGCTGACGTTTTAGACGATTTTATTATACTATTATGTTTAAAATAATAGGTAAATTTTCATATGGTTTACTTTGATTGGATTCTATTTAGATTTTGATATTTTTTGAGGTAAATTACCAAGTGTAAATACAACCAAATCCATTTGGAATCCAATCTTATAACCTAGGTCAATAACTTTTATTTTCAAATCCCCACATTGGCTGCACAACTATATATATTTTGAACACAATAAAACCTTAAAAAACCTAATTCGATCTTATTGGTTCTGAAAACCTTGTGGTAGATGAAAAACTATACAGGTTTTCATTATAGCCAACCAAAGAGACCTAAAAAGGACTATAACAATTTTTTCTTTGTTTCTTCCGTTATAATTTGAAAAAATATTTAAATGGACCGAAAAAATAGGATAGGACGGTAATATATGATGATTGACTCATTTTTACCTTAAAATGTAGTAACAATTAATTTAAAGTATATACGTGTATCTGTCCACTTAAGTATATAAAATGCGACTGTAATATAATTACGTATGTAAAACAATTTATTAAGTTGTCAAACGTTGTGATGGTAATAATACATCAATTCGGTTGGTAACAAACTAACCAACTTTATAATATTAATTTCAATTTGAAATTGATCTTTAAAATAATAACATACGAAGAATCTCTTGTCACGACGTATGAAACATGGCAAATTTATGGTGAGTATTTAAGAAACTATGTATTTTGACTTATATAATTATTTTACGATCATATTTTATGTAATAATTTTTTCGGCTTAATATGTATTTAAATGTTTCTGTAGTGAGTACACATTTGATAACGTTACTAGAGACATCCAAAATATAGACCCAAAACTTGTAAATAAATAACCTAGTAATCAAGTCTATCCACATATAATATAAATAAGTCTAATTTTATATTACTTAAGTAATAAAAAAAACCATCTATTGAATAATTACAATTTTTACGAATACCTAGATTTACACATTTATTACATTTTTTATTTCCATTTTTTTTGCCTTATATATATATAAATAACATATATGTGAGTTTCTTATTTTAATTTCTCTTTGGCATTTAGTTCTTATTGTTAACAGTGACACACTTCGACTCGTCCGAGTGAGTTCGCCGACCTCCCGATCGCGAGAATATCGCTTATCACTCATGCAGTGCATATAGCTTAACCGTACGATTTTACGCCGATAGCTCAAGGTTGCACGACTCGCGTCAAGCGCGAGCGGGAACCTTCATGCATCGTCAAGCGAAAGGTCTCCTCTATTTGTATTTTATAAGCATTGTCTCGCGAGGAAAAATGCGAACTGCTTATTTATGAAACTGATTCTTGAAGCACTCGTATAATGCCGGATTTAGTATAAAAAAAAATAATTATTTTTTAACTATCCAGTTGTATTTAGATTTATAGTCGTCAAAGTGATTCTTTGAATGTTTTGTTTTCTTAAAGTGTTCTATATACTTAAATAAGAAATATCGAGACAGTTTCATGTTCAATATTTTACGTAAAATATTGAAGTAACAATAAAGTATGCAATTTCACAGAATACTGCAGTAATGAGATTCTATGAAAATGCTTTTCAAAGCTTTCTGTTTATTTATACATATATATATATAATATATATAATATTTCAACATTAAAAAATGTAGTGATTAAAGCATACAATAACAATAATATTTATAAAGTGCAACGATTACTTTAATAATTATAGTTACAATGTAGCACTAATTTATTTATATGTACATTCTAAGTATGAAGTCTGTTTTTACGTTTTTCAAACTAAATTATAGTTTTAGATCTTACAGTGTAGCATGAAGAGTAAAGAGTAAAGAACTCTTCGCGTAAGCGTCCTTCGGCAGGCATCTGGTATGAGAGTCGACTTGTTACATACATTACCTGCTGCAATTATATTCTATGTTTTTCTGCAATTTGATCTGAACCGTCGAAGCTCTTTACTAGCTATATAAGCTATTTGTATGGGAGAGTAGTCTATAAAAAAGGAAACGATGTCGAGTCTTTATAAACTCTTAATTGTTGTGCCACTGAAAAAAGGAAAAATGATTTCTTTTGTAAAATAGTAAAGATACATATTATATGTATGTCATAGACCAAATATTATCAGATTTTGCATATGCTAATGTTCATAAAATTATAAATGAAAATAATAAAAGTTTTATAATAAAAATTCAAATGTAGCTATGTAAAAGATAATTAATAAACAGATAAAGCTCATCGCTCTGAGTCCTGAGAATAAAAACGTAAAAAATCAAATCTCCACCTGCTAATTATTTTCAATATTTTCGCATTCGAGTAAAAATACAGACCAAACTCCGACAAGCGAACGAACTCGTAACTCTTCAATTAATCTCGCTAAATTCAACTTCGGACGTGACGTAACCAATTTTTTACCATCCCGTTGCGAGAGTAGGAAGACGAGCCAGCCGAATGGAAAACGAATAGAAGTCACAATGCAGGAAGCGCAAAAGCGCGCGGTGGCAACGCCTTATTTTGTTCTTCCCCCCGCTACGAGAGGCATCCCGGTGTAATTATCGCCTCGAATTACTTGAATTGACTTTTGCCAGCCTTTTCTCCGCCCGGCAGCTTCTGCGATCTTGGTCGCTGCTGCGACGCCCCTCCCCCTCTCTGACTTTCATCGATTGGAATTGAATTTTATCGCGATCGTGCCTTATCTGCGAAACATTCAATTTCCCGCGCTGCGAGCGCGCGGCTGAATGAAAGCGCGAAAGCGAGAGGAGATTGCGCGAGCGAGCAAATCGGCTTGCCTTCTTTGCGAGATTTTCTGCGATTGTTTTGGTTCATTTGTAGGAATTCGAATGCAGTTTGTATCTAGCTTTATTTTAGTATGGAAAATATAGCATTTTTACAGACAGAGCTTACATGCTTTCATTTCGAAATTTGAGATCTTATAAATAACCTGTAATATTCAAGCTTTGTAAAAGTATATTCATCCATGAAATTGGTTGTAACGATTGATACTTTGACTTACTCTTTAATGTTTTGAAATTCTTCTTAGTCCAAGGATTTCAAGGTAACGCATGAGATACTGATTCTCCAAAAGTTTCAGATAATTCAGATACATCAGTTAAATATTGGCACCCCAATTGTATGGCAAGGAAACGTTGATGTTTACACTTTGATTCCAAGATTTTAACATATATATTAAATTTAGATTTAGATTATTTTAAATGTTATAAATGATTTTCCAATTAATACATTTTTTTAAATTTTTTATTCGGTACTTTAATTTGTAGTGAGGCATGGAGCTAACTATCGGTGATATATATACTTTTATGTAGCAGAAGACGCATGACTAGACGCATCTAGATACAACCTTGTTTCTTCTTCCTATAGGACCCTTATTCTATGTATTATGTGCTAATCCTAACCATGATACCGGTTTATACTACTATTGTAAGGTCAACCGAATATTATCCTTCTATCTACGTTGTGGTCTATCTTTAGGTTTTTTATTCTCTGATTTTCCCATTAAGATTCAATGAGCTATATATTCGTTTATTTTAGCTAGATGCTCTGCTTATCGCAGCCTGCGTGATTTAATACCTCTGATAGTATTCAATACTCGACGGTCTGTTCATCTATTTTCATTCCAAATATCTTTTCAAGTACTTCATTTTCGAAGACTCGATTATTGTTTTATAAATTCTAATTTTCAAATTACGCAATACTAGCCAAGATTTTAGCATTTTACAGACCATGTGAAAACATCTATTTTCTAAATGTAATCGTTTCCTAATTTCAGCTTTTACTTCATTTTTATTATAGGTATATAATTGTACCAAGGTAATTAAACTCGTCAAGCGTTTCAAAAGTCATATTAAGCATTCTAAGTTAGTATCTCCATCATCTATTCTTGTCATTCAATTATCATGTATTTAGTTTTTTCTTCGTTGATTTCTCAAATATATTTTATTTACCGATATTATTTCAGGCTATGTATATCTTATTATAATTTCTTTATTTTTTTCTGCTAAATCTAGATCACCTGTATATTCTATTAAATTATTACGTTTAACGAGACATCTTCTTCATTCTGTTTCAGAGTAATGGTACTGTGAAGTGAGGTGTGTTAGATCACGTAGGGCATTTGTATTACGATTGTTATAATGTAAAATTTTCAAACCTTAAAGGCTAATACGAATTAAGCTAATGTTCTATGAAACGCAATCACATAACAAGTTTTCTGAATAATTGAGTAAACAAATCAGCGGAATGTTACATTTATTATATAAAAAATAAATAGCGAAGACATCTCGGTGACCCAAAACATACTCTGGCAATCGTGAAACATTGGCTTTTATGTGCACTGCTCTTTACGATAGCGTATTAGTTAAGAAATTCTCTTAAACTCGATCTGTTTAAGATGTATAAATGTATGTAAGATGTATCTTCAATTTTGGTACATATAAGCTGATAAATTCGAGTCTTATGTTTATTTAGTTATAAATAATCTACTAGAAACTTCGTGACTCAAGATTTTATGGATAACCGTTCTCTTAAATGTTAGCGTAGCTCAAAAACTTTTTTTTTCTAAGTAAATAAGTACGTAATGTATACATATGTGCCAACAACTTACGTGCATATTAGCACCAATATAAGTCATACAAAATTTGTAAGAACAAATTTTACATCACAGAAATTTAACTTAAATTGAACAAGAACTTCACATTTATATCAATGTGACATTCATATTTATATCAATATGACTAATAATTATTGAAAACCAACATATTTTTTAAACATTCGTTCCAGTTAGAATCGAAAAACTAGTGCAGAGCATCGTTTAGATCTGATAGAACTTAATTTTATTATAGTTGCCCAGGATACCCCGATGTGCATTAAAGACACCCCGATCTACGGTTTGCCTCTATTGCAATTTGTTTTGTCACATGTCTTACAAAATTTCTTTCTTTCTACCTTTCTTAGTAAACTGTATCCTTTTATATGAACAAAAAATAAAATGTTATATGGATTAAATATCATCGATTTGTATTATTGACCTTAATATATTAAAGAACACCTTAATTTAATTAATATCATTACTCTGATTTTAGCATATCTGTAAATATTCTCTGTAAATAATGCTGTGTAGTTCAATGTCTTACCATAAAAGCTTCATAATGAACGATAGAAGTGAAAGACATTCAATTATACCTTCCTCCACTTGAATACCGCTTCAAATTCCCTTTCATCGAATAATACCACTCAACGCATTCCTGCTCACACAGGACTTTTCTCGATACGCAAGCAAATGCTCGGAAGAATTCTACGCTCGCCTATATCGTTTAGCGCGTGCCTTCGCGGCTAAATCATCGGCCTTTTTTGCGCGTTAAAAAAAGGGAGCGTGAGAGCCCGCGTTAGAACGCGCGATTCAAACGCACCGTGGCTCGCGTTAAAATTATAAGGCGCGATAAAGCAATTTTAAATGAGCTTGTGGCTGGAGCGAATAAAGTTTTCTCTCTCTCTCTCTCTCTCTCTCTCTCTTTCTCTCTCTCTCTCTCTCTATCTCTCTCTCTCTCTTTCTCTCTCTATCTCTCTCTCTCTCTTTCTCTCTCTCTCTCTCTCTTTCTCTCTCGGTAGATTTAATCACGACGTTTCTGGCATTCCGTGCGTTATAACTTTGGCGCTAGAAGCTCGTGGTTTTTATCCGCGTAACTGCGATTCGCGCACGCGCATGCCTATTGATATTGTAAATATTTTATGCTGATCAGTGGGAATAAAGTTTCAGTAAGAGCTTTTTGCCGGATTTGGTGAGAAAATGGAGCTTTTGATTTACGAGTCAATTTTTTGAGTTGCGAAGTTGAAATATATTTTTTGCGAAATTCTCTGAATGTTGAATTCGCATATTACATTTGTTATTTTAGATATGAAAACACTGAACCTTTATTAAAAATGTTCTATATTTACAGTAATATGTTTTATTTTTTAATATTTTCACAAACAAAAAAAATCGCTACCAATTCATTGGCACTTAGCTTCCTCCAACTTTATTTACTTCTCCGTTGAAAAGTCAAACCGACAAGTCCTTTTTTATAAATGACGAGATAGATTTAAACTTTTAAATTACTTTTTACACATATGCAAAAGTATAATTTATATTACGAAAAAATATTTGAATTGTATAAAAACTTAAAAAGTTTTTACATACGAGTATCAAATAACATTTTTTACAAATGACAATAAATTTTGTAACACTATCAAATTTATCAAATTATTTTATTACTAATTTTTTTTTATTTTTGCAAGAATTACATACAAATTACGTAATATACACATTTTATGTTTCTTAAAAAAAAACGCTCTGAAATATCTACCTCGTGGTAGCGTTAAAACGATATCATAACACTGATTTACACTTTCCACGAATGTAATTTAATAAACATGTTAATCTGTTGTCAGATTTTTAAAATTCAATATGACAAATCCAATATCGTTGACCAAAAAATGTTACAAATTTTGTCCACCATTTTGAATTTTGTATTTTTGTTATCGAATTCGTGGTCACCGATTCCAAAAACACCAATTAGCAACTTTCAAGCAAATACAGTTGATTGTATAGAAATAAATAAAAACCATTCCAATATTAAACTTTTTGTTTTAATATTAATGCTATTTGAAAATAGAAAAATCGTTATATATCAAAAACAACTCGAGGAATCTGATTTATTTTTTCTGATTTCGTATGTTTATCAAAAAAAAAAGCAAATGAGAATTCGATTGTGTAATAAGAAATGACCGCAACGTTCTCCAGATATAAGTAATCAAAATTAAAAAAAGAATGTAACCCCAAAGATTTTAAAAGATAAAAGTCCTCATAGTCTAGGCTAAGAGCTCAGCCAATATATAGTAGAAAGTCACCTTTTCCAGTTTAATTTATTTTAAAATATGATTCCGTAATATCACCGTTTAAAAAAAAATACGTTATCATGTATAACAAAAGAAGAAAGATAGCTTACAAAAAATTTCGTGTCAGAGAAGATAGGTTATTATATACGCTTTCAAATGCATGTACACTAGAAGCGATAATATTAATTGTATCATACCAAAATAATTTACCTCATCGATTTCAGAATATCGTAAATTAAAGAAATCTTTATAAAACAAAAACAAGTCGATGAATCTTAAAAATTTTAAAATTAAAAAATTAAAAAAATGAGCACCTGTTGGCAAAAAATGACGACGCCGTTTTAAAAATATAAGCAATGAAAAAAATAATTTTTTTTTTAAACATAACCTCAAGTATTTTTAAAAATAAAAGTCCTCTTAAGCAACCTTTCCGGAAATTTTTAATTTCGGGTCGGAAAAGATAGTTAATATTAAGTTCTTTCAAGTGCATTTTATTCGAATTGATTATATTAATTTTAACCCTTAAGAAACCTAAAAAACTAAAACCCAAAAATCGAGAAATCGTTAAAGAAACATAAAATCATCGAAAAATCAAAAATTTTAGTCCTTAGCACCCTTTGTACGTCAAAAACAAAAAAAATGAGTCCTGAAACTGTAACTTTTACCGTGGATTACTCGAGATACAGAGGGATACATACATACATACATACATATATATACACACGCACGCACGCACGCAAATAGACACATCCATACAGACGTTTTCTAAAAATAGTTTATTTTGATTACCAGTTTCTAACATGTTTTTAAGAAAACTTTTTTTTTTACTATTACACCCTCCCAATTTGAAATAGTGAAAATTCACTGTTTCGCAGTGAAAACTCTGCCACTACATGAATTAGTTGCTGAGTTCTCACTGCAAAACAGTGAGATTTCACTGCTTTACAGTGAAATTGCCGAGGTTTCACTATTTCAAAAGCTTTCTCTAGGAGGAAGCTATACCAAAGCATGTTACAGATGATACTTTCTTAGCTTTGTATACAAAATTTGAGGATCTGCAGTTAGTGAAATATAAACAGAAAAATTTATCTCATCTTATCATGTTTTAGTAGTATTGTAGTAAATCACCTTATTGAGCGATGACGAAATTATTAAAGTACTTACGATCCGCGTATGGTAGAGAAACAATATTGTATCTAGAAGCGTCTAATCGTGTCTTTAGCTATGTAATAAAAGGTATATCGCGGAGTCAACTCCACGTCTCACTATAAATACGCCCTTAGAATTCCCAGATATTAGCCAGAAACAAGCCTTATATTCTTTAACTTATATAAATTCTGTTTATAATAAGAGTCTAATAGTATATAGTTGATAATGTTTATAAAGATAAGTAAGTAATTCATTTTAAAAATATAAAAAAATCAATCGATGTAGGATTAGATTGTCTACAAACATATGAATAGGATTGTGCGATGCAAGTTCAGATTCGAACTCGTAAAGTTTATAGTCAAATATGCAATTGAAAATTATCTTCGAATTTGAAAAGACAATTTATATAAACTATATAGAATGATATCTATTTTCTTGCAATAATTCTATATGCCAGGACAGTTATTATTCTAACTAGCACGTTACGTAAGAATTACATTAACAAAAAAATCTTATTGATTTGTTTTGTTTAAGGAGGCTAGATAGATCTCCCGCGCGGGGTGAGGAAATAAGAGTTATCCCCCGCACCGCGCACCGACTCTCCTCTCGCGGGTCACCTTCCCGCGCAGCCTACTGACAAGCTATAGTGTTTTTAATTATATTTTCGCTTAGTACTCGGAATCGGTGTTGTCATTCGTTCTAAAATTTCGCGTACATGATAGAGGTAAACTTTCTACCAATATACTTTTGATCTTGATAGACCTTACGTATGAAAACCAATAATTTAAATTGTATTTTCTTAAAATATACCATGCTGATGGTTAATTTTCGGCTATTTGCTTAAGGGGGCAGGCCTGGGTTAAACCCAAAGAAAAAGACTTTTTTTACGAGTCCATAAAACTTTTAATGTTTAAAAGCAATCTTTCTGAAATTTTGTATACTATTAAAAAACAATAATATCTTATATTAAATAGTTGTAAAATTTCAAAATCTTGATCCTATACACGTCACAATAAATCACTATTTTCAATACCATTTTTATTAAAGGAACTTTGTTCTTCACACGATTCTAGGTGACATAATTAACGAAATTCTTTTTTCGACTGTTAATCCACTACTTTTGACATGTATCACAAAAACAGCGGAGCACTTTTTCGTTAAAATTTATTTTATTATTCTTTTTTGGAGATCCAATCAATTTAAAAAAAAATTATTTAATATTTTTTTAAAAATTGAAAGATTGTACGAAAAAGAATAATAAAAAAAATTTAACGAAAAAGTGCTGTGTTCTTTTTGTAGTACATGTCAAAAAGAGTCGAATCACCATCGAAAAAAAGTTTTCGTTCATCATCCTGACGGAAATATTCTTGTATGAATAACTGTATATAACTAGTTATGAAAGAAAATAATAGATATAAACTATTTAAAACTATTTATAATAGTTTATAAAGGTCGGAATTGAGACTTTTATAATAGTTATTATAGAATATGAACTGCAATTATTAGTCGATAAAAGTTTTTAACAGTTATACATTTTTTTCAATTTTTTCGATGCGTGAAGTATAGTAAAAAGAAAAAAAATTTATAACTGTTATTATCATTTTTTCAATACGTGGAATTTGGGCACATGCAAAATTTTATATATAGCTCAGAATTTGAAAGAAGATATTAAAATTATAAATAGTTATACGAAGTAAATTATAATTCAAAACAGTTATAAATAGTTATAAATTTTTTTGCACGATGTAATATTTCCTTGTTTGCAATGAATTGGAAAAGTTCAAAAAAAATTTATAACTGTTTATAATTATTTATAACAGTTTATAGATATTATACATAGTCTCAATTCCGACCTTTATAAATTTTTTTAAACAGTTATAAATACTTTCTATTTTGTATGTGCTAAAACGATTTCCGTCTGGGATGTCACCTAGAATCGCATGAGGATCAAAATTCCAGTAATAAATCTGGTACTGAAAATAGTGATTTATTGTGATGTTAGGATCAAGATTTTGAGGTTTTACAATGGTAAAATTTAAGATATTATTAAGTATTAATAGCATAAAAATGTTTTGAATGATTGCTATTAAATATAAAAAGTTTACTGGACTCGTAAAAAGAGATTCTTTTTTTGGGTTTAACCCAGGCCTGCCCCCTTAAGGTTGATTATATGTGTCACGAGTAAAAATGCTTATTCAAGTGATATTTGCATAATAAATAAATTATATGATATTCGTAATTAATTTAATTATTCAGTTATATAATTTTTTATAATTCTTGTTATATAAGTTCATATATAGGAGGTGTTTCTAGGGTTGTACCTAGATAGACTAAAAATAACTTTTGCATTTTATCGGCACCACGGCACTGAAGTACAAATTCCCAATAAAAAAACTATATGCACGATCCACGCTGCAATAATTGTCAATGCGCGCGGTGAAACGCGAAACCCGCGTGCACGTATAAGCCCCAGCTGCGAAACAAAATGCGCTTGCCGACATAATATGTCTTCCTTAAGTCTGACAAGTTCAATGTCGCGCACAGCGCGGCTCTGCACCAGAAGTAAATCACAATTAAAACGCAATATCGCGAGACGCTCTGTACTCCTCACGTGCGCCTTTCACGTGCGCGGCGCAGCAAAATCAATCATGCATCGTCCGCGCGCGGCATTCGCATCTGACAGATCCAAGTCGGTCGCTCGCTCGCTCCATTGGGTACAATCGTTTAAAGCGGCGATCATTGTTTGTCTGTTTTTGTTGCCGCCGCGGCTCATCACGCGCCGCGTATATATACGTATCGGCAATATATACGAAATTGCTCAACCAACGCGCGCGCCGCGTAACTTTGCTTTTATTTATTGCGCGCGCATGTGGCGGTTGTACGAGTTTGTTGTAAGTATATAATGCGTTACTGTGGCGATCGGTCACATCCGTGTAACGTGAGCGAAAATTTCGGTTTACGGAAGTATTTATAACGACGATTTGGTGCAGCGATCTATTTTCTTGAGTCGAAAATTCGTCGTCGATAATAATGTTAGATGAACTAAAAAATATTGTATTTTTTCGTTTCTTTTTATGGTTTGGGTTGTTCTTTCACTTTGAGACAGTAAAATTATTTAAAAATTCTGCCCTGTATGTTATACTTTTTAAAAAGTTACAGTATGATGCATTTCTTTATGCAGAACGCACCTCTTCTTTAGAATAAATAAAATCACAATAATTTAGTTTCTGTAAATCATTATCAAATTCTTATGAATTCCAGACACACTGACCCACTTTTTTAATAATCGTGCGTGTATGATAAAACGAAGCATTATAGCTAAATTTCAACCTGTTTATACAATATAACTCTTGAATTTTACGAAAACTGTTATAATTTTTGCATTATGGTTACTGTTAACTTGATTTCACCAACGGATGTAAATAACAGATTGTATGCGACACGAATTAAGATGCTACTTAAAGTGAGTAAAAGTCCGCGCAAACGGATGCCATACGTTCAGTTATGTTTTTAATATGCTTTCCATTTCTTTATATGGGCATCCAAAGAATTAGGAAATTATGCTTTTTTATGATATTTATTTTGACGAAACATAACACAGAACTTTATTGCAAATAATTATGTGAAAATAGATCAAGCCTACGATAATTTAAAAGCCGTTTTTTGAGGTCAGGATTTTTGTTATAAAAAAACAAAAGAAATGAATAGGCTGTCTGGTTTTTATGGGTTTGTAATAATGGAAAGTGCAGACAACTTTGAAAATGTACGAAAGTCATAACTTCAGGAAATTCCCCTTCTTAGAAAATGTAGTATAATGTAAATGCAAATGAGTCTGTTACTCAAGTAGACAGAATTATTGTTTTGATTATTGTATTGGTTTGATTATTGGTACAATTGAACCATAGTGGCGCCGTTACACTTAGCTCCATTGTACGGTTTCAAAAGGTATTTATACCACGTCACTTTGTATGACATATAATAAATACATAAATTATTTTATTCTCGACTCAACCATAATGGCCACTTTATTGATCTCAAAAGCGGGACAAAAGTAGCACATGATTCCCGCAGATCTACTTTTTTCCGCAAATTTACATTTCTCCCGCATTTACCGGAAATAAAGTCGACTTTATTCCCTTGTTGCATAATGTACTATAAAAGCAGATATAATACGTGTTAATGAGAGAAAATGTTTTCGAAATTTGTTAATAGAGGTATCACTAAATCTAAAAATAAGTAACTAGAATAAAATATCTTCCATTTCCTAAGTTTGAAGTATTTCTTTAACATTATTTAATTTAGGTCAATGCACCTTCATAAAAATAAGAACTACCTCATATTTACTTGTTTTATGTCGAGGAATTTCAATGAAAAAAGTCCTTCCTCGGGTCGGTGCGTAATCTAATTTTACCAAAACCTTGACTGATTCTTCCATGAACTAAATGTCATTTTAACTGATTTTTCATTTAAATCAAAACAATGCACGTATTATATCAAATTAAAATAATATAATATACATTCAAATTTATTGTACAAATTATTTTTACCGTGGTAGTTTAAATAAATCAGAACGTCATACTTTGTAAACATAATTATTATTCTTCAATACGCACAAAATAGATGTATTCATAATTTTTTGAAAGGAAATTTCTTCACAGTATTTACATATTAGTCGATCAAATCAAGACACTGTAAAATTTATTAATCCTGCCAATAAATTATCTATATAATTATCTTATCATTAAAACAATTAAAATTTCATAAAATGTCTAAACAAACGTACACAATCAATTGCAACGACTTTCCCACTGAAAACACGACGGAACAAATCGCCTACATTCCTCGCGAACGCGCAACAAAATAAAAATCTACATCAAGCTCAGATTTCTCGAGCGCCATATACCAACTGCTCTCTAAAACAACTACCTGAGGCAGCAGCAGCAGTAGCACAATCCCGGCGCACGCATTACAGCTCGGCTGCACCAGAGCGTACCTACACCTATTACACACATTTTTCTCCGCACGCACGCCGCTCGCTCTCTCGACCGACCGGTCTGCTTATGTTACACGCACTACGCATCGCGTGAACTATTCGCGCTGTGCGAGTGGCTTATGATTCGTGGCTCACTCGTATGTAGTTTGTTTTTGACGCGTTGTTACCGCAAAGAGGAAGCTTTGTGATCGTAAAAAACAAATTTGAAAAAAAAAACATGTGATAAAGAAACGCGCACAAGCGAACAAGGATAAACGTGTGTGTATATGTGTGTGCGTGTACATGTGTGTACATGTGTGTGGATTTGTGTGTTCGTGTGTATATATATATGCCTGTGTGTGTGTGTGTGTGCGTGTGTGCGTGTGTCCGTGTGTGTGTGTGTGTGTGTGTGTGCGTGCGTGCGTGCGTGCGTGCGTGCGTGTGTGCGTGTGTGTGTGTGTGTGTGTGTGTGTCTTACGCTCAGATGTCAAGTCGATGCATTTATATATCTGTTATTTATATAAGCAATCTGTATCTTCTTACCCAAAATGTTTTCAATTGGCTATTCCCCTATCTATAACACTAAATTTCACAGGGTTAAAAAAGCACTGATTGGGACCTTGGGTGGGGATAAATTTACCGAAAGATAAATTTGCAGAAGCATAAATTTACCGAACGGTTGAAATTGCCGAAAAACTCAATACCTATAGATAAATATGCCGAAAGTTAAATATGCCGAAAACAAGAATCCTGAAAAAGTAAATGCCGAAAGTTAAAAATGCCGAAAACGAAAATGTGGACCAGAAAGTGCTTTTATTAGAATATGCCCATATATTATATTAATGTGTTAATTGTTGCTAGGTCGTCTCTTTTCAATATTAGATAATTTTAGTTTTTACCCATTGCCATTCAACATTTCGGCATTTTTAACTTTCGGCATTTTTATCCGTCTGCATTTTTACCCGTCGGAACTTTTTTTTCGGCACTTTTTTTAATCGATTACTTTACTCATTGGCACATTTCACCTTTCGGAAAATGTATCCGTCGATAAAATAAATTCGGCATTATTATCCGTCTGCAAAGTTATCTTTCGGCACATTTATCCCCACCCTCACAGAGTGAGACATGTATTCATTAATGGGAGGTCGGAGCCGATTACAGATCTCTACATTGAATTTTACATTATTCTAATTTAATTGTTCATAAAAGTTAAAAACTTTAGTTGTCCGGTGTTCTCAAGCTTCTAAGGAACACCGAACAACTGAGATAATTGAAAAATAAAATTGAATGAGAATACTGAAAAATACGAAATTGTCTGTAACTACGTAAATGCATGGAAGCCCTGAACTCCCCCCCCCCCCCCCCCTCTGGGGCAGCCCGGGCCACCTAAGTTTTACTGAAAATAAATAGTTGGATATTGTTTAAAGTAATAATATAATAGATTTATTAATAAGAAATTTAAAAGCTAAATACATTTTATGGATAGAAAAAGCAAATTGTTTGAAAAGTCATTTTAGGTTATCCGACGAGTAGGGGCAGGTATCTCGGGTCACCTAATAAACAAGGATGTTTTTCTGTACTGCACTTTTCAACTGAGTAAGCGTATTATATTATTAGGGGATACAAATTAATTAATAGAACCAATTGCTCAGTACCCTGATAATTCCTCTTCATTGAGCGATGTACCTAAATTGGTAAAATATGTTTCTTGCATAGTACCGCCCACACGACTATTGCTACCACCCGTATATTTTTATATTTCATTTTCGTAATTTAAGTTTTTTAACCTATTAACAAGTGAAAGGCCATTGACAAATTACGTCACTTAATTTGTCACATACGTCACGCTTAGGGGGGATGAAGGGTGAAGTATTTCGTGATGAATTGTGACATGGGTGTTGGGGAGACCGGGCTAATTTTAAATTTAATTCTAATACTTTTAGAAAATCTAAATCTCGCAGGGCTCAGATATAAACTTTATGGTTTTAACTAACTAAACAAATTTTTTCAGACTCTTATTTATGAATCTACTATAATTGTTTCAGGTTTTAAAAAATGTCTTCTTTAATAAATCTGTCCTGAGCCCGAGGCCGATTCGTCAACGAAAATCTTTCTTTATTTTTTGCATATACAACTTTGCACTTTTTAAAATGTACCAGGTGAAAATATGTTTTTTAGCTATCACTGTAATATGAAAAAATATTAAAGTCTTAATTCTTACTGAATTATTTAATATACAGTCGTCATTAGAGTTAAAAAATAATAATAAAATAGAACATTTTTCAAATACATGAAAAAACCGAAAAATATCTGTTAAAAATAGTATGATTGACTATACTGCTCAAGACTATGTACAAAGTTTCAATTTGTATACATATTTAATATGCCCAAGAAAAAATTCTGAATATAAGCATTTAAGTTGAAGATATTTGCTATTTACAAATCAGCCCCATGGACGAATCCGCGCCGGTGTACCCTACATTGAGTATAGAGGGCAAATTTTTTAATAAGTCATGAAACAATTTTTATAAAAAAGAATTTGAAGTAACAAATTGTAAAAGAAAAAACGATCAAGTATCGTGTCCTAATCAGGACAAGGAGGGAGTACGGAGCTTGGATCACGGATTTTGATGAAACTTTAGGGATCGTTTTCTGATACTTAAAAATGAAGACCGATACTCGTGTTTTTATCCAATGGGCCTATGTACGGTAGATATGGCGTATTTCATTAATGTTGATAATATATATATATATATATATATATATATATATATATATATATATATATATATATATATATATATCTGATTTATAGCTCTATGTTTTTTGGCTCTATTTCAGATTTAAAGACCCATTGGATATAACTACGGGTACAGTGCTTCATTTTTAGGTGCCAAAAGTCAATACCCAAAGTTTCATCAAAATCCAATACCTGAACTCAGTCGTCTCCCCCTTATGACTCCGTTATGATACAGCAATAAATTCGGTTGTCATTAGGTTCTCTGAATGAACTGATCCAGACGATTACATCATAAGTACTCATCGTAGAAAATATAAACAAAATGATTATTAATTACTATGAGTATTGTTGTATCGTATGTAGCAGAATTAAGCCAAGAACATGTCGAGGAATTTAAATGCAAAAATTAGCCTCCATAAAAATTTTAAAGTCCTTCTCCGGCTCGGTGCGTAATCTAATTTTACCAAAACCTTGACTGATTTTTCCATGAACTATAGATGTCATTTTAACTGATTTTTCCTTTAAATCACAACTATGCAAGTATAATATTTTTCATTTTTTTCGGACAGCAAATATTCGTAAAATAATAAATATAATAAATTCACAAATGGCTGTTCAATAAATGTCACTATCGAAATGCAAATTAAATTAGCCAATTTTAAGCATTTGTCATTTCATTAATTTTCTATTTTTCTACCAAATCCAGGTACGCAAGATCATTTTCGTTATTTTGTTTCAGATTTATACTTAATCCTTTAATTCCCGAATTATTTTGGCAGAATACATTTTTTTTCATAAATACGACATTAAAATGTTGCTAACACTATAAGAATTAAGAAACCTTAATATTAAATATAATATGTCGATACATGTGCTACAAGTGATTCTTTCGCGATAAATTAGCGTGACGTAATTTGTGAATAGCTGCATTATTTACATTTCCTTTGTATTTTTTTGAAGAAAAATGGAAAGGAAGAACAAGAAGAGAATGGAAGCCATATAATAACGATCAGAAAATCGAATATCACACAGAATAATAGTACTGATTCTTTTATTTATTAAGATGTGCTAAAGTATATGGGCAAATCTCAAGAACTTTAAACTTTCTGTCACTCGAAATTGTAGATATCTAAAAGTTGTAATTCATCTTTGTGATGAAGCACATACTTTTTCCATGGTTTAAACAATATATTTAGATTTACAGAATGTATCCTCGAAGGTTTGGCTTAATGACAATTAATACTATAGCCATAGATTTTAAAAATCAATCAAAATTAGTTTCTTTTTGCTTATTTGAGTTTCTATTTATTTATATAATAGTAAATACAGCGCGTTTTTAATCATTACAAAAAAATTGTAGCACTTTCTTTACGCCGAGAACAACAATTGAAGCCCCTATTCAATACTATTACTTTAAGTTAATGAGTAATAAAATTTTTTTATTTTAATACTTTTATAGCTCCATCTGAGTAAAAATGATTTATATATAATTATATATGATTATATATAGTTATATATAAGTTTTGTCTCTATATACCTGTATATAACTATATATAAGTATATATAATCGTATATAATTATATATAATTGTATATAATTATGTATGATATATACTTATATAATTATATATAAATCAATTTTACTCGGGGCAGAGTGATGGGCAGTCACAAAATCTTCAAATATTTATTGCTTCATAATTAAAAGCAGCATACCGTTTCACAACATGCGTTTAGACATTTTATGTTATTATAGTATTTATGTTAAGATTTGTGTATATTCAATTAAGCATATTTTATCTTTTCTTGTACGTTATTGTGCGTTAACGGTTGTGTTAGTGCTGAAATGTGGTATTAGTGCTAAAATGCATGATACAAGACCTTTGACAAGGACTGAAGATTTCCAGACCTCGATAAGTATCTAGTCTTAAGAGGTTTAATTATAAGAAAACTATGTATCACTGTACTTGGACCTGATGAAGAGCGTAAAAGGCACTTGATATGTTGTAAACATATTTATATAATATTTACAAATCATTTAAATAATAGGTCCCAGAACCTGAGATAGGCCCAGCTAGAAACAATAGCATATACAGCCAATGTTAAAAATTTAGTATACATGGTGTTTCATTTTAATCCATCCACACAGGTAACCTCTGTAAAAACGAATGATATCAAAAAATGACCTCTACAAAAGTTGAAGGGGACAGAGGGGGCCACCCAATGGTACCAACGACCTTGACCTTCAACTCGATTTCCAAGGTCATTTGAAGGTTACAGTGTTTTTTTAAATGGGAACCCCTATTTTTGACTCCGGAATCGGGTAGAGCGGGAAAATTTACATCTGAAATAATATTTCAAGTTTGCTTTAGTGACCTTCAAAAATAGGGGTTCCCATTTAAAAAAAACACTGTAACCTTCAAATGATCTTGAACATTGAGTTCAAGATCAAGGTCGTTGGTACCATTGGGTGGCCACCTCTGTCCCCTTCAATTTTTGTAGAGATCATTTTTTTATATCATTTGTTTTTACAGAGGTTACCTGCGTGGATGGATTAAAACAAAACACCCTGTATAAAGATACACTAACAATGTTAAACAAATATGATGTAGCTACAATACAAAGTTCCATTATGCCTGTGGCACAAACTGCTCGTATAAGTACGCGCAAATCCCGCGCCTACGATCCAGTGTGCGCTTTATTTAGCGATCTCATTGGTCGCCGCCGAACACACGGGATCGTAACCATGGTATCCGCGCGCGTATGCTCAGTTTGTGCCATAGTCTTGAGATAAAAATATGGGTACACTGTTTCATATTTAGGTACCAGAAAATGTTTTTTAGTAGCTTCATGTATAGAAAAGCCACAAATACAACCTGGTACCTGGTCTAACGTACTATCCCTGAAATGTTGTTAACAGTCATATTGAATTTGAAAATAAATAATGCTGTACTTTAAAAAGATTAGTTCATGGAAGAAATCCCATTTTCGTAATTTTCATCTTTGTTCTTCTCCTATGCACTTATTACGAACAGTAGTATCCTATCAATGACTCTTACGAAGACTAGTACGCTTTTTGCGATCACCACGGAGACTAACATGTTTGAACTTTCACCAGGAGAACTAGCACTTTTCATGAGATTGCCATGAAAACTAGTACGATTCGTGATTTCCTATCGCATTTTCAAGCTACTTATCGGTTTTTAGAGAAAAATCAAATGTAAGTATGATTGACGAATGAATAAATGTTTGGGCAGTCCGATTTTCCCAGGTTATCCAAAAATTCTTCAATAAACAGTTGAGTGCCCAGCCCGAACTCCGCAAAAAAATGATCCGATCCGATTAGAATTTTTGTAACACCCGCACAATTCAATAATTTATATATTCTGGGATCGGAATTGCTCTGTAAACGTCTTCTTTCACAGCTTCCAATATTGCCACCAGGGGCTATTCTCGGCGCTGTTGTCCAATTTCGATCCAAATACGAATGATGTTAGTCTTAGTGGAGAAATTATGAAAAGTGTTGATCTTCGAGGAAAACATCGAAGGTGCTAGTTTTCGTGATAAGCGCTGAAGAAATTATATTTTTATGGTATTTTCAATTGTTCTACTCTTTGTATAAGCCCCTGATATGCTCGGCGGGTAACACGGATTATTTAGAGTGTTATTATTCACGGAATTGTTATTTTTAAAAAAATCATATTTTGTAATTAAGAATAAAAATCTTACGACAAAAATCATGATTATTATGAACGTCGAATAAATACTACATTCAGTAATATTTTTGTGTTTTTATAACTATAAAGAGTGACCGAAAATTTTTATTCTAACAACAGATTTTGATGCAGTGACCTCGAAAACCCTCGAAACCATACTTTGTTTATTCGTTTAGTTTCCAAGATTCTTTGATCTGGAAAGGGGTTAAATATGCGCGGGTCAGGTGTCCGATGCCGATCTTTTTGGAGTTGTATAACCAAAAACTGAGTTGAAATTCGTAATCAGCAACCTTCTGAACTCCTTCGAAAATAATTTGCAACTCGAGTACTAATGAAATAAGAATAAAGTACTTTCCCCATGTATGTGCTATTGATTCGCTTGTCGTTTTTGAAAACTTTGACCCTTTCCATCTCTTAAACTATTCTTATGCTCAACTTGAAAGGTTATCCAGATTGATATGTCATCACCAGATATCATTTAGACGACAATTGAATTAAATTCGTGAGGTTAATAAAACGGTCGAAAAAAAGGTATTTTTCGATTACTCTTTGCTTCTTAAGAAATGATTTTATAAAGAAAAATGAATTATCTGTATCTATACTGAACGAGTTCGTTAGGCAGCTACATTTTATCTGCGAAATTCGCTGTCTCGTGATCGATGAGTGATATCGGAGCTGGGTGATATCGCGGTGTAGTATGCACAAGAAAAGTCGAGAGAGAAATACAGAGAGAAATCGCTCGCTGCTTTTGAAGGATCCTGACGCGCGGGTGTCCTCTGAGGCGCGCGATGGACGCTGCGCGTTTCGAAGGCTGATACGCGCAGAGAATTCTTCTTTTTTTTCTCGTTTCGGTATTTACACTGACACGCGGGAAGAGAGAATCCGCGCAGCGTTGCGACCGCGATTGTTTTTCCGCGAGGTGTAACGACCTTCGAAGGTCTGTTGTCAGGAAATTTTGTGTATCGTGTATACGTCGCTGTAGAGGAAAAGGAAATGGAAATTGCAGTACAGCATTGATGAATGTCTACAAAACAATTTTATACTCGTTGCTGATATATACGTTAGAATAAATGGTCTTACTTTTCAATTTGGATGCACAATGTGAAATTTAAGGAGAGCGACTTTTGAAAATTGATCTATTAGCTATTAGCATTTTTTATCTTAACGATATTTTTAAAATTGAATATCCTCCTAATTGAAATAGTGAAAATTCACTGTTTCGCAGTGAAAACTCAGCCACTACATGAATTAGTTGCTGAGTTCTCACTGCGAAACAGTGAGATTTCACTAATTTACTGTGAAATTTCCGAGGTTTCACTATTTCAAATTAAGAGAGTAACAATAAATGTAACGTTAATTAAAGAGCTTTTAATAAATTGTAAATTTTGAAAATTAAGTTTTGTGAGACAAACGATAAAAATATAAGTAGCGAAAAGATTTATTTTCATTAGTGTCACCCCCCTAATTTTGTGATATGAATGTAGTACTACTCTAATAGTAAATTTACCACCTACTCTAATAGTGAATTGTAATACCTACTCTAATAGTAAATTTTCATTAATTATAAATTATTTTGTTTCTATTTTTTCTAAAATCTATTGTTACACTTGTTACAAAGTATTAGGTATTCGCTATGTACATATTGACAGAATGTCGCTGCCTATTCTAAATAGAGAAGACTTTGAATGGAGATAAATTTTTGTAAATATCTGTAAATACTCAAATTATTACTAATTTATAAAAAATTATTCTTTTTCGACGTTCATAAGAGTGTATGCATTTGATTGCACCCAGAGTTCATGAATCGGCCGCCAAAGTACTGGACGTAGTTAGATTAAATCTCTCTAAATTTTTTTAAGTGAAATTTTCGCTCTAAATGTAGAGTGAACGAGGGTTCCACTCCAAAAGAGTGAATTTTCACTCTAAAAGAGTGAATTTGGTCACTCCCGTCTAATAAGTGAATTTTACGACTCTAAATTAGAGAGTGTCTAAGGATTCACTCTAACTTTCACACTAGGTTGGAGTAAAATTTATATTATAAAACCTATCGATTAATCAAAGTTTCGAATGACGACTTTTTACTTTTAAAACATTATTTGCACCAGGAATCTTCAATTAAATTTTCAAGAAAATTCATTATTAATTATACAAAAAAATGGGTTAAAAACTATACAATTATGTGGTTAATTAATTTATCTAGAGGTGAAAGGTAGCTTTTAGTTAAAATTTCTTATAAATTTAACCAGATATAGTTTTTACAAATTCAAAGGGAATATTGATCCACTTAAAAAATAGAATTTATTACAGGAATCTGTATTACCGATTTTTTTTATTTTAAACAGTTATTCGAGATTTTCCAAATTTTATAAATAAAAATGACTTCTATGTCCTGCAAATTTGTATATTGTATTAGCAATGTTTGGTTTGGGCAGTTTCAAAAGATTCCGGTATTATTTCTAACCGAAAAATAGTTTTAAATATTTTCCGTGGTAAGCAATGCGTATATGGCAACCCACATCCTCGTAACATTTTTTGACCCATTTTTTAAGAAAGTTAATGATACTCTTGAAAAATCAACTGAACATTTCTGGTAAAGGCATATAATGTCGTTTATTATAAATATTTATTTTAAAGAGAAAAAAATATAAATTATAAGCCGGTATGGCAGGAATCAGTCAGTATTTTACATCCCCTTAAATTGTAAAAGTTTTATTAATTTTTAAAATTTTAGTATTTAAAACATCTTAAATTTTTCTTAAAAATGCATAAATTGAGAAGATGTAGTAAAAACAA
Source organism: Gastracanthus pulcherrimus (assembly GCA_949152435.1). Taxonomy (NCBI): domain Eukaryota; kingdom Metazoa; phylum Arthropoda; class Insecta; order Hymenoptera; family Pteromalidae; genus Gastracanthus; species Gastracanthus pulcherrimus. Next base: position 32,584,731 of record OX424575.1, read on the forward strand.
TATTACACTCTTCGGCAAAATATTCAAGTTACCATAATAATACTGAATTTCATGTAAAATATAATTTTTGTATCATTTTATTAATAATAGCTATTTATTAGCTCTAAGTTATTATGTCTTAAATTGACTTTAGTATTAAATAAAAGTTCATCTACGAATTCGAATACATAGGAGAGATCAATGTACACGAAGCTAGACGCAATGGTGGTCTAGCGCTAGAGTGGCAGCCTCAGAACGTAAAGGATCCGGGTTCATATCCAACATTTCTAAAATGTAAAACAACGAAGTGAGTAATTATTATAAGTGAATAATTATTTGTTCTTTACGCGTATTCTTTCACTCTAAATAGAGTGAAAAAGTCACTTTTACAAAAGAGTGAATTATTCACTCTTTCTAAAAGTGAAGATTCACTCCCAACTAAGTGACTCTGTTTTCGTGATCGCTTAGAGTGAGAATTCATGCCAAAAGAGTGAAAATCCACTCCAAAAAATTTAGAGAGTAAGTTATGCACAATAGCGAATATGTAAAAATCAAATATAGACATGGTTGACAAACGTTATCCTGATAAATCTAGTTCTTATTCCGTATGTAAACAAATTGCTTGAAGCAGTCAATAAAGCAAAAGCAGACTTGCAGATTAGCGTATAGCGTTGCCGCCCCTTTGGCTAAAGCTATACATACTAAAGCATAATCCTCTGTAATGTGATGAGTCACACACAATGCTGTTATGGTATTTAGCTTTTATGATGATATAATGTACTTTAAAGTTTTTGAAGTTTAATGACACTTTAAAGATTGTATAAATTTAATTTAATTTAATTGGAGTGAATTTTGACTTGACCTTTAGAGATGTATTGAGGATCTGTAACGTCCCTTAATGATGGTTTTTTAAATATCTTTTTTTATTGGGTTATCTTTTTATTGGGTGTTGGTTGAAGCTATACTGTTGTATATTTTTTGCATTTCCATATAAATTATGTCAGAACTAGTATAACACTCAATATAAACAATGCTTGTGCGTTAAAACTTTATAATTTCCAATAAAGCCATACGAAGAATTGCAAAGTCATTTTAATGTTAATTATACTTTTTAAAAACCAGACTTTTTTCAGATCACTTTTTTAAAAAAATACCTACAATTAATTTAATAAATTTGTACAAATTGCAAAAACTCTAAACCGTTAAAAAATTGATGTATAAAATACAAAAGGGCTGTCATTTTAATGATGTTAATCCCATATTTCAAATAACATTTTGAAAATTAAGGTGAGATTTATTTTATCACGAAGTTATCAAGTATTATTAGGGATCAAATCTAATGGACATCCACGGTCTTATTAGGGCTCGTAGGTGCGACCTTTATTTAAATTGTGCGAGTTTACTCGAATGGGATGGAAAATTGCTACAAATATAGTCATATTAATTTTAAACAATTTTAGAATAGCATCACTGCACCTGTAATTATAAAAAGATAACATCAAACAAGTTCTGGGTTCCCGGAAAATCTATTTAAGTCCATTTTTTTGAAAATTGAGTTTAGAACGATTTTGGTATCCTTACATAGTATATTTTTAAATACAAATGCAAAAATCAAGAAAGAAAAAATATAAATATCCATTATCTACTATTTATGAGTTTTCTTAACATTAGTTTAAATGGGAATTGAAAACTTTAAACCTTAATATCTCGAAAGCATGAAAAGTGAACTTAAGTCGTTTTTACGGGTACCCACAGATATGTTTTTAAAAAAATGTCTGTATATTATATGTGTGTGCACGTTCGTGCATGTGTGTGTATATGCGTGCGTGTGCAAGTGCATGTGCGAGTGTACGTGAGTGTATGTATGTGTGTGTATGAGCGTGTGCATGTGCGTGCGCGTGCGCGGATGTGTATTAGTATGTACAGATTTTCGAAAAAATTTTATATATCGTATAATTTGGTTTTCAAAAATTGTAAGAATAATCGAAAAAATTTTTATTTTTTTGACGTTGAATACATTAGATAACTGAAAAGTTTGAAGGTAATCATAGAGGAGACCTAATTTTCTCACATTTATTTTGTTGAACAACTAGTTTGATCATAACTTGTATAAGGAATATAACTTAAGAGGAGGCCGTATTAGGGATACAAAGCCAAATTCACGGTTCTGAAATTAATTCATTGAATTTCTAATTTTACAAAATTCTTAAAGTTGTTCCCTTTTGTTTTAATAAAAATACAAATTTTTTAGAATTTTTAAACGTCGACATTTTTTTTATTTTAGGTTTGTCAAAGTCTTTTTTGTAGGACAACAACGAAATAAAATTTTAATCTCTACGTATTTTTTAAAAAACAGTTATTTTAGCAATTCAAGAATATTTGTTATTTTGTGCTGTAGAAATTCAAAAGTACATAAATATTTTTCAAATTTACCATTAAATTATACAATTATTTTAAAGCAATTTTCGCTAAAAAAAGTATGATTTTGAATTATGTATACGTGTTTGTTAATAACTAGCTATTTTAACAAACCGATAAATAATTTTTGATTCTTTGTTCTGTAGATATTTGAAAAATAAATATATATAATCTTAAAATAAACATGGTATTAATTGGAATTACATATCGAACTGTTGCTTTAAGTTCATTGTTTCAAGGTCTTTGAGAAAGCAATCTGATAAAGCGGTTAGCAGCCGTTTTTCCAACCAAAATGATGTCTACTTTACTATAGAAGAGATCACACTATAACATTATAACAACAAAACTAGATTTTCCACTGTTAACATATATCGAATTTCCCTTTAAAAAAAAGCCAATCTCATTAAAACTCTTCATAGCATTAAAATGCACTAAAAATAGTCGTAGCTTTAAACAGTCAGAAGCATTCGGAGTGCCCGCGTGCCGCACTCGAATCTCGAGACATTCATCCATCCATCCATCCATCCCCTCGCATACCTATATGAGAAATGCCGCGCGCCGCCAGCAGAGATATAGAGACGGAAAGCGCCACGAAGGAGAGAGAGGGAGAAGTAGGCGCCACGCCGCGCGCGAAGAGAGTACCAGTAGTATACTACACGCTGTCGAGGGCGAGCTTGGCGAGAGAGAGAGAGAGAGAGAGAGAGAGAGAGCGAGAGCGAGTGAGAGAGGGAAAACGACAGAGAGAGAGAAAGAGAGAGAGAGAGAGAGAGAGAGCGAGGAGACGCGCGTCCGAGAGGGAGAGGCCGTTTAAATACGAGGAGAAGCTCGCGCGCTCCTTCAGTCCGGCAGCAACAGTCCAACCGATTCATCCGGACCGACAGCGTGTATACAATAGAACCGATTTTTCTCCACCTCCTCCTCGCTCTTCCCCCCTCTATCTCTCGTTCGAATTTCTCTATCTCTCTTCTCTCTCTTCTTATTCTCTCCGTTTCGACGCCACCAGGGGAGAGAAACACACAAGGGAGAGCAGCAGTACAGAGCGAGCGAGGGGTTGTGCGCGCGAGCGCGACGCGGCCCTCTCTTCTTCTTCTTCTATTGTCTTTTCCCTTTATCGTTTCGCCGAACGCGCGTTTCGAAAAGCCCGCCGAAACTTTTGAGAGTGCCGCTCGCGTGCATGTATCGTCGGTGTGCTATGTGCCAGTGATCTCGCGGCAGCTGCCTGCGCAAGTTTCGAACGGAGAGTGCGATAAGGAGTTCGAGGAGGAAAGCCGAGTGTAGCCGGTTGAGCCATAGCCGGCCAGGATGACGAACAGCATGAAGCAGACCGTTATCAAGTGAGTTTTGGGTTTTTTTTTTCCTTTAGATGTTTAGTTTATGGATTTACGGCGAGTCGAGAGAAATGTGGGTTAACCGCGCTCGTTGATACTGTGATTGGATGGAAGTGACTTTTTAGAATTTGGATAACATTGCTTCAATAAAGGAGTTTACTATGAGGTGTAATGTTCTAGGTAAAAGTTTTGATTTTATTGATGGTTGTTTTGCAAAGGTACGTTTTGGGTTAAGCAAAATTTCAATGAATCTTAGAATTTATTATTATCCTTAAAAAGTTAAATTATTGATAAATCATTAGAATTTTTTAGTTTTAGTATAGCAACCTGGTGCATCACTTTTATAAAAAGTACGGATTTGTCTGTTGTTGCGAAAATTTAAAAGGAACTGTTCGTCGCAATCTTACAAAAAATAAATCCTTTTTGTTACTTATATACGTAATCGTGAACGTATTACCTATAGGAAAAGATATTGCAAAACGGCGTGCCGTTATTTAATTGTTATACAGTACTCGCATTTCTCAAATACGTATTGAAAGCACAATATTTTAAAAGAGTTTTTAATTGTTACATATAAATTATGGCTTATAAGTTCTTTTCCGGCATAACTTAGTCTTATTGAGATATTTTTGTCTTTCATATTTTCTTCAAAGAGTTTCCGAGTAAAAAATATTGCCTGACTCAATGTCATTAACCCTTTAATGAGTTTCGCATATGTAGTTACAAGTAAATGTGTATGCATTGAAGACTTTTCAAACGCACGTCAATACGCAAAAATGCAATAAAAATGTATGCTAATTAATAATAATAAAGTTTAGTAGTAAAATTTTATAAGTTACGGATGCATGCTAATCACAGACGTTTAGTCATTTAATAATTTTTATACTACTCGTTTACTATCAGTGTGTACCTTACTGAATTTTCCGGTTTCGATACGCTTAATTATGATAAAAACAGCTGTATCTTGGCGACTTTCTTATAGTTTAGTTCCCGGCAATAAATACGCAAGAAACCACAGAAAATGTTTCGTATTGGAACATATACTTACGGTTTTTATTTTTTCTATTATTTTATTATACTATTATTTTATTTATAATATACGAAAATATATTGTTCTTCTCGTGGATGAAAAAAGGAGCTTTTCATAAAATTAATATTTACAGGCCAACCGTTTGAAATATAATATACATAACGTTGGAGCTAAAATAATTTCATATCTCATTAATAATGCTATGCATTCATAATAATTAATTGAACATATCTCTAATTTCGAACATTCCATCAATTATCAGAATATTGGTTTGCTAAATATTTATGTTAATATTACTGTATTAAAATTCATGAATATATATGTAATTAATAAGAAAAAAATTCCATTATTTTAATACGAAAATTGGGAATTTCGCATGTATTATCCGCTAACTCGAACAATTAATATTATTTAAATTTATCAATATTTAATTAGAAAAATTAATAATGGCGTAGCAAAACGTATCATATTTGTATTTAAAATATTTTAACTCAAAATCTCACTCAAAATCGCATTATTCATCTATGCGAGCGTACTGTCGAAGTATGAATTACACAAAACTAAAATGTTTTTGTACGTCGTTTCGTAATAAAATTGCTTTAGCCAGCAATAAATTTTCATATAACTTCAAAATAATTTCTCGATAAGTACCCTCTAATACAATGTACTTTTAAAACTGCACTTCGACATTTTTCTCTAATTATACATAAAACTATAGAAAATTGCTATGAGTTGCAAGTTCTCAAAAGACGCAAATCACCATCATCGCTTCGCCTACTCCCATCGTAAATCCCCGTGCATTATGCACAAGCGTGCACCTGAAATTCCCAAACAAATTCATACCCCCCTCAATAACAATGATTTCGCGCGCGCGCACACCCTCTCGAAGAATCTAATCGAGCCACAAGACACACAGCGCATAATAAATTTTCGTCCGCTCCTTTCGCCGAGCCCAAATCTATATATATATATATCTAATCTATCTACAAGAAATCAACTGCTCCCGCTGTTCGGGGCTCGTGGGAAGATTCGCGATCAGACACGCGAGTGCAGCAGAACTCTCAGATGCGTCACGATCGGTCCATTTTTTCTTCTCATTTTGATTTCTACACATATAACAGACGTATAGAAATCCCAAGAGGGAATTTACGTCTGGATGTAGATATGTTTCGTTCGGCTAGCCGATGTATAACACGCTTATTCCATAATCCCTTAGTAGGTTTGGTGTGTATGTGTGCAAGGAGGCCAATTAAGTTTCTTGGGTTTATGGGTATTGCGTAACTTTGCGATGTTGGTGCACGAAATGCGAATGCGCATAGGATACACAATCGAATGATTAGGCAAATCAGTTAAGAATTATGAAGAATTCTTCTGGGGCTTTTTGATAGCTGTTGCTATTGTTAGTATCAGTTGCGTCTTGGTTTTAGATTTAAGGTACTTTGGTTAAACATTTAACTATACTTGTATTGCGCATACAATCTACGCCAAAAGTTTTCAGTTAAAAACTGCAGTACAAGTTAATTGTGCAAAATCTTGTTTAGTAAAACTATAGATTCTCCATGAGATATACGAATGATAAAGAGCTTGAATATCATAAATCGACGTAAAATTGAGGGAGATTCACTATTTATTTCTGTTTAGTGCGAAAATTCATAATTTAATGCAATTTGGATGATTTTAAACAAAAATAGTGAAACCATCACAATTTTCTTTTAGATTTATGATTTTTTAAACAAAAAATTAAAAAGGTACTTTGCATAATTATTTATTACAATTTACAACTGAGAAGTAAGTACTGGCGTTGATTGTATAACTCTTACAACTATAAGTATATTGTTGAAAAATTGTATAATTTATTTATTGTTATTCTTAATTAAATACTTGCTTATTGTAACGCTAAGTTGTTCGTTTTTAAAAAGTATTTCTAAATATTTTAATTAATTTAAATTATCATAAAATTCAATAAATCTAATTAAAGTTATTTATACGTGAATTATTATTCTATTAAGAAATCCAACTTGTTATTACGTTTGATAACTTACATTTCAATTCATATAAATTAATTTCATCAAAACGTTTTTATAATATGCAAACCAAATTTAAAAAAATGAAAAGCTTGTTTATGATACTATAATTGGTCCGTCATAAATTTCGTTAAAACAATTTAAAGATACTTTTACAGTTTGAAAGTTTGAGGAAAGTGTCGCGAGTTCAACGCGCGTATTCAATTTCAAACGCACTTTGTCCACGCATTGATGTTCCGAAAAATATAGATTAGTTGATTAAAGACTATATCTAAACATTATTTTCTTCTTGAATATTTTAGTTTGTTATTCATTTAATTTGATCAATTATTCAGCTATTTGTTCAATGATGGATTTAAATTTCAATGGCGTTTCTGTTTATATATATGTGTGTATACGAATTCTCTTAAATTATATAGACGAACCCAAGAACATTATTTTTGCTCTGAAACATTTATAAAATTAATAACTTTTTTTTAATAGGTTTGATAGTTTTTTTACCTATGGGAACTTAAAATATAGATCAGAACTTGAATGCCATTAAATAGCGTTTCCCATATGTATCTTCATTTTTGTGGAGCTTTTATAGTTACGCGAGCTACAAAAAGAATTCTCTTCCATCTATCGCTGTATATTTTCACGTGCCTTCCTGCAGACAACCGCAAACTTACTTTTTAGCTTGTGAGGTCTAAGTAGTTCCGCATCGGAGTGTCGTGGAATGTGTACGTAAAGAGCAGTGAATAAGATTTAATTTTTCTATTTGAATAATTGATATTATCGTGATGATAACCCTCGATGAGTTAAAACTTTATAATTTTTGTTATTTTAATGTATAATATAACAGTTGCAATAAATATTTTAAAATCAAGTCACTTAATAATATAGTTGTACTGATTTTGTGTTATTTTTTAATACTAGAAGGATTAATTTAAAATTAAAAAGTCGAATACGTAGTTAGGGGAAAGTCATGCAGTATGAACAATTATTTTCAGACCTTTCTTCAAAACCGATTTCCTTTTCATCGGAATACTCGTGGTAAATAATTATTTGGAGTTGAGAAGTAACTAAGAATTATGGTAGTACATACTCTACGACGTTTCTTATAAAGTCCATCAATCAACTTTTATAAGTTCACAGATAATTAATTTTACTGATTAAATTTGAGTACGTACACATGTTTCTTTTTAAAGGGGTCATTTAATTTGTTTAACGAATAAACCCTTTTTTTGAATTTGAATTTTGGTCCATTCAATTAAAAGTTACTCCCAAAATAGCTATGGCTGTTCCATAATGTACGACTTTCTCCTACGTATTGGTTTTTGTTATTAATTGTACTTAACACATTAATTAATATCAACAAATATCATAGCTATGCAAAGAATAATCATGATTGCTATGACAGCTGATGAGGAGTAAAATTAAAATAAAAATGGCAATATTAAATCTGTTATAACATTGTTTGTTTATTCTTTAGCAGTGTATATAATAGTAACTCCAGTATCTCCTCAACATATCCTGATTCGATAATAATTTTAAGTGCTTCATTAGTAATTTAATGAGTCATAAATCGCAGTAAAAATTAATTGCATATGTGAAAATAATCTTTGTTGTAAGATACAGTACTAGTCTTTTAACCATGTACCAAGCACGAAAAGAGCTGAACTTCTATTCAAAGCTGAAATATTTTTAAGTTTTGATGAATCATCGCTAATTACATCATTTAAGAAGTCATATTTTAGTCACTTTGTATAATTTAAAAAAATAATTATTGTAATAAAAATGGTGATGCTCAATTTAAACTAATATGATTAGATTCAGAAAGGCAGAACATAATATTGAATAATGTGTTACAATTCTTCGTACAAGTCATTAGTATTCAATTTGAAAAATAAGTATAAAGGAACAGCTTAAAAACTAACATAACTCATTACAGAATGAAGTTAATGACCGACTTGGTTATACCGTTAGCAAAATCCATTTAAAACGCTATAAACACACTTATAATCGCGTATTACAATCCTAAACCGCATAGTCAAAAACGCTTGTGCGTAATTCAAAACCTAACAATTCCCTCGCTCGATTATCCACAAATAAAAAAGCACAACCATCTGCAAAATCTCCTCTCGCGTACAACAAAACAGCCAAAAAATATAATTAACGAACTATACACAAAAGTCAATTACACGCGTCGCGAAACGAGCTTTCCTTAAAACCACCGCAACATCGCAAAGTCTTCCTTTTACACACACATGCACGGCAATTTTCCCCGTTAGCTCGCGGTCTAATCAAGTGCGCAGCTCGCGCAAGGCGATCGTAAACCGCGCGCGCGGATCTCATAAATTTTTCCGAGCTTTGTCGCGGTCCCGTGAACGGTGAAAGTCGCATCAAGCGCGCCGCAGTGGTTATTAATGAGGGCGCGTCCGCGTAAAGAGTCTCTTGTATGCCCCCGAGTTCATGGTGCAAGTTTACGCCGCCGTGGGATGCAATAAAGGCGTGCACGCGTGCAGGGGCTTTATACGCGCACTTCTTCTCGCTTCATGAGCCTTAGCATATGTGTGTATGCGTGTATGGGGCGATTATACGCTCGCCATTTTTCGACTCTGATTGAAAGGTATTGCGCGCGCGGTAGGGAATTTTCAGGATGCGAATCGATGCTTGATGCTTCAATGAAGAGAAGGTAGTTCGTGTTAGGGGTACGGTAGAAGGGGGTAACTTTGGACCTCTTTGAAATGCAGTTTCACGCGGGTTTGTAATACTGAAAAGGATTAAGTTTTAAAACAATAGTCGTAAAAGTTTAGTTCTAGGCTATAGAGTAAATTTACACTATAGGTACCTATACAATTTTACGACTGGATCTTTGAGTAAACTATATGAAAAATAGATTGGGTATAGTCATTTCAATCTTTGGGGCTTTAATCAACTGTCTTTATTTTAATATATCGTACCGCTACCGCGAGTAAAAATGAATGACATGTAATTGCATGTAATTGCGCTTACAACTATATACCATTGTATATTGTACAGGCATACGTGGCAAATGTAACCAAGTGAAAAGTTTTGGCACGTGTCTTAACATGTGATTATATGTACAAATTGTGTATCTTCAACATATAATAACGATTCATTATTTATATTTATATACAAAGACATATATTTACGTATTGTTATATATATATCTTTACGTAAACGTATGTAATGAAACATTATTATGTGTCCATTTGACGTTATTTTCATGTTTTTAGTTGTCATGTACTCTGATGTTATTACCTACTGTAGCATACGAATATATTTGAAGATACACAATTGCATACAATTATATGTCGAGACATGTGTCAACAATTTTCATTTAGTTACATGTGACTACGTGTAGTTGTTAATAATTGCAAGTGCAATTACATATAGTTACACGTAAACCATTTTTTGTCGGGTACATTTTACTTTTGGAGAACTGAGTAAGTCAATTAAAAACTTAATTTTCTACGTTGCTACAATAATGAAGTATTTATTATTTAACAACAAAATACAACAACTAAACATTGGGAAAGAAAAGCTTTATTTATTGATTCGTTAACGAAAGAATGTATTCTAGTTGAAACTTTTGTTAAATTCTCACTCCAAAAACCTTAAGTGACTGTGATCTTAAACTTTTGTAGTGAAATCCCACTCCAATTATGTGAAAATAATTACATAATAATGTAAAACCACGTAACGAGTTTAGAATTTCATTTTCACTACAAAAATATTAAATAAGTAATATTCATAATCATCTGTTTGATGATTTTCTCAATGTCGACACGGTTTACGGGTCTTTAGAATTTTATTTTCATCCTAGTTGTAGGGATTATGTTTCATAAATGATAAAAAGAACTTTGTTTTTAATTTATACGTGTTAATTATAGCGTTATCCATTAAGAAGTAAGTACAAATGACTGTGTAATTCAGTGTAAAATTATGGGAACTTACTGTGAAGCAGAAGAATTGATTCTAACAAGCGTGAAAGTCCCTATGGTTCGAATAAATCGTGAATAGCACTTCCTTTTTCATGTCAAGGCTGGATTCACGGCAATTTTTATGAGAAGCCCGTCTGCGCAATAATCAATGCATAAAATCGGTAATTATTAATATGTTTCGAGATTGATTGCAAATTTATAGTATACAAACAAGTTCGGCATACAAGGAAAAATGTTAATTCTCAAAACAACAGGTCAAAAAAGATCCGAATGATATTGCCGGCCATCTATCGAGTATAATACATAAATATCAGTCATATGATTCATCGCTAACGAACCAGAAGATGTTAAAAGTACGAACTACGAATAAACGCGGAAGAAATCCTCTTATGAACTCTTAGATACAAAAAACTAAAATTCGAGCAAGTACCCATTAAAAGAACAAAATAAATATTGCGGAATTATAACTTACGCACCGGTAATTTAGGATTCTCTATTTTTCTACTATTTTGACGGGCCCACGAATGATTTGACATTTTTCTCATCCGCGAACGAAACAATCGGCTGCATCCAAGATCGAATGCGCGCGTATGTTATACTCAGGCATTCAAAGATGACAATATGTTTCTGTGAAAAAAATAATTATTTTGCTGACTAATTTACTAATGTGTTAACTTCAGGAAATGAGTTGATGTGAAGTTATGATTTGCATATTTGTTGTCATTAAAATGTTTTCAGTAACAAATGATTCTATTGTTTTTCGAACGATTTCAGAAGTTACTTAAAAAAATAATAATTTAATTGTTAAATTTGAAAACAAAGACTAAAATAGGTTTAAAAAGTTTTATGAGAGTAGTTTGACATACATGTTGTTTCATACGTAATGTATGAGACAATAAGCATTTTTAAAATTCAACTGTTAAATTAGAAATAAAATCTTTGCAAAAAAGATTCCAAATATTCTGGTAGAAGATTCATAGTCAATTGCTAAAAAAGTAAATTAATTAACCAATGAGCATTACAAATCAGAATTACTTGTCGAAAAAGTTTTTCAATTTATAAATTATTAAACACACGTACAATACTTTTTAAAAAAGTTTTCACTCAAACGAGTTTCGGCTTGCGGTACCAGTCATTGCCATTTTCACTCTCGAACCGCTAACCTACAAAAGGCCATCACGAGTCGTGCGTGCAAAAGAAAAATGTGGGTCAGCCTGTATACAAATTGACGAAGGTCGTGTTTACACGCACCGAACCGAACCGAGAAGCCCAAAAAATAATGCCCACATCCACGAGGCTACTCCCCGCACAAAAAAAAACCCGAAGATAATAAAAAATAACGAAGATCTGCGTCGTTTACCGCTACACAGGCGTTCGGCGATTCGCACAAATAACGGTGCGCAGGCACTGAGTGCATGTATCGGGATAAAAGAGCTGATAAACGAGAAGAGCGCGTCGTGAAGGATCGTAAAGGTGCGGAGGGAGAAAGGGAGAGGCGCGGAGTGGTGTCCATCTCTTGTTCACGTGTAGCTGTATTATAAGGTTCGGATTTTTCGGCGGTCATTGCACGCTCGTAACCTCCTAGATCCCAAGGTGGACATCGAGAGTCAAGGTAGTAAAACTCGTTCGTCTTTGGATAAGCGGTCGATCGGTTTGATGTGGCCCCGGTTATACCGGTCGGTTCTCCGAGCTTTTGGTGGATTGGGGATTTTGTATAGAGGGATTTAACAGTACACGAGGAAAAGATTGACGTGGGAATTTCATCTCAAAGCAGGTGTAGATAGTCGAGCTGTTTTGGAAAATATATGTTGTTGATTCATAAATGTTTTGAAGATATGACCTAGTCAGAAGTCTGTAACTTTAGTAATTTAATTTCTAGTGATACTACATTTTGTAGTAGTGCGTGATATGTAATATAGTATGCCAACATAGTAAGGGGTCCTTTACATATTACGTAATGATATTTTTGTCTAGTTTAGACACCATCCTCCTCCCCCTGTAACGCATTTTCACTCATTTTTCTATATCTCTATCGTACACCTTAACAAGGATCCTCTAACCCCGTCAAAGCGTTACGTAATATGCGAACGACCCCTAAATAGTTACATACTTAGAAATCTAAATGGTGATTTAACTACATTAAATTATACTAAATGTAGGTAAAAACGCATTCCACTGGTACTGATAGATGATTTGGATGGAAATTGGTAAGGGCAGTAATGCCCTTATACATGTATACAAAACATTAAGAAAGAAAATTATGCCAGTGGAAATTTTGATCTCGTATATCAATGTATCAATTAACTAAAAAAAATACACATCTTAATTCCATCCAATCAATAAATCGACAAACATCCATTTATACCCCACTCGCTCGTCCTCGACACCAATCATCAAAAATTGACCCAATCTCCTCTGAAAAAGAAAAGAAGAATATATCCCCTTGCCGCGCATGCACACGTATGTCGTTGCTGTCCAAGCGCAGCACATGCACTTGCCAATAGATTACGAATTACGCGCGCGCGGACATCAGGTCGTGCGCGCCGCGCAGCGCCGCGTCGGCGCTATATCGTTAATCGGCCGGCGGCTAAGTGCATTAAAGCGCCGTAATCGAGCCTCGCGTGTGCTATCCTATGCACCCGCATGCACGAACCCCGTCGTCTCGTCATCTCGGAAATGAGAGAGAGAGAGAGAGAGATAGAGAAAGAGAGAGAGAGGAAGCGTATGCTCGCAGTGTCGGGAAACCGATTGCGCAATGTACTCGCCGCGCCAACAGGTTTTCGCACGAGACGATGCGTATTATACGTCTTTATAAGTTTCGAGAGGCTTATTACACGAGTGAAGATTCGTCTTCTTCGAGGTAATCGCTTTACTTACGCGGTCGGATGGATGATTGCTGGGAATGACGGAGATGATTTCTGGTTACGGCTCGTTTTTCATTTCGCGAGCCTTGCGGATAATCGGGGATGTCGCTGTGGTTTAAATTGGCTTTGCAGAGCGTTAATTTTCGGGAATCACTGAATTTTTAATTGAGATTGTTGAATGGGTTCTTTGGAATTATATATGACGGTCTGATCTTGCAATAAAGACTCTTCTAATAGCTGCAGAACTCGTGACATGTGATCTGACTGATTGCATTAAAATTCGGTTAATTGGTCAATAACGTCCTTATAGTTACAAAATTGCACATCATCTAATTTAGATGATTAGTGCTATTAGTGTTATTATTATTTATTTTTAAATCTTTGCGATTGCTTAAAAATTTGGAAAATTTATTTAGACCAGTAATAGTCTTGAAGGATCCATTGATCGATAAACTCATCAATTACGACCTTGAATGATAATTGTCCATTTATAGAACACAAGATTGATACGACTGCAATTTGATTTAAGCTATTTTTAAACTCTTTAGCATACAAACAAATGCATATAAAAAGACAATATTTTGATAATAATTGTTGAAAAATTCATAATGATATTAAATAACCGTAGGTATTTATAAAAAAGACATGTTGAATTAAGGAGGCAGGCCTGGGTTAAACCCAAAAAATACTTTTTTTTAGGAGTCCAGAAAGCTTTTTATATTTAAATGTAATCATTCTGAAAATATTTATGTTATCAAAACACAATAATATCTTGAATTTTACCGACACCTCAAATCGTGTGAGGATTGAAGTTCCTTTAATAAATATGGTATTGAAAATAATGATTTATTGTGACATGTTGGATCAAGATTTTGAGGTTTTACAACGGTAAAATTTAAGATAGTATTGCTTTGTTTGTTTTGATAGCATACAAATTTTCAGAATGATTGCTTTTAAACATAACAAATTTTGCGGACTCGTGTAAAACAGTATTTTTTGGGTTTAACCCAGGACTGTCCCCTTAAAGTATCGCTATTTTGTGTTAGAAAACAAATAATTATCAACAATCACTTTTCTTTGATTCGTCCAAACTGTAGATTTTGTGGTTTCATTAAATGTAAGCTATTTATGTACATATCATTGGAGTCATCAAATAATTAAGTGAACAAAGTTAATACGGAAGAATGTTTCTAGTATTTGACTTATGCGATTGAAAAATCTATGCCATCGAATCCATTCCCAACAAACAGTTTTTCATTCTTATGCAATGCAATTGACAGACATTAAATCAGAGTTTAATTTTTAGTAACTGGTTTTCACTGGTTTTTGTTATGAAAACTATAAACAATTTATGATCGTATACATCAATTAAATGTCATTCAAATATTATACTTTTCATCATGTATGCATACATTTTATTGTGCATTAAGTTTTGAAATCTGATACTAAATATTTGGTAGTGTACCATATTTTCATTTGGATCTTGTAATTATAAAATAGGCTGACCAATTTTCACTCAAAAATGTTTGTATGTGATTGAGACTTTAAAACTTCTGATAACTTATAAACCTTGCAATTAAAGACTTTTACCACATGCACAACGTCAAGTGTTTATATGACTGCATTTATATAATAAACTAGATTTTACACAGCATAAATCATCGCTTAAAATCTTATTAAAAATACTATTCATAAGTGAAATTATACCTGCAACAGTTACACTAACAAAAAGGATAATTTTTATAGTTAAGAATTTGTGTATTTAGAATTTTTCCACTCGTAGTATTTATCGTAATTAAGGAGCCTCGATATCATATCTATATATCAACTTTACATATATATAGTAAACGAAAAAAATTATTTGCGATTTTACGCGATTGATTTAAAAGAAATAAGCAATATCATGCAGACAAAAATTTAATAGGTAGTCTTCGATAAGTAGTTTGCGCTAAAACCAGATTCATACCCTTAGTCTTCTCCATTTATCATAAATAATTATTAAAAACGATCTCATTTACAGGCGCTTTGATATAATCAAATGCGAAGTTATAGTTAAAAGAACGCCTTAAACATAAGACGCTCGCGCTGCATATACCAAGTCCCCAAGTTATGGTTATACCGATTTCAAATTTTTATTGAATTTTCACAATACCTATGTGAAAGAACACAGGGGTATGATTTGATTTCAGCACAAACTGCTTATCAAAAACTTCCTCCTCAATTTTTCGTATCATATCCGCATATTGTTTAGTTCTTTCAAAACAATCGTGCAAAGGTACTGGTTAATTTTCTCGATTACTATATATATTGTCGTCTATATCTATGGTATCGAGGTGCCTTAAGGTAGTTATCCCCTAAAATCACAAATCTCGAAAAACTTTGGAAATTTTTGGCAAAATTAATTTTTATCTCAAAGAATATCACTGCAAAATTTCAGATCGCTGTACCATATAGATTTTCAGTTATACACATTCAAAGTTCAAGCATTTTGGGCCTTATTCCAATAGAATATGGCGATTACAACGAAAAATCCATGAATTTGAGGTTGAAATGAATATGAAATGTCTGAAAATCTGGGAAAAATTAGATAAAACCCTGATAAAGCATATATTTTCATTTTTAGAAGCTGGTCCATACAGTCCATGTTTCCTTTTGTAATTTATATATTTTTCGCTTTAATTGCATTAAAACAACATGAATATAGAAATAGAAATTCATGTATATTGAAATTTTTATTTTTCAGCTTTGTTTAATTTGACTCACATAGTTGGGGGATAACTACCTTAAGATGGTTTTATGCATCAATATGCACCTAAAATATAAAAATTTATATGATAAATTATTTTCATATTACCCTATATAAGAAACGATATAATATAAAAGATGGTCACTTTAAACGACGAAAAAAAATTTTTAAATTAAATCTTTACTGATATAAAAGCTGTATTTTAATTGTTAAAAACTGTATCTTAACTGTTAACAGCTGTATCTTAACTGTTAAAAGCTGTATCTTAACTGTTAAAAGCTGTATCTTAACTGTTAGAAAGTGCATATTTATCCATAACCAAAAACGTACGACTTTATACATATAAAGAACTCGTATTTAACGCTAAGAATCCTTTCGCTCCCCGTATCTCAAGTCAGGTGTTGCACTAAGTCTCCTACCTACAAAAAAACTGACTCATCTCGTGTAAAACAGTTCGCTCAATCAACTCCGCGAGAGTGGAAACTTTGCTCGAGCCGTAAATCGAGCTCTCGTGTGTTGTACATACACTCATAATCCGACCACTTCACACACAGCCTCTTGCACGCATTGTACACTTACATGCGACTGCTTCAACGCAAACGGTCGCCCAGAGTAACGAAACACGTGAGGTAAACGCCGGGCGTGTATGCGAGCGTTGCGCAAAAAAAAAAGGAGGCCGCTGCTCTCCGCGTGGCGCGACAGCCGTCTCGTGGGCTGGCTGGTAAATCTCTCACGTCGTGACGCGACGATTATGCAAAAATCTTTCAAAACGTTTTCGAAAAGAAAAGAGTCGGACAGGTATTCGGAAGGAAAAGTATCGTCGCGCTTCTTCTATACGCGAGGTGTATTTTGACAGGCTTTTTTTGTTTACTTTGGTATGTGGTCGGTATATTATGTATTATTTGGGTTTGGATTTGTGTATGAAGAGACTCGTACAATTGCACAATTGCCGGACGCGGAAGCGTACGGGTGATTGCCGATATTTTGGCTTTCTTTTTGGGGAAAGTCGAGTAGGAAGGTGTGCGCATGATGAAGTTTAACAATTTTTTTAAATGTACATTTTATGTTAAAAGAGAATTGAAAAGGATTATTATTTGAAAGTTACTCTCATAAGTTCTTAGAGTAAGCAGTTACTCTAGAAGTAGGCAAAGTTGGACCAATTTATTTGAGTGAATTTATACTCAAGAAAATGAGCGATCCTTCTCTCGCTTTTTTGAGTAAAAATTTACTCTGATTAGAATGCAAATCGACTCCATAAGAGTCTAATTTTCACTGTAATCAAATTGGTCCTAAGTTGTCCACTTCTAGAGTGACTGCTCACCCGAAGAAATTCAGAGAGTATATGTATTGTAGAAATTTGTAACTGATTATTTTAAATTGTTGTAATGGCTTGTATTTTAAAATAATCAATTTTGATTATTAACGTTTTACTATAATTATACAGGTATATAAGATAGAGTATATTATCAAATGTCCATTTCTAAATAATATAATCCGTGATATAAATGTGACTATTTTGAAATTATGTAAAATCACTTTAAGATTAATAACTATTTATGTATTTCTTACCGATTTTTATAAAAATGTCTCATTTCTGGTCTAAAAAGCATTCATAAATGGTCTAATCTTTACTACAGATAATATTCTAACAAAGTATGTCTGTTATTCACTGAAATAATTTAGATTGCAGAGTAATTTATCGTCATTTTTTAAGCCTCATTATTTCACAGATTATATGGGTAACCGAGTTAACTTCGTACACGGCCATTAAACGGGTTATTAGGGGAATACCCATAATATATAATTTCTGTACACACATTTCCGTATAAAGAAGGATATGTAACTTGAATTTAAAAAATTCTGACATTATTATTTTAGACATAATATATGTTATTTAAAAAATTCAACGTAACAAAAACCGCACATGTAACACAATATGTATATAAATCTTTCATAAAATTCTTACACCAATATTGTTATAATTTACACTTTTTCATTTTCTGCAATTTCATTCACAACTACAGCTTTTATTTCTATTTATAAATATTATTTAAACTTATTCATGCTTCTCGAAAATCGTGTCCCAAACTTTGATGAATTATCAACCACGTATGACTATTTTAATGCAAATGTGGATTATCAAATTCTTCATAATCAAAATATCATTAACTTACTAGTACCCAAGGTACTTATTCGATCTAAAAAATACATGGAAAATGTTTTAATATATATAAAATGGTTACCGTGGCTATCATAATTTATTAATGAAAAAACAATAACTCTTAATAAGATTTTTAGAGATGAACCATAACAACGAGTATAAGTTGTCTTGCTCTTAAATTAAGTAAATTTCAATAACTATGGTGGTAAGAAGTTAGCTTAAATGTTATTATAAAAGTCATCAAAAGAATTACAATAATGTAAGTTTTCTTAGAAGTTTTGAAAAAAAATATACAGCGTCATACGCATTGCTCTGTTGTTTCGACTTCGACATTTTGAATTTTACGATATAGACAATAAACTTATTTTTTGTAAAAAATCTTGTAGTTTCTATTATAATTAACTTCCTACTTAAACTTACAGGTAGAAATTACCTAATAAACTTATCGATTAATTTTTGGGGCACCTCCAAGTGTAATGTAGCCAATATGTTACAATGGGAGCTAGAGGATTAATCAATCTTTGATTATTCTTCGAACTTATATACTTATATTACTTATATATGTAAATATAAAAAATGCCACTAACTAATCCATTTAGACAGAAGCATATTACAGCAATTTCCAATCTACGTTATTAATCAATGTTTCCCCTCTCGCTGCATCCAATCATCCAATCAGCAGTAAAAAAAACTTTTAACAACGCAACTTTTTAATAATTCCAATCAAAATACACGGAAGCACCGCGAAAACATAAAATAAGCAACGTCGAGCCTCTCACATCCGCACAACACTCGTCCCATTGGACTTGTACATACGCTGTCCATATATACCAATAACATCACAAAGCGCGCGCGCGCAGAGCAGAGTAGCCGCGAGAGAAATAAAAGAGCGATCATTGTTCGTCGTCGAAACGAGGCAAAGGGGACATTTATATATATATATTTTTTTTTTCACGGGTCTTGGTACCTCGCGAACTGGGTTATTCGTCGCGGGCTTATTGAGAGCCGATCGCGCGCTTCCGGCACTGCGCCACGCGGAGCCTGCAGGAGCCGGAGCTCAATGGTCAATTATCATTCCGCATTGTTAGGCCGGAAGCGGAATCAACAAATCAGCTGCTCGCCGCTGCCATTCGTTAGAGGAATAATGTGCACGAGACCGCGCGAGAGAGGAAGGATGCTTACCGCGATAGAGCTGTATATATAAAGTGCCCATGAGAAAAACGCCCGGGATTGTGTGCATAGTTCTCTGTGTACGCGAGCTTTGTTCACGCGCGATTTGTTTTGTGTGGATGTTGAAAATTCTTGAATCTTTTGTGTTAAAAGTTGATAGAAACGTTGTTTAGGGATAACCTACCATGAATAGATCAATATTTATGGAATCTTTTTAATTAATTAATTTTTTTATTTTATTAAGCAATATAAATTTCACGTAAAATTGAATTCAAGGCCATTGTGTATAACAATACGTAGGTACTTTAAAAGGCTGTGTTTAAAAATTGGAGGATTATTTAGTATCTATGGTTATCATATGATTTAATTAAAATGTTCAAGCATATTAGGTATTTAATAAATTATTTTGAACAAAACGTAGGACAGTATTTGAAATAATGATAAATTTTTCTACAAATAAGATTATGTACGAAATTTTTATTTACGAAAATCAATATTTTCTTTAAAAAATCTACGTGTGTCTCTAATCTATTAAAAATAATTCTGTAAAAATGTTTAATAAATTTGATGAAAATTGTAGATTCTAAATGTTTGACCAACGATCGATTATGCACAAATCAGTCCGAATATAAGTGTGCGGTACAGCTATTTATCGTTCGAAAAATTAAATCCTTTTATTTACTTTCAGATACTTGGTTAATAAAGTCGTAATGAAATATTTAAAATATAGTCCAATAATTTTACGTAAATTACTTGAGAAATCATCCATAATTTTGAGGCGTTAATCGTGCTGCAAAAATGAGTTAGTAACAGATGATGAGTGATGTAGGGGAGAGCGGGGCAAAATAGTCATTTTGCGGGGGTAATTGGACATTTTGCATTTAAAAATATAGAAATCCTACTTTTAGCAAAATTAATACTTCTAAAGTATATTTTAATATCTCATTTATAATTACCAATAGATAAAAAGCATAAAATTAAATGTAAATATCCCAAATTCTTAATATGAAAAGAGTACTAGCTGAAAAGTTGCAAGCGACTATTTTACCCCTGCTGGGGCAAAATATACATTGATGTTAGGGGGAAAATGAACACTTTATTTTTTATTCTATTATGTCTTATGTTAAACTTGTTTTCACTTTAACAACATATATTTTATACATTTGTATGTTATTAAAAAAAATTTGGACTTTCAACGATGCATACGTTTTTAAATAATGGAAATGCCAGTTTTGCCCCGTGTCTATATTGTCCCTCTCTCCCCTACTTCTAGTTTTTAGGTCTTGGTTTAAGGCAATATTAAAAGTTTTCAAATTAAGTATTTTACAAAATATCATAAGGACTTTGTAAAAACCAGTCGTCTGTATAATGTATATCCTAATATACGTAAGCAAGATAAATGAAAATTTAATTGAATATTTTGTACTTTTAATAATAACCTAATGATTAATCTAAAATTAATCTAACAGCCTAACAATACCTTCTACAAATTAACATTTCCCATCGCTCCTATAAACCTCAACGACCGTTGAATCCCGTATCACGACAAAAATTGATCTTAACGGACGCTGTAATTCAATTCTCCACGAAAATAATAATTAGTCCCGCGTTCGTCTCGCCGCTAATCTCGTCAATTGGCGGAAAGAGGCGCTTTTTGACTGCGCGCACGGGCTCATACATCCATCGCGTCTAATTCCCGGAAATGAGGAGAGCCGCGGCCGGCGCGAGCTCACGCGTGGGAGGATCATACTGCGCGCGCACGTGCATCTCACCGAGATAAATTTCGAATCCTTTATCGCGATCTCTCGACTGGTATATAGTGCTATGCGCGAACAATGGAGCGGTCTAACCAAGATGTATATAATGAAGTACATGGCAGAGGTTGTACGCGAAAGCAATGTTTAATGATAGGATGCGGAGAATTGAGATTTTGCGCGCGCGGCTAAATTGATTGTTCGAGGTTTTTCCGGATTTGCTCGCTGCTGTGGCTGTGCATATAATTTAATTTGCATAGAAATGGTTTGTCGGTTGGTTGTAGCTTTGGATCTACGTGTCGAAGTGAAAAACTAACTACGCTCGATGAATTACTTGCATATATATTAGCGCAATGATATGCTGTGCATATTGAATTTGTTATACAGATTATTATGATTATTGTTTCATATTTTTTATAATGTACACAGTATATACATGAAAGAAATTGCATAGCAAATATTACTGTCTTTGTTTGTATATAATAGGAAACATACTTTATTTTATGTAAACTATGTTTGTAGTAAACTTTATCTATACTTAAATTGAAAATGGACAAAAACGAATTTTACATTTTACTATGAATATTGATGTTTTTACTAGAAGCATGATAATTTTTATAGAAAATCAAGTAAAGCAGAAGTATAAACATCAGAACTACTTGGTGAATGTTGTAACACAATTTGTATGTTTTGAATAATATAAAATACTGTATATAAGCAGTCTGACTTCTTCATTGTTTTGGTAATGTAGGGCTGCAAGGTTTTTCCAAAATCCGATGAATATGCTGAGTCCTATCCTCAATTTGAAAATTACGGAAGTAACAATGTAAGAAATTAACATTTTAATGTGTTCTTCAAGATGATGCTGTTAGGTTTCAGTTATAGCACGAAAAAGGATCGTTATTTCACCATCAAGTCACTACCTTTCATTCCAAGTAAAGTCATAAACGGGTCAGAAACTCTCACTACCTTTTCACCAAAAACTTATTAATTTTAATTAAATAACCATTTTTCTAAATATATTTCGAAATGTCGAGCCGAAGCAAGAACACGAAAAACCATCTCCGTCCAGCAAATGAAAGTGCAAACGCTTCCTTTTACTCGCAGCAGCTTACTTTACGAACGTTTAGCTACATCGCTTCTCGCTGCCAAATTACCGCGCGCGCACTTTCCCCGTCCCATTTCCACTTTAATTCATAAAGCTAATTAACGAAAAATGATACACCTCATCGAGGTTTATACGCAAAAACGCGGAAAAAAATAAATAAACTAAAAGAGAAAACCGAACTACCGCTGCGCCGACGAAAGTAAAAGTCGCGCGTATAAGCTGATAAAGGTTCCAGAAGGAACGCGCGAGACCGCAGGAGAGTACGTACACATATAGTTATATATATACTCGCGCAATTAGAATGCAGCTCGCGAAGCCACAGTGGACGGCGACACAGTTTCGCGGGTGACACGCTTTTCTTAAAGATTTGGCCGATCGTCCCGGGGCTGACGACGGGAAGAAAAAACGTGTCACGTATATTTGGTAACCCGCGCCTCATCAGCCTTTCAAATGCTATACGGCCGGCGACGTCGCTCGGCGATTGGCGATTTTCTTGCCCAAGCTGTCGATAGATTGCGAGTTTTTTTTTATGGAATGGAATTCATGCGTTGTTCTTTAATACTGTACTTTTTCGTAGGGCTTTTTTATTGTGTTATACTTTAAGGTGGGTTTTATTCAGTTTATAAGATAATAGCAAGGGCATAGTTCGCGCAGAAAACAGCCTCTCAGAACCA
Source organism: Gastracanthus pulcherrimus (assembly GCA_949152435.1). Classification (NCBI taxonomy): domain Eukaryota; kingdom Metazoa; phylum Arthropoda; class Insecta; order Hymenoptera; family Pteromalidae; genus Gastracanthus; species Gastracanthus pulcherrimus. The sequence goes on from OX424575.1 coordinate 32,607,937, forward strand.
TTCGAAATCCACAATGGATTAAAACCAGGGGATGCGCTATCAACAGTTCTGTTTAACCTAGTACTAGAATACGTTTTCAGGGCCGTACAAGAAAGCGGGGAAGGAGTAATACTGAACGGTTTATTAACGCAATTGCTAGCCTATGCAGACGATATAGATATAATAGGACAGAACAGGGAAACCGTAATAAAAAAACGTTGAAATACTAATAAAAACAGCAAAAGAAGTAGGACTAGAAATGAACGAAAAGGAAACGAAATACATGGTTACTGACGCAGCGGTACTCGTGAATGAGTATAGCGACCTGAAGGTGTTAGACAAAACCTTTAAAATAGTAGAAGAATTTAAATACCTCGGCACTATAATTGACGCCAAAAATGAGACGCATAAAGAAATGAAAAAAAGACTGCTGTCCGGAAATGCATGCTTCTATTCGGTGGGCAAATTACTACTATCACGGAAGACAAAATTAGAGATGTATAGAAAAATTATTATGCCAGTAGTCCTATATGGGTGTGGAACATGGGCACTAACTAAGCGGGAGGAGGATAGGTTCAGAGTATTTGAACTAACCATTAATTGCTGCCCACTGTGATAATAAATAATAATAATACATTCTTATTAATTTATCATCGATTGATGGAATATATACTGGTATGTATATATATGTTGTTTACTCTGTTTCTATTGAATTTGCATGTGTCAGGAGCTTCAGCCGTCAAGAAATATAATTGAATTTTATCAATGCTACGAAAAATTTATTAAAGTTTTTATGCTTCTCTAAAAAACTAATTCTTCTGCGCATTAATTGACTTTCAGATATTTGGATTTGATCGAGTGTAAATTCTGTAACTATAATATATTATCATCTGATGATAGAAAATACTAACATCTGTAACTACCTTAAATCAGAGATGTATAGCTTTAATTTGAGAGTTTGTACGTGATTTTATGATGAAGGGTTTAAAATTTGCGATATATAATTTATATAAAAATCAATTGTATTTTGGATACATACTCTCACAATTACGCGCAGATGGTAAGATCATATCTTTATTTTCCTCTGATAAACTGAATTAACTGAAACATTGCAAATTTTCTTATCTTTTACACGATTTTTTAATTTGAATACAATGTAGATTACAATCTACTATAATTATTTTGAAATTAAATTTATTCAAGAAGGTATGAAAATTGCAGTTTCCATTGTTACCATCCAATTTTGATGTCCGCGGCCAATGTCTATTTCATGTATTCGTGTCCAGCATCGAAATTTCTCATTGGACTTGATGCGATTGGCCGATCGATGAAGCGATAAATTCGAAAATGAACGTGATCCGGCAATGTAATTCCCCGCCAGAAGGTAAACAACGCACCACTGTTCAAGTGCGATCAGCGACCTCGCAAGCTCGTGATGATATTAATATTGACCTCGCACGCCATAATCAAATAATAAAATGGTTTATTATGCGATATTTCATTGGTTATTAGACAACTGGGATTCATTATTACTTTTTCATCAATCGAATGATATATTGCCCTTCATTTTATAGAGATCGTTTACTAGAATAAAATAAAAATATCAAATTTTATTATATGTATTTATGTTATTAGGAATATTTTTTGAATAAATAAACCTTAATTTTTTCAACAGTACGTGCTCGGGTACACCGAGAAAGTATTTTTTTCTGTAACTCTGTATTGGACGATATCATACGTATATTTTTAATATTAATTACCCTCTTAGTACAAGTTCATTTTGAATCCATACATCCATGTCAACGGGAACTATTTGTTGGCACTATTTAACTCACAATTAGTTCTATTTCCTATTTTATTGCTTGAAAAATACCTTCGTAGTACGAGAAATCCTCTAATAACACCTTATAATGTTTTTATTTCTTTCATCCATGCTAAAACTCTCTTAATTTGTTTACTTGCCAACGTGTAAAACCATTCTTAATTTGTCATTTATGTTTGTGGCAAATACATAAAGATGCAGTGCTGCAAATAAACCATTCGCTCATCAAATTTCCTCCACTGATCTCTATTTCTCTATATACGAATAAAACCCTATAATATAAATTTCAATAACGCACGCGAATTGTTACCGCGAACTCCTCAAAACCCCAACTACAAGAGCACGCATCAACGCGCAAACACCCTGGACAAAGCGAAGCGAAGCTATAGTCCCCCTCCCCTTCAACATCCCCTCTATAATCACGCGTCGTGTTATACCTACTGCGCGACGCCATCGCAAAACGCGCGTAATAATTCGCCCCCGTCGACGTTCAACATTATCACTCTCTTGGCTTCACGCTTCGCGCGGCCTGCGCAGCGGCGTCAGGTAACTCAACTCTCGCTCGTGGCGTTAGAAACGACATTAATATCGTTGTCACGGCGTGTTATACGCGGCCTGCGCGCACAATATAACGAGCTCTTGATACTATATATTACGAGCGAGCCGGCGAGTATAATAGAAATCGAGGTGTTGGGGAGGAACACCGAGTGACTCTTCACGCGGTTTATGCGCGTGATAGGCATGGTGTATTGAACTCGGTGAGAACGAGTGTTTATGGTCTTCGTATTGACAATATGCACGTCGCAGGGGGCTTTTGATGAGAGAGGAGAGAAGCTCTTGCGAGCGCAATTCTGTAGGATTATGTTTTAGACCAATACGGTCCTGTCTTGTCCTACAGTTTAATATACGGACTCGCTTTAACTTTCATTGTTAAATGATATTCGTATGGTATATAATTGTAAGGCTACACTGTGTGTGTACAATAAATAGGGTTTATTTTTCTTCTATTTTAAGTGGTAATTAAGATCTCTTTAAATAGAAATGATAAATATTATTCGATGAGAGAAGTTGAAGCGATTAGACTTATAAAGATTAAGTGGAGAAAGTATAACCGAAGTGCAAATGATAGTGCAGTGGATTTTAGATTATTGTTTTGATTGTTTGTATATATCTTGTAAAATTCAAAATCTATCAGTATTGAAAACGGTGAAAGTTATAGATCATACTATCTAGGAAATAAATCACTTGTTATAATGATCGAATAAAATGCATAAAGTTTTATATTATAATACTCTTTCAAAAATGTTCTCGAACTATGAAGCATAATTTTGAATAAGTTTCTAATACGAATATTATTTTGAGCCGAAATTTTTTCTTTAATTATACCTAGTTCGAAAGAATTAACTTTTATCCTTATTTTAGTTTGTTGGAAAAAGTTTAATTGATTCACAATGATTTTCTCTTACCAATTTATTCAAGATTAAAACTTTTTTAAAGTAAGAGCGTCAGTTAGCATATTTTTCAGATTCTCTTTCGATACCGATCTCCAAACAAAGCCGACTCGTAATCGGTTCGTCCTTCCACAAGATTCTTTACTACAAAATTGTGTCACATCAGCTCCTTACACAACATTCGCGACTGAACCACCAAAAAAGTATCACCGCGAATGCCAAAAAAATAAGAATCCCCGTCGTTCCACGCGATTTGCAATTAATTCCGCCGAGTCCCTCCCATACCTAACGGTTCCACTCTACAGCGACTCGACCTTTTGTCTCTCGAGCATGCAGAGCGCGTGCGAGCTCGCGCAGACTGGAAAGACCGGCGGCACGCATTATGTACAGCGTGCGTGTGGCTATATGATCGAGCTGGTGTGCGCTGCATATTAGAAAGTCAAAGGATCGACACTCGCGTCCTCCGCCGGTTTCGAAAGGCCGCGCGGCGCCTATGTAGGTATGGCTCTCTGCGCGCGCGCGTGCGAGCTCTCGCTTCGCGTTTTCTTTTCTATACTACTAGAGAGAGAGAGAGAGAGAGAGAGAGAGAGAGAGAGAGAGAGAGAGAGAGAGAGAGAGAGAGAGAGAGAGAGAGAGAGAGAGAGAGAAAGAGAGAGAGAGCGAGCATGATAACGCGCGTATGTAGATGAATCGAGATGCGGGCTCGTTTATACGTGACGTGCGCGGAATGGAGTCGTTTGTCTACTCTGTTCTTTTATTTCGCAGCACTTTAGCGGGAGAGCGCAGGTGTACAGGCCGAGTAATTTTGCGGAATCGCGTCGTCAGGTATGGAATTAGAATTTTATTGAAGTACGGTCAGACCTCGCGCACTGTTACAAGTCGGGACCTACGCACCTGGGCGCTGTTACTGCCGCGTCAGCCAATCAGATTGAATGGTCAAGGTCGTGCATATAACAAAATTACAAAAAAGTTGGGTGCTTAAAGTTTCTTAGAAAATTAGATTTAATATATTTAATAGAAAATTAGATTTAATATTCTTAATAAAAATATATTATATTTGGAGGTTAGGTATATCAAATAAATTACAAAATCTATGCAACGTTAGAAAAAATTACCTTATGTTTTTTATTAATTTTTTATTAATATCAGGTTATTTCATAATTAATAATTCTGTAAATATAAATTATATAAATTAGAGGAATTACAGACTTTACAATATTGATCTTAACATATAAATTATTATTGTACAAATAGAAAATTGTATGCAGGTTCATCATACTAAAATTGACAAATCATATATTTACAACAGTAAAGGTTTGACTGTAGTTGAAATGCGAAAGGATAAAAGTGTCTTTATTTTTTATGAAAATGGAATTGGAGTTCTAATTCGTATACTGTAACTATTTAACAAGTATTTTTTCAATAAGTATCGTTAGTAAATTATTGCCGATTAACGAATTTGATGTAAGGAATTATCGCAAAGTCAAATTTGAATAATTATCGCCAATAAAAATTCAAATATGTATCACCGTGTTTGCACATATCAGTGTTATTTTTTGATATGTAGATAATAGAAATAGATAGTCAACTCGAAAATTTCGATAAAATCGATATTTTATAGATAACCATTCTCACAAATTTTAGATTGTCGAAGCTTCGGTATTTTCAATTATTGTCAACGTCACATTCGTAATGGATTTTTTATACCGTCGCTGACTCTGTTCGTTGTATGTTACATTGCAATATTCTATGACATTTTTATTTAAATAATTGCATTTCATTTAGTACGACAAAAATCTATTTTTATTATAATTCAGAAATATTAATCAATAAACAGAAAATCCTTCTAAAAAGGAAAAAAAGTTTGAGTAAAATATATCTTAGAAAAAAGTTAGCCGTAAACTTGATACCAGCTGTCCAAAAGCTAGGTCCGTGATAGTATTTGATAGTTCTCAATACAATACTAACTCAAGTAAAACTTAAAATAACATGTTTATGACACGATAATAGACCACAAAAATGAAACTCATAAAGAAATCAAGAAGAGGCTGCATTTGGAAAATACATGCCTATATTTGATAAATAACTTACTAAAATCACGATTACTATTGCGAAAGACTAAATTAGAAATATATAGAAAAATCATAATGCCAGTACTTCTATTCGGATGCGAAACGTGGGCGTTAACCAAACGGGAAGAAAATAGATTTAGAGTATTTGCGAATAGAGTCATTAGAGGCGAATAGAGGAAAAATAGATAAGATTACTAGAGAATGGAGAATTTTACATAACCAAAAAATACAGGAGCTATACGGGAAGCCGAACATTACCAGAGTAATTAAATCTCGAAGACTATAGGGTGAGGTGGGCATGTATCTAGGATGGGTAACGAAAGAGCAGCATTTATAGTACTTGTAGGGAAGTCGACAGGTGCAAGAACCCATGTAGACGGACACGAAGGTGGAAGGACAATATTAAAACTGATCTGCGTGAAATAGGATGTTATGAGGAGGATTGGATATAACTCGCAAACAATGCAGAAATATGGCGTGGCTGTGTGAACAAGGCTATGGACTACACAGCTATTACGGATAGCTAGTCCCAACAAGCAGTTATGATAGCTATGGTGATGATGCAAGCACGTCTACAGTCGACACAAAGACTATGTGATAGTTGATGTTGCCCTGCAGGCACCGTTGCTGCTTATCATTACTACTTGACCTTTATAATAATAATAATAATAATAATAATAATAATAATAATAATAATAATAATAATAATAATAATAATAATAATAATAATAATAATAATAATAATAATAATAATAATAATAATAATAATAATAATAATAATAATAAATAGTACCATGAAAGATCGGAGATCAGCCATAAATCCTCCTCCCATCTAACTCGAATAGGAATGCATGACCCTTCGTCGTACAGATCAATCAACCGATGTAATTTTCCAGTGCGCTGCATGTACACATCCACGCACGCTCACACAATCATCAATTAAAATTCACAAAGACGTGCAATTCCATATCAATTTTCTTCTAAACGCAGTGTAACGCTGCCCGCGTCTCCCTCTCTCTCGCTCTCTCTCTCTCTCTCTTTCTCTCTTCTCGCATCGAATATACTAAATCGAATCCACCTCTTTCATTCCAATCATAGTACACACACACATACACATACACGCACACGCGCGTGCACTCGCAAACGCACGCACACACACGCACACACACGCAGTCACATACACACATACACACACACACACGGGCGCGTTTTCGATCGGCCGATAAACATTGATGCACGCTCGCATCGCATTTTACGCTGCAGGCGCGACCCAGTTACACGTGCGCGCGAACGCATTATGCCATTTCAATGAAGCCCTATCACGTGAGAAATCTCGATGGAGAGTACACCGGTGCGCATTATGGATGCGAGAATTCTCGGGGAGCGGATAGAGTATATAGGTACACTACAAGCGACTCGATAACTGCGAGATGTGTGTGCAGTGTGTGCATGTGTCTGCCGCCTGTCTGAGAGAACAAACGAGGTAAACGTCCCGGGGCTTGACGCCGATTGTTGTCACCGGCGTGCGTTTTGTGTGTGTGAGGCTGTGAGCAAAATAGAGCACTGATAGATACTGATACTAGATTCTGTAAGAAGTGTGATTTGAATACGGTAGAATGATGAAAATATAGAGGGACTGCAGGTGTGAGCTTTGAAGGAGAAGAATTAGGAGTTCAAGCAATGGACGATGATTACAAAATTTCTAAGTCGTATGACTAATAAAACCACATTATTTTAATCAGACGAAAGGAAATTGTAACTTAATGTATTTACGCGAAAGTTAAAATCATGCATTGTTTAACCAATAATGCAAGTATATTCTGAAAAGTGATTTGTATACATAGACTAAAAATGAAAACATTAGATAAATTTGTAGGGCGATCCTGCTGTTTCAATACTTTATATTATTATTTCAATCACATATGAATCAACTGTTTTTGAATACATTTTGGACGTACAAACTTTTTGGCAGAAAAGCTATTCATATAATTTACAACCTTGACTTGAAACTCAGCTCATATTCCTCTTGCCATAAAAAATTAAAGAATAAAATTTACTAAATCTGCAATTTTATAAGCTTAAATTTAAATTTACTTTTTTATAGAGCTAGCATTTCTTGATTTTCTGCTTTAAATGGTACGAATAAGCAAAATTAATGCTTTTGCAGATAAAAATTTTAATTTCAAAAGAAAAATTAGATTCTTCTAGCTGCAATTGGATACTTGCATGAACATTTTTTTCTCGTCGGTATGCATGATTTGGATAAAGAACATAAATTCCTTTGCGTGACGTCACATTCATACAACATCAAACAATACTGCTATATGAATGTGACGTTATCAGTATGTTTCAAGCACTATAACTTCACTAATATTGGGAGAATGAACACTTAAGGCCAGTAAATGAACAGGTCCCGTGACATTTTTCATTATTTGAAAAAAAGGTTTACCAAGTGTTATAAAGCTAAATACTGACATTGTCAAGCATTAAATTGGAGAGAAAGCACGTTAGTGCCAGTAAGAATAATCAGAAATCATTGTATTTGTCTTTTTTTCATCAAGTGTTCATTCACTTTTATGTATACAAAATTCATGAATTGATTTACATAATTAAAGATGTTGAGTAAGATCAAGATGAAGATACTGAGGATACTTATGAATATGTAGATGATGATAATCATAATAATAATAGTAGAGAAAAACAAAGATAATGATTCTATGAAGATAACATTGAAAAGTCGTTCAGTCTGTTGAACAACGATGAAATTGATAATAAAAATTCTAATAACAGCGATAATAATACTGTCAGCAATAATCATAACAACGTCACCATAATCGCGGTGTAGCATGCATATTTATCCGAACGGATATAAAAAGCATATCGATTTCCCAATTACCGGTCAACGACTCGAGCGCCGCTCACGGCAAAAACAATTGCGAACAAGTCGAAAGCTGCCGGCGGCCCTGTATCGCAAAAAGTCGATCGGCCCGCGGGCGCGAAAGCTGATTACGCAACGATTATCTCGTGTGCACTGTGCGAACGCAGTTGCGCGACTCGATGCATTCTCGTGGGAGATTATTATCGTGTGTGTATAGGTTCGTGAACCCCCCGCGAGCCGTTGCCCTTTCGCAGCTGTCCTGCACTGACCTGCGCTCTATATGCGACGTGACTGTTTACGGCCCATTATTTTATCGAGTTACGCGCGCCCGTTGACTCAAGACTTTTTGTCGCTGATCGTGTTGTCGCGAGCGGTGAGTGACATAAGTTCGGCGCGCCGATCAAGTTGAATTTTGACGCGTGTACGCGGCTGGATGTGTGTCATGGGGTAATGAGTGAATAAAAGAGTGATCTATTTTTAGCGATTCCGATCGGTGACTGCGGTATGAGTAAACGAAATGCATGCGCACGATGGGAGGGTCGTTTGTTGTTTTTCATTGTACGATGTTTATGAGTTGTGTGTTTACGTAGAACGAACGTCAATGTTTGCAAAATTCTGTTTAATAGAAAAGGAGAATTATAGTGACATTGAACCATTGACTAATTGAAATGAATTATTCAAATACTAGTTTTCATTGTTATCCGTATTTTGAGATAAATCATTTCTTATAAGGTAAAGTAGTATAGTGATATTTTAAATACCTGTTGTCGTTTTTCCATGATAAACGATGGAATTTATACAAACTCTTGCGTTTCGGCATTTTCTAATAATGGTACTGTTAACTTAAGGCTTTTTTTATTCTAAATTTATATATAACATATCAAATAATTTGTTAATATAATCAAAGATTTATAACTAAATAAAATTATTGTAATTTAAATATTATAAATAAATTCGGATATAATACTTATTTTACATAATAATCCTGGTAGAGACAGATTCTATAAGGTCAACTAATAGCTATATTTAAAAATCAAAATTCTCGTAAAATGGCCCGGTGGCATATATAAAGTAAGATGACGCGTTAGTTTAATAGGTTGAGGGTGGTGTGACACATATATATACCACGAATTGACGCAAATTTAATTGCATTTTGTCTTACTGTAAACGTAAAAATTAATGAATTTTATGCAGCCAGTTATTGTATTCTTCAAGCTCTTAGAACGAGGTACAAACTTTGAGTTTATATCAAATGTTTAAAATCTGAATAAATTTTGTAGATAATTGAAAAAATCGGTTTATACATTAGCCGCCCTCAACCTATTAATCCATTAAATGCTTAAGCATTAGCAGTAAACGCGTTATATTGCAATACAAATTTACAAAGATTCCTCATCAATGAATCAATACACGAGAAACGCTACGGAAAATCGGCAAAAAAGTGGGTTGAAAAGTAACGAAAAAGAAAATGACGCGAAAAAGACCTTGTAACACACTTTATTTTTGTATATCAATTTTTCTTATAGGGATTTAGCATAGAAATTATGGACTAAAAAAGCTCATCGCTTTCAACCGTCAAATTAATATCTACCACGCAAGACAATCACTACAATAACAAAATCAACCCTAAAATAACACTGAAACTGAAAATGAAAATCAATTCATCCTCGCAGTAAAATGAAACTTCGTTGCTCCACCCCAGGATTCTCAAATGCAGTCGCACGTGCGGCACGTCGGAAGAGAGAGAGCTGCGTGCAGCTCTCGGCTCTTCTAAAACCGGGAAGTTACCCCGGGAAGGTCATACATCGGCATCGTGATTGCGCGAGCGCGCGGACTCCGGAAACGACCGGCCCATAAATTTCTCGAGCAGCGCCACCGCTGCTGCTGCTGGAACCCCCATATGAGTCGAGGCGCGCGCGCGCGCGACTTTTACTACCGCGAGAGCCCGGGCGATAACGCGAGCAAAGCGTATAAGTAAAAGTCGACTTCCTCCCCCCCTGCAGCGCGCGATAGCGGCCACGCGGACGAGTCCTGCGCGCATATACAAAGTCGATCGATCTGCCGCGGCTGGGCAAGGTCGCGCCGGCGGCGGCGGCTGCGACGCACCTTGGAGAACGGAGTTGTTTCTTTTATAAGGGATGGCACAAGTGAGGATTGAGCTTTTAACCGTTTATAGCTTATGTCTTTTGGATTTATGAAAGATATTGCCATACTGTGAGGGAAGGTTTTTACAATCAGCATGTGGAAAGAGTTTTAGAAAGAAATATTAACAATTCTAGAGGATGATAGAGCTTTTTAGAATGCTTTGAATAAAAATGGGATATATATTAAAAATCTGCCTTTTCCTACAAATTTAATATTTTGTGTTGAAATTTTATTTACAACTACGTAAGAAATAGTCAAAGTTTGTGTAATATTCATGTTTGCTTTACAGATCGGTAAATGTGGCGAACTATCGATTCACATGATATATATTATGTAACCGGGGTTGTGTCTTACCAAACTTGACACTCATCTACTTGTCTGATATACATATCTAACAAACTATAATTAAATTTTTCTTTTGTTTTTTTTTTCAATTAAAGGGATTATTTTGTTTATTATATTCTTAGCGATTTCTGTTAACAAAATGAAGGCTGATGGTTAATTATTATGACTTGACTTGACTTTATTTTTCTTAAATAAATTGTACAAAGTAAAAATTTACATCTAAAAGTAAATATGCTCACGATTATTTCTCTTGCATAAAGTGGTATTTATTTAGATATATTTATATATATATATATATATATATATATATATATATATATATATATTTATTTATTTATATATTTATAGAGCATACCTTCTTTCATAAGTAATCACTTTATTTACGTTTACTAGAAAAAGACACAGTTAAAGATAGTGTTATCGATAACCACTTAATTTGTATTCCTTTGTAGTACCAAACAAGTTTACAATGAAAATTAAATGAATATTCATAAACTGTAAGTCACCGTTTAGATAATGATTTATCTTGCTCATTTGACACACTATTTACGTTTCACGTGAATTCTTGCATTTGTAAAAAGGTGAAAATTAACGAGCATAATAAAGCTCTTTTATTTCTTTAAATTGACACATTAAAACGACCACTTGATTTTACCTCTCTTGATTCAGAAATATTTATGACTTGCGACTGAAGCAAACAAGAAATATTAGTTTTCTATAATCATGCATAAATTTATCTTCAATTCATATTTTTAATTAAAATGTCAGCTTTCCTTAGTTAAAATAAAATGGATTTCCTGAGCAGTTTCTAAGTATTTCTATTCAAAATATTATTTTCCGCATCAAATAATAGTTTTTTTACGGTTAAAAGACATGATTATTAATGAAAACCAAACTAATAGTAATTACTCATGAAAACTTGTTTAAAATAACTAACTGTTTAATTCACAATTAACAATAAATTATTTATTAACAATATTATTAACTAATTAATTACTTACCCTCTACAACGTAGATTCAACATTGTCATACTAACTAACCGGTGATTTTACAAAAAAGTCTCTAAATAAGTAGCGGTCGATCACTCAAATGGTAAACGCGTAGCCTCTAGACGGCGGCCGCTCAAAGGACGTGAGTTCGAATCCCCGTCGTTCCGCATTTTTCCACGAAACCACGAAAACCCGTTTTTGTCTCTCACAAAGGTTTATTAATCAGCCTCTTAGAACTTGCTCATCATAACGTTTGTTTAAATGAAATCTCCTCTTCTTGTTTCAGAAATCCAACATGGTGGAAGAGACGCTCGGCCCTGGAGCGCGGCCTGACGATCGTTGCGGTGTGCGCGGTCTTGGTGGCTCTGGCGCTCGCCATCGGCCTCGGGGTCGTCGCGCGGAATGCCGAGCCCTGCGAGTCGAACCTCATGAGCGGTAAGCTTCCACGAATACTGCATGGGCTGATGGGACGATTTGAATCATTCATTTTATCAGTTTATAATGGTACCTTTCAATGTATTATTTCATTTAGTCCTATTTGTTTGTAATACTATTCGAACTTATTAGAATGTTTTATGGCAAAAGTCTTTTGTTTTTTCGGTAGCATCAATAGCCAGTATTTGCATTAGACATCACAATATTTATTTACCATCCAAAATTTGTGGTTTAATCATGGGTCTAAACGAGTTTTAAAAAGCTGTTCATTTATGCTAATTTTGCGTGCTTGCTGAAAATTAAAATTATGCAATTTCTGATTTGAATTTATATAAATTCGTATAAATTTAAGTTTCTTTCTGACTTTATAATTAATATATCTTAATCAAATTTGTCTTCATCTCATATCTAATTTTGATTACTCCTATGAAGAAAAATAAGTTAATAAAATATCATGTTATTTATCACCAGATGTTTTAACATGATATATAACCTGATTTGCCGCCTGATTTATCGGCTACAAAATATATTGTTACGAAATAATTGTTTTTAGTAATGTTAAAAATGTCAAAATACATAAATCTGATGTCTCATATAAGTATTATCGGGATGGTCCTTCGAAGTGACCTAATTTATTATCTGATGGTTTTTCCTCAGGGATATCAGTATCATATTCTAAATTTTTCATTTTAAAATTTAAGGTTATTGCTTTTTTTATTATTAACATAAAACCTTTCTTTCATATATCACAAAACCATTGCAAAGTTGGCATTCATGACATTGGCATTCCCGCCATTCATTTAAAATCAATAATCAGTTAAATACTTCTATTAGCTTACATTTCCAACAAACATAACTCATACGTTTATATATTTCCACATTTTCATTCTCCATCACGCATCCCCATTTTTTTGTTATCATTCGTACCCCATCGCTATTTACAATTCAACATTATATCCACGTACTATCACGTTGCACTCATTCGAAATATTTAATCGTCGCACGTATACCATTCACGTCCTGCTCTCGCACTCACCACCACCACCACCACCACCACCGCCACTGCCATTCGCACGCCTGCATCGTCGGCATACTTAGCCCCGGCTAACGCGGAAATGCTACCGTCCACAGCGGAAGCCCTCGTCGGCGCACCACTCGCCAACAAGAAGACGACGCCCCAGGTCGTTCAGAAGCCGGCGGAAGGGGAAATTTGCCTATCGCCGGGATGCGTCCACACAGGTGCGTAGTCGTGTTTCTTTTTTCTATCTCTGGTTCTCTCTTACTTCGGCCGAGCGGTTATTCGATTGGCTGTCTATGGAGGTTAATCGGGAAATCGTCTCGTTTGGCTATTTTTACTGTACACATTGATTTCTGATAAATTTCAACTTCTGTGGATTTCAATTTATGGACGGGCATATTTTTATTATGTAAACGGAATGTTTTTTTTTACAAAGTAGAAAAAAAATGTAAGTTTCGTGATTACTGATTTACAGAAACTATTAATTTATAAAATAATTACTTTTTCAATCATATAAGTTTATTCGTGTTTGAATACGCGTTAACGTAATAAAATATAATACCCTAAAAATAATTAAAAAATTTAAATGTTATTTAATTTTTTTAATAAAATATTTATTAATAATTAGTTGTTTTTATAAATCAATTAACATAATTAATGAGATACCTGGAAATAAATACAAAAAAGCAGTAATTAGTATTTTTCAATGCTGTAATAGAATTTCGACGTAAACTATTTTTGCGGTTTTAGCAGTTTCTAGTACGACTACTGACTGATAATCATGTAATACATATTATGAAACAGAGAAAGTGGGTCTTTTAGGGAAAACCCATCCATTATTAAATTTAACTTTGTTTATTACTTCATCAAGTAATATAATTTACTTTCCATTGCATCAATTACAGAACAATTTATATTTAATATTTTAATATTTATACAATACTTTAAATCTACTATTTTTAAATTCATCATTAGTGTATTTTAAAAACTTGAATAATGAAGTCTTTGAATCCTTTAAATTTTTAAGATAAGCAATGAAATTTTTAGAAATAAACTTTCAGATACAAATTAAAATTTATCTGAACTAACTAAAAGGAAACATTATCTTATACATCACTATAATAAAAATAATTACAACCAGCTCCATAAATAAGTTCAATTGTATTCCATCCAAAATTAATCCAACAACTTTCATTTCGTGCTCAGCATCGTCGATTCTGGAAAACATGGATCCAAGCGTGGAGCCTTGCGATGACTTTTACCGATTCGCCTGCGGCAGCTTCCTGAAGAATACGATAATCCCCGACGACAAGACAAGCGTCAACACCTTCAGCATCATCAGCGACAAGCTGCAGAAACAGCTGAGGAGCAGCATCGAGGAGGAGAGCAAGCCCAACGATCCGAGGTCTTTCAAGCTTCTCAAGACGCTCTACAAGACTTGCATGAACAAAAGTGAGTTAGCATAATAGGGTGTGACAAACATTCAGTATCAGGACATTGTTTCAGTATATTCGAAAACGCATGTAATTATTATCGGTCATTTATTGTTAAATTTGATTTTATGGTAGACCTATAAATAAATTCGGTCCAAAATCCTATTTTTACTTTCTAAATAAATATATAATTTATTTTAAATATTTTTCATGTGTAGTTATTATGCTGTGCTCTAATAATGAAAGTGTCAAATGTATATAACTACAACTGTACAAGTGAAAATTACAATAAAATGAAGGTGGAATTTTCATTTTATATAAAAGTGTCTATTCTTGATAATTGCATTTTTCAATATTTGCGACAGTCCATGCACATCAGATTTTATTGAATCATTATGAAACTGTGCATAGTATTTAATAAGAAATAAATTGAATAGCAAGGAAACTGAATATGACCATTTATTTATATTGATGTTAATGTTAAATAAAAATTAGACGAATTTTTGGAGCTCTATGAGAAATGAATACGCATTATAGAATCTGTATAATTTTTTAATACGAGGATTTTATGCAATACCAGCTAAAATAGAACTGTAACTTTATTTTGAGACTATATCCAAGGTATTATAAAGTGAAAAATAAAATAAGTACAACATTATAGGTTTAGAAAATTTCAGTATAAATTAGTATAATAGTAGGCTATATAATAAATGTTACTAAAATAAATAGATTTAATAAATAACAAATAATTTCAGCTCTTATCGAAGAGGAAGGATTGAACCCACTTCACAGAATTCTGAAAGATTTGGGTGGATGGCCAGTTTTGATGGGAGACTCGTGGAGCGATGGTGACTTCAACTGGAAGGAATCCGTTTACAAGTTCTGCAAAAAGGGATACTCGGTGGATTACTTTATCGATTTCAGTATTGGCGTTGATCTGAAAAATAGCACGAAGCGTGTCATTGACGTGAGTGATGCTCTCTTTTTTATAATGCAAAGAAACTTTGTTTAACTGTAAAGATTCAAAAAATAAAGTTTGAAAATTTTAAAATAAATAAAATGTCAATTAATCTTTTGCAAATTATTATAAGTTATTAAATTTGTATTCAGTTGGATCAAGCAGCATTGGGTCTGTCACGCGAATATTTGTCGAAAGGAATGGACGATAGAATTGTAAGCGCATATTACAATTACATGGTCGACATCGCTGGAATTCTGGGAGCTGACCGGGATCGCGCTACCACGGAGCTCAAGGAATCCCTCGAATTCGAAATCAAACTTGCTAACGTAAGTACAATATTTACTTAAAGAATTATCACTGCTTAATGTTTTATTTGAAAGCAGTCAAGACCTTTGGTCTTTGCGGGACGAGAATTTACTACTTTTATTAGAAAGATTATCACGAAATATCACACTTTCGAAATTTCGTACTTGCACAAACCCGTGTATCTGAAACTTTTCTATATTTCGAAATCTTCAAATCTTTTCAGTTTTAAGAAAATAATTGTTTTTAAATCGCACAACAATTGAAAAATGACAATTGACAATTTTCTCTATGAATTTTCGCACTTATGTAATGCCAACAAGAACATTTCAGTACAATTAATTTTTTTCACTAAAATTTGTCCATAACAATAACATTGCAATTTTAAACATCAAATTAACAGAAATAAGACGAAAATCGAACTTATCTAAATAAAATTTGTAAAAGCCGAAATTAAAATTTAGCAATAACATATACCACTAACGCGATGTTTTTAGATATTTTAACTTATGACATACGTGTGTCTATAATTAATATTGTTTCTTAAAACTAGTTATCATCTAATTATTATCTGCCGAAATTTTGAGCTATCTTATTAGACTATCCAAAATCATAAATAAAGTATGAATTACTATTGTTCTCAATGAATACTTTTTATTATATATAAAATAATAATTTACACAAAGAAATTTGCTTGGTACACTAAAAATCACAAGTTCTAGACATTTTCCCATATAATCTTCTAAATTACCTAGTAAATGAAAAGACTATTCGATAGCGATGATCATTCTCAAACAACAGGCTAATCCACTAAAAATCTCCCCATACTTACATCACACCAAAATCCAAGAAAATACCCCCAAAAATCATTATCTCGAACCACCACAGATTTCTTTACCGAGTGAGAAGCGCCGCAACGCCACCGCCCTCTACAATCCGATGACAGTGCGCGAACTGACGCAGAAGTTCCCCACGATACCTTGGTTGGAGTACTTCAGTACCCTGCTGCCCAAGAGCATCGCCATCACGGAGGACGAGCCCGTGATTGTCAACGTGCCGAGCTTCATCAGCGACCTGGAGCAACTGCTCGAACAGACGCCGAAGCGCGTGCAGGCCAACTACGTGATGTGGCGGGCGGCCGCCACCTCAGTCAGCTATCTCAACGACGAGATTCGCAAGCGCCAGCTCGCTTATTCGACTGTGATCAGTGGTGAGTGTGATTTTTTTAGGCGACTGATGGGGATCTTTTATGTAAATGCAGGGGATGTGATAATACGAGCGATGCCTCCCACATAGACAGAATTTTTAAAAGATCGTATAAAATATAAACATTATAAACATCTAAATATTTATATATAATTTATTTGAAATCAATTAAACTTTTAAAAGACCCATTTAAGTTTAAGAACATGTATCACTTGTATCACTGGATGTCTGAATTCATTTACGAAAGTTCTAACATAAGAAAAATTGATTCTGCGAACTTAAATTTTCTTTAACGAAATCTTGTACATCCCTAAGTAAATAAAGACCGGTTATACTAAGACATCTTAGAAGCTACAATAGATATCTTTTGTCTTATTGCACAGATTTTGTGTAAAGGAATTAAAAAAAAAGATTGTGCAGGCCATTTTAATAAAAATACATACAAATTAATTCTTAACTGTCTTATATTAAGAAAAAAGAAGATGTGTACGTAATGAGAGATTTGACTTCAAAAGGGAACTTGTGTAATCTCTACTGCTGTTCAGTTTAGTAAAAAAGGAACGCGAAAAAACCTGATTTCATTATAGTAGAGAAAGTTGATAAAGTGCTGTAACAGTTGATTGAATAATATGAGTAGTACAGCTTGATAGATCAAAAGGAATCTAGCAGGTGCATACTGTGAGATTAAGCTATTAGTAAATACACTATATTCTGTTATTTAATTTACTTATTTATTACTGTTTATCTAATATTGTTTAAGGTAAATATTTAAGATGATCATATGACTTTTTAAATAAGATTGATTTATATGTTTCACTCGTAGTCAACGATATATTTGCATTAAAAAATTTATTTACTGATAAATTAACTTAAGGAGGTTGTATGAATAATTATGCCATTAAAAACAAACATTTTTTACTACAATTTAATGTCATATAATGATATGAAAGTCAATATATTATGAAATAAGGGATTTTTATAAAACTAAAAAAGAATTTGTTTATCGAAATTTCGTTATTGTAAAATTACATATCGTCAAAAAAAGAGAAAAAGTTAACAAAACAGTGCAGACTTTTTTATTTGCTATCTGATTTTAATTAGGAAGGTCTCATTTTTCTCGTTGAAAGATTTAAGGGGACTTACCCATATAAAAATTGAAGAGCATCAAAAGGCGTGTACATGTATAAACTATTAGGCTGTAACTTTCAAGGTTTTTCGATGCTTTTTAATTTTTATATTGGCAAGTATCCCTGAAATTATTCAAGGAACAGAAAGAGACCTTCAAAATTCAATTCGGATAACAAATAAAAATGTCTCCACTATTTTGTCAACTTTTTCTCTTTTAAAGTCTAAAGTTGATGCTATCTAATTTTACAATAACAGAATTTCGATAAAAAAAATGTTTTTAGTTTGACAAAAAGCCATTATTTCATAATATATTGACTTTCATATCATTGTGCGAGATTCAATTGCAGTAAAGAGTATTTATTTTTTTTTATATATATCTACGTACAACTTCCTTAACAATGAATCAATCAATTGTTTACTGTTACACTTTTCTCTAGAATACTAAGACGATACAATAAATTTATTAATTCATGAGGCATTATTTCGACGTCCCTTACGAAGACTAGCACATTTCAAACTGCTACGAAGAGTAACACATTTTAGCATTTAACACGACACTAAGTAGCATATTTTGAAATCTCCCACGAAGACCATCACTTTTCACTATTCCCCCACGAAGACTAGCACAATTCTTATAGAATATGTAAATTAAAGTTGTACCGATAAACTCTCGGCGAATCGGGTTGATTCTGCTTTTATCGGGTACGCCTCGGGAACTAGACCCATTTGGTACTCAAAAAAATATCGGTTTACCCGAGAAAACGAGGCTACCAGAATAAATAAAAGTAGCCTGCAAAAATCAGGCGGCAGAAAATCGCCATATCTGCTAGTCTTCATGGCAAATTTTCAAATGTGCTAGTCTTCGTGGGATAATCCTGGAAAGTACTAGTCTTCATGGGAAAATTGTGAAATATACTAGTGTTCGTGGGGGAATGGCGAAATGTGCTAGTCTTCCTGGAAGATTTCCAAATATGCTACTCTTCGTGGTAAACGCCGTAAACGTGCTAGTCTTCATAAGGGCCATCAATTTCTGGTTAAAACCATTTAACATAAAGTCAAATAGTAATCATTTTTTAAGAGTAAAGCGACATATTCTGTAACCATTAATCAAATTTTAGGTCGGACGGAACGAGAGCCAAGGTGGAAGGAATGCGTGGACATCGTATCTGGTAGTTTCTCCATAAGCGTCGGTGCACTGTATGTCAGGAAATACTTCAATGAAGATGCTAAAAAGAATGCCGTCGAAATGGTTTCTAATATCAGAAAGGAGTTCAAGAAAATTTTAGAGCAGGTTAGTGTTTATTCATTTATTACAAGTTTCGGAACAACAGGGTAGGTCAATGATTGGAATAATATTAGAAAATACATTGCAAATTTTAGTGTGCAAAATTAAATATATTTAACCTGTATATTCATGAGTTATTTTAATAATATTGAGAACTATATTTGTAGCTTTCTGGAATAAGAATTATGGTACTCCTGGAAACTAGTTTAATATATATTCAGAGATATGGTGATAATTTTAGAGTCCATATAAAACATTATAAAGGCCCGGACACTTAAAAAAGGAACAGAGAAAAAACACAAGAATAACATTAGCTACTATATCTACAACGTCTTGTTCCTCATATCTATAGATATAGTAGCTAATGTTATTCTTGTGTTTTTTCTCTGTTCCTTTTTAAGTGTCCGGGCCTTAAAACTAATTATTTTTATTCTTATCTTTATTATTAGTACTTTTTCTGTGCTAATTTTTAAACGAAATATTATTGGTACGCCTGTTCGAATTATAGGGTATAAGCACATACCTTCTTCCAAAATGATGACTTAATTCACATTTTTACTTACTTTGCTTGTTTTCTCAAATAAAATGCAGACATTTGCTTGAAATTTGATACTGTGATAAATATTATATTTGACTCTTTATTCAACAAGTATATTTTACTTGTTTAAGCGAGAAAAGCGTTATGTCGTAAAGCCACAAAAGTATCTAAATAAAAGAAAATTATACACTTGAATTTGCTATGTATCTCTCATAAAATTAATTAACTAATTTCTATTCATAAGAAGTAATATTTGAGTTATATTTCCAAGAACTCGATAAAATCGGGCCTTCCATTGACGCACGTGGCGCGCAACCACAACGCATTTTATGCATCACTCACTCTGTTTTTCCGAAGGTCGACTGGATGGACGACGAGACGAGAAAAGCCGCTCTGGACAAGGCCGACTCGATGAGCACGCACATCGCCTATCCGGACGAGTTGCTGGACGATGCCAAGCTCGAGGAGTTCTACGAGAAGCTGGACATCTCGCCGGGCAACTATCTCCAGAGCATCCTGAATCTCACGCTCTTCGGCACCCAGTACTCGTTCGAGAAGCTGAGGAAGCCGGTCAACAAGAGCGAATGGATCACCCATGGCAGGCCCGCGATCGTCAACGCCTTCTACTCGTCCATCGAGAATAGCATACGTAAGTCGAATTTAAATAGAAAATAAGAGAAAAGTAAAATATATTTTAATAGTAAAACGAATTCGTAATGTGAAAGTTATTTTCTGGGTAATCAAAATTTAGCTTGTTTTTATAAGTTTTCACCACACTGCGCGTAAAGTGCTGACTGTACGCCCTCTCAGCAGGCCGTACAGTACCGCATGGACTGCCTAGGGAATAAAGTGACTTGCGCATGCGCGATGCGCCTTTTTCCGCTCTCGACTGCGTCTCGAGCGGTAAAACAGCGCGTCGCGCGTACACAAGTCACTTTACTTCTAGGCAGAGCATGGGGTACTGTACGGCCTGCTGAGATGCGTACAGTCATTTCTTTACGGGGGTGTGGTGAAAAGTAGTATACGCACCTCTGGAGTACAGTAGGCAAGCATGCACTGTGTGAAATGCCGACCTCGCTTCGCTCGGTCGGCAACGTCACACAGTGCGTACATTGCCCACTTTACTCCCTTGATGCATAATGTACTATTAAAATGTACAGTTAATCAGCTTAGCAGAGGTATAGCCCATTCAAATTTTAACTTTACATGTATAATAATGTATTATACACATACAGTAAAAATTTGAAAATATTCCTAAGAAAATCATAATTTGCTACAACTACCTAAAGATGACTTTTTTTCTTTTACATTGTCATAATTTATTGGAAACAATAAAAATATACATATATATTGTAAACATAAAGTAAAAAGCTTGTAATTTTTTATAAAATATTTTATGTTTTATTTTTACGAACATCATCGATAAGAAATAGGTAAAGAAAATTTCAATTTTTTAATTTTTCGAATTATAGAAGTTTGAGTCCCGCTTGTAATTGTTATAATAATACTAAATATTATAGAATATTTCGAAATATATAAATTTTATATTCTTATACAGTGCATCTCAAAGCTATAGAAACACCAGAAATTTTGACGATCAAATGTGTGTATTATACCTTTCTTTAAAAATCTGTAACTTCTCCTTAAAACGTGACCAGAATTTTTTTCTACATTAACTTATGACAAATTCACGGGTGGTTTAAACAAAATTTGAAAACTAGATAAAAAATTTACATTGATTTAAATGGATCTAAAAATTGAAAGTATTTCTATAGTTATGAAACAATGATAACTTCTTTAATGTTGACGCGAAAGAAATATTCTAGTAACGTTTTAAAGAGAAAACATTTCCCTTCATTTACTTTCCGTAAAATTATTCTCGGTTTTTTGCTTCTAAAGTTACAGGTTTTTAAAAAAAAGTTATAATACACACGCACTGTAGAATGTATTAAGCATGGCATTGGTAGGGGCCTAAAATATAATTTAAATTATTGAAAATTTCAATAATCATTGATTCCAATCATGGGAGTTTCAGGGTGCTTTCACATGGAGCGGAAATTTTGCAGCGGAACGGAAACGAAACGTCGGTATCGTAAATGTTTTCCGCTCCGTCGAAAATTTACCTTCCGACGAAAATCCAAAACGCATAACCTAAAATAAACAACAGGTTAATTTAAGAGGGCGTCAAATTACTCAAATCTTTGACCGAAGTATGAACAATTGATTACAATTAAGGGGATCCGAAAGTAAATTCCCTGAATTACCTACTGAACCATACATTATTTACTTTATAAACAAAATTATGTATATTTAGCTAAAACACAAACTCGCTAGCCCTTCATTGAGTAGTAATATATCTTTCTACAAAGTTCTAGACGTTAAAATCAACGGCACCCTAACACAGTATTGGAATGAAATGTTGACGAAATTTCATTCCAATAATATTTTAGGGTGCCATTGATTTTAACATCTGAAACTTTGTAGATAGGTATATTACTACTCAATGAAGGGCTAGCGAATTTCGAATTTAGCTAAATATACAATACATAATTTTGTTTATAAAGTAAATAATGTATGGTTCAGTCGGTAATTCAGGGAATTTACTTTCAAACCCCCTTAACCTGTTGTTTAGTTTAAATTATGTATGTTGGGATTCTCGACGGAGCGGAATACAATTACGTTACAGATGTTCCGTTTCCGTTCCGCTGCAAAATTTTCGTTCCATGTGAAAGCACTCTCACTGTATGCAGATTTTTTTAAATGTAACAATATTAATATAGTATGTCTAAAGTATGAAAAAAAAAAGGTTTATTTATCAATCATCTATGTACATGTTATTCCTTAATGTAATATACAATTATGTGGTTATTCATTTAAAGTAAACAAAGTAAATGCTTTTTTTTAACCGTGTCATGGCTTTTATCGGTTGAGGTAGTCAGATTGGTTGTTGACTCCGTGTATAAGGAAAATTGAAATTTTATTGGATTGTATATATGTAAAGATGACCAATGAAGTTTGACATTATTGTCTTTGTTTGATTCACAGAGAAATTCGCCACGAGGAAAATATAGCTTTTACTCAAATAAATACATTTATGAATGTATTCTATATTTATGTAGCTTTACCATTTTATAAATCATTCATATGTATTAATTATTTTTTCAATACAATTGAATATATTTAATATCATAAAAAGAAAATACTTTTCAAAGTGGATTTTTTACTAAAATTTAATGTAAATTGGGCAATAATATTTTTAAAGTTTTAGTAGTACTGCTAGCAAATTATGTATAGATATTCACGTAGATTGACACATTACATGTAATTTTGATTCGTTTTACAGAGTTCCCGGCTGGAATCCTACAGGGTGCATTCTTCAGTAATGACAGACCCAAATACATGAACTATGGTGCCATCGGTTTCGTCATGGGACACGAGATCACGCACGGCTTTGACGACCAGGGCCGGCAGTTCGACAAGGACGGTAATCTGGTCGAATGGTGGGCGACCGAAACCAAAGAGAAGTACCTGAAGAGAGCGGAATGCATTATTAATCAGTACGGCAATTACACTGCTCCGGAAGTCTCACTTAATGTAAGTTACCGCATTCGATAGATAATAAATGTAACGGTCAATAAATTGGAATACTAATGACAGATTCATTTTAAAGTAATAGAATTAATGCACTATTTTAAATCAGTTATATGTCAGATATATTCATAAATGTATGACTTTGATTTTGAGTATTGACTTTAAACATATGATACTCAATAAACATACTTGAAATATTTATTGAAGTTACATATGCGGATATTTTTAAGGGTACTATTTCAGATTCTACATTTAAAATTTCAAAAAGTTTTAAATTATACACAATTTTGTATGTGTGAATAAAAAATATATAATTTTTTGTGTCTTTTTTTTAAATTTTTTACATTTTGTTAATGATACAATCTTAGTATGCATACGAACCGTTTTTAAAGCGAGCACATACAATATTTAAACTTGGAAATTCTAAAGTTTTTAATTTCTTTTAATATTGTAGATTAAATATATGGTAGCTAAAATACTCAAAAATTTTATAAATACATTAAATTAATTTTTATTCATTATTTCAATTTAAATCAGTAAATTTAAGAATATTCTTAAACCATCTACCACCATATTGATTTCTACAATATTTGATTCTTATAAAGATATAAATATATCTTTCTGGAATAGTATTTTTATTAATTGCGATGTAACTACCTATGATTTAAATAATAAAAATAATGTTGACTAACAAATCAAAATTAATTTACTGTAAGAATTGCTAAAATTAACTTACTATATTACTTTTAAATTGATTAGAATTTATTAGAACATCTAAAAATAATCAATTTTCATCCTCAATAATTATTAATGAAGGTATGTGAAATAACGACCCGTTTGCAACCTCACCGAATTTTCCCTTTTATAATTTGTTCTCTGTAATGAATAAATATTGTAGGAAAAAACGCCTTATTATGCCCTCTGTATTCATATCTACCAGGAATTTTCAGTTAAATTTTTAAGAAGTTTCATCATTCATTGTAGGCGAAACAAGTGGTAAAAAATACACAAATATAGTTAAATAGTAAATAAATAGTAAATTACAGTTAGTAATGCAACCTCTTGAAAATGTAGTTTAAGATTCTTGAGATGATTGCGGAGGTAAAAGTAAGGTTCCATTTCCGAAATATTTATTTATTACACAGATAAAATTATAGAACTGAAAATCTGATAAAATAGGAACGGATTCAGTATTTAACATGTCCTTAATTAAATTTTCTTTATATATTAAAGTCAATACTACAAACTAATGCAATACTGACGTTTGAGTGTTAAATAACGCGCACTGTAACTTTTTTGCAAAACATTGTAGTGCATCCCATAGTAATCCTAATTGGAATGATATAAAAATATACATAAAAAAATCTTGATAGTCCGTGCGTTCAAGTTTTTCACCAGTTTCTAAAAATATTATTTCATAAATCTATCGCTACACGTACTATAGTACCCGCGAAAATACGTTGCACTCTGCAATCATACCATTCGTAAACTCCGGAGCAAAAAAGATATAACGAACAATCTTCATAATTCACGATTCCCATTGCAGCTGAACGGCATCAACACGCAGGGCGAGAACATCGCGGACAACGGCGGCATCAAGGAGGCCTACCTCGCGTACAACGAGTGGGTGCGCGGCAACGGCGTCGAGCCCCGTCTGCCCGGCCTCGACTACACCGGTCAGCAGATGTTCTGGATCAGCGCGGCCAACACGTGGTGCAGCAAGTATCGGCCCGAGACCCTCAAGCTGCGCATCACCACGGGCGTGCATAGCCCCGGCGAATTCCGCGTCCTCGGGCCACTCTCCAACATGGACGAATTCGCCAAGGACTTCAAGTGTCCCGTCGGCTCCAGGATGAATCCCGACAAGAAGTGCGCCGTCTGGTAGAGCCTGCTGTAATATATTGGTCTTTCTCACGCTCTTTCGAGCTTGCGCAGGGAGCCGAGGAGTCATTGTCCGAGCAGAAGATGATTTAATCTTTTTCTTTTTTGGAGAGTTTGGATCAAGATATGACAATGTTAGAATTTAAGGAATGCGGCGTACTGCGTCTTCTTGAAAATTTTGAACGATCGTTGAGTAGAAGATAATGTCACGAACGAATTGGTTATTTAGAATTTTAAAGATCACCTGTTGTCAGAAGCAGATTGTGCAGAATTTATTTTCTTTCGTTAAGAAAGAACTTTTTTTTTGTTTATTTGACGAAAAAGTTATTTATGTTGTAATTACCTTTTTGACTCTTGAAGTATAATTAATTTCTGGAATCGAAGCAACCAAAATTTCAGCTAATGTAATCGATTAAATTGTTTATTCAATTTATGTTCTGATCCAGATGTCAGAAGAATTGTTTAAACTGAAAGACCATTCCATTTTGCAGTCTATTTTTAAATTACTTATTAGAACACTGTTTAAAATCTGGTAATTATAGATTAAAATTGTAACACATAATTTGCAGATATTTTTATTTGTGTTTAATTAAGATTCATAATTATTTTCATTCGCAGTGACATTCACTTCGAATAAGTAATAATGGATCAGAATTAATATTTATAATTCATATAGTAAACTTCTGCTCGGAACACGACAAACGAATAAATTGTTCGGTGATGGGTTTCCGGTGATTTTCTTTTCGAGTGAGATGTACGTCGAAAACCGGAAGTGCCTTGAACCGTAAAAAACGACACATTCGAACAGGTAAAAGTTAATTCTAGTAAATGAAGAAATACGATGCGACACGAAAAGAAAAAGAAAACGTAAACACTAAGTGAATACAAAATTTACATACAGTGAGAAAGTAATTTTTAAACCATGAATACTGTGTGAAAAATTTTCATTTAAAATTTCACTGTACTATTTCTGATAAAGTACGATAAAAAAATAGCCCTCATAAAAAGTGATGAAACTCATTTTGAGTAAATGAATTTCACAAATTTTTCAAATCGTTAATATAAATGTTTATCTTTGTAAACCAATCAAACAACTAAATGATAAAAAGAACAAGATTTTAATTGCTTGAAAAAAGAAAGGAAGTTAAAGAGTGAATAGTAGGATGTGAAGTAACATTTTAAGAAACTTTGTTAACCAATTTTTCGCAACTTTTTCTCCGAATATTGTGAATGTTCGGCGTTGCATATGAAAATAATTGTCACTTGTTTGTTATTTCAAAAGCTAAACCGAACACTTTTGCACATTGTCGTATATCGCAAAAGACGTGCTAGGCGCTTATACACGTTTCGAAGCCGATGCGATTCAGGTCTCCTATAATTTTATCAACACGTCAATTTTTGTGATAATAAACATTCGACGAGGAGATTCAAAATCTTAAGTGTAGAATAAGCCGTAATTGTATATTGCATTTTTATTAATCTTAATATTGACACAAGTAAATTGCCGTTGTCGTACGTATTTTAATATGGAAAAATTGACCTGTTGGATATTCGAGGTCAACGTTGACTTCTCGATCATTATTGTAAGATATACTTTAATGCACGTGCGGATGGACTTTTTCGTATATGGGAAAACACCGCACAATTAGGCAGACGTGATATACCCTTAAGAAATCATCGGTACGAGATTTATCATTATCGTCATCATTCATTTTGCCACTTGAAAAACTTACTTGAAATCAAATGAATTAAAAAGTTATCTACTTAAATTTTTGAGTTAGTTTTTCTGTCATATAAATTTTTTATAAAAGTATAAATATGTTTTTGTTTATATACATCAAATATTATACTACACATGATAATAGAGTCGGGATTTTTTT
The DNA here is from genome assembly GCA_949152435.1 of Gastracanthus pulcherrimus. Classification (NCBI taxonomy): domain Eukaryota; kingdom Metazoa; phylum Arthropoda; class Insecta; order Hymenoptera; family Pteromalidae; genus Gastracanthus; species Gastracanthus pulcherrimus. The sequence continues at coordinate 32,635,277 of OX424575.1, forward strand.
TGTATGAAGGTGAAACAAGAATTTGAGTGGCCCTACTGTCAACTTAGATTTTCTTTTAGTTTATAATCTAAGATTTCGAAATCGATGATTTTAGCCATTAGCCATTTGTATAAAATGCAGGAGACGGTTCGACAAGACAAAAGCAAACAAATAATAACAATAATAATGTTTATAAATACGATGACCGTCTCAAGGTACTTAGGCACCCTCCTTCTAGTATTAATCGTACGTAGTTTATTATATCGTGTACATTCGACAGAATAATCTCGCTTCATTGATGAGCTCGATCACTTTTGCTTTGCCATAGACAAGCAAGCTGCAACTGCGTTTCGTATTTATTATTGATATTGCGCAATTAAATAGGTAATAAAAGTTGACGTATTATTTTACAATTTTTTTTAATGAAGCGACTATAAGAATCTCACATATTTAATCATAATGTATTTGTTGAACGTGAAATTTTAATATTAAACAGATAATAGTAATTTATGATAGTTCATTTATTATCCCTATTCATTGTTATAATCGAAAGTTCAAAAAAATAATACGAGAGTGAGTCAAGAGCATTAGAAAATACATAAGAAATTGCCTATTTCTAATGATGGCCTATTATTTTTCAGATATGACTAGATACGTTGTATTTTATTCAATAATAATTAAAATTCAGTAATAGTATGTGTCGAATACATCACATGTATTTTATGTTTAAATTATGCTAATCAAGTTTTTGTTGAATTTTGAATTTTTATACTCAGTAGACTAAAATTGATGATATTAAATCTTGATAGATAGATCTAACTTAATTAAGATATATGTGTAACTTTAAGACGTCACAAAATCATAGGTAATGAATCCATGTTAAATGCTCAATAGCTATATGTATATATAGTAAAAAAACTTTTATTTTCGCAATCTAACAGCTGGACTAACTACAACATTTAAATGATTATTTTCTAAGGATCAAGAAAAAATATGCGTTATTGAGCTCGCTTCCGCGTTAACCATACATACTCATGGAAAAGTGTCATTCTATCATTTCTTTAGTATAAAATATTGTTTCATCTATTAAATGCAAGGTCGCAAAGGGGATAACCTTTTATCTCATTTACTATATTTGAGCCGGTCTTTATTAATATACGATTTAAGTCATCCACTAATTTATAGATGTATTATGAAACAACGTAAAACCACTTAAGACCCTACGACTACAGTCAACTAATATATATAGTAAATGGATAAAAGTTTCCGGCCGTTCTTGCGTTGCGAAAAATACACTAAATGAAAATCCGTGAAGTGTGATCTCTACCTGTTTACCTCGTTTATGGAATGATCTTATTCGGTAGTAATCCGAGACTTATGTGCCAGAACAAAAATAAATTTTGAATCTACAAAAAATTTAACAGCTTGCGGACTTTAAAAATAAGAATATTTTATTTGGTGACAACTTTACAGAACTTTAGCTGCTTTGAGCAAGAAGATTGATGATCACAAGTTATAATTTTATGAAAGTTTTTTGTGATTTTTATCATTTTTTAAAAAAAGGGGGTTGAATATTAAAAGGTGCGATATTTTACTATGTATGTATTATTAATATGGTTGAAACCTTCTATTTTTATATAAAAAAAATTTAGTCCGAATTAAGTAAATACTGAAAAAAATGTATAATATTATAAATAAAACTATAACTTAAATGCTTTTGACAATTTTATTTAACTTAATCAGCCAGAAATTTCCCAGAGTTTAAATGCTGATAAGGTTGTGAATTACTCGGATTAACTAGTTTGGCGATGTTACAATCAGAGTATAAAAATAAGTCTTACCAAACTCATAATTAATCTACTGGTTCTCCATTTCGGCTTCTTTTTGTTTAGTATTATTATTCAAAATATTTATCAGATTATAAAACAATTTAATTATTAAAATTTTTATGGCATTTCTAATAAATAAAGTTATTATTAAAACACATTCATTTAAAATTTATAGGAATACCCAAATGTAGTGGTCGCAATCATAACTTTTACATACAATATATACGTCTTATTAAACTAGAAAGTATCTAAAATAATCGTACTATTCATATTTTAACAATTGTCATTTATGAGTTTAAAAGCTTTATACATAGGGTATTTGTGGGTATGCCTAATTCTGTGTTTGTACGTATTATACGTGCCATCCCGAAATTTCTTTTATATTTAATACTATTATTTTACCGAGATAATAGATGTGTTATTAATTCTTTAAAGAAAATTTCCGGAGAGTATAGAAATGCGTACGTAAACAGAAATAGGTACTATTAACTAATTCTATTTATAGCACTGTGTGACCTAAGTCCGCACTTATGTCACGCCTACCCGTGACATAAGTAGTCCATTAATGCAGCGTGCTTGTAGCCCTCGGTACGCTCGGGCGCTAACCGCACGGTGCAACAGTGGACTGCTTAGGGCACGGATAGGCGTGACAGTGGACTTAGGGCAGGCATAAGTCGTCCTTTATAGCACGGCATTTAGCGCCGCTAATACACGCCGTGCTGTACAAGACTACTTAGGTCATACGTATCGTAATGTACTATTTCGGTTTAAGTATTGAACAACGTAGATTCATTACCCAAGCTCTCCATTCAATTGGCCATTCTCCACTCAAAACTCGGATTATACATGCACAAGAAAATTTAAGGTGGCTCTAGCGACTTTTCAAAAATTTAAGAAACACCTAAAAAAAATGCACAGTATTTATGAAGTGTCTCTTTATTTATAGCTAAAAAAAAATAATGGGGTAGCCGACCGAAATATTGAGAAAAAAATGTAACTAAATTGACTTTTTTATATGGGTCTTATGGAACTGGCGATCGCCATGCTCGTTCTACCTTTACTTACTCAGCTCTAAAAAATAAGATCCCGAAAACAAAACTATGTAGCTATAGTTCGATTTACGGTCATTAATATGACATTATGAAAAATGTCTGTTGCCGACCAAATAAACGTTAAAATAACAACAAAAGTTTGTTAACTCGGGTTACAACGAGTTCACGAGCGCTTACTGCGCATGCTCACGAAGTGCGGCAACGTCGCATTTCAGACATGGTGGACATTTTGAATGGGTACGTCGTTCGTTAGATCGGATCAACTTATCAATGTTTTAAAGATTGATTTAAATCATATAATCAAATCAGAAGTATGTGCATGTGTATCAATATCTATTCTTTACAAACCATATGTACACAAATAGGTTAGGTATTACCAATTTCATTCAGGGATTCAAAGGTGTAGGATAAATAATCATTTCAACGTAAAGAAACATAATTTATTTTTAACAATAAATGTAACGTACAATTTAATTAAAGCACATAACTTTGGTAACATTCGATTCAGTCATCAAATTATAGTATAAACATTATTTATAGTTAAATTTATTTGCTTATTTCGTCAAATAAATTTAGAATCACTTTTTTATTTTTGGTAATTCGTGGCTTACCATCGACATTTTCACCTAACAAAATAGTCAAAGCTTCTATACCACCAGTATCACAGGCTTTTTTAAGTATATTTATATCTATACCAGCTTTGGAAATCTTGGATTTCATATTGGTAGAAATATTCAAATCTTTCAATGAATTTTTATAATTTTTTGTTATTTCGTTTCTTTCTTTTTCGCTAATTATAAAATTGAAACTTTTTGTTTGCGCAATAACAGGAATCATATCTTTGCAAAATCTATTAAGTAATTTTTGTAGCATCAGTACGTCATTCAGCGCATTGTGAGCATCTGATATTTCTGCTGCATCTAAATAGTCAGCTGCAAGTTCTGTTTGACTATACTTTTGCTTGTTTTTGCGCCTTTCTGGTAAAAGTGATTTGAATATATACAGGCTGTCAGTGAACCCTTTAACAAAAATCTTCATTTCTTTCAAAAGTCCTAATGACGTAGCTATTTTAATAATTCTCACAGCATCGAATCTAAAATATAAACCAAATTTCGGTTATTTTGGGTAAGTAAGGTAAAAAGTCAACATTTTTTTACATAATACCTGAAGCAGTTGTGTGCTAACAAAATACATGGCTTCTCTTGTTTTTTCAAGAAGTACAAGAAACTTAAAAAAGCATCTCTTGCGGAGTATGTGATAACCTTTTCTTCATTCACATACATATCGTTATTGTGTATTCTTATACCGGTAACTTCAGATGCGCTTGGGGACATATTTTTTGTGGGCATTATATATACGTTAAATGTATTTTCTCTAGAGGCAGCCGCAATCTGAAAAAATTTAAATCAGAATAAGAAATATTTATAACTTACTTACAGATGTTTAATTTATACCTGAACTATTTCATCTGATGCATGCAAGCCAGTTGTCTCAAGATCAAATATTACTACTAAGCAATCCTCAAAATTGGCATTATCTGAAATTAGATTTTAAATTTTAATATTTATTTTAATTCTATATGTGAATATTATTTTCTAAAGATATATGTTACCAGCTATAACAGCTTCATCAATCAAATCAGATGTATTTAGATATCCTGCTCCTGATTTATAAGAGATTCCTTCACGATTAGCCACAGACGTATCCTTAGAAGATCTCTGTTTTTTTAAGACACGGCGTCTTTTTTTCATAGGAATTGTTCTCCTCTTTTCAGCTACACTGCTAAAACGTTGTTGTTTTTTCTCTCGATATGATTGTGTATGTTTCCCTGGAGACAAACCCAGAAGATTGTTTAATTTAACAATATAGTCATATCCAATATTTTTTTGGCATACTGCAACTGCAACGCGAAAACTGTGCGATTCAGAACCACCATAAAAATACGATTTTGGATGCTTGCTGCAGACAGTATTATTAAAAGACTCATTGGATTGGCTGGATGCACATTGTGCTATTTGGGCTGTGCTATTGATGAAAGGCTGAATAATTTTTTGCAATTTTTCCTTCAAATTCATATCTGATAAGCATTGATTATCTTTGAAATATGTATACACATGTTGATTATCCTCCGTTCTTTTACAAAAACTGCCACAATTTTGATGGTCGCCATAAGCATGCAGAGTTATATTTTCTAAGGCGATTTTCACGTTGACTTCATCACCTTGATTTTGCTTAATTGACAAAGCAAAAACTTTCGAAAAATACTCTCTCAGTTTAGCATTTAGTTTAATTTCATATAGTTTACTGTTAAATGTTTTTACAACGTGGTTAAAATCAGACCATTTTGTAATTGTATACGGAGATAATCGTCTCAAAGCAGCAATAGCAGAAGAATCATCATCACCAATAAGTGTTTGTATTCTGCATTTCGATTTTATCAAATTATCATTCTTTAATATAACTTCCACAGCCATATCAGCCTCCATCGACTTGGACGATCCGTTGTGAATTTTTCTACAAACATGTGTTTTCTCTTTTGACTTTTTTCTTTTTCCACTTGCATCTTCCTTGCATTGTTTACAATCTAATTCTCGATATGCATATGCTAAAACTTTTTTTGAAAAATAGCCATTTAATGATGCATGACCTATAGACACAAAATAATAACCATTTTTAATTGTATACTATGTATATAATTAACAATACTAATTATAAAGAAAAAGTGTATGTACCACTGAGACTATTATGTTGACGTCCTCGTTTGGTCCAGGCAGCATCATATGAACCAATCAAGTCAGTAATATTGTCATTGTTCACCTCACCTACATCTTCTCCGTTCTCAGCCCTATGTACACAATGTTTGAAAAAAATAATAAAAGCAGGTGTAAAATCAAGGATGTAGAAACAGGATAAAATTTTTGTAAAAGGTTCAATCAATTACAATTCAAATATACGTTTATTTATTTATTTTCTTTAATTTGCATAAATGACATTGCTAGAAATTGATTTTTTCTTACAGTTATATAAATATAAAATAAACTATGCATAATTGTAAACTATATTATACGTAATTATTCATTCTTAAAAATTTGTATTTATCATGCTTAAAAAAAATTATGTTTATATTAAATTGATTATTTTGATAGTATGTCGAATTGTCATCAATAAATAAAACAATTCTTGATTGTATAATCACACATACACGCACACACGTCGAAACATTCAGATACTTCATTACAATTGAGATTCAATACATTTTACAGTTGATTAAAAAAATCAAAAAATGTTAAATTCATTCGGTTTAATACTATATAAAAATTGAGTAAAAACATGATTCAAGTAGAGCGATTTTTCCTTTCGCCGTATACTTATTTTTTCCCAATGGCAATGTTTACTGTTCATGATTTTTTTATAAAAAAAAGACTATACATTGTATTGAACCAATCTTTTCATAATTTGAGTTTTTACAAATAACTAAACTCTCATCGGTAAAAAGCTTAGTTCTACAATATATATAGTCTTATTATTATAAATACTACTTAATCGTACTACTTACTTATTTTTCTTGTTTTCTAAAGTTAACTTTTTCTCCTGCTCAATAGCATCTATACATGATTGATTAGCTAAGTTTTCAATGGCGAATCCTGCAATCCTTTCATACCGTTTCAACGATGTGGCACTGACTGTTAGACAGTTGAGAGCGGATAGCTCAGTGTTGATTTTTGTCTCACCCATTCCGCCATCAAGCATACCTGTAATAATAAGTAAATCACGTTGAATTTTGTTATTAATAATACAATAGTGATATTTTATGATATATTTACTTACCAATTGCTAATTTTAAGTTGCTGTGATAGTAACCATTCGCTGTTTTTTTAGAAGTTTCGACAATGCTGTAATTGTTGCAACTCTGACATTCCACTGTGCATTTGCTTGCTATCCCTCGCTGTACCTCTTTCACTAAAAACCGCAAGGAGATGGGTTTATCGCAGAACTGGCACCACAGATCTGTAGCTAATTTGTCCATGTCGACAAGTCTTCGCCCATTAAATGATTCATACTGTCCTGCTTTCTCTCTTTCAATAACTTTGTTCTGCAAATAAATAATTTTATTATTCTACAGTTATGATTTATGAATTATAACTTTATGTTTATACCAATAGAATGCTCAGGTAGTTGACAGATCATTATTCGATGAAGTAAAAAAAGGAAACAACTTGTACGATTCTATACTAACCTCAAAATTGGTAGCTTCATGGTTAAGCAGGTTAAGCCTTCTCCCTTGTTTGCCATGAGTACCTCTCAATACTGTTTCAATCTTCACTTTCACACATTTCTTCATAAACTGCCCTTTCTTTTTTCCGATAGTGGCACGTACGTTATAAGGCATTTTTAGTTTCTAAACTTCAGAGTAGTAAATACCCACGTGTGATCATGCATGACGGAGAAAAGTGCAGAAGACACGCGTGTTTACATTCCACCTTGCACTTGCAACGTTGCCAATTCTCTCGCGACAGTAACGTAGGAAAAATATGTACTTTGCCGTAAAGAAAGAAAAAATATAAAAATTTTCGATTTATTGACTTTAACTTAATATTTATATTTCACTTAGCATTATAAAGTGATTAGACGCGATAATAAGAAAAATTTATAAAGTGTAAGTGTTTAAATTCTATAAGCACCACCAGGTGCCCCCGCTTGGTACGATACCCAACGCTAGAGCCACCTTAAAACGTAGGTATCTTAAAAGAAGGAAGACCAAAATCACATAAAAGCAATATTTATTCTCAAAATAATGAAGAAATCGAAAATAAAATAGAACTATAGCAATTGTTTATTTTAGTCTTCAAACTTATTCTATAAAGTTTTTGGAGTGAAAATCATATTTTTGTGGCGGTGCTTTCACATTTTTGGAGTGGAATAGTGGCAGTATTTACAGGATAAGAAAAGTTAAGTTTGGCTGCGTCCACAGAAACGCGCATCGCGCGCGTTGTGCACAGGTACGTAGTGATTTTTATCTAAAATAGTTACTTAGCACTGGTGTTTTAGGTAAAATAAGCAAGTATTTATCATTATTTACCTAAATGACTAATGCCTGATAAGAACATATTAATAATAAATAATAATAATAATAATAATAATAATAATAATAATAATAATAATAATAATAATAAATAATAGTTAATACTAATTAATAATAATTAAATTTGCTATAATAATTAATTATTAAGAATTATTCATTATTAATTATAACTATAATTATTATTGATTATTTTAATATTTTTTTATTTATATTTATACGCATTGTACTCGCACAAATAGTTATTTTTTTCTAATTACCAGTACCTAGCTGCTAGGCATTGGTCATTTAGGTAACACATAGTTATTTTAACTAAAACACCAATGCTAGTTATAGTTATTACCTATAGGTGCCAGTGATAGTTCCTAAGCACTGGTGTTTTTAGGTAAAATAACTATGTATTTACCTAAATGACCGATGCTTAGCAGCTAGGTACTGGTAATTCGAAAAAAATAACTATTTGCGCGAGCACAATGCGTATAAATAAAAAAAATTATTATTATTTTTATTATTATTATTATTATTTATTACTAATAATATTTCCTTTATAAGGCATTGGTCATTTAGGTAAATACATGCTTATTTTATCTAAAACACCAGTGCTAAGTAACTATTTTAAGTCAAATCACTTCTTGTGCGTGCACAACGCGCGCACTTGCGGGCGCAATGCGCTTTTCTGTAGACGCAGCCTTTGTTGTTAATAATCTTGATATTTTTGTGTAGAAACTGTTGAAAATTGGTAAAAATCTTATAGTTATAGATATTAATAATCATATTGTAAATTTTCGGAATGCAATGTATAAACTAAAAATTTGTAATTTTGAGAATAAACAGAATAAAATCCGCAGATTATTTTCTTAATCTTTGTATTTTGTAAGAACATACAGCCAAATGTAAAAACTTGACATTTTAACGAATTTATAGCCCTGAAAGTGAAACTATTTATATTAAATAGTATGGAAATTTGGAACATTAAACGCGTTTCTCTCGAAACTAATTTATCTAACAAGGAGAATGTCAGGCCTCCGAGAAATGGATTTCACTGAAACATCAGGGATCGTTTTCCGGTACCCATATAAATGAAGCCTAGTACCCATATTTTTATCTAATGGGCCTCTGTATAATAGATACGGCATATTTTATTAACATTGTTAGTATATCTATATATATAAGATTTTTAACATTGAGCATAAGGGTAATGCTAACGTTTTTAGCTGTAACTCAGATTCTAGGACCGATTAGATCAAACTACGGGTGTTGGATTTCATTTTGAGATACCATAAAACTGTTTTCAAAGTTTCAGCCAAATTCGTTTTCTTATGGTCCGACACTCCTTGTAAATTTAAAAAGCAGTTTGGGAAGCTTGAAATTTTCGAAATTTGCATGAAATAGTCTTTATTGTACATAGAACAAAACTGTTTAATCTTTACGAAAACATCCTCAACTTGAGTTTGATTTCAGGGATCTTGATATTGTAGAATTGTACTGAAAACCCGAAATTACACTCAACTTGAGTGTAAACAGCCAACCTTTAAGCGTATCTTCCATAAGCGAAATTTCGAGACATAATTTAAATTATCAGTAAGTAAAATCATTTTCACGAGTAAAATGATAATAATTCTTTTTTAGAAACGTAGATAAAGGATTTTAAAATCTAATCAATGATTTATTTTTATTTCCAGATAGCGAAGACTAGAAAGCCCAATTTTTACGTATTATAGAGCTACCCTGGTAGAAACGTTGACTAACTATTCGCCATATAATGCCTAATTTTATGGTGTGTGGTCAATTTATGGCCTATATTATGGTCAATAACCCAACTTATGGCCGACGGTTTATGGCCAAAAAATGGTGTAATTTATAGAATTATTTATAAATAAAATTTAATGATCCTTAAATAATTCAATACGAATTAGATATTTAAAAGAGAACAAATAATTAAAAAATTATACTAGTATGTTGCACACCGAGCCTACATGCTGAAAATATTCAAACCTAATCTACAAATATTTTTTCTTATATTTCTTTTAAGATATGTACGGTAAATTTTAGTTTAATTTAATCGTCTGCATTAATAAATATATATTAATTAACAAATAAATACATAAATTGGAACAAATACTGATTATTTATTTGCGTTGAATTTGTCGAACTGCTCTAGCTCAACGACTTAAGTAAAAATTTATTTAGTCATTAAGTAACATTTACTTGATTCTATTGGGCACATTTTACTCAGCAATTCTGTTAAACTTTTTAAGCAAAATCTGCTAAACTGCTCACAACGCAAAACTAAGTTTTTCTTTATATGTTTCAAACAGATAAGGGTCTGCTCTCTCCCTAGACTCCAATCTGTGAACACACCGTGAATATATGCATGTCTGCATGTGTGTTGGGACACATAAGCATAAGAATAACATTGATATATCTATATATATACCAATCAATGTTATTCTAATGTTTATGTTTATTGTATATACGATAAATAAGATGAATACAAACTTATTTCTCTTGTATCTGTATATTTCTGGTGTACCTATATATATATACTAATCAATGTTATTCTTGCGTCTTATGTTCTTATATGCTTTTAGCGAACAAACAACCTATAAGCGCCCGACGCCGTTCGCGTGCGCATGGACTTATACTATACTATACTGAGCATCATGGGCATACATTTTACGTATAGAATCAGAGTTAAAATTTGTAGAATGTATGAATACTGCAACTTCGCTTATATATTTCCTCGCATCAGTAACCTAAATTTTATATTGTAAATTCGTTTAAACCAAAAAACATTGTGCGAATTTAAATTTTTATACATGTATTTGAGGTTATAGTACATTTATCTTTACTCATATGATGGTCAACTTATGGTGTAAATGTTGGCTACAAATTGACCACGGAAGTTGGTCAATAGATAGCGAACAGGCCATAAATGATGGTCAATTTTCTACCAGGGTAGTCGAGAACGTCTTTCCCGGTAGAAATGGGACGATTTTTAAAACCCTTGTTTACCAGAAACTGTCCAGTTCGACAAGAAATGACTAATTCCTAATTAATAAAGCTTTACTTTTCTACTAGAATTGTGGAAGTAACATTTTGCAAACTGATCATATCTGTTTAAAAAATTGACTTTCTGAACAATCTTCTACAAATAACGAGCATATCAAGCTAAAAAGTCACAGAATCTTCCATTGCATCCATAGTCGATACAGTCTTCTATCATAACTCTCCGTAAGCCCTCGAAATTCACCACAAACCAACGCAAACCATTAATTCTCCATTCCGCAAACACGTTGTCGCGAGGCGCGGTGCATGTCGCAGCGGCGCGCTATAGAGATTCCTCCCCCTCCTAGAACTCGCCCCCCGCACACACACATACTCACACATACACACACGTTTCAATGACTTTCGCGCAGTACAGTGACACCGACCGGCCCGGCGGTGCGGCGCGCACTTGCGAGCCGCACTAGTGTGTTGTTGTGCGCGCGCCCGCACGCAGGCCGCCTCGTCAAGTCCAAACTGCACTCGGGCAGTGTTTCTGCATCGTCTGCACCACAACACCATAGAATTTCGAGTGTATAGCACGCGGTGCGCTGCATGCTGCGCTGCGACGAGCTTTCGCCCTGTGTATAACGATCACAGCTGCTCAACGTTGCGGTGCTTCAGTAGATTACTTCCGAGTCCGGTAAGACACTGTTTTGTTGCGCATGGAGGGTATATGTGCGGTGGGTTGTTTTGGGGGGGATTTTAAGGGGAGTGCAGATGATTTGTTTTGCATTTGCTTTGGTTGTCTCGGTGTGTTGCATTGTGGAAGGATAGAGGTTCTTTTGAAAGTCATTTCATTTTTAATCAAGGTGGCCATGGATGATTATTTGCTTAATGAATTTGAGAAAATCAGTAAAAGAAAACTAGAAAGTGGAATATTACATATTTATATAAAATTGATGATTATACCATGTATACTCGATGTGGAAAATTTCTGGTCGAATGCGTTTGAATTTTTTTGAAATACTACAATTTCATAGGGTCTCATTGGATCGAACGCACATATTCGCTAAGTTCATTGGAGGATTTTAAACGCATTCGACCAGAAATTTCCCACGTCAAGTGTATGTCCTAAAAGAAAATTTGCTACTGAAGGAGTTCTTCCATAAAACCAAAGGTTAACAGATTGTTGTAAAATTAACATATAATACACGTACAAATGTAACAATATAACTATCCCGCTAACAAATTTCAGGGTAGATTGGTGATCTTAATGTAATAAAGAATCCTGCGAAATTCGATAATAATTTGCTATAGCCTCTTATGGCGATTGAATAATGTTTCTAATTATTTATATACATTTATATCATATCGAAATTGATAAAACAAATAGACATGGATATTAAAAATTATATGAGAAAATGAAATATTTCAAGTTAAGGTGATGCTAAAGCCACCTTTCACCGACAAATACGAGGAACCACTTTTCTCATTTAATTTTGAATTTTTAGCAAATATCTTTATGAAACGTTATTGTCCTAATAAAAAACAACATCTTTCCAGAGAGATACTTGCTCAAGACTGAAAATTGAATGAAATAAGTGGTTCCCCGTATTTGACGGTGACACGGGGTTTAGCATCACCTTAATGTCAGTTTAACGAACGTTCAACAGTGTTTTTGTATAATGTACATGAAAATACGTATATCATGTAATAAATGATATTTAAATAAAATTGTATACGTTGTTCTGTTTTCAATTTTAAGCTGTAATTTTTGCGCGAGTGAATTAATGACACCTTTGTTAGATTACATAAGCAGCATTAATATCTAAAGAACAAAGAATAATTTGGATCTTTTAGAAGCTTTTAAATATTGTGCTCCTATGAAAGAACTATTTTATTTCCATTATCTTTTAGAGTTAATCTAATTTTATTCTATATATATAGATATAGATGATAGATCTTTCTTAAATAATTAGTGCAGCAATTATGCTAATATGTTTCATTCTTAGAAATACAGTAAATAAACACAATAGGCCATTGCGTAAAACGAAATAATGAGCCAAATCGTTTTCACTTTCTAAATTTTCTTCAGTTAATGGTGCAAAAAACTATTTCCTTAGGTTGGAATTTTTATTACATATTGGCGATACTGCTATTAGAAAATATGAATTTTTTAAACAAGCTAAGATTACAGATGCCATTAGCGTTTTTTGAGCCATAATAATATAAATATATTGTATATATAGTAATATAATCTCGTAAAATTACACTTACATTCAGTTTCGAAGACTGAATTGAAATTGAATACAACATATATCTAATAACAAACAAAAATTTAGTTGAACAATTGTCATCCCGCTCACACAAAGTATTATTCGACAGTGATAATTATAATTAATATATGTATATGTGTAAATGGAAAAGAATGATTTGTTAATTTAACAAATTCACTTGGTAAAATACGCACTAACTATTTTTTTACTTACCAAGTAATTTGTTTTTTCTATAATAATAAAAATAATTAGTGCATATTTTATCAAGTGACTTTGTTAAATTAACACATTTCTTCCCAAGCGGCCATTTTATAGTCAATTGGTTTTTTGTCTAAAACCGCTGACTTCAGAATCGGAAAGAGCGGACAGTTTTACTTCAGAAAAGTGCTATTGGTTATTATTATGTTTTTTTCGACAATTTTTTAGGCAAAAAACCAATCGACTATAAAATGGCCGCTTGGGAAGAAATGGGTTAACAAAACATGTTTTTCTGTGTGCATTTTCCGAGGTTTTCAAATTCGGTGTTATATTATATTACAATTTCATTTTTGAGTGATCATCCTGTAAATTGCGTAAAATTATTGCTACAAATGGTACGCATATCGAACACAAATAATTTAATTCGATATGCAAAAATGAATATTTTGTCACTAAGACAATACGAAAAACCAAAGTAATTAATTTAAAAGTTGTGAATTAGAAAAAAGAATTCTTTTACAATATGCGGCTATGCTTAAATATGTTATCACAATCGTTTTCACGATACAGTCACGAGCATGTGGGCTTGTTTTTTTTTAAATATATTATAAATTGAAGATTTAGCTTCATTTTCAGATCATTTGAATAGAAGACATTTTTTCTCACACTAAAAGATTGCTAATACTACCCGGATATCTGTTTAATTTCGACGCATACTATAGTACTGTCTGAAGCACAGATTTATATAGTGCTGGAAGGAAACATTTTGGGCCTTCGTACAGCCTTGGTCTCTCTCTCTCTCTTTCTCTCTCTCTCTCTCTCTCTCTCTCTTTCTCTCTCTCTCTCTCTCTCTCTATATATATATATATATATATATATATATATATATATATATATATATATATATATATATATATATATATATATATATATATATATATATATATATAAAATAATTAAATAATTATAATAAACCTATTATCAGTGATTTCATCATCCTAGTGTTTCATATAAATTGAAAATTTTAGCATATACCAACTGACGTGAACCTGGCCTCCGGATTTATTTATATAATTGGTTTAGATAGTTTTTTCATTACTCTAATTTATAACAAAACTGTATTTAATAACAAAATCGTAAAAATATGTACCTCAGCCCCCGGAAAGCAATTCAGTTTTTTCGGCGAATACTTGTTCGATGATCCGGGGCTTAAATTAAATCTCTTAATTTGCCCAAATCGCTTACGTACTTATTTGTACCCTAAAGCAATCATAAATGTAAATAATTTGTGGCATAAGTTTATATGGAAATTTGAGGTTAGAAATACGAGTACAATAACTATAAATATATATCTTCCTATATTGTTACCGTGTTTTTGGGTACTCAGCCACCCCTCCCCCGCATTTTTAATTTTATTTATTTATTTATTTATTTTTTATTTTTTTTACCCATATTTTCTCATAAATATCACAATGGATTAGAATACTTCACTTCAGTTGTCGGTACTGAATAATAGATTTTAATAAATATAAATAATTGTAGCCTTCAAAAATATTTTTATGATATAAAATATTTTTTTATAATTAATACGTAGAAGGTAGTAGTTATTTAAGATTAAGAGACACTATTAACTTTTTATAAATTGATTCATTTTATAAAATTATTTACAAAAAGCAATATATCACAAAAACTCACTTTAAAAATTATGCTTAGATGTTAGAATAAAAATTGATGTTAACAAAATGTATTTATGAATTATCAACGATGGAAGAAGCTTAAGTTAATGTAAAAACACAATTTTACTATTGTATATAGAGAAAGGGTTTGTTCTTTTTTGTATATTCTCAAAAGTCAGAAAAAATAGGTATGCTTTACCAATTGCATCCAAATTTGATCTGACTTATACACTATAGTCTATAGTTGTAGTTCAGTTAGTATAGTAATCTTTGATTTACGGTAAGGAAGATGATTAGTTAGAAAAATATATTACAAAGAATTGTCTTTTCAAGTGTGCTGTGCTGTGCTGTGTTGTCCGGTCCGTTTTCAGAACAAGTCTATCTACATTTGTATCTGTGGTCTTTGAATTATTATTTAAAAAGTATTATTCAGATTCTTTAATAAATTAAAGATTTTAATAAAATATTAGAACAAAAACGTTGTGAAGTAAGGTAATGAAAAATTTGAGTTTATGATACTATTATGTAGAATAATGCGTATAATTTTTGTTGAATGTTTATACGTTTTGTTCTTTGTACTTTTGTATGTACATATAAATGTATACGTGAGAGAGATCTATCTAGTATATATAAAGTGATATAAGTTGTGTATGGCAAGAATTCATTTTATTTAAATATTATTTTATTAGAATTCTCAATTAATAAACCTATAATGATTTAATTATAAAAATAAATATTATTACTTTATCCGTTTTTAACCACTTTATTCATATTATAATATCATATATTCAAATTTTGTCATTACCTTACTTGATAACGTTTTTGCTTTAATATTTTATTAACATCTTTAATTTATTGAAAAATCTAAATAATACTTTTAAAATATTAATTCAAAGACCATAGATATTATTTGTCTTGTTCTTTCCTCAAAATTGTTCTTTTATTAAATAATCTAAATGATACTTATGAAATATTAATTGAATGACCATAGATATAGATGTAGATAGACTTCTGCGTTCTAAAATAGGATGGCACAGCACAGCACAGCACAGCACGGGATTGGGCTTATGTGCAAGAAGGTTGTATCTAGGTGAATCTAGTAGTCTAGTTGTGTCATCTGTTACTTATGTAAAATTATATTTGTATATAGTCGAGAGTCTACTCCGTGCCTTACTATAAATGTGTTCTAAGGGCCTGTACACTTTGTTGTAAGTAAAACCGATTATTGTTTATTTGACAGCTGTAAGATGAAAAGTTTTTAATATTGTGATTATTTATTATTATTATAAACTGTTTTAGTATCAATGCATGTCGAACAAGTTTTTAAAATTACTATATATTTTTTTATTATAACCTCTAAAAATACTGAAGCATAATTTTTAAAGGGAGTTTTTGTGATTACATTGTTTTTTAGTTGTAAATAATTTTATAAAATAAATCAATTTATAACAAGTTGACAGTGTCTCTTAATCTTAAATAACTACTACCTTCTACGTATTAATTATAAAAAAAATATTTTATATCATAAAAATATTTTTGAAAGCTACAATTATTTATATTTATTGAAATTTATTATTCAGGACCTACAACTGAAGTGAGGTATTCTAATCGATTGCGATATTTATGAGGAAATATGGGTAATAATATTGAAATATATGGAAGATTTTCGTACAAGCATTAAAAACTACCAATAAATTAATGACATGAGAAGCGAAATCATCATCCTTGGAACCAATGGAAAATGTAGAATATGTATTAAGTATTAAAATATTAAGTGGAGGGGTTGTGGAGAGGGCGATGGAGGGGCGTAGCGGTGGCTCGAGTGGGTGGAGAGGCATGGAGGGGGGTTGAGGGGCAAATGCATTATAAACTAACGTAAATTTTAAACGAATTTTTGTTACTTATTGGAGGGGCAGTGGCGGGGCATGGAGGAGGGTGGCGGGGCTGCAGCCCCGCCACCCTCCTCCATGCCCCGCCACTGCCCCTCCAATAAGTAACAAAAATTCGTTTAAAATTTACGTTAGTATATATATATATATATATATATATATATATATATATATATATATATATATATATATATATATATATATATATATATATATATATATATATATATATATATATATATATATATATATATATATATATATATATATATATATATATATATATATATATATATATAAATATATAGCCGATTTTCTGTGAAGTCGAACACGAAAAATTTTTTTTTCTAACCAAATTTAACATGTATATAGGATTCTTATAAGTGTCTGTGAATTTTTTCAGATTTTTTTGACCAAGTATGTTCGAGTTACAGTGGGTCAAAGACCGTAATTTTAGCATTTCTTGCATTTTGGAGCTGCTTTGAATAATTTTTAGCTGAATAAGAGTGCATTTTACGCAAAAATTAAATCTGTACTTTTTTATGCAAATTTTCTGAATTTTTCAAATAAATTATTGTCAAGGTCATATGACTCTTCATTACATGAATTTAGTCCTTTTCAGAACTCAAAAGTTAAAAAAAAGATAGTTCGATCACTCGGTCAACTACCAATAAATTCATGAAGATGCCCCTTTTTAGTACAAAAGTACTTGTACAAGTCCCAGAACGGCAATCGAGCTATATTTCTTGCTAAAAATAGAAATAACAGTCAAATTATGCTAAAATATAATTAAAATGCCTATTTAGCACTATTAATAATGGGTTCGTTCATTCGGCTCAACACCAAAAAATTCATGGAGATGCATTTTTAGTACAAAAGTACCTGCATAACTCCCAGAATAATAATCAAGCTGTATTTCTTGCTAAAAATAACTCTAACTAACTCTTTTTTTCAACTTTTGAGTTTTGAAATGGACTAAATCCATGTAATGAAGAGTCATATGACCTTGACAATATTTTTTTTTAAAATTCAGAAAATTTGCAAAATAAGTACACATTTAAATTTTGTGTAAAATGCACTTTTATTCAGCTAAAAATTATTCAAAACAGCTCCAAAATGCAAAAAATGCTAAAATTACCGTCTTTGACCCACTGTAACTCAAACATACTTGGTCAAAAAAACCTGAAAAAATTTACAGACACTTATAAGAACCCTATATACATGTTAAAATGGGTTAAAGAAAAAAAATTTGTTGTCTTTGATTTCACAGAGTATATATATATGAGTTATGAATCTACCTTTATGCGCTCATCTTCCTAATCTCAAATTGCCATATAAACTTATGCCACAAATTATTTACATCTACGATTGCTTTAGGGTACAAATAAGTATGTAAGCAATTTGGACAAATTAAGAGATTTAATTTAAGCCCCGAATCATCGACAAAGGTGAAGTATTCACCGAAAGAACTGAATTCCTTTCTGGGGGCTGAGTTATATATTCTTAGGACTTTTTTATTCCGGTCCTGCAGTTTCCGGTATTTGACCTTTGAATCGGCGCTGTTCTTGCTGGGAGGATCTTTTCTAGGTTTTTGGATTCTAAGCGGCATTCAGACTGTTGGAAAACTAAAGGGAAGTTACAAATTCTTTTATCTAAAATTTACATCTTTCGCTTTCTTGTGTCTCTACTGAGGTATTGAATTACTGTGCTTAAAAAAATTCATATTCTTTCATAGTTTTATTTTCCTTTACTATAAATGGAAAATTAAAACATGATCCACTGAGTCACTAGATAATAATTATTGTTTGCTATTTTGTCGCATTTATTTCTTTCCTGTGTATTTCTCATCATCTCATCTTATTTACGCAGTAGTGTTTAGAGTTCGGAGAATTTTCGTACCTTATATGTTTCTCGATTTGTTTTGACCGTTTGTCTCCTTCAAAAGCCTTGTTTAAATATTGTTTTGATTCTTAGACGTGAATAATAACGTTTATTTATTTTTCCAGTCACTTATGTGTATATAGGTTCGACATTCAAAATTTTTACTTTTTCTTTCACTACGTTTGAGTTTCTCATTCAATCATTTACAATAGTTGATTCAATAAATATTATCTCCCAGATTGAAAAAGAGATTCATGATGTGTGTTATTGTCGAAAATTAGCCAAGATCTGGCTTATTAGGTTCTAATTATCCGGCAGTAATTTTATTCTAGTGTTAATCTCGATTTTCTATCAACTTTTTATCATTTCATATTTTCTCATTCAATTCGAGTTTCGAGATGTCATATTATATTGTTTGAAATCTTCCATTATCTGGCGTACCTATTTGGTTCTGATTTTCTTTAATTGATAAATCCCCAATCTACAATTTATTCAGTAAGACAGAAAGATTTATATACCAAAGTTTGGTTTTATATCCCTCAAAAATCTTTTTTATCATACATAGATAATTCTGTTCCCTCAGCATATGCACAGCTTGGAATCATCGAACAGATTTTGCTTCTTCTGGAGAGTCCAATCAGAGCATGCTTTTCTGCTAATATCAGTAGAATTTCTATTTCAATAATTTCTAATTAAGTTTCGAAGGTTAATTATTATTTCTTCTAAATCGGAACAATCCTCAAGTCTTTATATACTGCATCACAAAATATAAGGTTACGAATAGATGAACAACTAAGATAAACCAACATTGGTAAAGGGTTAATACAAAAACCCACCAGGGTATGATACACAGAAAAAAGAAAAAAGAGAGTTACTATAATTGTCTTTACATGGCTAGTATATGTATATATGTGGATTCCCGGAAAAAGCGCTTAAGTCCACTTTTCATGATTTTAAGATATTAAGGTTTAAAGTTTTCAATTTCCATTTAATCTAATATTAAAAAAATTCATAAATAGTAGATATGGATACTTATAATTACACTTTCTAGATTCTTTGCATTTTTATCTCAATTTTCAAAAAATGGGCTCAAGTCGTTTTTCCGGAAACCCACAGATATATAGTTGCAGTTCCGATCCCAATAACCGACCACTAGCCATAATACTCATTCCTATATTATATTTTTTGTTACGCGTGGTAATCTACTTGGGGTAGCAATATGATTTAATGTTCTCTGTACTGGTAATTCTCCTTTAACCAGGACAACTTTGAAAGTGTATTTTTTTGTACAAAAAGTTCTCTTATCGGAAAGCTTTACTTTCTTAAAAATTTTTTGTACAACCGATTCTCTTTCGACCTATCGATAACTTACAGAACTACGTCGGTCCACAGTTTACAATGAGCTTTATGCGATATTCCAATCCTTGGACAAGAGTGGCTAATTAAATCGCTACGGAACCGCACCTGACGCCCCTGCTCTGGTATTTACTTTCTCGCTCACGGAAAAACCCGTGGTTCAAAAGAACGATGAGCAGAGCAGTTATCATTTTCTGAAGTAATTTACAAGTCTGTATGTACCATTTTGTTTACAGGTTTTATTGATGTAAAGTCGAATTCAGTATTAGTTCGTCAATTTCTGGTTGAGTGTGTCATCTACTTAAATATTCATCTGCTTCGATACTTATTAACTTCAGTTTATTTCTCTTTTGCATTAATTATTCGACTGAAACGTACAATACCGCCCCCATCGAAGGGAAATCGTTGTACTGAAGTAATCATCATAGAGTCCAATACCGACAGCAAATTTGTTCATTGATTAATGATTTTTCGAATCTTGGTGATCTGTAACATATCGATCCCATCATTTAGGTACCAGAAACTCAAGTAGAAACCACTTTCCAAAACCTTATCGAAATTCGTTTCCCGCAGATTGTAGCCTCTCCTTATCACTTTTTCCTAAATTTTTAGCAGTCAATAACTGAATATAATCTAAATTGTCGTGTATCCTAATATTATCCTGTCCATCTCTAATCTTCTTGAACGTTTGTAATCCCTAAGTTGCTGTTTGTAAAATGGCAGATTTATTTTTATTAGTATCATTCAATAGCATTCGTCAATGACATGTTCATTGCAAGTCCTTTCCCTATATTAGAAATGTTTTCCTCAAACGTTGATTAAACATTCGTCCTACTTTTTACTGCACTTGTATCTCTAAGCACGTTACAAATGTCTTTATCAACAACGGCATTCGTTGATAAAACATTTGTCTCTCTTTGTAATGTGAATGTAGAATTGGTTTGAGTTCGTGTTTGTTTCTTTTTGTATTACTGTCTTAAACTAATGTGCTGCAGCTCCAAATTCTATTTCTTAGTTTATTTTTAGATCATTGAAAACTATAAAATTTGGATCACGCATATTGTTTAAAATTATACACGTGCTTTAGCTCTAATACATTTTACCAGTTCAATAACTTTCTAAAAATCGTTTCAACTGTGTGTTTGAGCATTGATTCAAATTGTGTAAGAAAATGATGTAAAGGGTATGAACCGTCAAAAGTTATTGATAGATCCATTTTATTTCCGCATTTAATTCTTACCTAATTGTGTTTTCATAATTTTACAAGTATCTACATGTATTACTGTTTGTCAAGGGTCTACGATAGCCATACCTATAGTCAACTAATATATATGGGTGAATCTGCCGTAACTGTCCCAGTTTAGATTTAAAAGTATCCGAAAATTTATTAGACCAACAATTTTTGTTTCCCCATAACTGACTCTTAAAGTTCGAGGACTTTTTGGACTCTTAATGACACTTAAAACAAAATACTTGAATGGGATACATTAATAAGTATTCCTATCAAAATGTACACACTATTATGTGATAGTAGGGGACGGAATTGACAGGGATCACCAAATACTATGAGAAAATGCATTTTATTGACCAATAAACATAATTTAAATAGTGGTTTACAGGAAGGACGAAAATGACTGAAATTTGTGTACGTTACAAAATTAAAAAATGTTCTTGTGCGCGTTTGCAATTGTTCAAACCTTTGACAATTCTGATATTTGCATTTGTGTAATCTGGATATATACTTTAAAAATTCGTCGTTAGATACTTCTGAGAAGTCAAATAACACGTTTTATTTTCACAGCGATTAATTCTACTATGAATATTTTGGTGCAAATCGCTGAACAAAAAGTATGCATTCGGTTTTAATAATAGTTAGTTGAATTTGGCTTTAAAACTAATGAAAATATACATAATGAGCTCTACAATTTGAATCTTGTATGTGAAAATTTTACATATTCGCTTTTTTTCCCGTGGTATAACGTTTCATATTGAACATCATGTTTTGAACGCGGGCCGAAACTAATATTTTGACTCTATTTTATTGATTTATTCTAACAACCATCAACCTATCGGTTCCTGCAATGTATCCAAGAAAGTTGACAACACTATACACATACTAGAACCGTAAAAACATTTTTTTTCATTCATACATTCGAATGTGAGCTCTGGATGCCATCTGGGATACTTATAGCAGAATCATCACCCATGCAGTAAATGGGGAAAATTTTCCAGCATACTTACGTCGAGAAAAATATAATAAATGAAATTCGAGAAGTGCGATCGCTTCCTTTTTATCTCTTCTACGGAATGATCTTATATCGTAGTAATCCGTGGCATTTAAGATATGCCAGAAGAAAAATAAATTTTAAATCGGTAAAAATGAAGAAGGTTGGAACTTTAAAATCAAAGTTATTTTATTTGATGTCAACTTCACAGAGTCAACTTCAACCACTTCCGGCAAGAAGATTGATGATCAACGAATGTCGAAGAAATACATACTTTTTACAATTATAATATAGTTTTTATTTTATAAATTAGACTTAGGCTAATGTTTATGGATCATTAAACTATTATTTCTTATTTTTTAAGAAGAATATGTATTTATAAGTAGAGGAAAAAGTCATTAACTTTTCCTCCCTTATAACGATATACGAAGTATATATATCTTATACGGAGTTGCCGCATGCGAGCGCCCACCGGGCCTCGCGTTTTCTTCAAAGTTCGTAACCTGTACAATTTTTGCCGCCTGCAAATTTAGTTTTTATTTAGCGAATGCTAGAAACCACGTATCGTTACCAAATGATATCATTCCATAGAAGAGGCAAAAAGGAAGCGACCGCACCTCTCGGATTTTGATTTGGTGCATTTTTTGGGACATACATACGGAGAAACATTTTCCCCATTTACTATATATATTAGTTGGTTATAGCTGTGGCGGTCGAAGGCGCTTACTAGAAAAAGACTTACAAGGAGTGAGATCCCACCTGTAGAAGACGGATGTCGCCGAGGCTTTGACAGGTGGTTTCTGGTACACGAAACTAAGCCCTGTACCCATATTTTGTACCAACGGATCCTTATTCTAGAGATATGAGCTATTTTACTCCAAATATGCTTATTTTAATGAAAAATGGTACCTGTACTTCATACCACGATTACAGAAGTTTAGATGGTGAAAAAATGTTCAAAAAATGTTCAAGAAGTAAAACAGGAAGAAAGCGAAAATAGCTTTAATTTAAGCTTTGAATCATTTCATTTAAAAATATTAATATTATTCTAAGTAACGCTAACAAATATTTTGTTGCGCGTCCAGGAAACTTTTTATATTTTAAAGCCATTTCATTCTGAAATTTGTATCCTAATATAAATACTTATTAACATCTTTAATTTTATCGCTGTAAAACCCCAAAATCTTGATCCTACACGCCACAATAAATCATTATTTTCAATACCATATTTATTAAAGACACTTCGCGCCTTCCACGATTTTTGGTGACATTATGAACGGAAAATTTTTTGTCAACGGTTATTCGACTCCTTTTGACATGTACTAAAAATTAAGCACATTACTTTTATCGTTAATATTTTTTTTCGTAAATCCAATCTTATTATTTTAAAACTATTTTAAAAAAATTTGTTCAAAAAATCGATTAGGTCTTCGAAAAAAAAATAATAAGAAAAACTTTAGCGAAAAGTGCTCGGATTAATTTTTAGTACAGATTAAGAGGAGTCGACTAATCATCGGAAAAAAATTTTCGTTCATCGTGTGACCTAGAATCGTATGAGGCGCACAGTTTTTTTAAGGGGGCAAACCTGGGTTAAACCCAAAAAAATGCTTTTTTTCACGAGTCCACAAAACTTGTTATGTTTAAAAGCAATCAATCTGTGTCGTGTCATGTCAAAAGAAGTCGAATAACCGTCGAAAACAAATTTTTCGTTCATCATGTCACCTCGAATCGTGTGACGATCAAAGTTCTTTTAATAAATATGGTATTGACAATAATGATTCATTGTGACGTGTAGGATCAAGATTTTGAGGGTTGACAACGGTAAATTTTAAGATAGTATTGTGTTTTGATAGTAGAAAATTTTTCAGAATGATTGTTTTTAAACATAAAAAGTTATGTGGACTCATGAAAAAAAGTCTTTTCTTGGGTTTAACCCAGGCCTGTCCCCTTTATACACAGTAAAAAGGATTACTTGTTTTAAGAAAACATTTTTCTTAAAATAAGATGCAACAAATTTAAGAAGACTTTTTTTCTTATTTCAAGACATGCTGAAAAGTTTCTTATTTTAAGAAACTTATTTTCTTAATTTAAGAAATTTGGTCGAATTGTTTACATTCACAAAATGTGAGGTTAGGTTTTTCCCTTTATTCGTGTCTAGGCGTTTTAGCCGAAAAAATCTTTCGCGAGGAACGTTTCGCCGAATAATTATTCGCTTAATATTAAAGTTGGCAACGCTGTAAGAAAAACAAAACACATTCTGTTTCTGTCTCCAAAAAAGTACTCGTAGTAGATGCGCACAACATTGCGCAGCGGTAACAGGTACATCTACTAAGAGTACGTTTGACCGCCAGGCAGTTATTGCCTGAGACTGAAACAGAATTTGCTTTGTTTTTCTTACAGCGTTGCCAAATTTAATATTTAGCGAATAATTCGGCGAAACGTTTTTCGCCGAAAGATTTTTTCGGAGCAAACGCCTAGTCCCCTTTATTGGTTCTGATCATATTCTACCAAACTTCATGTGCTAAAGTGTGTAAAAATGATCGTCTATATTTTGAATACCATTTACTTTCTTATTATAAAAATATCGTATGGTCTTGGTCTCGCGTAGCCCTACAAACCTCACCGAAGTTAAGAGTTTTGTAAATTTTGTGGCGTCCACGAGATTGCGCGAAATAAGTAAATTTTATCTCTTAATACAAGTAACTATATAGAAAAGTATTTTAGAAAAGTTTCATTAGTAATGCATTATTATTTTATGTAATTTATTTTTCTTAAAGTAAGTAATGCATTCTCATTTTAAGTACAGATTTCTTAAAATAAGTAAAATATGCGATTTCGTTACTTGTTTAAAGAACGAAAAAATTTTAAGATACCCCATTAACCAGATGTATTGCAAATTGTTATCAATTTGACATACACGTTTTGCTATCGATTTCCGTAAGTTTGACGTAAAACTGCGTCCGTATATGCTGGAAATTTTGTATCAAGTATTGAAGTAAATTATGAGGGCAAAGTGAAGGCAAAATTACAGCAACTATTGCTCATGATGTGCAGGCGTATCATAGGCATACATTGACATCATATTGTTGTCACATTTCTCGATTTTTGTGTTACACAAATTTCCATCAATATGCTGTTATTAATTTCTTCCCTTTCTCTCTTGCACTGTCGCATATATGAGTAATTTTATTGAATATTACGTAAATAATATTGAAAATAAAATAATATAATATATTAATAATATTGAAAATAAAATAATATAATATATTAATAATATTGAAAACAAGTTGAAAGCTAATTGATGTACAAAACTTGCATCAACAGTTACACATCAAATGTAAGTAAATCTGCGTCCGTATATGGCAGCAATTTGGTGGCTAGCATGTGCAGTCAATTTTACGGCACATTGACATCAATCCTTGATATAAGTCATTTTTTGAGCGTAAGTTGGAAGCAAATTTCTAACAAACATTGCACAGCAACTATTGCCGCGATTTTTCCGCGGAAAGCCTGGTTAATGGGGTAAATATGGTTATTGAAAAACGTGATTGATTGTGACGTGTAGGATCAAGATTTTAAGGTTTCACAACTGTAAAATTTAAGCTATTACTTAGTATTTATAGCATACAATTTTTCAGAGTGATTGCTTTTAAACATAAATAGTTTCATGGATTCGTAGAAAAAAAATTATTTGTGGTTTAAGTCAAGCCTACCCCCTTAAGTTGATTGATTTTTTATACAATTTCCGTCACTATTTTCAATTGTTAATAACTTAGGACTAGATTCATATTTTGAAACGAAATAAAGCTTAAATTAAGGGAGTACTATCGGTACTCCGTGAGTCAAATGCGGATTTGATCGTCTTTTACTTCCGTGGTAGGCCAAATCATATGCGTAAATAGTTGAGTGAGCGTGAACATTTTTATTCGTTTCCTTATATTTGCTCTCAAAATTAGTGAATCTACATTTTGATTTTTGCATTAAATTTATGAAATATTAAATATATATTCCTCAAAGTTTCGTCGAAATCAGAACAGCTGTTTTGATGAATTTCGTGATCGCAACTGTCGGAAACGTGAGTTTCCATAAAGCTTGCGTGTTAAAAATGTAAATATAAAATTCTTAATATATTCTTTTTTCTGGATTGGTGTAGCTTTCTAAATATTTATATGAGTAAGTTTGAGGTCAAAACATACTAGTATACAAAATTTCAGAGTTTTCTGAACACTAATTCGAAACCGGTAGTCCACTCTTAAAGTTTTTCTCGCCATCTTTCTGATATTTATTTATTTTTTAATTTTATTTTCTTCTTTCTGTTGTGTACTTTTTGAACATTTCTTTTCATAAAACACATTGTATATCACTAAAATAACTTTCCGCACTCTATCTCTAATTCTCTTACTCATGTGGACTTTTCAATCGTCCGAGTTCTTAACTGTTAATAAATGCATTATTTGCGGTAAATTCGCAAGACGCAATCTCGCAAATGCCCGATTCCTCTGCTATAAATAATGTTTTCTCTCATTGTACACCACTGTTCATCACTGAATATCATCGCTCAGAATGCCATACTCTGCGCAATGTTCTTCTATCACGATCATTTTTCAATTTTTTTCAATTGCTTATATTACACAGATTCTTCAAAAAACCCAAAAAACAAGTTCACAGCACAACGTTGCGCAGGATGCTAGTCCGATACGCGCAGACCGAGAGCAAGCGCCGCGCGTAATAAAAGGAGACGCAGTCGCGACGCACCTTCGGTACAGTAATTGGCCTCCGGCTTCAGCTCCAGCTCCGCAGCGGAGAAGGAGTTATTACATACAGTATACACGCGGAGTCCGCGCGGCGCGGCGGTTTAAATGCCGGGAGAAACGCGCGCGGCCTTTCAGTCTCGCGCACCGCAGTGTATAAGCCGCGCTCGCTGCTGCCTCGACGATGCCCACGTCGCGTACAACGCGCTCCTCGCGTGGTGGATCGTCACGTTGAGATTCGAAGTGCGCGGTACCGTTCGATCGTCGATTGGCTGGGCCTTTCCTCTTTGCGCGAAAACCGACAGAATGACGACCAGCACCGAGCAGATTATCAGCAAGTTAGTAAACTGGGTCATTGTGTAGTTTTGTTGTTCGGTTTTTGGTTTGCATGGCATTGTGTTGTGGTCGCAAAGAAAATGGTACAGGTTCAATTGTTTTGACAAGAGCAGTTTAGAGTATAATTACATACTTTGAGGTCCTGCATATCTTTTGAGATTAAGTTTCAAGTTTCGCAAATACATTTTTTTATGTAAAAATCGATTTGAAAAAAAGCAAAAGACTATTATGAGGTTCTTTACAAATTCTAGCTGAATATCTTAAAATTTATAGCAAGCAACATGTGTATTTACAACCACAAGATTTCAGTAAGATGGTATTCCATCTGAAGTATCTGAAATGAAATATGCTATGTATTGTAACTACATATAGTAATATATAGTTATAGTTATACGCATTATGTACTATACTTATACCAAAAATCGTATATATATATGCCGTCTAAAAACTGTGGTAATACATAAAATATCACAATTAAGCTTCCTCCTTGAGAAAGCAATTCATGTCACATTTCATGTTCGTTCAGTCGATAGATGTATTATGATTTTGTATTAATTCATATTGTTAATTTCTATATTGAATAAAAAATACGTTCGTTTGCAATACGCCGAAATAAACTGCATTTTATTGGTTAGAAATTTAAAATTTTAATTTTATACGAATTTTGCATTCAGTATAATTATATTATATAAGAGTGTATGCTTCAACATTAAAAAATAATTCTATTGAAATTCAAGTTCACATACAAAAGCAGATATTTTTTCATATTGTTTATTACTAAAAGAAAGTAATTTTTTTAAATCCTTAGATCAGAGAGAGGTGAGAAACATCTAAAATGTCACTTCAGTGCTATATGCGTAATTTTATACGATTGGACTTGAATAAAGCAGTTTAACAAGCTAACGTTTTTGCAATTTAAAGTACTCTAATAGATCAATAGTTTGTAACTTGAAAGGTATTCTTATATAACTTTGAATTTCCGTAAATATTGTTTAAACTTTGTTCTCCCATCGAATAGCCATTTTGGAGGTACCGCGTTTTGACAGAAATATTTAATATATTCTACAATTAGCACAGTCATAAATTAGTACTAGAGTAGCTTAAATTTTATACAGTTTATCTAAATGAAAGGAACTCCAACGTATACATATACAATACAAAAGTGCGATTTTTTGCTTTATTGCTCTTTAAAATGACAGTCTCTTATTGTGTATGTAATATTAATAAGGTAATTGTAATCTTTAATAATTAAACAAAAATATTTATTTTAATTCGTGTAATGGATAGATAAAAAATAGATCTCTAAATACTTTCTTTTAAATTATATAAATGACTTGTTCAGTTTGTAATCCAATTTACTATATACATTTGCATATAATTAATAATATTATTTGTAAGATTATTATTGACAAAATAAAAACAAATTAATTTTTATTTATCAAATAAACAAATTACCATTTTCTGATTAAAGCTAGTGTTCTAATTCAAAATTTACAAGAACTTTTTAGCATTATATGTACGTTGCTTATTATCATTCACGATATGCTCAAACTCATGCATGCATAGCAGGTTTCTCCGCATAGCAAATTTTCTTTAGACTATTAAGTTAAATGAACTTTGAATTGTTAACAATATTATATGATCAGAAACGATATATTATGATATATGTGTAAATTTTATACTAAAATAAGTTTAAAAATTTTAAGATTGTAACTAATTACAAAACTATAAATATTGTACTGGCTTACGAAGTAAACATGTAATTTAATAAACTAAATTTAAAAATTATACCTATATAATATTATATTAAACATTCATATTTAATAATCTCTATTATATGAGTAAAAACAAATTCTATTTTATCTCTTGAGAAACAAAGGAACGGGTAATCTGTTCATAAATATTTATTATCTTAATTATTTGAATGATATTAATACTAAATTATGTATTTATAATACGATTTATATATATATATGTATCACGGACATTTACTAGTAAAATACAAAATTTTCATTTTAACTTATGAGTTACATCTACATATAGATTCTTAAAATATAGGTACAGCTTTAAGATGAAAAATTGGACGTGTTCCGTTACAACGCGTCATAACTAGGTGCTAATATAACAATAAAAAGTATCTACAGTTAAATCTATTTTTAATAATACACGTTCACCTTCTAATAAGTTAAAAATAAAATTTCACCAGATTTAATAAAACTTTATAATACTGTCTTTATTAATTGTTACAATTATATAAGTCTCGCTTTAACCTTTATTTTATATTAAAATAATATTAATCCCACTTATGGAAATAAATATTGTGTAGTACGTAAAAATAGAAAAAAATATTCTCTATTCATTAAACTTTTAAAAGTTACAGCTTAGATGTGAAAAGGACGTATGATAAATTAAAAATCTTATTTAACTAAATATGTTATTGTTTATAACATGAATAGTTATGACTTTTGTAAATTTCACATTGAGGTTAGTATACGATATAATTCACTTCCAAAGTAGGTTTTCCTAGCAGATTTATAGAGAAAATTACTATTTTTAACCGACTTCGAAAATGCAGGAAGTTCTCAATTTGACCTGTATATATATTTTTTTATTTTCTATGTTTGTTCGCGCATTACTCCGAAACTACTGGACCAATTTAAATAAACTTTTTTTAATGAAAGAGAATGATCCTATGGTGGTCTCATTCAAATTTTGTAAGGATTGGTCCAGCATCATACCAGTAATGTAGTTTTTTGCTAGATATTTTTTCCGTACATTTTGGCATTTGCCGACTCTTTCCGACGATTATTCGGAAACTATTAAATTGATTTGGATAAGCTTTTTTTTAATGAATGAGAATGATCCCGTGGTGGTCCCATTATATTACTGGGCCAGTATTGAGCCAGTACTAGGTTAGTACTGGCTTTTTGAAATGTTCGTCCGCCGATTATTCCGAAACTACTGAACCGATTTGGATAAACTTTTGGATTTGAATAAACTTTTGGATTTGGATACACTTTTGGATTTAGATAAACTTTTGGATTTGGATAAACTTTTGGATTTGGATACACTTTTGGATTTAGATAAACTTTTGGATTTGGATAAACTTTTGGATTTGGATACACTTTTAGATTTAGATAAACTTTTGGATTTGGATAAACTTTTGGATTTGGATAAATAAAATGAAATTTGGCCGGTACAACTAAAAAGTATAAAATAAAAAAATTAAAAAGAAACGATTTTGATAAAAACACTCTAAAAAGTATGAAATAATCGATAAAAAGTATGAATAATCGATAAAAACCTTATCAAAGTCAGCGCTGAATTTCACCGAGTTACGGTGGTCTGATTTCAGAGGCATTATAAGTATATGTGTTTAGACCCAATCCAGTATAATTTCTAAATCATATTCATAAGAAAGATACTATAATTCAGTTTGAAATTCGGCGATGACTTTGAAAAGATTTTTATCGATTATTCATACTTTTTATCGATTATTTCATACTTATTAGAGTGTTTTCTTAAGCGTCTATTTTAACGAACACAAGAAACTCAAAGTCACTATGATTATTATAAATCGTTAAAGATTCCGTAAAATTAAATAAATTTAATGCCACAATTTAAAACGCGAATACGAAAAATTTCAACAATATTAAAAGTTTTTAATTATCGTTCTTAAATCTTAACTTTATGTGATAATTTATATAAAAATTTTACGAATGAAGTTTCATTCTTCTTCATACACTTTTAGCGATCTGAAAATCGATAAAAAATTATTCGGCCCACACTAATAAGGTACCCGCACCTGCGCGCAAGAACTACCTTAACGACACGAACTACATCTCGAAGCCTTAAATGACGATTCCATCTGTGTGTTTTAGAAACTCGACTTGGTGGAAGAGACGCTCGGCCTTAGAACGAGCTCTGACGGTCATGTCCGTCTGCGGCGTCCTCTTGACCATCGGTCTCATTATCGGGATTGAAGTCATCGCCACCAAGATCAGGACGTGCGACAGGACGTTGGTCGATCGTGAGTCACCTTTACAACTTTTTTCTTGTTCTCGGAGAAATTTTGAGAACATTTATTATCGATTATAGAATAACTGAACGGACATTTGTGGAGAAAATGAAAAATACAAGCGTGTTCTTATATATGTAGTTGATTAAAATATTGAATTAAGTAATATGGAGTTACATGTGTAAGTAATATGGGTCAGATTAGCTGGACATTATGCGTAATAGATAACTCTCAACCGCATGTTATTTAATCAATTTTATAATTCAACTTTTTAGCTTTTCATAGTCGTCAGATTGTATAATGTAACATTGATTTCTATGTCATAATATCACTTATTTAATTTCACAAACTGTAATATGTTACGTATTTAAATAGCAAATTTTCGATTTTCCAATGCCGTAATGTCAAATATTATTTTACTTTCCAATCGTTACTTTTAAGTATTAGAGACTAAAATTATCTGTAGATTGTGCTCGATAAACACGAAAAAATAGTTGTATGTTAAGGCCATATTCTATTCATTATAACTCAATGGTAGGCGAGTTTTAGTTTCAATCATTACAGCTTTTTGCTTAGAAAATAAATGCAGACTATAAAAGGACACTAACATTTAATGAAGCATGAAATAAGTGAAGTTTATTGTTCAGTACCTAAGTATTAGTTTAGCTGAAGTTATTTTCAAACAATATATAAAAACCGCTGCCAATGAATTGGCACTTAACTTCCTCAAACTAAATTAATTGTTCTAATATAAAATTGCTTATTCTAATAAATTAATTTTAAATTGCTATATCTTTTTTAATTAGAATCTCAAAAAAGGTGTGCTGATTTATCATTGATTACAAATACAACCCCGGATTCGTAATCAGATACCCCCAAAACCCCCTAGTAATAATTTTTACCCAAATTGTTCAAATTTTTATCAATCTGATCCGCTATCTTGAAACCGCCATTTTAAATATTGCAAATCCTACCTCGGATTTGTAATCAGCGACCTTCAAAAACGTTACTCCATTCCCTGCAAATACATTTACCTTCGAAGAAGGTCAAGCAGTCAAGGTTCGATTCCCGGCGAAAATTCTCGAGAATTTTTTCTTCGAGTTTTCCGGCGGAAAAAGATATCCAACTACGCATTGTGCTTTAATGCAGGACGTATGCGCCCATATAGCCTTCTCAAAAGTGTCTGAGATGCTAGTAAGAAGGTGATGGATTTCTCTCTACCAACATCGAACAACACAACAAACAAGTATATAAAATATAAATGTAAAATACAAAATCACATATGCATTGTGACATATCTGAGTCCCAAAAAAGAGGGGACACAGCGCCATTAAATACAAAGAAAGAAAGGAAGAATTAAAGAATCATATTATTCCTAAAATACAAAAATAATTTACCTTATTGATTTCAGACTATCGTAAAATATCGTAAAATAAAGAAATCATTGTAAAAGAAAAACGGATCGATGTATCTAAAAATTTCTTTTCAATTCAGAATCTTCATTAAAAACGAAAAAAATGAGCCTTTCCAAAAAATTACCGCGTCGTTCCCGAGATATAGACTATTAAAAAAAGCAACAAATGACTCTGAATGTAAAGGTTATAATCTAGGCTTCTATTAGTTTCAAGAGATACTAAAAGCTACCTTTCTGAAAATTTTCAGAAGGTATAATGACGTTTTACTCGAGTCATCCACCGCTAACTAAAACTCAAAAACCGAAAAACCGCTAAAAACAATAGAAAAGACATCGAAAAATAACAAATATTTTTTTCAGCCCCTTCCTTTAAAAAAAACAATACCATTGAGCCCTGCAACATTAATTTTGACCGTGTATGTTCAGAGTAATCTTCATACACATCCGTCCACACACATATACACGCACACACATATATACTTTTTCTAAAAATAGTGTATTTCAACACGTAATGTCTAAAAACATGTTTCTAATATGTTTTTAGCAAAATTTATTTTTCACTATCACATAGCTTCCTCTATGAGGAAGTAAGAAATTATGATTTGTAATTTTATAGAAATCTAAAGAAACTGAAATTTTGACGAATGCTTAAGTGCTTTAAGTATATACAAAAATTTAATGGCAATATTAGAGGTACTCATTTCATTTAAAAGTGCTGTAAAAAGAAATAATAAAAACGTTTGATGGTTTCGAAACAAACTTTCTGAGTACTATTAAGATCTTTCTTTGCAATGCTTTTCAACAATAATGACTGTGTTTTTAAATGAAGATGCTGTTATATAAACGCTGTTTTTAATTTTCAAAATGTTGTTTATTATAATTATTACAATTTTTGAGCAGTTAAAATTTATTTGTCATTATTCTTGTACATTGTATCTTAATATTTGTAATTACTGCAATTTTCGAATCCTGTAGTTTCAAAAGCTTTTCAGTACGTAATAAACTCAGCATTACCTTGATAAATGAGAGTTTTTTTCCAATAGGTAGGTTACTATAACTGAGTTTCAATGAGCATAGCACTTCCGTTCTGTATTGCGACTTCCAAAACGTGTTATATTATTTTGATTCGTTGGTCAAAATTGACTATGTAACAATATGCATTGTTATGTCAGAAAAACGATGACAAGAATTATTTTGATGAGATTCAAAGAAAGTTTTGTTTCGTAAATTGTGATAAAATGATTTTATTGCTAACATATTATGAATTTTTTTTAATCGTGCATATATTCTAAAATTAATATATGTAGCAGACTAAGTTACTTTTACCTTAAAAACAAGATCACAATCTACGGAATCCAATATTCATAAATTTGTAATTTGTAGAAATTGTTTTAAACTGGGTATAGATGCTAAACGTTATGAAGAAACTAGATTTGTATGCTGCATATTAATAAAGATAATATTAGGTTGCCGAAATTTCAGTAGAGTTATTGTATAATACACGTGAAAATTAAGGGTGTACATACGAGTATTAAAAATTTAAATTACAGATAAATCATTAAAAATTGTTTTGCATTCAATTGAGTTGTTTCATCTTTTTTCTTCTTCGGCGGTATCGGTGATTTCGATAGAGAACTTAAGCCAATTCACCAATCTACTTGAAGATTTGCAAATAGAACAAGATTTACAAAAGTTGCAGCTATCGAAAGTTACTGTATGACGTCATGATTCGTGCAATTTCAAAAGCGACGCGTATGAACCATAACGCCACGAGGATTATCGAAGCGCTGTATCTTCTTTAATTTTGGTCGTATTGCAAAAATTCGAATAGTTTACAAAGGAAGTATGCTATAATCTATCAGAATATTATATAAAAAGAATCATGAAGCAACCCAATTGTTACATTAAATTCTGGCAATAAAAAATTAATGAGAAAATTCTCATATTTCTAAAGTAATATTGATATCGAAAGAAAAATAAATAATATTGGAAACCCTCCAATATCGCAGCCCCTTTATGGAAAAACCAGTACAATATTATTCCGTATATTTACTTGATTATTGTTTATAAAAAATATACTAATTTTATTCTAATGATATGCGTTCATTTTTATATTTTAGTATTAATGTACATAAATACTAAAGACTTAACACTACTTTTGTACCTCGAATTTTAAACTACTTTTGCAACTTTTTCTACAGAATATATAATGTGTATAGAAAATCTGCGTTGAGTCATTTATCTCTTATCTATTCAATTGTAGAAAACATTGTTTAAATACTATAGCTTTATGGTGACTGTTATGTGGCAGCAATTTAAGAAAAATAGCTCTTATTAGTGTCCAGGATTACTCATCATCGGTTAGGTCTGGATAAAAATAAAAAACAAAAAAGATTCGCTTTTTACGTAAAATTTACTACAGCAATACATAGCCATTAATAAGAGACATGCATTGTTGTTGAAAAAATGAACATTTAAAAAAATGTCATATTCGCGCTAAAAATGTTGTTAGAAAAATTACTAATATTTAGCCCGATCTAATCTAATATTTGTATGAAAAAATTTTTCGTTGCAGTATTCAGGCTTTGATAAAAAACATAAGCCGACGCTTCATTTATTTCAAATTCTCAAAAAGAAATTGAAATCCGAAGAAGTTATAGCCTAAATATGCTTTGAATGACGTCACACTCGTATAACATCAATAGGTACCGTTATATGTATGTGTCGTCATCAGGATGTTTCAAATGCTGTAACTTCAGTAATAAGAGGTAAATTGTGAAAATTCGAAAAGTTCACAAAGAAAGTAGTATAACTATAATCTATCGAATCAAGCAATAACAAAATTTCATGCAAATACCCAATTGTCACCTTCGTTTTAGAAGTCAGTTCAATAGAAAACTATTTACGCAAAAAGAATGTTCAATTCCCTCCGTGCCAAGTCGACGTCACGACTTGGTACACAATAATTCATTGCTAAATGCTCTCCATTCATATTGTGATTCCATTCACCTGACCACCTAACAAACAACACACCAAAAAAGTTTCAATTCTCTCTAAAGCAAATCCGCTCCTCTCCCAACACAGCCCATCAACCGTCGAAATTTAGCGTGCGCGCCAGTCGCGCTCATTTTTGCGGAAAAGACTCGCCGCGCGCGCTCGCGCTTTGTCAACTTCGAGCCTACCATTACACACGCGACCACGCGAAATTGCACGTGTGCTTAGCCGCCGGCGCTTACGTAAGCGCACGCGCGCGCAGATCTAAAGCCTCGTGTGTGTGTATGTTCACGGGTGTGTGTGTGTGTATGTGTGTATGTGTGTATGTGTGTGTGTGTGTGTGTGTGTGTGTGTGTGTGCGTGTGTATGTGTATGTGTGTGTGTGTGTGTTTTGGTGCTGCGGAAGCTCGGGCGGACGCGTGTGTGTCACCGGACGATCCCGAGGTTTTGCGAGCCGCGCGCGCCGCAAGTAGGTATGTAGTAGTAGTAGTAGTAGTAGTGGTGAGACACTGTAGACATTAATTACGCGCCTAGCGTGTCTAAGTAGTTTGCGAGTCGAGTCGCACAGATGCGCCTTAGTACACGTATGTGGAGATCTGCCGCAGCTGGTGAATTTGCATTGTTTTTCTGTTCTCGTCTGACGTTCGGAAGTTTGTGTGAATGCGATGACTTACGATTCTTCTCTATTCTTTCTTAGTCTTCTTGTCTACTTTTTCTAACGTTTTTGTTGATTTGACAGAATTGCAAGCTAGGTACCCTTGAACTGCTGGTTTGACAAAATGAGACCGGATGAGATTGTTTTTGACAATGGTTTTTAGCTTTTTTGCTGAGGTCTCGAAGTAATTGTCATCTTAAGACTTTGTATTTTCTGATAAAAAATATTTCCAGTAACTTGATTATTTCTGCATTAAGTTTGACATTGAAAAACAATTAATTACGTAGTTTGCTTGGTCGATTCTAGTGCTTAATATCGTAATATAATTATGTTACTGGAAGTCTACCATGCATGTTTCTAGTTATACATGCCCATTTCAATATAAATCAATTTAGATTTTAATTTGGTGCTCAAATTCTTTCGAAATATCAAACGATATTTAAAGTGGTTTACAAGATAGCATGAGCTCTTTTTAAGAGTGTGATAATTGCTGCATGTATATGCACAAATTTTTAAATTATATTTATATGTAAAAAGATTCCAGCTTGCACTTGCTAAAAAATCAATTCATCTTTATTAAATAATATTTATATATCACTTAGTAGATAATTAGTAAAAATTAAGTATCTTGCAAAAAGATTAATGAAAAATACAAATAATTAGATGGCATTGGACGAGTCAAAAAGAAAAGAGCTGGTAATTTTCTTTTTTTTTCAACATAATGCGGTTAATAAAAAGTGAAAATGATACGAGCTAATTTAAAGCATAATTACAAAAGTTATTTAACGAAGTCATTACATACGTACATTTTTTTGTTAATGAATTTAAACACCTCACGTGTTATTCATTATCAACAAAGCTTGAATTATACATGTTACTCAAAAAAAGTTATTTTTAATATACTTTATTCTTAATCTTATTAAATATTATTTCTTTGAACTTGTATTGAATTTTATTAGTTTGGACTAATCTCAGGTCTTTTATGCCTGTTTTACCTGATCGAGTTTTTTTGAATATTGATTATGTTTGGCATCTTGGCGTCGAAGTAACCCGCTACAGATCCATCTACGCCTGTATGAGCTTGGAGAATCGGGGATATAATAATTTTCAAAAGAAACACATATAAAACTAAAATTATAGAATTATAAATTTCAGTCGTCATTTGGGGAAATAATAAAATATTAATTTATAAAAAACAGATTAATACAAAAAACTAATTTACGTATATAATTTTCACCTTTTCAGTAACAACAAACAATAATAGGTCCAAGGCAGGGAAGGCATCTAAAATAGTTGGCAAAGACAGTATTTGTATGTCACCAGAATGTATTCATACAGGTTGGTCTTTTCAATATCATTCAATTATAATTCATACTTCGAATTGTACTTAGAAGCGTCGATTCCCAACTACTTTATACGTTATTTTCAAACCTCAAATCTTGCACAGCATCCTCAATATTGGGAAACATGGACCCGGATGTCGATCCGTGCGACAACTTCTACGAGTTCGCCTGCGGTAGCTTCGTGAAGAATACAGTCATACCCGACGATCAGCCGAGCGTCGACACGTTCAGCATGATCGACGACGATTTGCAGATGCAACTCAGGGCGAGCATAGAGGAAGAGATAAAGCCGAATGAAAGCAAACCTTTCAGGTTAACTAAGATTCTGTATCAGAGCTGTATGAACAAATGTAAGCGATTGGTTTATAAAATTGCAGTTTGTGATTATATGTAGCGAATTAGACTATGAGAAAATTTGACTTTTCAAAATATGAGTCACATGTGAATGTGAATCTATATCTAAAAATAATGAATTCACGTGAATATAAAAAAAATATTCTCATCGTTATGAACTTATATTCAAAATATTATGTAGCTTAAGAAACTGAATTGCAAATTGCTGTTTGCTGCAATTAGAAATACAATTAAAATTCTAATATCGTCAATTGTGGTATGACAGCAGCAATCGTGATCTCGTAAGTCACAAATTATAGGAAGGACTAACTGCACCTGCCACATGTACAATCTTAGTAAGGCTGACTATAATTTTTTTCCGTGTATACTTACATTATTCATTTTTTTTTATTTGAAAGAAAACTCGTAGCAAATATACTTTTTAAATAATTTAAAAAATATATGTAGGGTAAGTAAACCAATTACTGCCCCCTTCGATATTTTTGTTTAAAATATTATAAAACCATGTAGTAACTCGGAGAAATAGTGTTTTATATTTAAAAAATGTTCTATTTCACCGTGTTACTGTATGGTTTTATAATTATTTTTATACAGATATTGAAGAGCACAATAATTGGTGCATGGCACTATAATTAACTCATTTACCTTACAGCTAAAAAAGAAGTTGTAATTATAATTATAAAATATATTAAAAGAGCAACTTGGAATAGTTTTATTTTGGTTGAATAAAGCATAATAAATCAAATTTAATAAATATATAAGTATAAATCAAGTCTACTAAAAGACATTTCGAAAGTTTTAATTTTTAACCAAGTGGATTTCAGCCCAAATTGAAGAGCAGGGTTTGCAGCCTCTATTCAAAATTTTGCGAAAACTAGGAGGATGGCCGGTTCTTCTTCCCTCTTGGCAAGGCGAGGATTTCGATTGGAAGGAAGCCGTTTACAGAAATCGAAAAATCGGCTATTCGGTAGATCATTTTATAAGCTTCGACATTGACGTGGATCCGAAAAACAGTTCAAAGCGCATGATTACTGTAAGTATTTGTGAAAATTTTGCAAATAAATGTAAAAGTTTTTATGTTTATATTACTATGCAAATATTCAGTTACCAAATCATGGAAAAATATACTATTTTTTTAATTTTTTCAACATATCGTGTAAAAAAAACAATTTAAAAAGAAAGTATTTAAAGTTATCATCTTACTTACGCGCAACTGACGCTGGTAAATCTAATGTATAATATTTCATTGTAATCTAGTCTTAGAGATTATATGGTATAGTTGATTCAATAACTTTACTGCGTGCAAGATATTATATTATTCATAAGATGTAAATTATTTTAAATCAATTTTTGACAGTTAGATCAAGCTTGGCTAACGCTTCCACGAGAATATCTGTCCAAAGGCGTGGAAAATGAAGTTGTAAAATCTTACTACAATTATATGGTTGACATCGCCGTAATTCTCGGCGGAGATAAAGATCGCGTAACCAAAGAACTCCGAGAGTCGCTCGATTTTGAAATTAACCTCGCCAACGTGAGTACACAATTTCACTGTTCAAAGCTGCAGTTGCAGGGTTTTTAAGCTAATTTATATTATGTACTAATGAAATTATCTATAGTAATTTAGTGAAATTTAGTGAACAAAAAAATCCTATTCATTTGTTTGCTCAATTTTTTGAGTACACGTTTGCGAAATAGTATATGTTTCACTTATTAGAGGCAGATCATAAAACCAAAGTAATTAAATAATTTTTTGCTATTTTAAAGTCACATGGTCTTTGAAATATACAATTGATCATGCGTAAGTTTGCCTTTAACCCTAGAACATGAACGAATAAAATGGCATTAATTAAAATATCTGAAGCTTTCTTAAAACTCAATGGATTCAAGCAAACTAAAAAAGTATTTTCTTTTAATTTGCCGTATTTTTGTCAGATATTCTTCTTAGAGCCTCTAGTTTACAAATGTATTGTTATGTCCAGATCTCGAAAAATATGTGTGGATAAACCATATGTATGTAGGAACAATATGTAAATAGGCCTAATGTTACGCTCTACCGTTAACTATTGTTTTAGCACTCTCAAGTATATCTTATGGACTTAACAGTATACATCTATAGAAAAGTATTGTAATAAAACATTAGTTTTTCTCTAAGATCGGAACAAAATTTTCGCGTGGGGTCACACCGACCCACGCTTCTGTCCGATCTAAACTAAATTGCACATGAATTTAATTTATTGAAGACAACCTTTTGTTATTTATTTATTTAGTTTTAACTTATTTATAATGCGATTTTACAATTAGACTCTATATTTTAAACTTTCTTCTTTAAATTGAATTTTTAATTAACAGTATGACTGCGTGGCATGAAAAGTACAGTAAGTTCAGAGATTCCAATTATGCAACAATAGTCCATTGTATAATAGTAATGTCAAATTGCCGTACAACTATAATACTCAATAACTTATGTAAATATTGCGCATACATACAACTAATTAGATAACTGATAAATATTTAGTGCGTAATGGCCGTATTTTAAAAACAAATTTATGTTTATCTTATTCTTAATTTCATAATTTAAAAATCATTAATATTACGTTATAATTACTGTCATTATAATATATACATATTATGTCAGAAATTCATTCAATGATCATAGTTACTTTTCATATTCTATGATTACATAAAATTTAAACTAGTAATGTCACTTAATTTCATTTATCTAATGCCATTTCTAGTTGGCTTTTTCATAGAAATAATTGAAATAATGGATTCAAATTTTATGTAACGGTAGATAATCAATTTCAAGACGAAGACTAATCCAAAGTACGCATTCGCAAACCGTAATAATTGCGTGAACAGAAACGCATAGTACAGAGACGTCAAATTAACGTTCTCAATAACTGGAAAATTTAGAACAAAAGCTGATGTTTCTGCTATCGCATGTACGTTTTCGTGATTTCTTGATTGTATATATAATGAAATTAAAATCGGCAACTGAAAGTAAAAACCGTTTACGTAGATTTAAAAAAAATATTATAAGCTTTTTGATATTGTTACAAAATTTAATTTTCTCTTATAAATGAGAAAATAAAGTTAAAATGATCTAAGTCTAAGTTAAACTTGGGTTCATCACTATATACGTGTAAGTTAAAGAAAATCGTCCTACTAGTCTTAGCATGAATTTACTTATATAGTATAATGCAAATACTTGTTACAAAATACAAATACAAAACAATACAATACAATACAAATACTTATTATACTTTAAGTATAATATAGATAGTATACCTATATATACGTGGGTGACAACCCCAAAATAATATTGATATAGATGTTGAGTTTTTTCCCTAAATATAATAACATACTGATGTCATACGGGGTCTAAATGCAAAATTGATTTATTGTATATTTTACATTTACAGAAATAAATAAATCATTAATAAATAACAATAAACTCTTTCATAAAATTGACATTATTTTTGACAATTAACCAAGGCCTGAAATATAAGTTTTAAAATTTTAGAAATCAAAATTCAAGGAAAAAATGTGTGCAATTATCCCTGTAGCCTTATTATACGTTGTAATAAAATAAGGCCTCCTGATTGAAATGGTACTAGTATAATAGAACTGTTAGTTTGTAATTGAATAAATAATCTTTAGCTAATAAAATGTATATTA
Organism: Gastracanthus pulcherrimus; assembly: GCA_949152435.1. Classification (NCBI taxonomy): domain Eukaryota; kingdom Metazoa; phylum Arthropoda; class Insecta; order Hymenoptera; family Pteromalidae; genus Gastracanthus; species Gastracanthus pulcherrimus. The sequence goes on from OX424575.1 coordinate 32,677,252, forward strand.
TCAGTCATCAGTCAATTATCTTGAAATTATCCACTCTCAAACACATGAGTTCCAGCATTGTAACTCATAACAAAAAACAAATAATTTATAAATACGGAAGTACACTAAGGAACATTTATAATATTTTTCTTATCTTCTCTCTCTCTCTCTCTCTCTCTCTCTCTCTTTCTCTCTTTTTCTCTCTCTCTCTCTCTTTCTCTCATCTCTCGCAGATATCGCTGCCGAGTGAGAAGCGTCGCAACTTCTCCGAGCTGTACAATCCGATGAGCGTAGAGGAGCTGTCGCGCGTCTATCCGAGCGTGCCCTGGCTCGAGTACCTGAACCGGCTGCTGGCGCCGTTCGTGCGGCTCGAGCCGAGCGAGATCGTCAACGTCAAGGAGCCCAAGTTCCTCGTCGAGCTGGAGAAGCTGCTGCGTGTCACGCCCAAGCGCGTCCAGGCGAATTACGCGCTCTGGCGGGTCGTGCGCGACTCCATTGAGTATCTCGACGAGGGCATCAGGAGGAGACAGCTGGCCTACTGGACCGAGGTCACCGGCGAGACCGAGAGGGAGCCCAGGTAAGTGCCGATGGACGTTCGAGATGATGGCGAACGAAGAAATATGTGGAGTGGGAAATTGGGTTTCCTTCGAAGGGGTTCAAGTTAATTGCAAATTTGGAAGAATACCTGCGTGAAAATATTTCTGTAAAGAAATGTCAAATATTGGAAGAAAGTGAAAAGAAGTGTTGAAAAGCATAGAAAATAGTGTCCGATTGGACCTATGTTTATGAATACGTATTTTTCACTTTCAAAATAGTTTGGTACATTCGATTCTTCGCCTAAAACGTTGTTTTATATTGATAATCTGGTCAAAATTATTTATGTAAAAAATTATTAAAAAATGTAAAATTATATAAATAATCTTTCAAATTCCGACACCTTTATATACTTTTCTACATATTTTACATTTTTTACACCTTTTATTCATTTTTTACACTTTTTTCTGCAAATTACACGTTTTTCAGAAAATTACATTTTTTTACAGAAATAATTTGCATCAGGGTAATTGGGGTCTGGTATATATTTTTTCGACGGTATTTATGTATAGGTGGAGTACATAAGCCGATTCACTATTCTGTTTGAATTTTGTTGCTAGAACGAGATGTCCAGGATGTATAGCTGTCAAAAGTTTATTTATGGCGCTATAGTTCATGCAACTCCAAAAATGCATAAAATTAATAATTTTACGAGTATTTTCAAAGAGCTATTTCTTATTTCATATTAGATGTATTAAAAAATAAAGAAAGCTTATAAAGAAAGTATGGTATAATCTATCAGAATATGATAGAAAGAAATCATGAATAAACCCAATTAGGTTGAAAAAATTTTTCTTTCTGTCGGCATGGATTTATTTCGTAGAAATCGTAAGCCGATGTATAATGTATTTTGAATTTTTGTAATTGAACTTTATTAGAGAAAATTATAGCGTTGTAAAGTTTCTTTATGACGTCACGCTCATAACGACGTCACCAAAAACTTTAGAACGTCATATCTCTTTCAATTTTCAAGATATAGATACAATTCCAATAGTTTACAAAAGAAATATACTACGATCTATTCAAATATGTTGTTAGAAAAAACTGCTTTTTAACCCTATTAAATTTATTTTTTAATAGTATAACGTAATCACTTTAACTTGAGCTTAGAGTTTTATATTAGTAAAAAAAATATTGACGCAATAATTATTCAATATAATAAACAAGGTAGTACTACTTTCCAAAACAAAATACCTTTCCTTCCATCGAGTATTATATAGACTATTCAGTGCTATAGTTGAATAAGTAATTTCAGAAACGTTCAACGATCGTGTAACTTTAGAAACGTTCAACAAATTTTACGCCGCATACAAATCTGCTGCTTTTACAGGTGCCAAATTCAGATAGAAAAAAGAACATTTAAAAACAATTAAAAAATCAATTTACTAAGAAAAATATTCTTATAACAATATTAAATTTCTGGCTATGTAAAGTGGAATGACCTCTTAATTAAAATAGTACACGATGAAAGAAAATGTATTTTATTTTGTAAAGTAGTAGTTTATCATATTGAATAATCATTACGTCAATATTTTTCTAATAGAATAATGTTGTAAGTCCAAGGTAAAGTGATTACGATATATGATTTGAAAACGAGTTCCATGATTTTTTAAAATTATTTTTAATTTTTTATTTTAAGTGAACTTATAAATGATTAAATAATCTTAAATTATCTAATATACTATTAAGATTGTATTAACAATTTTTTGTATATATAATCGAGTTTAAAAGTGTACAATGTACTGACTAAACTGGTTTATAATTAGTCATCAACTAATTTCAAAGACAATTAAAAATATTTTAAATTTAAAGGGCAAATTAAATTTATTTTTTAATTTATTTTTCAATTTTATATATTATGTTTTTCATTTATTCCATACTTATGTGGTTCACCTACTAATAAACTTCTATCAACCTTCAATTTATGTAGGCTATAATATTTCTTTTAACATTATTATTAAATTACTGTGTAGCACATACGTAATCATGAAATTTATGTTTCTTATTTATATTAACCATATGTAGAAGCCTATCAATGATTTTTCACGTGCAATGATAATAATAAGGCCGATTTAACAGGTGGCAGGAATGCGTGGGCGTAGTCTCGGGTAGTCTGTCCCTGAGCATCGGCGCGCTGTACGTTAGGAAGTACTTCGACGAGGAGGCTAAGAAAAATGTCGTCGAGATGGTCTCGGACATTCGTAGAGAGTTCAGGAAGATTATAGAGAAGGTCAGTTAATGCGATTGTCCATTTTAATTGTCGATTACGGCAACTGCGCTACTTCCGCTTGGAAATGAGCTGTTGTAGAACGCACTGCATAAGGAAATGATTTTTTGGTTTAGAAATCACAAGCTTATCTATATACTTAGGCCTCAAATGATAATATATATTGTTCAATATATAATACAATTTGTTCGTAAATTATGGTAGTTAATTATGAATTATATAATTGTGACCAAAGAAACGAAGGTTGCGCTTGTAGTACACCTCGTACTACACACTTTCAAAAGAACAATGAATGACTTATTGTATGTCAGTTGAAAAAAAACAATTTTAATATTCAAAAGTATAATATGCTATTTCACATAAAAGGAAATATTTCTGTTCTATACTAGAGTGAGACAAAAAAATGTACCTATAGTATTCAAATAAATAATTTCAGTAATGAATATAATCGAGTCGTGTTATTTAAAGAGGCTCAACGGAATTCAACAAAATTATATTAGTTCATAAAACACGTAATTCTTTTTATAAGAAACTATATATTTTCCAAGACATCTTATACTGCTTGTAATTTGCATAATGATTTTGAATGACAATTATTTATATCAAGAAATCGTCATATTTTCTATCCTGTTAAAAATTTCTTTTGATAATTGTTATAAACACGTTTATGCTATTACCTATAGTACAATATAACATGATCTTACTAAAATAAAACATTAATGATCTGAAGCGTCATTACCAAAAATATTTTGTATCAAATTACGCCGCGGAATATCTTCATCCTTTCCAAATCTATCTTAATTGATGCGCAAACCTCATATATCTCATCTGCGCTACCTTACACTAAATATATCCATTATTCACTCCTGTCAAAAGAATGAGAAACCCAGCGCCTATCGTCGGTTACCCGCCCGCATTATCAAAAGCATCGATCGTCCCACACAGGCCGTGCTGCGCCGCACACCCACCCATATCACTCTTTAAACTCCCCATCTTCGTCGCATCTCCACCTCGCACATGAGCGCCATAAGCAAGCCTCCGCAAAAACCTATACACCCCCCTGATCACCTAATTCGCCTGCTATAATGCAATACAGCACTCGGCTCAAAATTAAACCGACGCGCGCGCGCGCTTGTAGGTCGACTGGATGGACGAGGAGACGAGGAGCGCGGCGCTGGACAAAGCCGACGCCATGAGCAGCTTCATCGCCTATCCGGACGAGCTGCTCGACGACGCCAAGCTGGCCGGCTTTTACGCGCCCCTCGAGATAACGCCCGGCAATTATCTCGAGAGCGTGCTCAATCTCACGCTGTTCGCCACCGAGTACTCGCTGGGCCAGCTCAGGCTGCCCGTCAACAAGAGCGACTGGATCACCTATGGAGACTCCGCCGTCGTCAATGCCTACTACTCGCCCAACGATAACAGCATGCGTGAGGAGTTGTTCATTTGTATTTTTTTTGTTTTTTTTTTATGAGTTTTCTGGTTTTGAGATGCGTTTAGGTTCGTTCGAGGTTTGATTTTGACGAGCTTTTGAGTAGTTGCGCTCTAAGTAATAGTTAGTTTGATAGTGACTATCGTGATCGATTCCGCATCTATTTACGTAAATTAATCGTTTTACCTATGAGATATCTAAAAACTTTTTTGTACGTTGCATTTGTTTTAAACAAGTAATAATAGGTATTAAAATACTTAGACAGCTATATCAGTCTTGCATCAAATAAAAGAAAATTATATTTTAAGAAGTTGGATTTTGTATTGAAAAATTTATACAATCTAGTTCGATTAAAAATTTCCAGGTCCTTAATTTTATTCTTTACTAAAAGTTTAAACCATTTACCGTCTGAAAATTATTTAATTAATTTAGTTTAAATTTTTTATAACTACTTAATTTATCTGAGAAATGAATTATGCAAATCTTTAGAAAAGTTTATTCTATAATAACTTATTTATTTATTTAACTATTATTTTTATCGAAGAACAAAATAAACCTTGATAATTTAAAATTGAATGAGGTGCAGAAATTATTCAAGACAATCTTCTAAAAATATGTCGAATTATTGATTTGCATAATTCATTCTATATGTTTGAGTTGAGATACATATTATTAACAGTCTAAAAATGTTGCATACCTAATAGCAAAATATGCATTATACTACTTTTATATATCTGGAGTGGAAATTACATCAATTTTGAGTGAAATGAGCACTCGTTATATCTACTTCAGGTATACTTATTGAATTTTTTCAAGCATGAAAATTCTCAAGTTACGGATTGTTAAATTCAATGATTTCTATGATTATTGACTTAGTGTAAATACGTAAGATACTTCCAAAATACATTAAAAAATAATCAATATTCATTTACAGAACAATAATTTTCTAGCTATTTCTTTAATTTTCTAGTTCTAATACATTAAAAAATAAAAGTAAGCAAGTATCCAATTTTGTACTAATGTAACATATCGTGAACTTCGGAAGCGAAAACTAAAATTTACTTGATATTTACTTTTTTTGTATATATTCACATATTAATTTTTATTATCTTCGTGGATATTTTTTCCTCTGTTACATAACAATATATTTCACGAACATATAAAATAAACAAATTGTAATTTCACTGCAGAATTCCCGGCTGGTATTTTGCAAGGCGAATTCTTCAGTAAAGACAGGCCGCAGTACATGAATTACGGTGCCATTGGTTTCGTCATGGGTCACGAGATCACCCACGGTTTTGACGACCAAGGCAGTCAGTACGACAAGCACGGGAACCTCGTCGAGTGGTGGAAGGAGGAGACAAAGGAAAAGTTCCTGCAAAAAGCACAGTGCATCATACATCAGTACGGAAATTACTCGGATAAAGAAGTTGGACTTAATGTAAGCATATTTACTCTATGAAAATAAGATTTTATTTTCTTAAAATATTTTTGCATATCGCACATTCTATGTAATGTATATGAGTTGAAAATATAATATTTATAATTGAAGTGGTTGAATTGTAATATAGGTCAGTCGTATATTACTAAAAGTATGACGACATGATGATAACTAACGAAATAATGGTAACATGCGGGTATATCCGGACCCATATGCTATTGCAAAAAGTTTCTTGTATAACGTATTATGTCAAATCAAATCTGAAATGCATGAAACAAAACTTTATATTTTGTATGCAAAGTAGCTTATAATACTTGATAAATATATTGTATCACGTGCAATAATTTAAAAAAAATCTTAAGTGGCAAAATAATAATACACCATCTCCGTGTCAATTAAAAACCATATTACTACGTATATATTAAATTAATTTGAGTTCGTAATAATTAAATTTTCGCAATAATGAGGGTGCCCGCTCCCCCGTACTCGGATAATATGCATTTGTTAGTATAAACAAGATATGAAATACGGAGCCCGTTCCTACTATATCGGCCCGTCACCTTTACTTTTTCCCGATATTTAACAAATCTGTCGAAAAAAGTGCTAGCCTCACGTATTGAAATATTGGAATGACGCATGTGAGTGAAACATTTAAGTTATTGGTCTCCACAATCATCATATTTCGTTACACACAAACGATTTACTTTCGGTCACAGTTTCTAATGCTACTGCTTTATAAGTTTTTCTCATATTTTTTTTAAATTATCATGGATAGAGTTTGTTTTTGGAATACCAATATTATCAGCAATATTCTTTTGCGCTAAATTTAGTCTATTTCTTAAAAAATTGTATGTATAAAAACCAATTTTACTGTGACATGATTTTAGTTCACATAAGCCAAGTATATAGTGATGAATTATTATCTCTTTACCTACATTATTAATAAAGTTTCGCCGCCGCCGTTAACCATTTTGATCGAACTAAAAGAGGGATTCTTCGTCAGTAGAAAAAAATTTGTTCGGTCCAAAAAATAGAAGTGGTACTCTATAAAGCCTCTAATACACTTGTAAATATTTTCTATTTCTTGTATATCTCCCAGCGGCTGTTATTTTGATCTACTTTCATAAAATCTAGGAAAACTAAAAAGACTTTTAATTCCTTTTTTAAATCATTTCTTTTCTTAAGTGAGCAGGAGATAGACTCATTAAAAGTTAGTACTTGTTTTCAAATGCACTAATTTTGCACAGATGCCAGTAGTTTCTATTACACCTATTATAGGTGATCAAATTTCATAAATAACATAGTTTCTTAAAAGAACTATAATCTCACGAAGTCCTGGTGTGACTTTCGAAATTCTTTAAAAAATACGGTCTTTCTTATACGTAGGTTTTAACGCAATTTTTACATAAGTATGTAAAATATACATACGTAAAAACATTCTATAAATTAGCAAAAGTATAATTTATATACGCAATTTGTAATTTCTACAGTAAACTATTTATTGAATATTATATATCTGAGGGTTGGCGATCAAAGCGAGCAGCGGGCTCAGTCCTCCCCAGTATCTGAATAATTAATTCTTTCCCCGTAAGAAAAATACGTCCAAAATAGAATTCGTCCGGTAAAATAGACCTAGAGCATTTGTAAACTGCATTCCCTTGAATTAAAAAGAAACTATGCATAATTCCCATTGCAGTTGCACGGCATCAACACGCAGGGCGAGAACATCGCGGACAACGGCGGCATCAAGGAGGCCTACCTCGCGTACAACGAGTGGGTGCGCCGAAACGGGCCCGAGCCCCAGCTGCCCGGCCTCGACTACACGGCCCAGCAGATGTTCTGGATCAGCGCTGCCAACACCTGGTGCACCAAGCAGCGCGCCGAGATGCTCAAGCTCGACATACTCACGGACGAACACAGTCCCGGCGAGTTTCGCGTCGTCGGCCCGCTCTCCAACATGCCCGAGTTCGCCAAGGACTTCAAGTGTCCGCTCGGCGCCAGGATGAATCCCGAAAAGAAGTGCGCCGTCTGGTGAACGCGACAGACTGCGATCTGCGCGCGCGAATCTATTATGTGTTTTGCTTTTTTGTTTGTTTTGTTGGTTTGTTTTGTTGGCGATTGACCGGGAACTCGAGAGATGAACTCTGCGCGAGATTTGCGGTCGAGGTTTGCCTGAATATGTCGAGAGGCTCGCGCGTAAGTATGCGCGGATAATATATAGTTGTATGTGGGTCGCCGAGACATTTAGGATGTTGCATAAAAATAGAAAGTTGATCTTTCACATGAAATAGGTAGAATAGCAAAATATAATTAGGACGTATTTTTTCTTTTGACATAAGAATGAAAAATTAAGCGTTACAGACGTTTAAAGTTTCAAAATTTTCGATATATATATGTACTTTAATGCTACGTGGCGTCAAAATTCAAATCGCTGTCACTTTAATTTTCGTTAAATTGAAAAAATAAAAAGCACGACCTAATTATTTTAACTTAAACTACTTGAATATGAAATAAAAAAAATCATGCAACAATCCGATTTGCCGGTCAACGTGAGAAGCTAGTAAGGTGGGATGTCGTCATTTTACGGAAGAGGCAATTTTAATTGGAAATGGTGGAGAATCGATAGTGGTTATTATTTGGAAAAATATCGAAACTTGGAAATGAGATTTAAAATATCGAAAATATTTTATAGTTATTTTATGCATAATACTAGAAAAAGTAGTAGATACGCATAATAATACTAATTCATAAAAGCGTGACATAAAAGTACGTAGATCCTGTACGAAAGTGATAATCAAGGGAATAAGGCGAATTATATTGTTAATAATATAAATACACAGAGTCAATTTTCTGATAAAAGTTACCGTGAATATCATAGTTTGATATAATTTTGACCTTGGAGCCGAGTAAGTTTTACGGTAGAGTGTAATTCTGTGGCTTGCAGGAATAACCACTTAATTAACATTTTCAAAATTGAGTTTACATCGATTTTAATATGTTTTCATAACCCTTTATCGTTTAAAAGTCGTAGAAAGTACCGAAACTTACATATATTCCAATGCCAGCCAAGTGCATAACCACTTATTAACTGTACCTTCGTGTAAATTATGCCAGGAATAACCACTTAAATTAATTCTAAAATCGTTTATAAAGGGTTTAACATTCTTTAGAACTTTATATTATTACATATTCAACAAAATATTGTTTTTGAAAAGGTTTATACCACTTTTACTATTTTTTAAATAATTATTATAGCATTTACAAAAATGAAGCTACGGTGGTTCCGGAATAACATCTTTAGAACATTCTCGCATGTAACATACACCAACAAAAGCTAATAATAATTTTAGAACTTGCTTTAAACTGGTTAAACATTATTTATTTATTACTTTCTTTATGATAAATTCTTTTTGAGAGAAGGAAGCCTCTTCAAATCCACGAAAATACGTTTACGCACTTATAGTGTGTATGTATCATTTCCCACATAAGAGCATAAAATACTGTAGTATTTTATGCTCTTATGTGCATTTTCTCGGGGATGTAATAAGTATTTTTTAACCCAACCCAACACTAAGGCTGCAATTAACTTGGTATTTGATACCTTATTTAATAAATATTGTGTCACCAGAAAATTCTTACATTTCGATCTAGTGCATCAGTGCGAACATTAAAACCTCAATATCTCGAAAACAAGAAAAAGTCAGCTAAGTGGTTATTCCCGGAAGCCGCAGAATTGTTTATTAGGTCAATATTTTCTTATATACATCCCGGTAATGTTTCCCATGATATCGGAATGTTCTACGTTTTCTACGATCATTACGGTCATTTTTATAACAAAGTTCTCTCTGTGTATAAGTTATGACTCTGCATAACCAAATATGCAAGATAATTAACTTCTAAAATCGTGTTTCTCGGCAGATTTACAGAAAATTTCTATGCTACTTTGTTAATTTAAATTCTATTTTGACCAAGAAACTTTAAAAAACAACTAACTAGTAAGCGTATATTCTATCGCTAATATTCTAACGCTAATATTCTAACAATCATAATCAACTCAAATTCATTTGAAATTGATATAAAACGGCGAATCGTTTGTAAATTCTCCATATTATCAAGTATATTGAACAGCTGACAATTTAACTTAAGGGTTAAAGAATTTTGTCTTTATCGATCTAAATTGAAATCTAATCCATAAATCTAAATTTCAAATGACTCAACAAAAAGCGATAAAGACAACATTCTTTAATTCTATACGATTGAGTGATAAGATCAAATTCTAATTAACTTAAGAATATTTGTATGCGTTTTTGGGGCTGTTGAAATTAAAATTATTATTTTTGAAATTATAAATGTCATATCAAATATAGCAGGAAAAAATATTAATATTGGATCTGTCATTTCGAATTTTGAAAAATGTATATCAAAATAGAAATTAACAACTTAAAAAAATTCTAGATACGTATGTGCTTTTATTTATAGAAATAACAGCTGATTTTATTAAGGACTTACAGTGATAAGAGAAGTTTTTTTAATAATCAGGGTCTTATTAAACCTTGAACAGAAAATAATTTTAAAAAAAATTTCGTACAAATTATGATTTTTTTCATTTTTTTTTCAATGTAGATCATTTTGGAAAATTAAAAAAGATAGGAGGATAAATCTTTGTATTCAGACTTATGCGAGGTGAAAATCGATAAAATAATTAGATGGTCTTCTAAAGCATTATAGAATACGCCACTATGTACAAGTACTTCCTTGAATTCTACATAATCTTTGGGAAAATTATCAAAATATATTAAGTATCTTGCACAGTAAATAAGATATGTTTTTTTCAATATTTATCTATAGAAACATTTTACAAGGAATTTTAATTACTAGCTTTTTACGTTGATTAAATAAGAGTTTGGTGTTATGTATATCTGCACGTTTATATGTTCCTTGATTAGCGTTCATGGATCATTACAAGTGAAAATGTTATTTATCGAAGAAATATTTCTTTTTTATAAAGGTATCTACGGGGCCGGAATCGATGCCAATGAAAAAATCTTTTAAAAAATGCAAAGCTTTGACTCGAATAAGAAACACTTATTAGATCTAGATAAATCACTTTTCAGAGCTACAATGGTTAAGAATTTTTAACTTGACAATTTCACTTGAATAATCCCTGTTATCATTTTGACATAAAATTAAAAAAGAACATATAAAAATAATAATGATAAGTACTGCATGAAAATTGACAAATACATCTCTTGTAAGAAATAATAATTAAACTTTAGAATTTTCTCAAATTAAAAAGATCATTTTTCATTAAATTTATATAAAATTAGCAATAACATGCAGTACCTATCACTTCTTGACTTATTAATATAAAATAATTAAAAGTTTCAGTATTAATACGATTCTCTATATCATTAATTATTATTTACAATGAATATAGTGATTTGATGTATAAACATTTATATGTATTATTTTTCAATAATACACGAAAATCAAAGATATATCCTAAAAGGTTTATCCCTTTTATACGAACTGTTACAGATGATACAAAAGAAGTAACTGTTTTTGAAGATATTAGTATCTTTAAGCGCACAATTTAATCTGAAAGGAAGGTAGAATAATTATCGTTTTGTTTGATCTATTTGTATATGCATATTATCAATATTTCTGCGGAAACTGTATCCAATGATTATGTATGTAATTTATTGATATATATATATATATATATATATATATATATATATATATATATATATATATATATATATATATATATATATATGTTTTCCTTACACTTATATTTTCTTCTATATGACAAACGTATATCTTTACATTGAATATTTCGTGAAGGAGAAACTTTTGTGGCAAAAGACATATAATTTACATGCACAAGATTGTGGTGAACGATCTTCGAGTGTACTACATGTGAGAGAAATTAATATATTTCTATTTATAAATAGAAAATACTACACGTACTTTTAATGCTAAGTATTTTATTATATTATATTTTAAGTCGGGATATTTAAAGAATTATTAAAAATCGCTTTATAATAAATATTACGAATGTAATGATGGTATAATAAATTAGAATACTAGTCATGGATAGACGGTCACATTTTATATACAATTTAGCATAATTTTTAATATCTTTATACATTTTTTATTCTAAAATGAAAACAATTGTACAAAAATTAGTTAAAATCATACTTAAAAATTACTGACAGATTAGCACTAATAAAACTATACTTTCAAAAACCTGTATTCTCTTTATTACAATTTATTTAAGAAATTTTAAGTGGGTTAAACTTAAAGGTTTACACTTTACTATAGCCCAAAGGGTCGTAAAACATTCTTATCAATTTATCCATGTTAATTGCTGTAGCCTAAAGTGTTGCAATAGCTCTAATAGGGCATTAAAAGAACACCGAGAAATTCAAGTAAGCAAGTTGAATAAATATAAAATTCATACAGCCTGTAGTCGAGCTACCCGATAGGCTCGAGAGCAAAACTGGTAAAGTTAATATATACTTGTTTGCCTAGACACTGATAATGAAGACTTTATATTGATAGATCTTGTATTTTCGAGCATAGTTTTATTTATTATTTTTATTTCCTTCAAATTAATTAATTGTTCCATTATTTTCTTTTAAATTTTTAAATAAAATGTAATTTATAATAATTTTTATGAATAATTAATAAAAGATTTATATTATACTACAATTTTTTTTAGAAGATTTCCATTATTAGTTTCGGAGATATAATTTTTATATAACAAATCGCTGACAATTCATCGACACTTAGTTTCCTTAAATTTAATTAATCATTCCATTATAAAATTAATTGTTCTAGTTATAGCGTGATTTTTATATTATATTTACATTGAGAAACCGTACCGTGTCAATGCAATTGTATAAAATAGTAGTATTTTAAGCAACTAGTGCATAAAGTGCGACTCTTTTGCACGAGTACCGATCGCCGCACATGGCGACGAGTATTGTCAGATCGCAAGAGTGCAAAATACGCACGCATGTGTTGATTACATTATTTTTTCTACAAGAGTGCGTAAAGTGGGCACCACGAACAACTGATACACCCCTGATGAAATATTTTGATAAGTGAAAAATCCAATCAGATATAAGTAATACATATATAACTGTGAGAGAGAAGGACGGGTGATGAAGGTGGACGAGAGGGAGATTGGGGCGGGGGTGGCAACTGGGCGACGATGGGGAAGGGGGTTGGGATATGTAATGGGATATGGAATGGAGCCCCCACCAGAAAAGAAATTAGATGAATAATTAATTTAAAAAATATGTACGTACAACTTTTACTTCATGCATTACTGGGAGGGGGGGGGGGGCAAAGTGTAGACGATTCACTTTATCTTTGATTCAAAAAACAATTTTTCTTTAATACGAACCAATATTTTTCGAAATGGTAATTCCGGAATTAATTCGATGAATAATGTTTCAAATAATTGGTTATTCCAAAAACCTATTCGTCGAATACATTTTTGAATACTTTTTAGAACCACTCACGCGCAGTCCACAAGTATTTTCTAGCTGATCCGAATGTAGCACGTAGCGTCAAAAAATCGCGAAGCATTTGAATTGCAACTTGATGTGATTACTTTTTATATAAAGGCGCACTATTTCTTTAACTTCAATTGGCGCATCTGATTTTCATTTTAAGAATTTCTACAAGTCAAAGAAATATTTTTAATGTGTAAAAATCAACGAACTTTTGAAATGTTAATTTTCTTTTTTTTCAAGATTCGGGATTCATTTCGGGTATTCGGGGTTTATCACTTAGAAGTGCGTACGTTCGTAAAGTTGCGCTAAAGGAAAAATTTACGGCATAATACAAAAAATTGACAATGTCATGGGAAATTACACTTGAAGAACGTTATATAAAATAATATTATAATAGAATAACAAATAATAATATTAACAAGAATAATAATATAATATAAAATAATAGTAACAATCTGATAGCAAAGTAATGCTGAACGTTCATAGCAATATAAATATAAAAATCGAAGTTCAATTTAAAAATTTTAATTTAAATTATAATTCAAATGACAATAAGTTATTATTTTTTTTTCTAAATTAGGAACAGTGTATTCATGCCGCTTATCAGATAAAATTAATTTATATGCTGAGAACAATCTTTCAATGTCACAAGATGTAAGTGGAGCGAATTTGTATTTACTCCACAAAAACGATAGAATCTCCTGGAGGCGTTCAACTGCACATTACTGCATGATATATATCCATGGCTTCCCGGAATAACCACTTAAGTCCATGTTATTTAAAGTTGTTCCCGGAATAACCACTTAAGTCTATGTTTGATTACTGTAAACGTTTATTAAGGTGGTTATAAAACTTAATTGAGTGTAAATTGTACATAATACAAAATGTAGGTCTTGATTTGTAAAAAGCATATATTTAAGGGACAATAATTACATTTTAATTAATAGTTTGATTACGTGGTAAGTTTTATTAATTAATTATAACAAAATAATGAATTATTACAAAATATAACGCTTTTATACACGTGTTTTGTACTATAGCATGTACAAGCTTTTATTTAATATAAAACGTATAAAATATTTGGAAATTAATTTATAATAATCCTAAACAAAAATATTTTAACAATATTATACTGAAAGTAATTAAATAGCTTTAATAGTAAAATAATAAATAAAATTTAGTAATAAACAAAAGAATTCGAGGAAATTATTCTCTTAGTAGCTCTTGGTGGTTGTCTTCTAATTTCTTGTGATTTTTTATTTATTCTTGGATCTTCTAGGGTATTTTGGCTATTTTCAGATAATTGCTATTCAAGCGCAACGTTCCTTATCAAAACTTTAGAACAGTAGAAAACCATAACAAGAAAATTTTACACAGATGGCGCGCATGATCGGTTTAATTAGCATTAACCTGGAGTATTAGGACAATTTCAACTGCAAAAAATTGAGTGAAATAGAAGTACACTCTCTGCTCTCCGTTTCTGTGAATTACTTTTAACCTGCTAAGTATATCTATAAATTACGAATATATAGATACACTTTTTAAGTCAAATTTGAATGTAATTCACGTTATTCGGATATATACAAAGTGTAGAAAGAGTAGAATATGACTAAAAAGTACAGTTCCCGGCATAACAACCTAAGTCCATGTTCCCGGAATAACAACTTAACTTACGGTATTTACTCGGTCCTACAAACGTAATCATGTAATTCCTTTACGTATCAATATTATTAGAAAGGTATATTATGACTTACTAAACAAGCATAGTAGTGTACTGTATCTCTTTAACTACGATCTTACAGATCAGTGCAAACATTAAAACTTGTTTTTCTCTAAAACACAAAAAGTGGACTTAAGTGGTTATTCCGGGAAGCCACAGAATATAAGTTCTTGATTTGAAAAAAAATTCTGAAATTATTTTCAGAATTTGTGATTTCTGAATTTCGCAAGATTTTTTAAAATTCGGAATTCAGAATTCAGAATTTCTAAATTAGTTTTTCATTTTCGGATTGTTTGAAAGACTACAGTAATCTCGCGGTATTTGCCTGCTGGTTAATCGCCTATTAGGCACGACCCCTGATACACAAACGCACTCACACACGCATCTGTCCCCACCTTTCCGCCCGCTGCAGATCACTACTAGTGTCGTCCAACTTTGATACAACGAATGGAGAGGATAGAGCGTACGCGACTGGCTCTCGCTAATGTCCGATTTCTCGGAATAGCACCATCCCGAGTTTAATTACAAATTCAGAATAACTGAAAATAAATCTTTCAGAAATATTTTTGTATTTTTACATTTACACGTATAGTTGTACATGGATAATATATATAGACATATGATAAGTAAGTAATTCATTAGAATATACATAAATTCTTGTTCAGTAATTTTGAAAATTTCTTTTTTAGCTTTCTGTGTTCCGAGATTCTGAAAATTTTTTGTTTAATTTTGGAATTCAGAATTTCTACATTCTGATGATTCATTACTTACACGCTGCGATCGTTGTTTCACATAACATCCTAACGGAAATTTGCACAGTAACATTCAGCATAAGTCTCTAAAAGTGATATTTATATCCAAAAGAGAGTAAAAATTGCAGCTTTAATAGCTATTAGTTAGGTTATATTATGCCCTCAAAGCTGAAAAAATTGGACCAGACAAGATTACAGAAATGTGACGTAAAAATAACTGAAAAGTATAAAGATGCTCGTCAAGTGAAAAAAGGCAAGAAGAGTCACTACTACGGAAAGAAACAGTATATAATGCAACACAGAAATGTTTATATCGATAATATCCATTTTCATAATATTTATTTATAAAAGTATAAAACATATAATGGTATATTACAATAAGAATGTATGCATATTCCAATGAAATACTTACTATATGTCTATACATATCCTCCGTGATACGAGTATATATGCAAATGTAAAAAAAAAATATATATATACACACACACACACACACTCACACACATACACACATATACACACACACACAAACACGTACTTACACTCTCACAAACACGCACTCACACACACACATGAACACGCACACGCACTCACACACACACACACACATCCATACAAACTTTTTTTAAAACTAGTGTATTTTGACTCCTAATGTCTCTAAACATGTTTCTACCATGTTTTTAGTAAAACTTTTTTTACCATCACAAAGCTTCGTGTATGACGAAGCAATTGTTTAATAATTGGTTTGTTCTCTGAAAGAAAAATTATATACAAATTTTTAACGAAAAAGTAAACCGTAAAAGTATGTCAAAAAAAACCAAATCGTCGTCAGAAAACATTTTTTTGTCAATCGTTTCACCTACAAAAGTTTACGCCGCAAGGTTTTCCCAATCAATATTGTATTGACTATAGTACGAGTAATATACGGTCTCTCATAGAACCAAGATTTTGAGTTTTACAATGGTTAAGTGACAGATATTACCAAGCATTTATAGTGAAAAAATTTCAGAATGATAACTTATCATATAAAAAAATTATTCAGTGGAGGCTGTTCTTGTCTAATTACATTTTTACTATTTATTCAAATAGTAGTTTTTTTATTTAAAATACTAAGAGTCGTTCCCAATTCTTCGTAAAATAAGGAATATTTTGAGACCTAAATTAATAATATATATATATATATGTATATATATATATATATTAATTTAGGTCTCAAAATATTAAGAGTCATTCCCAATTTTTCGTAAAATAAGGAATATTTTGAGACCTAAATTAATAATATATACAGGGTGTCAATTAAGTCCCGGGACGGCTGAATATTTTCTAAAGTACTGCTTTTCTGGAAGAGGTCAAGGTCATTCCTTAAGTAACTTTGAACAAGGAACCTAACGGTGACCTTGGATTTGACCTTGAACCTCATTTTCAAGGTTATTTTGAGGTCAACCTCATTTTTTCAAACGGGAACCCCTATTTTTTATAGCGGAATCGGAAAGAGCGGAAAATTTTACATCCGGATATGTATTGAGATATGGGGTTAAAGTAACCCCTAGAAGTCAAATAGAGGTCAAATAATGACTTCTTAAAAATCTCGCGAGTTCAGTGGTAAAACAAAACAAACAAAGGTCATACCCTAGGTAAATCTTTACGGGGTACCCGACGATGACCTTGGATTTGACCGAACCTCATTTTCAAGGTTGTTTCGAGGTTGACCTCATATTTTCAAATGGAAACCCTTATTTTTGATACCGGATTCGGAAGGAGCGAGAAATTTCAAGTATGGATGTGTTAAACAAGAGATGTAATTGTGACCTTCAATTTGACTTTGGACTTGACCTTGAAGGAAACAGATCTTACTACGTCCGCGTCGTTGTTTCTGGGTAACGCTAAAAGTGAGAATAAGGACTGAATGTAAAATTTCTCGCTCTATCGGTTTCCGGTATTATTACTGGGATTTCCGATTAAAAAAACCAGTTGACCTTCAAATGACCTTCAAGGTCAAGTCCAAAGTCAAATTGAAGGTCACAATTACATCCCTTGTTCAACACATCCATACTTGAAATGTCTCGCTCCTTCCGAATCCGATATCCAAAATAAGGGTTTCCATTTGAAAATATGAGGTCGACCTTGAAACAACCTTGAAAATGAGGTTCAAGGTCAAATCCAAGGTCATCGTCGGGTACCCCGTAAAGATTTACCTAGGGTATGACCTTTGTTTGTTTTGTTTTACCACTGAACTCGCGAGATTTTTAAGAAGTCATTATTTGACCTCTAGGGGTTACTTTAACCCCATATCTCAATACATATCCGGATGTAAAATTTTCCGCTCTTTCCGATTCCGCTATAAAAAATAGAGGTTCCCGTTTGAAAAAATGAGGTTGACCTCAAAATAACCTTGAAAATGAGGTTCAAGGTCAAATCCAAGGTCACCGTTGGGTTCCTTGTTCAAAGTTACTTAAGGAATGACCTTGACCTCTTCCAGAAAAGCAGTACTTTAGAAAATATTCAGCCGTCCCGGGACTTAATTGACACCCTGTATATACTAGGGGGGCTGCGCCCCCTGCGCGTTCCGCGCACCAACCCCCACATATTACAACAATAGTTAAAATTATTTGTTTGCTTGACATTATTAATTCTTATAAGAAAATAATAGAATTATTTTTTCTATTTTTTCCACACCACCTATGAGGTAAATAGAAAGGTGCGTTGATTTTTTTGTTTTGTTTAATTTACTAATAATCATATTTAATAATATACTGATAAATAAATGTGATTTATTGACATGATAAACTCACATATATTTTTCATGATTATCATTTAATTATCAGAATCCCTTTCCCACCTCTATTGAAAAAGATTAACTTATCATTACGATAACCTGTATAATAATTAACGTAAATAATTCTATATTATATTTATCATTCAAGTATTTGTTATAATTTTTAATTTATTCATTTGCAATAGAGATTACCCATCTGTCTCCTTCCTATCTCCGGTGTTTATACCCAATAAAATAAAATTTTATAGAACACTATTTAACTTGTAAAATACATCTATATATACCACTTGTGTATATTTAGATCCATTTATCAATTTAAAATTAATATGTTCTACTTAATTTTTTTCTAATGGGTATAAGAAAGTAATCATGTAAATATACTCTTAAAAGGAAAAAAACTTGTTGAATTGAAAAATATTACAATTACAAAAACATATAATAAAATTTTTTAATAAAATAAAATGTAATGCTTTCTTACTTAATAAGGTTGTGCTTATAAAATATTACTACACCATGTCTTGAAATAATATTAAATAATCACGTTATTAATTATATGATTACTTTTATGATTGGCTAATGTGCTTTGAATATTTTATTAATTTTTCTTTATTTTAATAATTAGTTATAATATGTGAATATATGAAACATTAAAAATTTGAAGTGGAAATATGGCGTATTCGAAATAAATAAATGATTAACCAAATTTTATAACCCATACAATACACGCAATATTTGTAACGTATTTATAATACTTTTCTAAACTTTCTGAAAGATAATAATTTAAAATTGGATCATTGTTTTCTACCTTTAACATTAAAATTTCAGAGACCTGCAACCGTATATAACATGGTACGTTTTCCCAATTTTTGAAAATTTCTAAATCACCATCTTTCCCAACAAAATTGTCTATTTCATTAATTAATTTAGTGTAATATAAATTTTTATCTACAGAATGTAAATAATTTTCATATTCTTCTTCCTGTTCTAAATAGTCATCAATTTGTTCGTTTAAATCTTGTAAATTTTGCAAATCTTCGGCATTTTGTAAATCCTCTAACTTAACGTAACAATTTTGAATTGGATCCCACTCCATACTATCGTCAATTTGATCATCTAAAGCCTCTAAAGATTCTAAGTTTCGTAAATTTTCATTCCTTCGTTATGATCTTGATTTAATTTATGTTCCATGTTATCCATCTTTATAATTTTCGAATATATATTAAAAATGCAATGAGAACTGTTTTACCAATAGTTTATTTTATTTTTATTTATTTATGGATATATTTTAATTATATTTTAAAAGATATGTTAATTTTCAAAAATTTCTTGCCATACTACATTAGCAATTTCTGTTAAATTTTCAGACTCATTTTGAATACATACTTTTTCTGGGTCTTTACATCTAGATAAAAGAACATATAATTGACCATGAGAAAACAAAGGTTTTTTTATAAATATTCCTATCTCATCAAAACTTTGACCTTGGGATTTATTTATAGTCATTGCGAATGCTAATACAATAGGAAATTGTTTTCTATAAAGAATAAACGGTAATGATGATGATTCTCCAGTATTTAAGGTTATTCGTGGAATGAATACCCTATCTCCAATTTTTTCTCCTGTTATTATTTCTGCTTCAATATTATATTTAAATAATTTAATTATTTTTAATGTTGTACCGTTACATAAACCATCAGTAATACTTAAATTTATAATCAACATATTAAATTAAACAAAACAAAAAAATCAACGCACACATCTCCCGCACACCTCTTGGGTTGTGTGGAAAAAATAGAAGAAACTATTATTTAAATATTATTTTACAAAAAAATTGGATTGTAATTGAAAACTTTATATATAAAAAATTGTCTTGAAGTCCTAAAACAATTTAACTGAATTTAATTTAAGTTTTTAAATGTTTTTCAAATAATGTAACCACTCCATATAACATAAAAAACGCAGCTATCTATTTATCAATTTCTCTATTTACCTGAAAGATCGTTTCTATCTATTTATAAGTCTGGATATTTTCCTTTTAATCATTATGAGAGATTTTTTAAAAACATTATATAAAACTACATACAATGAGGGGGGCTGAGGGGGGCGGAGGTGGACGTGAGGAGGGGGTGAGGGGTCAAATGAGGGGATGAGGGGGTCATGTGAAAGTCTACAAAAGTGAAAAATAACGTAAAAAAAGTCAAATTGGGGTGAGGGTGGGAGGCTGGGTGATAGAGTTAGCGAATTAACTATATATATATATATATATATATATATATATATATATATATATATATATATATATATATATATATATATATATATATATATATATATATATATATATATATATATACATATATATTAGGCCTAATATATATATATATATATATATACATATATATTAGGCCTAATATATATATATATATATATATATATATATATATATATATATATATATATATATATATATATATATATATATATATATATATATATATATATATATATATATATATATATATATATATATATATATATATATTAATTTAAATCTCAAAATATTCCTTATTTTACGAAGAATTGGGAACGACTCTTAGTATTTTAAATAAACAAACTACTATTTCAGTAGATACAGCCTCAACTGAATAAATTTTTTTATATGATAAGTTATCATTCTGAAATTTTTTCACTATAAATGCTTGGTATTATCTGTCACTTAACCATTGTAAAACTCAAAATCTTGGTTCTATGAGAGACCGTATATTACTATAGTCAATACAATATTGATTGGGAAAACCTTGCGGCGTAAACTTTTGTAGGTGAAACGATTGACAAAAAAATGTTTTCTGACGACGATTTGGTTTTTTTTGACATACTTTTACGGTTTACTTTTTCGTTAAAAATTTGTATATAATTTTTCTTTCAGAGAACAAACCAATTATTAAACAATTGCTTCGTCATACACGAAGCTTTGTGATGGTAAAAAAAGTTTTACTAAAAACATGGTAGAAACGTGTTTAGAGACATTAGGAGTAAAAATACACTAGTTTTAGAAAAAGTCAGTATGGATGTGTGTGTGTGTGAGTGCGTGTGCGTGTTCATGTGTGTGTGTGAGTGCGTGTTTGTGAGAGTGTAAGTACGTGTTTGTGTGTGTGTATGTGTGTATGTGTGTGAGTGTGTGTGTGTGTGTGTGTGTGTGTGTGTGTGTGTGTATGTGTGTATGTGTATGTGTGCTTGTGTGTGTGTGTGTGTGTGTGTGTGTGTGTGTGTGTGTGTGTGTGTGTATGTGTATGTGTGTGTGTGTGTGTGTATGCATGTGGATCATCTTTACTCCGAATATACGCGGTGAAAATTATTGCTTCGGGGCTCATTTTTTTTGTTTTTCTTTAATAGGACCTCGGCTCAAAAATATTTTCTTATGTTTTTTGGTTCGTTTTTAATTTCTAGTAGTTTGTTTAAATTTTAGGTTTAGTTTTTCGGGGTTTTTAGTGTGTTTGAAATAATATCATTGATTCATTTTGTATGTCTTTGAAAGAGCATAAAATTACCTATCTTTTCCGACCCGAAATTTTAAATAAGCTATTTTCTTTTTTCTGTTATACACGATAACATAGTGTTTTTTATTTTAATCGGTAATATCTGAGAAATATAACATAGAAATTTGAGATATTAATAAGAAAGAAATAGATCAATTTAAAAAAAAATATATTAGTATAAAGAAATTCATATTGGAACAATTTATTTACTTTGAGGAAGCTGAGTGTCAATTAATTGGCAGCAGTTCTTATTAGCGATTTAAATAGTATATTGTGAAATAAAGACGAGTGTTAAAATCATCACCCGAGCTATAAAATGCTCCCCCCCCCCCCCGTTACATACCGCATTCTTTTTAATAACTTCATATTGTGATAGCTTTTTGTTATGAGTTTACGTGGCTGCGCGGACCGTGTGCAGCGTAACGCTGTACGTACAATCAGCCCGCAAGTGCAAGGCCGAAACTCCATTTGCGTTTGCTAATCAGCTCGCATGGCGTCGGCCGTGGTTTTATTTGAAATACGAGGACTTGGTTAGCTGCAGCATGCGCACCGAAGGTGCGCCCGCGGAGGCGGCAGCAGTCCAAAGGAGAGGAGAGTTTCAAGTAAAGAAACGCCGGAAGTTTCAGTCGAACTTTAACACCGATTTATTAACAGGACAAATAAATACAATTAATGCGGCAGTCACGGCGTCGCGTGGTGCAAGCTGGCGGGGGCAACAGGGCAGGAGGTTGGTCTCGCTCGTACGTGAGGGAGAGAGATGGAGAGCTGAACTTACAGGAGATGCCCTGGACTCGTAGCTGCTCGCTCAACGTCGGTCCTGGGGTGTCGCTTCCTCGGCCGCAATCGTAGGATCGTCACGTATTCGCCGTCGCGTATGAAGTCTGTGCCCCTAGGTTGGGCGTCTTTGCGCGGGACGTCCGGCCAGTTGGAGAAGCGAAGCAGAACTCCTTGCGCGTATCTGAGGCCGGCCTTGATGTAGTCCAAACTCGCGCGTCGCGGCTCGGTCGGTTACCTCTCTTCCTCTCTCTGTCTGTTTCTCTCTGTTTCTCTGTTACTTACCGAGCGCAGAACATGTGCGTTTCGCGTCGACTGCTTTCTGTCCCCAGTGCTTGCTATAATACAGAATATATGGACCTACATGTAAAATGTGTAGCTTTGGCTGTGTCTATAATTGGAACGCATATGTATGCGCACATGGGTGCGCACATGGGTGCGCATACAGTCTAGTGAGAATATGAGAAAACGAAAATCTGTTGGTACTATCAGTAGTATAACTCCGAGCACAGTTGTCCAAATGATTTAGCAGTCTGACGTTTAAGCATATGTGAAAGTGAACTAATAATCCCTACCTTAACGGATATCACATTTATATTTTTTTCTCTGCAATAAATAAATATTAAAAAAAAAACGCCATACTATCCCCTCCGTATTTTTACCAGGAACCTTCAGTTAAGTTATCAAAAGCTTTCATTATTAACTTGTGGAGAAAAATGCGTTTGATAATATACAACTATAGTTAAATTTTCTAACGCAGTTCTCTCCGGGAGTTAATAATGAAAGTTATTGAAAATTTAGCTGAAGGTTATGAGTAAGAATGCGAAGGGGATAGTATGGCGTTTTTCAGAAATATTTATTTATTGCAGAGAGAAAAATATAAATACGATGTCGGTAAGGTAGGGATAATTAGTTCACTTTCACATCCTCTTAACTTAACCTAAAAAAAATATTAAGACAATCATAGAAAATGTATAACGAAGCGTTCTTGGAGTATCTGTTACTATTTGATTTTTATGCAGTTAATTCTAAGGGAAAGAAGAAGAACTAGAGCTCGTAGGTGGTGGGTAAAACCTCATCTGAATGAGCCAGTGCGACAGGAGTATGGAGCATTCACCAGATTATTTATATTTATAATACAATGTTATAAAATGATGTATATAAAATAATATAATATGTTTGTCTGCAGAATCTTCAAATGATTCAGGCATATTTAAAAAATGCAATTTGGGAAGAGGCTTAGAAGACAATAATATAGCAATTTCTAATGAGAAAAGACTTCCTTATAGTAATATGTATTGTCGACACTTTTTCATTGGTGGCGGAGGGTTTCCTTTAAAAAAGTATCTACTAACACCTTATAGGAGAGTACGGAACATGGAAGTTGCCAAAACAATTTTTAATATCAGACTGACATATGCTCGTATTGTTAACCAACGTACATTTGAGTTGTTGTGTAAAAAATTTAAAATATTTGAAAATGTCTTAAATTTTAACTTAATAGCATCAGAGACTATCATTGCCAGCACAATTTGCCTCCACAATTTTCTGATTACATCATCATTATCATCATCACCTTGTACATCGTCATTATCATCATCACCTTGTGCATCATCATTATCATCATCACCTTGTAGACCATCATAATCATCTTCATGAGCATCTGAAACATCTTCATTATTCAATAAATTATTTGTAATTAGGAAATTGTGGAGGCAAATTGTCCTGGTAATGATAGTCTCTGACGTTTCTAAGTTAAAATCTAAGGCATTTTCAAATATTTTAAATTTTTTACACAACATCCCACATGTACGTTCGATAACAGTAGGAGCATGTGTCAGTCTGATATTAAAAATTGTTTTGGCAACTTCCATGTTCCGTACTCTCCTATAAGGTGTTAATAGATACTTTTTTAAAGGAAACCCTCCGCCACCAATTAAAAAGTGTGAACAATAGACATTACTATAAGGAAGTCTTTTCTCATTAGGAATTGCTATATTATTGTCTTCTAAGCCTCTTCCCAAATTGCATTTTTTAAATATGCCTGAATCATTTGAAAATCCTGCAGATAAACATGTTATATTATTTTAAGTACATCATTTTATAACATTGTATTATAAATATAAATAAATTGCTCACCAAAATCGCCCACATTTATTCACGTGAATCTATTGTAAGTCTCGCAGGTAGTCATTAACACTATGCTATAGAATTTTTTTTAATTTATAAAATAGTAATCCGCAATGTGCAGGACGTTTAATCCTGAAATGGCGACCGTCTACAACTCCCAATCAATTGGGAATTCTAAATAAATCGAAAAATCCGTCACTGATATCTGTCCACTCATCTTCATTCGGTGGAAATGATAAGAATTGATCTTTTAAACGTCTATATATCGCATCACACACTTCTGGTATCAACTTATACATTGTTGATCTTCCAATAAAAAAGAACCACGAAGTCTGCATTGCACTCTTCCAATTGATGAGAAAACTAAAAACCGAATTGGTGTCATCATTCAAGTCAATTTAAAAAATATAAGTCTCTGATAAAATATGTATTTTTCTAATACTCACTTCAATACGATAGCCGATAACTCATCTGGTGACAGAGCTTTACGTTTACTGGTTTTAGTCAGACGATCTTTAACTAAATCTAATAAGGTATCAAACTGTCTTACTGACATACCCACAAATTTCATAAACTCTTCTTCATCGTTAAATTTGAAATAGCTATATAGTATGGTGAATGCTCCATACTCCTGTCGCACTGGCTCCTTCGGATGAGGTATTACGCACCACCTACTAACTCTAGTTCTTCTTCTTTCCCTTAGAATTAACTGCATAGAAATCGAACAGTAGCAGCTGATTTGCAGATACTCCAAGAACGCTCCGTTATACATTTTCAACTATAATTGTCTTAATATCTTTTTTTTTAGGTTAAGATAAGAAGATGTGAAAGTGAACTAATAATCCCTACCTTACCGGCATCGCATTTATATTTTTTCTCTGCAATAAATAAATATTTCTGAAAAACGCAATACTATCCTCTTCGCATACTTACCCATACCTTCAGCTAATATTTTCAAAAACTTTCATTATTAACTCCCGGAGAGAACTGCGTTAGAAAATTTAACTATAGTTGTATATTATCAAACGCATTTTTCTCCACAAGTTAATAATGAAAGCTTTTGATAACTTAACTGAAGGTTCCTGGTAAAAATACGGAGGGGATAGTATGGCGTTTATTTAGAAATATTCATTTATTGCATAGAAAAAAAATATAAATGTGAGGCCGGTAAGGTAGGGATTATTAGTTCACTTTCACATTTCTTTAAACGTCAGATTGCTAAATCATTTTGACGATCGTGCTCGGAGTTATACTACTGATAGTACCAATAGATTTTTCGTTTTCTCATATTCTCACTAGACTGTATGCGTACCCATATGCGCATACATATGCGCTTCAATTGTAGACACAGCCGTCGCAATATATATAGGCCCTTTTCTGTGTGTGTAAGGTGGATGGCAAGTTGCACATTTTGAGTCGTGAGCAACTCACATTGAAAAGTCAATTAAAAATAGATATTAAATAGAAATATTGCAAGTTTCGAAAAATTTATATTTTATGATAATTTGGAATTATTTGACAATTTTAAATTATTTGAAAAATTTTAAATTATTTGAAAAATTTTAAATTATTCGAAAAATTTTAAATTATTTGAAAAATTTTAAATTATTTGAAAAATTTTAAATTATTTGAAAAATTTTAAATTATTTGAAAAATTTGGAATTATTTGAAAATTAGAAATTATTTGAAAATTTTGAAATAATTTGAAAATTTTTAAATTATTTGAAAAATGTGAGATTTTTTGAAAATTTTTAAATTATTTGATATCCGTCGCGTGCACGTGTCTCGTAGTCGGATATCAAATGAAAGCAGAAATATGGTAAATATATGACTCACTACCAGACAAGGGTTAAGAAATGAAAAATATTGATATTTATTCAAAAGAAAAAAATTAAAACGTCCAAATTAATATAATAAGTACAATTTATGGCATGTTTGAGATAAAAGTAGGAAATTCATATAGCATAAATAATCTATTATTGAAACTGTTATCAGTTATTGAATTCGATAATAAAAGATAATAACACCTTATATCCCACGTGTTTGTATAAACTTCCTGTAAAATTAAAATATTGCAATGTTTAAAAAAGAATTAACTAGCGCGCCACACACGGCCTTCGGCCGCATGTGACTTGCCTGCTCCGGAGCTTCAGAGCAAGCGCTTCGCTCGCTCTTAAGCTCCTCCACGCCTTGCATCGCTTAGAGCATCGCTAGGCATTGCATTAGAGGCACGACCGTACTCAGCTCGCGCTCGCTTGCCTTGCCGGTGCTCGCGCTGCGCATTTGCTTGATTGTATAATATAGTAAAAAACTACATTTTTCGATGTCAAAAATCGTTTTTGGACTGTTAACTCGAGTTAAAAGTATTTTCATAAATAGATGTCAATGGGAAAAAGTTGTATTTTTCAAAGATCTACAACTTTTCTATTTAACTTTCTTTCGTAGAATGTTTAGTTTTCAAGTTATAGCCCAAAAACCGTTTTTAGCGATTTTTTATAGTCGCCGCATTCAGCGTATATTTGCAGGATCAATCTAAAAATAGGACCATCAAGTTGTTATACTTAGGAGAGTTCCCAAAAAAGATTTGAGCCTGATTCGCTAAGATTTCGCGGAGATAATCGTGTAACATGAATTTTTAAAAAAGACAACACGTAAAAATAAGCAAAAAGTGCTCGCAATTTAAAAACTACGTACAGGATCGGGATAAAAAGAAAATAGAATTTCATATTGTGCTGGAGGAGATCTCTCCTACAATTTCATCCCGATTGGTCAAAAATTGCGTGAGATATCCTATCGCATACATGTTTCGCTAACGAAAATATAAGGCACTTCCGTGTCGCGGTCGTGCCTAAAAATATATTACTTACTGTAGTCGGTATTTGTTGATTGTGTGCGTAAGCGTGTGCATGTGTGCGTGCGTGCGTGCGTACGTGTGTGTGTGTATGTGTCTGCGTGTATATGTGTGTGTGTGTGTGTTCGGATGTTGATTAACTTTACTCTGCATATACACGGAAAGATAATATCATCTTATATCCAGCGTGTTGGTATAAACTTCCTGTAAAATTAAAATATTGCAATATGTAAAAAAAAGATTTAAATATATTATTTACTATAGTCGGTATTTTTGGATTATATAATCTAAACTTTATCTGTTTTTTTAAACAATTTATCAAAATTAAGTACGAGAATGGAAAGGGAAATAAAAAGTGGCTATAATAGATAATTGAGTATAATATATTAGAGATGATGACTCAACCATCCAAGGTATCAAAATACTATACATAATAAGGGTAATTTTCAAAACAAAACTGTTAAATTTCTTGTCTTCATTTATCTGCCTACAAGATAGAAATTAAATAAGTCTTTGGTTTCCTGAAGAAAAATGGAAAGGATTCAACTTTTGCTAGAGTTATAAACTATTTGTCATAAAATCTATAAACTATAAAGTGGTAAAAATGTTACTTTCACCTGCGTGGCATGTTGTTAGTTGAAAAACTGTTCTTCTATTGTATATTTATCATTTCAAAATATACATGTTTGTCTGAATATCTTAATTTTCATTCACAAAAAACAATATATGGATTTTGACAAATTACCTTCAAACTCAAAGTCCGAAATTCACTTTTTATTTTTAGGAGATCTAATACAGTGTTTAATATCGATTTTTACGTAAACTATATCGAAAAGTGTCATTTTACACACCACAAACAGTGCGTAAAATCGCCGTCATAAACTTTGAGAAGACCTTCCATCATTAACTGCTGATTTGGAGAAGTTAGCTTCTTTGATATACCCTGATTGCCCATCTGAGGTGCAAGACAAGATAGCGTGTGCATAGCTTGTCATTGATATTTATGACACGTCTATCAAACAGATTGTACGACTGGAAAAATTTTTTTCTTTAAAAATTGATCTTGCACGAGCCATGGAAATCAAGGTTATACATGAGCAGAATAGGAAATTTCAAGACTCATAAATAGAGGTGGATTCATAAATACACAGGATCTAGAAAAATACTCTAAGAATATTGTAAATTTCCCAACTGACTTTATTTCTTCAAAGAAACAGAAGTCACAAGATTTTGTGAAGATCGTTGAGACAACACCTTTTCGCCGAAAAAAGCTTTCGCAGAATAATTTTTTCGCCGAATACTTTTCGCCGAAAATTATATTTTGCGATATCGATTATAATATCGATAAAACGTTTCTGTTTTTTTTATGGACTATAAAAATTGAGGTGCACTTTGTGCGTCAAGGTTATTTTTATTGGGAATCTCCTTTTTCTATTCGAATTATCCAAATTAAAAATTAAAAATTTTTGTGGTGGATAATGTTAATGTTAATAATGATAATGTTAACCTGTGCGCTCGGCGGAATCATGTTAACGATCACAACGGCTGATAATGAGTTGGTATTTAAAACTTTCCAAAAAACTTCTATGACTCATAATGAAGGTTTTAGTGCAAATAAGAGATAATAATTGGAAAATTTGTAACATAACTTTTGCGATCGAAGAAATATGAAAATTCATATTTTAAAAAGTTATGTTGAGTTGAAATAAAAATGTGAAATATTATATTATTATATTATTTTTGTCTTATAAATTACGTTTTTTTATCTATTACTAAAAACTAAAATAGCTAAAAATTTAGTTTTAGAATTTAGTACAAAAAGTTGCGCAATAGTATTCTTTATATATATCAATAATAAAAATTTAATTTCAAGCAATGTTCAAAATTGGCTAGTCGGACAATACTTATCCAGCGAAATCGATCTTTGCAACTTTTTCCGATCAGATGCCTCAATTAACAAATATTTGTGGACACACTTAAATGCTTGACGGTGGGATATCTTGTACAAATGTACTAAAGTTCCGAAAAGATTTTTGAATCATATCTTTTGATGAATTTTATGAAATGGTTCGAAAATTACTGAATAATCTTATTTTTTATCGGTGAATATATCTTAAAATTATTGGGTTTCGAAAGAAAAAGCTGTAAAATTTTTAAACATAAGTAGGGCTCCTCTTAAAAGCGTATTCTTAGATAAGGTATAAGATGACAAATAATGTGGTTCAATACATCATACTTTTTTGAAAGTTTCAAATTATAATTAGAATATTTTTGAGACTGTTTGATTTTAATTGAACATCCGAGGTTATTTTCTTCATACAACACAGTTCAAGAACACAAATATTAATATTTAGTTGAATAGTATCTTTTTATTATATGGGCAAACCCGTCGAACTTTTAACTCTCTGTATAAAGATTATTTGAAATAAAAATTGAAGGTGCATAATAGGAAATTTGTAGTCACTTTTAAAGCCACTTTTTGCCGATAAGAGCATTGTGTTTATATATATTGGTTATTTTCAGGCGATAATACATTTTTAAACGAGCTAAATATCTTAAATTTATAAAACACGCAAACGACGCTTAGTTTTGATGTTTATGAAGGATAATAAGATGGGATGACACATGGAACCGAATCGTTTTATATAAAATTATAGATGTGCATGATAAAAACTGAATTTTTACAATGAATCACGTTTTTAAAAATTGTGTATTACACGTTCTAATATTAGTATAGAGATGCATATTTAAAGTGTTATAACTTTCTTTCAGAATAAGGCAAACACGTGAGGTTTCACTCAGAGCTGTATCTTACGTTTAATTTACTTTAGCAATTGGAATCAAAATGATAAATTACTATTTTGTCATTTTTTCATCTTGATTCGACTAATGTCTTTCAATAAAGTCCAATTGCGAGATCTATTCTGTACTAACATATGGATTATTATTAATTATATGTCGAAATAAACAGAAGATTACTTAGGATATATTAGTAAATAATATTAAAATGATTAACAGTTCTACCGTTCTGACACTAAAGATTAAAAATTCGACGGGTTTGCCCATTATAAGGTATTGACCCTAGTAGCTGGCCATCCCCCAGTAGTCGGCCACTTTCACTATTTTCTTTTAAAAAATAAACCCGTAGACAAAATATCGTTCGGTTAACAATTTTTTAATGATATATGACATTTAACATTTAATCCTGACGTTAAAACAATTCAATAACCATAAAATAAAAATGGTTTTCGATATAGATGGTCGACTATTAGAATTTTTTTAATTTTTGCCGAATTGTAGTTGTCGGCCTGGCCTGGTCGGTAACCCATGTCCAAAGCCACTTTTAATTGTAATGATCATTACGATTAATTAATATTTAATCTCATTCATTTAATATTTATTCAATCTTTTATATCTAAACTTAAATCGTAGTACTATCAAAAAGAATAAACAATGTTTTTAAAGCGCGATGTATGGTCTTAACTTGTTCTGGTCGACTACTAGCGATCAAACGGCCGAGTACTAGATTCCGGTGGCCGACTACTAGCGCTTTCGTCATATTTTATTAAAACACATATTATAATTTTTCTGTAAATATTTTAAGCAAAAATAAACATTTTATCCAAAACTAGAGTATATTTAAAGTGTAACAGAACCAGTAATTTATTAACAAAGATGTTTCTGAATTTGTTGTAATAACTTCAATACAAGTTTTTCCTTAGATGGCCGACTACTGGGGTCACTACCCTACGTATATATTTTTGTTTTGAAGGTAAAATTTAAGTAATGAAATGTCATGTATTTTAAGTTAACTATATATAATTATCTTAATAAAGGTGTAAATTTTTCCATTAAAAAATGATTAATTTTATTCTTTTTAATTTTAATTATTTTATTCTTTTTTAATGGGTTTACAAAGAAAGTTTGCAAGCATATAAATTTGTTTTACAATTCAGCTACAAATGTACAAACTCGATTTACAATTTTGTATTTATATATTTTCCATTTTGTTCAGTTTTGGTGGTTGATGTTTGTTCTCATTGTTTCCTTCCGACTTTTCTTGATTTTGCTTGTTTTTTGAATGACTTTTGGTTATTTCTTATTTTTACGTTATTATTTTTTCTTTGGCCTTTTCTTTCCTTTCATTACTTTGTTAGCTATACGTTTAGTTACCGC
Organism: Gastracanthus pulcherrimus; assembly: GCA_949152435.1. Taxonomy (NCBI): domain Eukaryota; kingdom Metazoa; phylum Arthropoda; class Insecta; order Hymenoptera; family Pteromalidae; genus Gastracanthus; species Gastracanthus pulcherrimus. Next base: position 32,709,169 of record OX424575.1, read on the forward strand.
TCTTATTTCCATTTTGTCTTTACTTTCTTTATTAACATTAGATTCATTTTCTGTTGTATTCTTTTTATTTATTCTTTCCTTTCTTGCCTTGTTTTGACTTTTTATTGGCTGCTTAATTTTCGATTTTGTTTTCTTTTTTTGTTATATTTTTTTACCTCTTTTTACGTTGTTCGTTATTTTTGTCTTTGAAGTAGCCCGATTTCTTGACTTTTTAATTATTTTTTCATTTGCTGCTTAAGAAAATTTGTATTAGAATCGTTTCATTTAAATAACAGGTAATATAATATATTATTTAGTCGTAAGCTAAAAGAGCGCTTACTACGTGCAAACAAGTTTACAATATTGATTAAATACTACAGTTTATTAACGATTCAATATTTTTTCTCTTTTAAGTTGCTTAGTAAAATAATGTGCTTTAAAAAAAACTTTAAACTTATACTGAAAGTATAGGCAGAAAAAAATTACAGTAGTGTTAACTAATTTATCGTGAAATTATATACTTATAAATTTTTATCTTTCGACCATACTTGTAAATGAAGTTAGCGAAATTAAATAAGTTTAATAAAAAATAACTTTTTCTCGACTTACAAAAAGAGAGACAGGAATATGAGATTTGAAATCTTATAAAACTTTTAGAATGATTTTTTGAATGATCTTTAAAGTTTTAGACGATTTCAGGTTGCACATTTCTGACATTCTCCTTATTAATAGCAGGTCAACTAGAATTTAAAAATATAGATCAAAGTCACCTCGATTTACGTTAGGATGAATAAATTGAAATTTGAAAGTATTTAGATAAAAAAATGTACATACTTAAAGGTTTAGGATCTTCTTCAACATTCTCATTTGCACCAGGTATATCACCTTTGGCCCTTTTCTTATATTTTTTGATAATGGGTTTCACAGATTTGGTTTCATCAGGTAAAGTTTGCATGTTGCATTCACTTTCTATAGACATCCTCCATCAAACTATTTTTTCTGCTGCCGGATCTACCGGTTTTTCGCTGGCCAAATCTACACAAATATTCTGATACATTTCTTCGGAAACGCTTGGACATGATTTTTCTATGAAGATAAATGATTTTATAAAATTATATATAATTGCATCGACTCGATTACATTCATTTTCTATAAACTTATGAGATCTTACAAATTTATTCAAGTTTATTTGATTCCAATGTACTAAAGGTAACTATTATTTAATTACTACATTTTTCCAATTTATATATATATAATATATATATATATATATATATATATATATATATATATATATATATATATATATATATATATATATATATATATATATATATATATATATATATATATTATATATATACGACTATCGCCCCGATAAAATTAAATAAGCAAAATTATGACAATAGCAACCACTTAAAGGTTATGTTTTAAGAAACTGAAGCATAATCTATTATGCTTAATTATTATATATTATTTTGATTTAAAGGTATTTATACGTTATTGTTCACATATTACCAATGTAAGTAAATGTAAATAACCTCTAAAGTGTAAGGTTATCAAATTTTAGATCCATCGAGTTTTTGTATTTAAGAACTCAATAACAATATTATGTTACACATATTTATTAAACAATAAAAATAAGAAAATAATCTGAATATCGAAATAACTATATGAAGTATTAGTGCATATATTTATTTTGTTTATGAAAAATTAGTTTCCTTACATTTGATTATGTTAAAAACCTATATGGTTTATGTAAAGAAAACTATTTTCACACACATTTATTATCTACTGATTAATTTTCTATTTTTAAAAAGAAAGAATGTATTTGAGTTATTATATATATGTTCTATTTTTGTATTTCATACTGTGATTAATTTATAATCAAACACTTTCATTTAACATCTATGGCCAGTTAAAACAGTAATTTGTTACTTATAAATACAATTATCGGCTACATGTGTTCGACTAATGTGTTTGTCTTTGAAAATGTTGTCACGGATGAACAGTTTATGTATTATAAGAACTCACACACATATATATATATATATATATATATATATATATATATATATATATATATATAATATATATATATATACAAAACTATTTGCAGTTCTGAAATTAAAATTCTAGTTTTTAAATAAAGCATGTCATAAAGTACATATTTGTATATATGATACTATTATTATTCATACATTACTTTTCAAGAAACAACTACATCAATCAATAACATTATTTTTTAATCACTGTCTTTCATATGCAAGGAACATTGTTTTTAAATTTTCATTTCTTAGGTTAGATATGCTTTCTGACTACTTTTATATATAAATAGTATGAATAGAACTGTAGATCTTATTATTATAATTGAACACTTACATGTTAAACTTTTTAGCATTAATTTTTACAATAAAAGTTCTGTTCAATAAATAATGTATAACCTCACAGATTTTATATGTACATATTATTATTGAGAAAACTATGCAGATCTGTGCGGATTTATCGAGTTTTGTACACTCTAGTACTATCTAGTTTGCCTACAAAGGCTGTTATAGCGAATGTGGGCACCACGATAAGATTTCTACCAGGGTGATGTTATCCGATTTTATTCAAATTCTGAATCGTGTTTCATATGGTCATTTCCAGATCAAACTGAAATCAGTTGATTTCGGGATATATTCGACAAAAAAGGATAAGATCAAAAAGTAATTTTAGTTTTGCCCGGAATTTGAATTTGGTTTTATGAGTTTTATCCGGTATCATACGTTTCTTTAAACAGGGTGTTTTTTAAAAACAAAGCTATAATTAAAGCATTTTTAGAGAAATTATATTTTCTTTTGTAATAAACATGTTAAGTACTACTCATATGTTAAACATATCTGTCAATTTTCAGATTAATCGGTAAATTCGTTTCGAAACTGTCCGTTAGGATAGCCAGATAAGAAAAAAGTTAATTTGAAAAGAATGTTTTTAAATTTTCTCGGGTAAGTACGCAAGTTTATGCTGGAATGCGCTTCACTAAAAGATTTGTAGTTTCTTTAGTTTTTCTAACTTAGCTGAATTACCTTCTAAATACGATTTTAAGATAATGAGCTTTATTAAGCAAATCCAAAGAAAAAAATTCGATTTTTTCAACACGTCATAGTGGTACGACTCCTCAATCCTACTCGTATTTGAGCTCTATACAACTATATTTTTCAAAAATACGTTGAATCCGATGAACAAAATAGATATTTCCTATGGATTTTCATCATTTATAGAATGTAAATTTCACTTATATGTAAATACCATTAGTGTCCATTAGATTATCAATAGCAGTTAGCTCTTCGAACAGATTAGAACAATTTAATATGTCTAATTCTTGAAGTTGTGAGGAAGATCGAAATGTAGAATCAGTAGAAACCTCAACTAACACATCATTTTCATCTCTTGTACCATTACCGGATCCTTAAATTAATTATTATAATATTTATTAAACATATTAAGTTATATTTGAAAATAATTACCACTATCGTATACGATAAAATTAGTTTCATATGTATCATCTTGCAGAACTTCATAGATATACATTTGAAGCATTTTCTTCGAGTCGTACAGGGGGATTTTCTTCGTCAAATTTCTTTAAAAACTCGAAATCTCTATCGAATCCTTTATCAAATAAAAATTAGATTATTATCAATATTATTAAATTAGTTTTCATTTCTTTATAAATATATATGAATCTACAGTACATTTCTAAATCTACGTTTAAGGACATTTGGTAGTTAGTCAGTACATCTGTAAAATAAATGGAAGTTTGTGTAAAATATTTTATGTAAAATTTTATAAAAATTTTATATTACATTTCACTTGTTATTTATGCTTGAATTTACACAAATTTCTTATCAAACATTTTCACAAACAGTGTCAATCTTTTTCAAAAATTGAATCAAACTTTTTCACAAATTGTGTTAAACTTTAACACAAATATTGATGTAAATAAATAACACAAAATTTTCGTAAAATACAGAAGTACATATTTTACAAAAAATTTGTATAAAATACGAAATAGATTTTTAACAGTGTAACGTCGATGCAAGGATTGCTTTAGTATTTTGATGTGACCATGATACCGAAATAATTAAGCACTTTTCATGTGATTTTTATTGAGGTATTTGTCTTCGAGTACTGATAAATGCAGCGAGTAAAGGACAAGAAGCTTGTACTGCGCGATTAATTTTACTAGGAACCCCTCTGCGGTTTGACCCAAATCAAACTCGGAGTAAAATTTTTTTTAATTTTTTTTTACTTACAAAGAAAACTCCAAGTATCTGGGCGAACATGTTTAAACAGTGTATTTAATACTTTATGATATGATTCTTCAGCATTATTAGTTTTATTTAATTGATTAAATACGCATAAACTATCTGGTCCTCTTTTATCCAGCCAATAGTCTTCGAAATAACTGAAAAATGGGTCAAAATAGTCACCATATTTACTTATTGCTTCTTTTTGAATAAGTTCATAAGTCGGCCGTATTTTTTTAGATGGTAATAATGCTAGAGTCATTATTTGCCTGATTACGAAATGTTTCTCAGGGTTATCTTTTAAATTTTGTCTGGAGACTACATCTTTCTTTACTGCATTTTGTAGAATCGCCTGTAGGTGTAATAAATAAATAATCGTTATATAAATTTATTTAAAGGTATTTAATTAATTTATATAATTTAACTTAATTTTATAATTTTTTTTACGTAACGCTACATTGGAGAATATAAAATGAACCAAAATTTTGGAGTTTACAGTGGGTAAATAGAAAGCTTTATTAAAATAGTACATTGTGCATCAAGGGAAGAAAATGAGTTACTTCTAGCGAGGGTGAGGTGTGCTGCAAACATCTCATCCGAGTCTGAAATTACTTTTCTTCCCGTGTAACACACCGTATTTTTTAACAAAGGCATGAGTTGACAATATCCATTTCTTTTCTGAAACAGATGAAAAATGATTTATTTCTTACCTATTTTTCATTTTTCACCTCTTTTCAGGGGATAAATGGATATTTATCAACACTTTAATCAAACACGCTAGAAATGCGTAATTTTCCAACCGGTTTACAGGTATGAAAAAGGGGCCATTTCATGCCTGAGTTGAAGAAAATGAATTTGAAGACTTTATAATTAAAGTTAACGTTAACGTGTAAATTAAATAAAATTTAATTTAATTTATTTTTATTTAAATTAAATTAACGTTAACGCATCACTTAGAAGCCTCTAAAAGCTATAAAATAATTCGAATTTCGATTTAAAACTTTGAGCATCACATTTCTCTGTATGAAACCTGTTCAAGTAAGCAGGAAAAAGAGAAGATTTTTTTAAACTTCAAAGGTGGCGTTATCTCTTAGGTTTCGGAATCAAACACCTTAATTATTTATTGTAGAAGAGCAAAATATACTCTATAGATTGCAATGTTTAAATGAATGAATAATTGAGTTTATTTATTAGTTTCCGATAATTTTTGCTGTCATGCTTTCTGCTTTTAAAAATTTTGCATCAAGTGAACTATTTGAATATAACTGAAATCAATATTATATATTATATTGTATTAAAATAAATAATGGGGTGCATGTAATGTGGTCATGCAGGTAATGTGGCCACCTACGCGAGATCTCGCTGCCAGTGTTATTTTGGGGCGCCATAATTCGTACAGTCTATGTATTATGACAATAGATGTTGAGAAACTCAGTGACCCCACGAAAGCATCAAAACTCTGATATCTTAGCGAGCATGCACGTAAAGAAATCAATTTTGTCAGTGTGATATGAGAGAAAAAGAAATCATATGTTACCAGTACATTATGATACGTGTGACTTAAGTGGCCCATTATCGCACGACGTGTAGTTAGCGCCCGAGGTAAGCGAGTGTCGTATATAATTTTATAACACTGCTTGCCTAAATCCGCTGTCACGCCTAGCCGTGCCTTAAGCAGTCCAGTATTGCACCGTGAGGTTAGCGCCCGAGAGTAGCAAGGGCGATAAGGATGGTGCAATAATGGACTATTTAAGTCACGGATAGGCGTGACTTAAGTGCGGATTTAGGCCACCCAGTGATATAAATAATATTGTAGCTTTTTTACGTACTTTAAGATGCATGTGCCAGCTTTTGCCGTAGAGTTTATTTTCGATTCGAAAATTGCAACTTTCGTTGACGTTTATCGGTTGGTAAAGTGGCTCTACTAATGCATTGCAAGTCAAAAGGCAATCGACGCCTATAAAAGCGGCGGTTGCTTGTTCAAAATTCCTAGGACTGTTATTTCCAAAATATCGACATAAAGGCGTACGCTACGGCACCATGTAGTTAAATAACACATAAAGGAAATCTCTGCTAGACTAGTCTTGACTTTCTGAAGCATTTACTATATGACTTTACCATAAGAACTGAAAGGTGGCCAATTTACTAATACTGTTGGTAAAGTGACCAATTATTAAGTATTTAGAACGTCTTTAATTAAAAGAGAGAGAGTACATTTTTTTGCAAAAAAATCATGAGGTATAATAGTTAAAGGTTTAAATGACATGTCTCTATAGTTTTTGAATCCGCGAAACCCGATATATGTTATGTTGCTTAAGGTAGACACATTACCTATACCGTCCTTATCGATCTATGCTAGCTTCTAATGTTAATTTAAAATACCTTGCGTTGACAAATATTATTAACATAATTTAATATATCCAAAGTGAATGAACCAAAGTATGCTACTATGTTTGTCATTATTATTATTATAATGTAAAAAGGGTAGGTAAGGCATAGAGCATTTCTTACACATAAGAATTATGCACGTAATTATTGTACACAATTTAGCATTGGTCAAATTATAAATATATCTATATATAATTTGACCAATGCTAAATTGTGTACAATAATTACGTGTACAATTCTTATGTACAAAAAAGGCACTATGCCATAGTTAAACGCGTTTATTTAATTTAATAAATAAATAATTTACTTACTTGACAATAATGGAAATAACAGCCCAATAATTCGACGTTTGGATACACATTATGTAGATCCATTTCAAAGGCATCCTCAAAATCAGCGAAAAATAATTCTGGATCGAACTCCGGCCAAATATCATATTTAATTGTCTGCAGCACGGCTTTATAAGACGTCATTTTTTTCCTCGACATAATTACCCATATACACGGGAAAGCCTACAAATATGCACTTTATATACGTATGCGAACTAATATATTTGTAATCTATGCAGTAGTTCAAATACTTCATTAAAACATTCAAAATAAAATGCTTTAATCTATATTTCTCTTTGAGTATTGTGCCAAATACTTTAATAAACTTAACATTAGTGAGGCAATTACTGTACCAAGCAACAGTTACTGTACCTAAACTTATTTAAAAGAAAATTGTATCAAACTTTGAATGGTACATTTTTCACTCTTTGTGAGAATACATAATAAAATTTAATTTTTTACTAGTATATTAATGAAAATCATAAATTTCGCAGCCGCAAAAGATCTTATAGTCAAGACCACGTGCTTCAAGCACAAGGATATACACAAGGCAACGTGGACATCGCCGGATGGGGCCACGCACAATCAAATCGATCATTTTCTTATTGATAAGAGGCGCCACACGAATGTACTCGACGTAAGGACCTATAGGGGGGCGGATTGCGACTCAGATCATTATCTAGTAGTGGCCAAATTAAGAGCCAGATTAGTAGCCGGTCAAAATAGTAAGCGGGCGAACAAAGTAGAAACCTTTGATATTGGAAAACTACGAAGCGGGATAGAGCGAATCAAGTACCAAGTAGAAGTTAGCAACCGATTTCAGGTGCTCGAGGAAACGGAGGAACAGACGGGAGTAGATGACGATCCGAACAGGTTGTGGGGGGCTATCGAAAAAACTATAAAAGGGGCCGCGAACAAAGTGCTGGGTAAGAAATAAAAGCCGAAGAGCAAACCATGGTTTGACGAAGAGTGCGAACTCTGGTTTGAAAGGCGCAAGAAGGCTAAATTAGATAGTGTACACAATGAAAGCGGTAGGGCCGTAGAAGAATACCATGAAATAAGAAAGCAAGTACGTGTGATTTACAGAAACAAGAAGCGCGAGTATCAGAAAAATGAAATTAGAAAAATAGAAACTAATAGTAGGGAAAATAACCCGCGCGAGATGTACAAAGGAATAAACGCTATTAGGAAGGGTTTTCAGAGTAGATCGCAGTTAATGAAAGATAAGGACGGGAACCTCGTGACAAGCGAAAATGAACTATTGAAATTATGGAAAGATTATTTCGATAAGTTATTAAACGTGCATGAAAACTCCGAGGAAATGGGAGACGAAATCCACACTGCTGAACTCCATATGGACGAAACGACCTACAAAGAAGTAGAGGCCGCGATCAAAAAGCTAAAAACAATAAGGCCGCAGGAAACGATTATATACCAGCTGAACTACTTAAATATGGAGGCACCGCGCTTACATCTAAAATTTTTTATCTAGTATGTGCTATTTGGAGAAATGAAACAATACCAGAAAATTGGAAAGAATCCATCATCATACCGATCTTTAAAACGGGAGATAAAACAGACTGCAATAACTACCGGGGAATCTCACTTTTAGCTACCTGCTACAAAGTTCTGTCAAACGTAATACAGGCCAGACTCACACCATTCGCGGAAGATATAATAGGAGATTATCAGTGTGGATTCCGGCGCAACAGGTCAACGAGCGATCAAATGTTTACCATAAGACAATTATTAGAGAAAAAGTGGGAATATTGCGAAACTATACACCAGCTATTTGTGGACTTTAAGAAAGCGTACGACTCTGTCAAACGAAGCAAAATGTATGAAATCCTAGTGCTCCTTGGCGTACCAAAAAAACTCGTAAAATTAATTCAAATATGTCTCAACGGAAGCACTGGAAAGGTCCGAGTAGGCGGTAATGTATCCGAATCGTTCATGATACGCGACGGTTTGAAGCAAGGTGACGGGCTTTCAACGGTACTCTTTAACCTGACGCTAGAGCATGTTGTTAGAAAAATGCAGGCTAGCGAGCTAGGCGCAACACTCAACGGAACAACGCAAATTTTAGGCTATGCGGATGACTTGGATATAGTGGGAGATAATGGTGAAACGGTGGCGAGAAATGCGGAAATCCTTATAAATGCGGCTAAAAACACGGGGTTAGAAGTGAGCGAATCGAAAACGAAATATATGATCATGGAGAAACTGGGCATTCGCGAAGCAGAGGGGGATCTCAGAGTCGGAAATTTCACTTTTGAAAAGGTTAGCGAATTCAGATATTTAGGTACAACTATAAATGATCGAAACGAAATTAAAGCCGAGATTAATAAGAGACTTCATTCGGGTAATGCCTGCTTCTACGCTGTGAACAGATTACTTAAGTCAAAACTACTGTCGAAAAATGTTAAAATAAGGATATATAGGACTATAATAATGCCGGTAATCTTGTATGGGTGCGAAACCTGGGCGCTCACTAAAGCGGAAGAAAATCGTTTTAGGGTATTTGAAAATAAGGTTCTGCGGAAAATATACGGGCCAAAGAAAGATGAGGAAACTGGGGAGTGGAGGAAACTGCACAATGACGAGCTACATAATTTGTACGCGTCACCAAATATTAACAGAATAATAAAATCACGGAGACTAAGATGGGCAGGGCACGTGGCAAGAATGGGCGATGATCGTACAGCAGCGCGCATAATGAAAGGAAAACCGAAAGCAACGCGACCTCTTGGTAGACCTAGACGCAGATGGGAGGATAACGTAAAATCAGACGTAACTGAAATTGGGCGGGAAGGCGCGAAATGGATGGGGTTGGCACAAAATAGGGAAACGTGGAAGGCTTGCGTAGATGAGGCGATCAACTTTCGAGTTCGTAATGCCATTTAAAAAAAAAAAAATATTAATGAAAATAATAACACTTTCATAAAATAATAGATTCGCACAAAATTAAGTGATTATTTACTCAAATAAAGTAAGAAGCGCCCTCGAGTAATATCAGTTTCATTTTCTCTCAAGAAGAGTAAATATATATCACTCTCTCTGTTTTAAAGTAGAGGTTAATCAAAGCAAAGTAACTAATAAATTTACATTTTGCAATCCTAGAACAAGACTATGCAAACCAAAAATTTTATGTTTTTGTAAAACCAAGCCAGCAGAATAAATTTTTCATGAGATAAAAATCTCTTACTTGAATTTTATTTATGTATTATAGATTCTTAACCTTTGGCAATATATTGTTGCTATATATTAAGAGGGCGTCGATTACCGACACAGATTCCTACTATCCTACGCACGTTTTTAGTTATTTATTAAAATATTAATTTATTTCATAAAAAAACTACGAGTTGTCTCTGCTTCATTTGAAAATAAGCAATATTTTGAGTGCCACAAAACCACTTATTGTTGTTTCGTTTTTGAGAAAACTTTGAATTACAAAATCAATGACTAAACATAACCTCATTTTTTTGTAATTCAAACTTTTCTCTGTTATTTACTTTTTTGGACTTACAATATTGCTTCTTCTTAAACAAAGAGGGAACAACTCATAAAATTTTATGAAACAAATTATATTATTAAAATTAATAACGAAAACCGTACGTGGGATAGTAGGAATCTGCGTCGGTAATCGACATCCTCTAAGGGTTTTTATTTTTGTATGCGATATTTTTTAACAAAAATTAGGGTACATAAATTTTAAGTTGGCACAGTCTTGTTGTCGGGTGCGATTTATTTAACTTACTCTATCATATGCTCGAACCATAATTGTTAAAAATTGTTTTACACCTTTCATGCATGGTCGGCTTTGGAATGTAGAGTCGGCGTGACCTATTTTAGATTCTTTCAATTCCTTTAAGAAGTCTTCATCATATATAATAATATGTTCGTCATCTCCATCCTCAACTAGTTTGTAGGATAGCTTCCTATTTTTTTCCTCATCATATAATAGTAACGCCTCGCCTTCAGGGGTGTCGAAGAAATTTGCGTAATCTTTTATACATTCAATTTTTTCCGATCCTCTTTGTTGTGCCTTGCGCCTCCATTTTGTCATGTTATTTCTCATTTTGGTGTAATATTGGTTTTTTGGTGCTACATCTTGGAATCTAAAAGTTCAAAACATCACAAGAAACTTATTATTATTATTCATTTATTAAATAAAACTAAATTTTTTAAAACTTATAATATTCATTAATATTTTGAAAAATATATATATATTTACAATTACTTAGTATTTTAAAAAATCGACAAATACAAACAATTCTACTTCAATTTAACTCTGTCGTAAATATGCTTTAATGGAGCACTTTCAAGTAGAGGCTCAGGAGCATGGTTGTGATGTCCAGTACATTTCTCTTATCCATTGCTGTACATAATTAAGCGACCGTGACATATTAAGCTTTTCCTCCCGGCTTTGATGCAAGAATAATATCTGTATAAATCATTTATGTGTCAAGTATTCAATTTATTTTAATCGTATAAATTTTAAACTTATATTTCACTATAATTACTCGCTATCAATGTAGAAATAAAGCATAAAAAACTTAAGATATACCTACCATTATTAGTTACTTTTAATACATGATGCGTTGGGTAAAAGAAAGTTTGAAAGAAAAAACATAAATAAAATGTGCAGTTTCCAAATATTTTGATTCAAATTTTTAATTTCTAACCAATAAAAAATACGTACTTTTTTATATTCTATTGAATTAGATTACATTTTATTGATTGTAAATTAAAAATTTGAATCTACGAATTGGTATGATGCACAAGATTTGAGTAAGATTTAAAATAACCTATAACATAAGCATTCTTAAATGTGTGCAACGGAGACGTTAATGAATTGAATTAAAAATTATTATACGTTAATTAAAATTTAGATCTTTCGTAGTTCAAAGAAGGATGCCCATGGTGGTCCCTCTGGTTGAACCTATATGACTAGCACCATTGTTTATAGCTCATCAAATCATGAACTTGGAAAAAAATGTCGACTTCTTGAGTGTGGGAAAAGTTAAAAAAGATAACATCTATGCATTTTTCCCTATTTGGCGTAATGTATTAGGTCTAACCATACTTGGTCTATTCAACTTATATTTGAGAATTTCGATTGCGTTTTTATCAAGTTTCCCTACACTTTAGGTATGTATATTTTTTTAAATTCAAATTTCGATTAGCTCTAGACAATGGTATAGATTTTGTACGTTCAACTCTAAAAGGTTGACAGTATAGACATCCTACTTTTTTCTGTATAGCATCATGGTATTTTTTTTATATTAAAATAACTATAAATTTTGAAATTTCTTGCTCAAGGGCGAAGATTTCTCTGAAAAAAACTTATTTCCAAGAAGAACGTTATTGATTTCGTCATCTGATGAGGACGAGGGAAACAGAATGAGCGTTGAATCGGAAGATGTAAGATAAATATAGTAAAACTAATAAAATTAAATAAATTATACAATTATTATATTAATATTGAACTTTTTAATATTAATTTATACTGGCTTTCATTTTTATAGCAAAAACACAAATCTTTCTCTCAAAAAATGTCGTTTCCGAAATAAACTTTGTTGAGTTCCTCGTCTGATAATGAAGAGGAAAATTCTACGGGTAACAAATCAAAGAAAGTGCAAAATGTAAGTTAAAAATGAATGGAGGATGCTCACAGATTTATAATAGTTTAGCTGTTCAAGGGTAACGTATAAAACTAATAACTTTATTTAGAGTTCGTCAAAATATGAATTTTGAAAAAAAAAAATTCTGGAGAAACTTGAATAAAACGCGGTAAAAATTGGAAACACATTTTTTTCGACACATTTGACTTTACGCATTGCTCTAAATGGGACACATCCATAAATATTATTTTTTTTAGCTTTCCCGCGCTTATATATTTCAGAAAATATATTTATACATAACAAAAGTGAAAATTGTACAGAGAAATTTGGTAGTTTAGATTGTGAGCAAACTCAAAAATATCAGTTTGATGAAAAATCTGAAGATACATGTACTCTGAAACATCTGCTAAAAGGAGAAAATGTAATTGGCATATTTTCTTTATTTTGAAATTGATATATTTGTAATTAAACAAGTATTTTTAACTATTATTATGTTTTATCTTGCCATAGATTTCTGAGTTGATAAAAGGATCAACAATTTTTGTAAACGATTTCGAGTTGAGAAAAGCAAGAAGCACTTGCAAAGCCAAACAGATTTAGCAAGAACTTTATTGAGAATTGTTTTTAAAGAAACCGCTTTAAAGAACTGTTCATTGACTGGAAAAAAGGCGAAAGGGTTAGGCAAAACCGAAAAAGTCAAACCGGGACTTAACTCAAAAGGAGTTGATGCTATATTATGTTAGTTATGAATTTAGCGCGTTTAATTGATATTTAATTATAATAGAATATAACAACTGTATTATTTTATTATTGTTTATAGTGTATGTGGAAGCATTTGGTAAAAAGATGGATTGGAAGCTAAAAGATAAACAGCTCGTGAAATTTAGTATAAGCTCAAAGTTCACAGAAATACAAAATTCTAAGAATTAACATAAGTTTTTGACATGTTATATAGTGTTCGTTAGTCTATCAACGTCTGATACGTATGTTACAATTTTGTATTTATATATATATATATATATATATATATATATATATATATATATATGATTTCATATCCTATATTATGCAATATTGTCTATAGATGCTCTTACAGACTAGTACTTTTCTGATTCCTCGAAAAATACTTCTCGTTAGAGGCCTCTTATAAAAACTAGTACTTCTTAGATTCTTTGATAAAAAATAACGCTTTTTGGTAAAAGACTTCTAAAAAAATAAGTATTTGTCAAGACATCTAAAATGTGCTAGTTTTCATAAGGAGCATCGGTGTATTAGTAAAAATGAGTATTATTTTTATATCTTAATAATTTTCATGTTTATATAAAAATTTCATACTGTTTATTGTGAGGTTAAAGTTTGTATATTTATTATATACAAATTATATATGCTCATAAAGATACTACTACATTATTTTGTTTGTATTTATAATTATTATTTATTAATTTATTTGCATACAGTACATTCATTTTCTTTGATTAGGTACTAATTTTATATATAATTATTTAATTTTAAAGTACATATTATTACATACAAAACATACAAAAGATACTTGTTGTACTTTCGACCAGTATTCGCCCCCGAGCTCTCAACATATACTTTTGTCAATCAATCTCAATTTTCTCTCTCGCGGTCACATCCTCTGGCTCATCCCCGGTCAAGCTACTGAAATCGAAGTTCGGTCCAAGATCCTCCCTGTTATGTAACAGATACGCCGTGGCCTCATCCGCGACACTTGCAATTCCAGTCTCCACCATGACCCTGATGACCGCCATGTTCTTCTGCCTGATCGCGTGAAACATCGGCGACCTGGACATTTCGTCGAGCGCGCAAACGTCCGCCCCACCGTTGATCAGCAAGCTCAGCATCTCTGCGTTGCCCTGGAGAATGGCCTCGGTGACCATGGGTCTGCTCGAGGCGCCAGCCCTGGCGTTGGGATCCCCGCCGTGGCACAGCAGGAAGCTGATCATGTCCAGGTCGGCGCACTCAACGGCCATCCTCAGTGGTGTCATCTTGGAGTCGTCATTGGCGTTGGAGTAGGCCCCGGCTTCCAGGAGCAGATGGACCGTCCTCAGGTTGCCGATGCGACAGGCCAGGTGGAGGAGGCTGCGGCCTTTCCTGTAGCGCTCGTTGACGCTGGCATTGTTGCGGATGAGCATGTCCAGGCTCAAGTGGTCCGAGTTCTTGACAGCCAGGTACGTTGGCGTCTGATTGTAAATATCGCGGGCGTCGACGTTTGCGCCGTAGGCCACCAGGACGTTGACCATCGCATGGTAGCCCGACGTCACTGCGGCGATGAGGGGCGTGACGCGCAGTCTCTCGCAGAGGAACTCATCCGCGAATGCGCGGTATCTGGAATGGTCATTTGAAGGGGTTGTTTTAATCTGGGAACGTTAATAAGGAGAGTTTGTGATTCGCCTTGTTATAAGACCTCCTAGAAGAGCAATGTGTTTTTTCCGGGTAATTTCGGTTCCGTTTTTGGCGCCACTGTGCCCTTAATAAAGCGAATTGACTAGTATATAGAATAGATTGTTCATGTATTGTATATTTTGGATGAGTATAGTTGTTCCCGGTAGATTCTCTAAAATCCATACATTTTTTCTTCATTTTTCACGTAATAAACTTGAAATATCATGCGAATTAAATATGGCGATTAGGCCGAGCTGGACCATTTTCAATCTCGTAATGCTATGGGGGAAAAATCATTTTTAACGTACAGGAACCGAAAAAAGAATAAGAATTAAAAAAAAAAATTTATTACACATATCCAAAACACATATCCGAATTTTTTATCAACGATTTCTATATTCAGGATTTCAAGAGTTTATACGCAGTGCAGTTAATCATATCAACCGAGAAAAAAATAAGAATTAAAAAATAATTTTATTACACATATTCAAAACTCAAGAACAATTAAATCTCAATTTTTTCATAATTTTTTATCAAAGATTTCTATACTCAGGATTTCGAGGGTTTATACGCAGTGCAGTTAATCATATCAGCCGAAAAAAGAAAAATAATTAAAAAAATAATTTTATTACACATGTCCAAAACTCAAGAGCAATTAAATCATATCTAATTATTTATTGAATTTTTTCAAATTTCAAAATAATAAATTATATAACAATGCAACGCCTCAACATCTTTTTATATTACTTGATACGGATGGAAAATTAAAGTATTCCGAGGTAATACACAAAGTCCTATTGGAAATATGTATAGATGTGGAAAAATAATACGTTATATAAACAAGAAAATCATTATACCTTAGAAGAGACTCTGCCGTTTGGGGTTGACACCTGTTCAGGCAGATATGCAGCGGCACCGTACCAGAATTGTCTTTAATATTCGGGTTTGCACCACGTCGGAGTAGATAATTAATCATATCAACGTTTCCCTCGCTGCACGCTAAATGAAGCGCTGTCTCGCCTTTATCATTGACAACATCCAAATCCGCTCCGCTGTTCACCAGGATGTTCATCACTTTGGTATCGCCAAAGAGCGCCGCGCAGTGAATCGTGTAATTATCACAGAATTCGCACTGAAAGTAAAGATACAACAATTATTTTAATTTTCCATAAACTTCTTAAATTTTTACTAATTTAGTTTTTTATAGTATGCAGAGTGTGTTTAAATTAATACTTGTATAAAAATAACGTTTACGATGTTGGATGGTTTAAGCACTTTTCTTTAAATGGACGCTGTATTAAACTCATTGATCAATCCTATCAAAAGTACATGTAAAAGTTATAAAAACAACTTTAAAATAAAGCAATTTTAAAAATTATTATTTTACATATATAAGTATAATTTATAAATTTGTAAGTGTATTCTTTAAAACGATAAGAGTCCTTTATCATAAATGGATTGATCTATTAGTTTATCGGCCATTTCAAGCAAAATTCTCAAGTTATTATGATAAAACAATTCAATACTTTTCAGATCGTAAAAATAACAAAAATATTTTACTAAAAACCGAAAATAAATGCTTATAAAATTTCAAGTCGTTTGGACAAAAATTGTTATGTAGGAAATCTTTTAAACATAAGTTTTCAAAGAAAAGTAGCAAACTTTGCAGAAAATTATATTAAATTTTTGTATGAGTGATACATAATATATACAAAGCATAATATGCAATCAAAAAAGTATTGATGTAGTTATAAAACTATAATTATACAATGTTTGCAAGCTCAGGTTTATAATTACATTAAAAAGACTCTTTTCACCCAGGGTTGACTTGATATCTGAATAAAACATGAGAATATTATATGTTCTATCGAAGGACTTTTTTTAAAATTTATTTTAAGTGAATTTTCATAATCAAATAGGGCTACGTAATGTTTTAGGTAAAATTGCAAAAGATTACTTCAAGTAGTTTAAAAGAAAATGGAGTCAATGAAACTTTCAAGTTAACCATACACAAACATTTATTTATTTGAAAGTAACACATAATATACTCATGTTCTATCCAGATATAAAGTCAATACTGGCTCAGAAGGGTCATTTTAATGTAGTTATAAAACTATAATTAATACAATGTTTGCGAGCTCAGGTTTATTTTATATTTTAGAAAATATGCCAAAATATGCATAATTTATTTGGTATAAGGCTAATTAATAAAACATGAGAATATTATAAGGTTCTTTCGGAGGACTTTTTTTAAAATTTATTTTAAGTGAATTTTCGTAATCAAATAGGGCTACGTAATGTTTTAGGTAAAATTGCAAAAGATTACTTCAAGTAGCTTAAAAGAAAATGGAGTCAATGAAACTTTCAAGTTACCCATACA
The DNA here is from genome assembly GCA_949152435.1 of Gastracanthus pulcherrimus. Lineage (NCBI taxonomy): Eukaryota > Metazoa > Arthropoda > Insecta > Hymenoptera > Pteromalidae > Gastracanthus > Gastracanthus pulcherrimus. The sequence goes on from OX424575.1 coordinate 32,726,564, forward strand.
CAACCATTTATTTATTTGAAAGTAACACATAATATACTCATGTTCTATCCAGATATAAAGTCAATACTGGCTCAGAAGGGTCATTTTAATGTAGTTATAAAACTATAATTATACAATGTTTGCAAACTCAGGTTTATTTTATATTTTAGAAGCTATGCCAAAATATGCATAATTTATTTGGTATAAGGCTAATCACGAGTGATATTAGAACTCCAAAGTTGAATATTTCAGTATAGCAAAGGTACAACTCGTCAAAATTTTAACAGTTATTACAAATGCAAAACAAAAAACTCAAATTTTAACATAACGAATCAGTCCAACTCTTACCTGTAGATTCGCCTGGGTGCTGAGTACCACGTAATCTCGTGAGAGATTGACGCACCTGCTGGTGAACAGCTGACACGCCGAGGAGTGCACGTAGTGCTCGTCATTAACCCAGTTGACAACGTAGTCCGTCTTGACGGTCCCATCGAAGTCCGCGTAGATTACCGTACTGGCGGGTCGTTGATGCAGCGGAATCGGGTCGAAAGTGCTGAACTTCGGGATCTCGACGCCCCTCGCCAAGCACCATGCCACCATGCAATCCATCGCGTTGTTTTACTTTATTCTGTCTTTTCGAGAACACGCGCGCACACGCTTTTACACTTGGACACTAGATTTCAACTTCGAATGCCCGTCGCAATCTAATTGTCAACGTTATTGCACCAGAAAATAGTCAACTCTACTACAAAATCGGTAAACTCCGAGCAGAATGACTTTGACTTCAGTGTCTTTCTATCTCACTGAGACCACTCGTACTGCCAAAGCAACGATTTTACTTCACAATGCCGATTCGAACCGATCAACGCTATCTTACAAGGCCACTTGCCGTTCAGGACGAAGCTCAAGCACCAACTGATGTCCGTCACTCGGACACCAGGCCTTTTATAAGGACCTTAATTGCCTTTTGGAGACCCGATCCTGTTGGAGCCTGTCCGAATGCGAGGACGCATTCTAATTCGTTGCTAATAATTACCAGCCACCTCGAGACGAAAAGGGAACTTTTGGCTGCGTCGTAATGTCACATGTCGATTTCGACATTAGCGGAGTTTCAGGAATCGAGGATTATCCGGTGGCGGAGGAGGGAGAAAGGGGTGCTCGGAGCAGGTACGTGTGGTCCGAGTTCGAACCCACGTGGTTGATTGGTTGGTACATTACGCACGTGCGTAAGGTATATCTGTTGCATTTACCGTTCTAATGGGGATTTGGCGGGTGGAGAAAGTCAAAGCTTGCAGGGATTATTCGCATTGTATACTGTCGTGTCAGATACCGTTAGTATTAATTGCCTGGCTATTGCACTGACAATATAGCTGATGTTATTTAGATAGGCTAGAGAGTTCGGCGTATTGCATTGAGAGTTAATGTTTGCAAGCTGACTCAGAATGCTGTATCCTAATTGTTATAAAATATGGTTATATACTATATTAATAATAGCCTTTTTCCAGTGTACCGCAAATTTACGTTTGTCTGTAACGGCTTTATTTGAGATCCTTTTTAAGGGATGTTAACTTTTACACATATACAAAATGTACTTTTAACTTTATTTTTTAGCTTTTAACCATGGTATTTGTCTAATCTAATGTAAAATAAAATGTAGGTTTAAGGTGGTCCTATATAAAATTTTGATAAATTTGCTAGTTAAATGATAACATTTTAAATTGGTGGTTATATTTGTACCTAAAAAGAAAGTATTTGTAAATTTTCATAAATTTTTAGACAGTATATTCATAGTTATGTATGAAAAACTAGCAATTTTCAATGAAATTTGATGTTTTTTCAAAACTGTCCTTGCGCATGGGAATGCAAGTATTTCTAAAAACATGGTTGAAAAAAATTATGTAATTTCTAACACCTGTACTGCACAGAACTGTGAACTCAAAATTTTTAAAAACACAATTATAAAAAAAATAAAATTATACTGAACTTTCATTGTAAAAATAACGTACAAATACACATTTTTAACTCTACTGACTAGGAGATGGTGACAGAAAATGTTCTCCCATTTTCTCCTGCATGCCTTTTTAAGAATTGATAACTAACCCTAAAATATGAAAGATAGAGGGGTTACGAGCCCTTGCGCGCTTGCACGTCATAAAGAAAATGGCTTCTCTTTGTGTAAAGAATTTTAGTATTTTTCCGTGACATTATACTGCATGCCTTTGTAATATAACGTAGTTGGGACAAATTTAAGCTATAATCATTGATGGCATGCAATTCGCAACGGCCGACGGGGCTCAAAGGGTTACGTAGAAATGAAAAAAAAAATAGAACATTTCCGTGTTTACAAATTGCATGCCGTTGTAAAAAATTAGTTTTTTTTATCTCAAAAATACTCTACGAAAATTGGCATGCACCCCTCGTATGGCCAAGGGTGGAAAATATTAGGAAAATGTTGTAAAAATTCAATACAACTTTTCCGTGATTTCAAACTACTTCTAATAAAGATAAATATTCATTTTATGACCAAATAATTCTGAAATACAAATGGCATGCATGTTGCACATGCTCATTATATTATAAATAATAACAAAAGTTGCAAAAAATTTAATAAACATTTCCGCGTTTTTTATTTGCATGCCGTTTTGTATTTCATAAAAACATATTATTTTAAGTATATACCGAAAATGGCATGCGTATTAAATAACACGATCGTATTTTAAATAATAATGAAAGTTTCATAAAATATATGAAACATTTCCGTGTTTTTAATTTGCATGCCGTTTTGCATCTCATAAAAACATATTATTTTAAGTATATATCGAAAATGGCATGCGTATTAAATAACACCATCGTATTTTTAATAATAATGAAAGTTTCATAAAATATGTGGAACATTTTCTAAATTGCTTTTGTACTTCTTTAGTTATACACAAAAAAGTGTTTTTTTTTTTAAACATGTTATATTTCGGCTAATAAAGATCGAATGGCTCTGAAAAAAATCATAATGATAGAGAGATATATAAGAGATATATAAGAACTATATTTCGTATAAATTTCAAGTCATTTCACAAAGTACGAGGTCTGTCCCAAAAGTATCCGACCTACCACGATTTCTCGGCGCTTGATTTATTCTTCGTCATCCGGGGGGTGGCATCCTTCAAAGTAGTCCCCATTTGATTGAACAAGATGCTCATATCGATGTTTCCACTTATTAAAGCACTCTTGAAAGTCAGACTTCGGAATCGCCTTTAGTGCATTCGTCGCATTAGTTTCAACAGTCTGTTTATTGTCGAATCGATGTCCTTTAAGCGGCATTTTCAATCGAGGAAACAGCCAAAAGTCGCAGGGAGCTATATCAGGACTGTATGGAGGCTGGCGGAGTTGCGTAACACTGTGTTTCAATAAATACTGCTGCACAAGGTTTGATGCGTGCGCTGGAGCATTGTCGTGATGAAGAAGCCAGTCACCGGTTTCCCAAAGTTGCGGTCGTTTTCTCCTGATTGCATTACGTAATCTTTTCAAAACTTCAACGTAGTACTCTTTATTGATTGTCTGGCCTGTAGGGGCATATTCGTGGTACACAACGCCCTCATAATCGAAAAAAACAATCAACATTGACTTGATGAACGAGGATCACTGTCAACAGATGTGCGGCCACTTTTGAACCGCCTATACCACTCTTTTATTTGTGTTTTACCCATACACTCATCTTTAAAGGCCTTTTGCAACATTTCAATAGTTTCCGCACAACTGTTACCGAGATTAAAGCAAAATTTTATGCAAATTCGCTGTTTGGTTCGTTCTGCCATTTTTAGCAATAAGCAAATTGCGACGAACGCAAAAAAGTCGTTGTAAACAAATACACGCTGCGCGGAAACTAAGGCGTTTCATCGGTATCTCAGGCTACTGACGAGAAGGTTAGGAGTTGCTGGTGACGTTCGTACCCTCCAGAGGTCGCCTGAGTCTCTCCGCGCGAAGATATGAACGTAGGTCGGATACTTTTGGGACAGACCTCGTATATCCCGAGAAAAAAATCAAAAACTGAAAAAAAATCGTTCTTCGTGGTCGCACAATAACTGAAGCAAAACCTTTTAAACAATTAAAATGTAAATTAAAGGAGAGAAATGTACGCTTAAATAAAAAATTACAAGCATTTCAAAATCACCAAAAAAACAATTTTTTATTTTACGTGACTTTTTGTTGGAACTAACAATATACTATATAAAATATTTCAGTTATTTAATAAAGTAAATCCGAGTACTTAATAATAGAAACAATAACTTAGTTTGAAGAAAGCCACGTACCAATGTATTGGCAGCGGTTTTTTTGTTTATTTAAGTAATGTTTTATCAATAAACATGCATGCCATTTGTTATTGAAGTTTAAAATAATATTTACAGACAATGTACAAAAAGGCATGCAAAAAATAACAGGGAATTGTTCCTTATTTTTATTTTCGTTAAAAAACTTTTTTTAATTTTATTTTTGCACAAGTTTTTGATGTCAGGCTTGTGTAATATGCATGCCATTTTTTTTATCAACTTAAAATAATGTTTTTTAATGAAATATTGAATGGCATGCAAAATAAAGTCACGGAAATTATAACAGCGTTTTTTGCAATTTTCGTCATGCATGCCACTACTTTACAACTTCCTGTTGTGCATGCCAAATTTGCTAACGTTAATAAATTATAAAAATTAAGTATTGTTCAAATGGCATGCAGTTTGAAATCACGGAAAAGTTGTATTGAATTTTTACAACATTTTCCTAATACGAGTATTTTCCACCCTTGGCCATACGAGGGGTGCATGCCAATTTTCGTAGAGTATTTTTGAGATAAAAAAAACTAATTTTTTACAACGGCATGCAATTTGTAAACACGGAAATGTTCTATTTTTATTTTCATTTCTACGTAACCCTTTGAGCCCCGTCGGCCGTTGCGAATTGCATGCCATCAATGATTATAGCTTAAATTTGTTCCAACTACGTTATATTACAAAGGCATGCAATATAATGTCACGGAAAAATACTAAAATTCTTTACACAAAGAGAAGCCATTTTCTTTATGACGTGCAAGCGCGCAAGGGCTCGTAACCCTCTATCTTTCATATTTTAGGGTTAGTTATCAATTCTTAAAAAGGCATGCAGGAGAAAATTGGAGAACATTTTCTGTCACCGTCTCCTAGTCTATAATATAGTATATTGTGCAACTAGAGTACGAAGCAGGTGATTTTCGAGCGAGTGAGAAGTTTGTCGCCCGAGCGCAGCGAGTATATAAATTGAAGTAGAATTCTCGCGTTGAAATGTTTGTTCTTACGCTATCCACGCATGAGAAACCGAGCTTCGCACACGGAGTTTCAAAAAACTTTTTTTGAAAAATCGGAGTTCATGGTTGTAATGCGAATAAATTGAATAATATATGCTTAAAGTTTCAGATTGATTCATTGTAAGCATATGCGCATAAGACTGCCTGAACATTGGAAAACCATAAATGGAGAAAACCGCACTTTTGTAAAAAATAAAAATGACTATCTGATGATTTTAAAACAATTTTTCTGTCGCAGAATATCGATGAAAATTTTTTTTAATAATGTCTATGTTTTCTGAAGTTTGTCTTCATAGTATAAAATAGATTTGGGCACGTGTTAGGGCTCGGATAATGTAGGAACACGCTAGATTGTATGCAATAAAGGTCGGAGGAAAAATACGTATAAATAACTATTAAGTTCATTAAAATTATTTCTATGGCCAATATTGCCAATACACAATCATTCTCTCTTCTAAAAATGTACAAAGTATCAGAAAATGAAATACGAAAAATCGAGTTTTTCGTCAAATTTTAGTATAGGACTACCTTAAATAATTAAGTTGCAAGAAAAGCTTTACACTTCACAATAATTTCTTTTTAACCATCGACTCAAGGAATTTTAACTATTTTTAACAGTTTATAATATTTTAACCCTATAATAAAATATATTAAAACTTATGATTTATTTAAAAACATGTATTATATTATAGCTACATCTCATTTTTTATATATCCGTAAAACTATATGTCATTGAAGTTTGGAACGTTTTGGAACTAAGTAGAAAATTTGTACTATAGGTGTTTTAGAAGTGTGAACCGCTAATTCCGATGCCACTAAACTCTAAATGATTAAAGAATCTATTGTGCGGAGTTTTAGAAAAATGTATCATGTGGATAATATAAAAATAAGCTAAAATAGTTAAATAATTTCGATTACTTCTAAAGTTTAACCCTGGCCCCGAAAACGTATTATGCATTACATTGGCAAGTTTTTAACTTCTGTTGAATTTACCCTTGATATTATTAGTTACTACATTGAGGTATCAAATTATGACCTAATACACTTTAATTCCATTTAAATTATAATTTCAGTCATTTTTATATAACGTAAACTTATAAATTTTCAAGATTATTGGAGAGTAATTCATTTTTTTCTACTATGTTCTGATATGTTTAAGGTTTTCTTTTATGATTATTAAGTACTTTATTTTCTAATTATTACGTACATAAAAATTGTATTCATTACTACTAATAAAAAACTGCATCCATCGCATTTAACCAGTTGCATAATTAATTTTCGTATCGAGATATTCTGGTGTGCATTTCGAAAATTAACAATTTTTCAAAATTATAAATGCATAATTTATTTTTATAAATAATTTAATGTTTCATAATTATCTATCCAAATTATGAGATTTTCTTTATTATTTTGTTCGATAATACTTATATTATACAATCATGCATACATCAGAAAATATATTACTAATATATCTTGAAAAACTAAACATACAATTATAAAATTATAATGCATCATTGTAAAGTTCAAGGAAAGTTAAAAACTCACACAACATTTTCGTATGCGTAGAGGAGGATGGGGTTTTGCAGGTCACCTAAGCAAGAATGCATATTATTCACGTTCTAAAATAGTTTTTCATAAAGTATAAATGATTAGGATAAAGTTAGAGTTATTTGCTTTAAATGTTTCTAATCAGTTTCGTTTATAATTAAAACGTATCAAAGATATAAAACCAAATAAAAACAATAGATTTGGCTCGAATTGCCCTGAAGCACGAGGTAATACCGGTCAGCCTTCGTGCAATCGCAGTCACTATTAAAACATTACTTAGTAGGTAAAACGTTTCTTTTGATTAATTATGTGATCCTCAATATGACCAATCACACTATTATTTGTAGTTTAACAATGAAATGTGTAGTCCAAAAGACACTGTTAAACAAGAAACACTTAAGCAAAGATGAACTATCAGAGAGCGCAAAACAACGCTTTACTAACCTCATGTTTGGGAGCGTCCATATGAATAACATGGTGACCCGCGGGATGACCTCAATTCTGCTTAATGATTTAAATAGAAATTATAAGAAAATCAAACAATTTATTTAATTTCTTCTTTACTAATTTATATTGTTAGAGTACTCAATTTGGTAAAGTAGCATGAAGAAACCAACGGTACATAAATTTGGTTGCGGATGTAAAACACTGCGTGTTTCCATATTCCTACGTGAGAGTAATCAACGTTCATTATTGCAAATAGAATCAAAAGAATTATAAGTAAATAGTGATAATGAATTCTTACTTGATTGTTCTTTCTTGCTCATTGGCTTAGGAGCATATAAAACGTTTGCTTTACCAGTCGTTAAAGAATAATCTGCAAATGAAATATCTGTTAGTGCATTCAAATTAAACTACGTTGTTTTCTTAATAAAAATAATTTTGAGAACATATTTTTTTAAATGTAGTGTGAATGTAATTCTCCCGTACCTGAACTTTCAACACAATATGAAAATGTCTGGAAATTAGTAAGTTACCTTCATGATTTAGCTCTTGAATAGCAACAAAGAAATCCATTTGCATTACCTTTTTTATTTGTCTTACGCTGATTAAAAACATTCAGTTCATTTAACGTGCTCGCATTTGTTTAACAATAGTTATTTGGAATGACCGATAATTTTTCTATACTTAATGAACACTTTTTTGTGGTAAAACAACAGCGTTTTCTGATCATTGTACGTGGCACACTTCACGTTTTCAATTAATGTTTTTTCTTGAGTTGCATGGTTGTGATTTGTATTGGCTTGAAATTTGACATCTACTTTGGATACCGTTGAATGGGTAGTAATATCTATAAACAAAATAAATTTAATTGGATTTAATTGACTTTATTTAAATCATCGACGTTTCCCTGATTTCTATCACAGATTATATCAAAGTAAAAAAACTGTTATATTTCAAAATAGCGATAATAATATTCGCTTGTTTTAAAAAGAATCCGAAGGCCAACACTATCAAATGAACGAATTAGAATTAACTTCTATTAAATGAAGTTAATAAAAAAAAAGATTTTTTTAATCACACAATTAAGAATAAATATCGTTTTAATTCATAATATAATATTTTCTTAATAGAATATCTACATTATTATTAACCGTCTAAAAATTTTAATTATATAAGCCTTACCTTTTTTGTTTGTTGTGCTTCTTCTTTAACTTCGATTGTATTCTTTTTTGATACATCGATTACAATTTCAAATGTGATTGAAGGTAATAAATTTATTTTTATGGTTTACACATTAAAAATTAATTTTTCTATGCATACAGCAACCTATTTTCTTTTGCATACAGCACATAACAAAATAAGCTGACGGACGTTGCACGAAATTTAAAAAACAACGATGACCGAAAAATCGCGCAATACATATGAATCTAAGTCTAATAACTTTTTAAGCAAAATGAATACATTATTAGTCGTTGTATGAGGACTATTATCTCATTCGCATTTGTGTGTTCGTAAGAATTGATAAATAAAACATACCTATAGTAAATGTATCGCATATCGACTCTCAGTTATGTCGAAAACACGTGCTCTCCTTGCTTATGGGCCACGGAAGGTTTAGGGGAACGTGGAGTGGTACGGGTTGCTACCCGGCTAATATGGGTATCTTTAATATTAGGTATAAAGAATACGCACTGAATAACTGCAATTTTTTTAGTAATGTATAAACGAATAATAAACGTAATTATAACAAAAAAAAGTGATTTTAAATGATTGAAAATATGGATTGTTATAGGTCTAACAAAGTCAATTTTGAACGAACTTTGATCGACTAAAAAGATAGTTTTTCAAATATTTGGGCAACTTTTAATGGTTTCATTCAACTAATTGACTCTCTCTCTCTCTCTCTCTTTAATTTGCATACTTGTTTTATTTTACTTTCCTTTTATAATTAAATTAATATAGCGATTTAAAAAATATAGCTTGTGGGGCGGTATGGGCAAAATGACGGGGGCGCCTATGGGCATGTGAGGCGAAGTAACAAGAGCAGACGACAGGTTCTTGCGATGTAGGTGTACAGCAATAAACTTTTTTTAGTATGAGTTAGATGTTGCAATGAAAAGTTATTTAATATTCCTAATAAATAAGAAAACTACCTATGTGAAAATAAATTTAAGTGTTCTGATAAATATCAAATATATATATTAAAAAAGCATTTTTAAATTTTATATTTTAAGTGAATGTTGCAATAGTATTTTCTATGCGTTTAATTAACCTTTCCATGAAATAAAATTAAAAATAAATTATCATCGTTAACCATTTTTAATAATAATAGTATGTACCTACGTACCCTCGTGCATGGGTATTTTGAGAAAAAATAGATTCTTTTTTCTGACAAGACCTTAGCGCATTTTGTTCTTGGGTTAATGCTGAACAAAATGAGCTAATATAGAACTGCCAATGCATCTTAAATAAAAAAATATATCTAGCTGAAAAATTTGATGCCCATACCACCCCACGTTTCCCCAAGTGAATACTTTGTACCCAAACAGACTTTTTTCCATTATATACTTCGAAAGAACGTGGGTCTACCAGCACAATTCTCATTGCAGAAATTAGACAATCGCTACAACACAGTTTATCAGAAGCACGAACATTCGACACTATTCGACAATTCTCCAAGTTATTGTAATGACAAAAGTATGGATAATTAGTTAGCAGTAAAGTAGAGATAAACTTTAAGACCCGATTGCAAGAGCCAGCATAGCATCGCTGACCTGGCAATACTGTTGTTGTTTTCTTGTGTGCGAGCGACCACCTAAATCGCGCTCACATACCTACCGTTACAGACCCAGTTCCTGATCAGGACCCAATTCCTGATCATTTTCTTACATAAAATATTAATTTAAACTTGTTGCTGCAAGAACTTTTTTGAAGATTGCAGATATAACTATCTACTATTTAGATTTTGTTGTTCAAAGTCTACAAAGTTTAATTGTAATTCACTTTTATGGAAATCAGAGTTGATCAGGAATTGCTCTTAGCTGATCAGGAACTGTGTCCGTGACGGTACTTCGTTGCAGATGGCGTTCGCATGTCTTGCAAGTGCAGTAAACATTTAATTTTTAAGGCTCGACGTCGCGTAAACATGGCTTAAGCGAAGTGGCCATTTTACGGAATATGCCTATCAAAAAACAAAAATGAAAATAACAACTGCTTACGTATTCTGTAGTAGCAATATAAAATAGCAATAACTTTAAAACTACATGACATTATAAAGAGGAGCTCTGTCGCGTACAGTAAATATTTTAATATTGTTTTCTAGGTAAAAAAATAGTAATAATAGGCGTATGTATTAACAAAATATAAAATTTCTTCATCATTTGTAAGACCCATTAAAACAATAATTATTGTGTTATAAGGAGAAATACACTACTTCTCCTTATAAATATCATATTTTTAAAATGTTTCAGGTATCTTCCTTAGAAAATATAACCCGAAGGCTCTCTATAAATATTAATATGAAAATACAAACCATTCTTTTTCACTTCTTTGTACCCCGAACGATAAAGAGACTTCTATTTTTTATTTTTTATAATATAATTCTATTTAAGAAAATACAATGCTATTCAATAATTAATAGAAAAGTGATAAGGCATTAAATCCACATTTATAACTTCGTTGGTAAATATTAGGGTTGTGCGAGTACTCGAAAATTCGAGCTACTCGACCGAAAAACTCGGCTCGTGGAGGTCAAGTCGAGTACCGAGTCGAGTCGAATAACTCGGAATGTTCGAGCTACTCGAAATGATCGAGCTACACGAAACGATCGAGCTACTCGGAATGATCGAGATACTCGAAATAATCGAGCTACTCGGAATGAGCAAGCTACTCGAGACGATCGAACTGTACTCTAGCAGTACTCAAAAGATTTGACGTACTAAAAAAAACATTGCTGGATATCACGTGAAAATAAAGTAGACGAAAATAACGTAGATAAAGAAGGATATGGAAAAAGCCCGATTCTTAGATGTAAACAAACGTAGAATAACGTAAAATAATGTAAAATACAGCATAAATAACGTACAAGTATATTTCGAAAAATACGCTAAAATAACATGGAGCAACGGAGATAATGTTAAATTGATGCCGTCCCTTATACACGGATTTGCACAAACTTGCCTTAAAAGCTTACTATTTTTCAGTTTGACACGGGAAATGTTTTTATTAAAAAACAAAAGACAAACGTTATGTCGATAAAATAATCGACATTGTTTTAACGTCAGGATTAAATGTTAAATGGCATAGATTATTCAAGAATTGTTAACTTAACGATATTTTGTCTACGGGTTTATTCTTTAAAAGAAAATAGTGAAAGTGGCCGACTACTGGGGGATGGCCAACTGCTGGGGTCACTACCCTATAATGGGCAAACCCGTCGAACTTTTAATCTTTAGTATCAGAACGGTAGAACTGTTAATAATTTTAATATTATTTACTAATATATCCTAAGTAATCTTCTGTTTATTTCGACATATAATTATCCATATGCTAGTACAGAATAGATCTCGCAATTGGACTTTATCGAATGATATTAGTCGAACCAAGATGAAAAAATGCCAATATAGTAACTTATCATTTTGATTCCAATTGCTAAAGTAAATTAAACGTAAGATACAGCTCTGAGTGAAACCTCACGTGTGTGCCTTATTCTGAAAGAAAGTTATAACATTTTAAATATGCATCTCTATACTAATATTAGAACGTGTAATACACAATTTTTAAAAACGTGATTCATTGTAAAAATTCAGTTTTTATCATGACACATCTATAATTTTATATAAAACGATTCGGTTCCATGTGTGATCCCATCTTATTATCCTTCATAAACATCAAAACTAAGCGTCGTTTGCGTGTTTTATAAATTTAAGATATTTAGCTCGTTTAAAAATGTATTATCGACTGAAAATAACCAATATATATATATAAACACAACGCTCTTACCTGCAAAAAGTGGCTTTAAAAGTGACTACAAATTTCCTATTATGTACCTTCAATTTTTATTTCAAAATATTCTTTATACAGAGAGTTAAAAGTTCGGCGGGTTTGCCCATATAATAAACAGATACTATTAAACTAAATATTAATATTTGTGTTCTTGAACTGTGTTGTATGAAGTAAATAACCTCGGATGTTCAATTAAAATCAAACAGGCTCAAAAATATTCTAGAGGAGCACTACTTATGTTTAAAAACTTTACAGCTTTTTCTTTCGAAACCCAATAATTTTAAGATATATTCACCGATAAAAAATAAGATTGTTCATTAATTTTCGAACCATTTCATAAAATTCATCAAAAGATATAAATCAAAAATCTTTTCGGAACTTTAGTACATTTGTACAAAATATCCCACCGTTAAGCATTTAAGTGTGTCCACAAATATTTGTTAATTGTGGCATCTGATCGGAAAAGATCGCAAAGATCGATTTCGCTGGATAAGTATTGTCCGACTAGCCAATTTTGAACATTGCTTGAAATTAAATTTTTATAATTGATGTATAAGAAGAATACTATTGCGCAACTTTTTGTACTAAATTCTAAAACTAAATTTTTAGCTATTTTAGTTTTTAGTAATAGATAAAAAAACGTAATTTATAACACAAAAATAATATAATAATATAATAATATTTCACATTTTTACTTCAACTCAACATAACTTTTTAAAATATGAATTTTTATATTTTTTCGATCGCAAAAGTTATGTTACAAATTTTCCAATTAGTATCTCTTATTTGCACTAAAACCTTCATTATGAGTCATAGAAGTTCTTTGGAAAGTTTTAAATTACAACTCATTATCAGCCGTTGTGATCGTTAACACGATTCCGCCGAGCGCAGAGGTTAACATTATCATTATTAACATTAAATTATCCACCACAAAAAATTTTAATTTTTAATTTGGATAATTCGAATAGAAAAAAAGAGAATCCCAATAAAAATAACCTTGAAGCGCAAAGTGCACCTCAATTTTTATAGTCGATTAAACAAACACAAACGGTTTATCGATATTATAATCGATATCGCAAAATATAATTTTCGGCGAAAAGTATTCGGCGAAAAAATTATTCGGTGAAAGGTTTATTCTGCGAAAAGGTGTTGTCTCGATCGTTGAATGTTGGCATTGCTGTCAGAAAGGACATTTTAGATCAGATTATCCTAATCAAATAGATGACAGGGAAACTAGGTTATTTGAATTTTAGCAGCAGGTTCAACAGGGCACGGCAAGACTCCTACATGTACACATTCTCGTTTTTCTGATTTTCATATTAGAAAAATTAATCGGAAGTCGAATTTATTCTATTTTAACGGATTTATTGAAAATAATCAATGTTCTTTTAGAGTAGATACAGGATCTGACATAACTATTTTAAATTCCAAATTAATTAAATTAACTGCTAATCGAATTCCTATTAATGAAATTACACTAAGGTATCCTACTGAAGAAGTTGTTCCTGTAGATTGTAAAACAATAGTTCATATTAGTTTAGGAAAATTCTCTATTATAATGCCAGTATTTGTAGGGGATTAAAGAAGATTGCATTCTCGGAAATGATATTTTAGTAGAGGCTGGTATTTTGGAAGAAATACATCACATTTTTAAAGATAAATTTTACTTATCTCAAGATCAAAATAATCAAGAGTTGTGTGTAAAAATTGTTGATTCATTCGAGTCTGTTACAGATCGTCTTATAGAAGTTTATGAATATAATACTGAAGACTTGGATGATAATCAAAAAAGATAACTTTCAAAATTTTTGATACATTTTCAAGTTCTTTTTGAAAATGAGAAGACCTCAGAAAGATATGAAGTTGGTAAACATAGAATTCAATTATCAGATCCTCGATCAATCAAGCAACCACTCAAACGTATTCCATTACATCAGCAGGAGGAAGTTGACAAGATTATTCAAAAGATGAAGGATCAAGAAGTTATTGAATAATCATCAAGTTCATGGTGTTCCTCAGTTGTGATGAAACGCAAGGAAGATTATGTTCATTTAGATTATGCATCGATTATGGAAAATTGAATTTTGTTACTGTAAAAAATTCGTATCCTCTTCCAAGAATAGATCAAACACTCGATCGTTCAGCAGGATTCACGCACTAAGAAAAAGGAATGGGTCTTACATCAATACTTTTATATTTATATGCAGGGCCGTATTTGCCATTGATACAAGCAAAAAAAAAGGTTGTCAGAACGTCAGACGCCTCGTAATTGACCAATTTACAATTTACGACGGCTACATTTTTTACGATTCAAGATACGGAAAGGTTTTCTGAATGTTACGAACCTTTCCGGACGATGCCGAAAATGTAATTTGTATTTTGGTACACTTGATCATTTACATAACATAAGTGTAGGTTATATTAGAATATATATAGTGGTTTATTCATTATTTATGCTATGTTGAAATCGTCCGATCCTTTCCGTTTTTTCCGGAATTGCAAAAACTATTCAACAAGTAGAAAAATATCACTATAACAATAAAGAAAAGTAATCGCGGTGGCTAATGTATACAATGTTTATTCTATGTATACATATAAATGTTTATAATATGTAATATTAATATTTCCCGTATATTAATCTGCATCGCGATATATACAATATATATCGAATTTTTTATTTCTAATTTCGATAATTCAATTAGCAAAAAAGGAATATTATGTCAATCCAAGGGCAATGTAATGTACGAGTAATATAGTAAATCCCATAAAATGGCAGCAAAATATTTTCCCCAAGGCTTAAATTACTCGAATTACTATAATAATAAAATCGTAAGCCCTAAATCCTAAACCCAACTACCCCGAGTAGAGCATTTTGCAATGAAAAACTTTTATAATAAAATCGTAAATCCTAAACCCAACGATCCCAAGCTGAGCATATTGAAATTAAAAAATTTTGCTATTATAAAATGGGCAATCGACAGTAAACAAATTTATATAATAGAATTATTAACCTTAAACCCTAAACCCAAACTGAGTAATTTGCAATAAAAAATTTGCATAATAAAATCATAAACCTAAACCCTAAAACCAACTAACCCAAGAAGAGTATTTTGCAATTAAGAAATTTAAATAATTAATCCATACGTTCTAAACCCAAATTCCTAAACTCAACTATCCCGAGCTGAGCCTTTTGCACATAAATAATTTTTATAATAAAAGCATAAGCCCTAAACTCTAAACCCAAATAACCCAAGCAGAGCAATGTGCAGTAAACATGTTTAAATAATAGAATTATTAACCTTAACCTTAAACCCTAAACGCAATTAACCCAAGCTGAGAAATTTGTAAAAATATAATTTTAATAATAAAATCGTAAGCCCTAAACCCAACTACCCGGAACTGAGCATTATGCAATAAAAATTTTAATATGTTAATCATAAACCGTAAACTCTAAACCTAACTACCCCACACTGAGCATTTTGCAATTAAAAATTTGTTAATAATTAAACCATTCATTCTAAATCCTAAATCCTAAACTCAACTACCTCGAGCTGATCATTTTGCAAATAAATAATTTTAACAAGAAAATCGTAAGCCTTGAACTCTAAACTCAAGCTGAGTAATGCGTAGTAAATAAATTTAAAAAATAAAATTTGTAACCTTAAACCTTAAACCCAATTAACCAAAGCCGAGAAATTTGCAATTAAACGATTTTGCAATAAAAACATTATAATAATAAAATCGTAAGCCCTAAACTCTAAATCCAAATAAACCAAGTTGAGCAATTTGCAGTAAACAAATTTAAATAATAGAATTGTTAACCTTAAACCTATACCCTAAACCCAATTAACCCAAGCTGAGTAATCAACAAATTTCATAATAAAGTCGTAAACCCTAAATCCAACTACGCCGAGCTGAGCATTTTGCAATAAAAACGTTATAATAATAAAATCGTAAGCTCTAAACTCTAAATCCAAATAACCCAAGCTGAGAAATTTGTTGTGAACAAATTTAAATAATAGAATTGTTAACCTTAAACTCTAAATTGAGTGAATTTCAATTCACGAAGAAGTGTAAAAAATACCTGTATATATTACATATTATTATTTATTATAACTTTAGAATGAATTCACATTTTTAACAAGGGATCCAGGGACGTATTCTAAGAAACATTTTCTATCGAAAATATAAAAAATTTAAATTTAATTGAGCAGATGCCTATTTGATAGCAGGTTCTCTGACTAATGGTCTCGATTACGTTCTTTTTAGCAGTGAATCATCTCTGATTCGTTTCTTCGTAATGCTGTCCGAACTGAAAAATCTGAGGGGAGGTCACACCTGAGATCTTATGCTAAAACGTCAGTTTGTTTATTTCATTTTCTAAATTTCTCCCCTTTTTTCTATCAACTTCTCTGTAAAACTCATATAATAGGAATGATTCCCAAGATATTACAGATTAAATATATATACCGTCGCAGACCCTTTTGTGGATAAGTACATATATAATGAATCAGTTGGTTTTAAAACACTGTTATGAAAAGTTTTCTCTTCTTTTTGCTTCTTCATAGAGAAACCTTTGTGATAGTAAAAAAAATTTGTGATCAAATCAATATAGAAACATGTTTGACGACATTACGACTATTTTTAAAAAATTCAGGTTTGAGAAAGCTAAATGCCAAAGAAATGGCAGCAGTTTTTTTATCAATTATTAATCCAAATAATTGATTGTTGGAATGAATTAGATAATTTTGTTTTCTATTGGAGTAATTTATTAGCTTAGAGAAAGTTACATGCCAATTAATCGGGGGCAGCTTTTACTATTTTAAGGTGATGCTAAACCCTCTTGTTACCGTAAAATACGGGGAACCACTTTTTTCATTCAATATTTAATTTTGAGAAAATATCTCTCTGAAGAGTTGTTGTTTTTGAGTAGAACAATAACGTATCATAGAGATATTTACTCAAAATTAAAAATAAAATAAGAAAAGTGGTTCCTCATATTTGTCGGTGACTGGTGGCTTTAACATATCCTTAAGGCATTTTAAGAATCTAAACACTTGTGCAATGAAATAGTTAATTCGCATAATAATTACTACTCACTAGGAGATACTTGAACCTTCGGATACCCGATTTTGCTCAAACTATGGAATATATTTTCTGACGCCTAGCTATGATAAGAACCGCGGTATTACGATCTATGGTTTGAATAAAGTAAAGTTACTTACACATTTAGTATTATTTCAAGAAAATAGTGCAAAATAAGTGCGAATTGAATCATGAATCATTTATAGTTTACAAATGTGTTCGGTATAATTACAAAGTTTCCACGCTTTCTGGAAACCTGGAAAACTGAGAAAAGTCAGGAGTTTTGATTTGATATGTAAAAGTCATGGAAAACGCAAAGAATTTTTTCAAATATCTGGAAAAATATAAAATACACGTCAGTTTATTAGAGAACGCTAACTTTTTAACATAAAATCGCTCGTTTATACCGCTCATACTATACTACAATGCAGCGAGTCCTCCAGTGATTTTTAAGCAAAATGTCCAAAATTTTATTATAACTTAATTTGAACGTTTATAGATTTAGGTATATTATGAGACATATGTTGTAAGAATTCGAAGTTTTAACAAAGTTATAGCCAGTCTATAGAAATAGTTTACATTAGACAGTATACTAAATTAAAACGCGTTTTTCTAGAAACTTGATTTAAACTTTAGAAACTTACGCACAAGCGGGCAATAAAGCTTGTATTGCCCGCTGGACAACAAAACCTCCACTTAGTCCCAGTTCAATAAATAGGTGCAAAAAACGCGAAATTCGTGTGTGTGCTTTACAAAAAATAATTTTTTTTCTCGTCATGTTAATGATATTTTTACGCTCCCATCTCAATTTTTCATGCTTTCAGGTTAGAATTTCAACGTTTACGTATTTTATAAGTAAATATCTTAGAAATAAGTTCGGCTCGCCATATTTTCCATTAGTCAACAGAAAGTACAGTATTCATATTTTTATACCTTGGTTTTTAGTTTGTTCTGAAGTTTTTGTCAAGAAATCAGAGCCGCGTCGACTCGCATAAGACGGGTCGAAAATAGCCATTAAATAATTTTTCCTCTCAAGTTTATTTGGCTACCCGGTCTAAAATTTTTCGAGGTGATACATTTTAAGTTTATAAATTAACTGTATAAGTTTTATTAGATTCATAAATACTTTTATTCGCATTCGAACCACCTTAATAAGTCGCATGCTATATAATAGTATATTTTATTTTGATTTCAACAATTATGTTTACATTGTACAACGGACAGATGGTGGGAGTAACTTCCTCAAAAAGTAGATGCTTCGCTGATGCAGGTAATTTCGGGTGAAACAATGATCTAAAATAAAAATAAATAAAAATTTTCTTTATTATTAAGAGTGAATTTCTTGACCAAACCAAAATTATCAGCATAAATAACAAATTGAGAAAATGGCCCTCATTAAAAAGTGTCGAATAAATGCATTTTTAGTTTTTCTAAATCTATAAATGCATAACATTTGCTTAATTTTCGTTATTTATGAGGATAATTTTGGTTCGAGCGATAAGTTCTCTCATAATAATTAAGAAAGTGTTTGGTTTACTCAGAGTTTACTCAAAGTGAATATTTTTGAACGTTGTGATTACATAAACCTAACAGAAAATTGGCTACACCCAAGTAGGTCTGAGTCCCAATTGCAAACACCCTGTCCGTTTACGCAGACTCTCTGATATTTTTTCGCACAGTAAAAACTACAATTTGTATATAAATCATTTTTATTAGTTATGATTAGATCTGGCGATTTTTTTATCATGATGACCACTTCTTTTTTAGATGCAGTGTCTGACTATTTCTGGAACCACTATTAGAATAAATAATATAAAACAGATATTCATTTATCTTCATTACAAAATCACCGAAAAATTCCGTTAAAAAATCACCGAAAATTTATTTGTCTCTACTGTTGTAATTATTTAAACATTTTAGAATAATTTAAATTTCAACATTTAAACATTAACCCATAAACCCGAGACCCAACTCATTCCCTTTGTATTGTGTATTTTCCAATACTACAAATTTGAACATTAAAACTGTAGTCCATAAATTATTAGTCGTACGCTCCCGAGTGCATTATTTTGCAAGTATACAAATTTAAACATTAATACCGTGATCCTTTTTTCGCAACGGAAAACACTCAAGTCAAGGGCGTGAAAAAAGTCATATGACTATGGTGAAAAAAGTTCTTTAGTTTTCATTTTAACATAATAAGGTTTAATGATATATTTACTATTATTATATGATGCTATGTACAAATTATAAAAAAGAATTTTTTCAAATTTCAGGAATCTAGGGTATACAAAAATAAAGGTGCTATTTCCTCGAACATCGGACAAATGTCGCAATGTTCTATATGGGGTATCAAAAGGACTATGATTAGAAAAAAATTACAGAGTTTAGTTATTGAAGAAATCTTGGACGATGATATAGAAACCATTAACATTTTTAAGCAGGCTGGACTACACCCGAAAGGGCCTATTACAAAAGTGAGAAAAGTCGAAGTTTACGGTGCATATTATGAAGTTAATTTATTCTTTGCTATTGACAGTGGTGTAAATAATATCGAAAACATGCCAACCTTTAGAAAAATTGAAAGAATATTTATTAATGAAGATCAAATGTACTTACGTTGCAAGGATTATGATTCTAAGTATATAGAAGAATCTCTAAACGATTATTATGTAACTGAAGGATCCCAATATAGGCTCGTTAATACGGAAAATTTGTGCGATCCAAAGCCTTTTTCTCTGTGGCAAAAAATTTCATTTCATTTAAACTACATTTGCTTACATAATATTCTCTTATAAATTACGCAATATTCTTTTAAGGTAAGGGTACACTCATTGTATAAATTGCATTTTTTTTGTTTTAGATTAGCCTATTTTACAGTTTCTTTAATAATTTTAAATTATTTTTAAAAATTCAATATTTTTTAATTTAATATACTACTCCATTTTCTTCATATAAACTACAATTGTAATGCATATATTTTACTTTTTCTTTAATTTCTAGATGGTGGTAATTTATTACAATATTTCTTTAATTCTTTGTCATATAAGTATTTTTTTATTATCTAATTTTTGCTAAATTATTTATGTGTTTCACTCACTATATACTTTAAGGGGGGAAATAAAAGATCTTACTTTAAAAGTAATATATTTATTAAACCTTACATTTGCCTACTATAATTTACTTTTAGCATAAATGAAGATTAACATTATTGTTTTTACGTCTATACAAGTAAATAGCATTAATTGAAAAAACTATAATTTGTACATTTTCTGGCAAGTTGTGTTCGTCGCAACAAATTAGCAATTCTGGAGCGATTTTAAAAATTTGAAATTTGTTTTGTTCATGTTACAAAGGTGGGGAGTCTCTAAGGCCGGTTTTTGACCCAAATTAGATTTGTGCCAAAAAATTCGAAAACAATTCCTACAGTGTCTACCAAAAATAAAAAGTCAATTCCACTCTAAACGGACCACCCCCAGCCCCTCTATTCACCCCCACCACCCCTTCAAAAATGAAAACTTCACCGCTTGTATACAGCGTTTTTAGAAAGATTTGACACTGTCAAACTTGCACTTGCTTAATAAAGTACACTATGACCTCTCTATGAACTACTCTTATTCACCATGTTTAGCCTTTTTACCCCCCCCCTCCCTTAAGGAGGGTGGAGGGGGTCGTTTTATTAATTATTTATGTGCAGGGTATGTAAATACAAAATATGTAAGCTTGATCACCAGACTTGACTAGGGTATCCTGGGGTTTTTGGGATCGCTGATTCCGAATCCGAGGTCCGTTGACCTCCATCACATCAGGTCAAGGTCATTTGAAGGTCAAACTGTAAAAAAGCCAATGAAAAATCCAGAAAAATACATTCATAGGTTTTTGGGGTCGCGGAATCCGGGTCCGAGGTCCGTTGACCTCTATTATATCAGGTTCAAGATCATTTGAAGGTAAAATCGTAAAAAAGCCGATAAAAAAATTCTGAAAAATACATATATAAGTTTTTGGGAAGGGTGGTGGTGGTGAATAGGGGGGTGGGGGTGGTCCGTTTAAGGTGGAATTGACTTCTTATTTTTAGTAGACACTATAGGAATTTTGTTCGAATTTTTTGGCTCAAATCTCATTTGGGTCAAAAACCGGCAATAGAGACCCCCCACCTTTAAGGTCGTCAGCGTTTCAAAACTTTAAAAGATGTTTTTTATCACTGAATAGTTTGCATTTTTTAATGACACGAAAACGTAATTTTAAAACTTATTTATGTTTAACAGCATATAATAAATTAGGCAATTGTTTATATTCAATTTTAAAACGGCGACTCACCTTACAATTTTATTATGAAGAAAACAAGTGTCTCATTTTTAAAATTGCTTCAGATATGATAATTTGTTGAGTTCAAAAGCAACTTTCCAGAAAGTGTAAAATTCTCGTTTTTTAAATTAACGATTTTTACTTGTATAAACTTTAATATAATAATGTGAATGTTCATTTATGTTAAAAATAAATTTAACTACACAAATGTAAGGTCCATAAATATATTTATGTATGAAAACCATAATTTTCCTAATAGTTGCTTGTTTGACTAGAGAGGACACGGAATTTCCTCCTTAAAAGTACATATTTTCTTTTTAAAGTCTAAAGAATGTGGAATTCATTTTTTTTATTTAAATTCAGTTTTTAGCTGCAAAATATAACAAAAAATTCTAAAAAGTTTTTAAATTCTAAAATGCCAAAATTCCACCACAGAGAAAATGTATAAAACGGGCATTAAAAAGTCGAAAATGCTTGAGGGTGTCTTAGAGTTGATGATAAATCGTATTTGTGAATTACATTAGAATTAAAATTGTTGGTCCTTAGTCTTCACGTTTACTTAAAGTAAACAAATACCATTCGTACATTACGTTGCACAAATAAGTAATCTGTTGTCTATTACCTTATGTAACTAGCATATATTTTTTCCCAAACAATGCACCTTAATGTTTTAAAAGTGAGTTCGCAAACAATTATGGCGTGCTTGAGAAAGGGGGGATCAAGGAAGCAGATTTCCATTCCACGCATTCAACACAATTTCACTTTTAAGGTAACAATGCATAGTTATGCAGTGCATGTAATGTGAATTAATAAACCATTTCCAGTCTTCACAAGTGTAACTGAATATTCACGTTAACGTTTTCATAATTAATTATTTATTTATTTATATGAACAATTCTATGAAAAAATTAAACAGTTCAGTAAAAAAGTGGCAACAATTATTGGGAGGGGCTCACTTACCGGACAAATTTTTATCGATTCTTTACATCATCCTTAAGAAAGGCCTTTCGCTAGATAGAGGGTATAAAACAAAAAATGATATGAGAGTTTATAAAGATTCTATAATACAAATAATGAAATGTACTTAATAATAGTTCATAAGTACATGAAATAAAAATTGTTTAAAAAATATCGCGACGTCACAAATATAAATATGGCCAATTTAAAAACTATTTAGTTAAACCCCAATTATTTTTTTTTATTTCATAACGAATTTTGATGTTTCAGGGCTTATTTTTCTCTTTAAACATTTCTCTATAAAGCTAACGGAATAAATTTTTTTTTTAAACAAATTATTTTTCACTTAATTGTTCACTATTTACGCCCTATATCTATATCGAAAGACCCTCCTGAAGCTATTTTACTGTCATATTACTGTGATACGGTTATTGCTTAAAGTCGCTTCCATTGAGATACAAATACCTTGTCTAATAAGAAAAAAAGAAAATTCTCTTTGCGAAAATACGAGAAAATTCAAAAGTCTCGTCTTACCTCGAAATAAATCATTTTGGGTATTTTCATGGCTATCTTTTATACATTTGATGTACGCAAGTTTTTTGTATGTTCCCAAAAAATGAAGCTTCCACCGTTTACTTCACTTTTTCTAAAGAATATGTTTGAGTTTTATGGGATAGGAAATGGTAAGTCATTTTTAAGCAATAATTGTGTGACGGTAGTAAAACCATAAAAATGCTTGTATCCCGCTTAACCGTGAGCGAGATTTTTTCCGAGTTAAGAATGGTCTAATGAACCAAAATAGTATATAGTGCAACTGAGGGAGGGGGGGGGGGGATTTGCTTTTTCTAGCGAGAATAATGTTTGAGCACGAGTGGAAGTCGAGGACGCCTACGACGCCCGGGACGGACACTAGTCCTCATAACATCGTCCGAGTCTGAGAAAACCACTCCCCCCTTGTTGCATATCGTCCTATTTTTAATAAGGGCATGAATAGGCCCTTTTTTAAGCATGCATAAAAGAATAAGAAATTGAGTTTTTCCTCGGCGCGTATAGCGGCTCATTCTAACTCAAAAAATAATGACGCAGAGACCAGATGTACTCTGGCCTTTATACAGATAGGTAGTTACAAAGCGCGTTATACTAGTAAGACGAATGTTGTATTTAATAAATAACAGACTTTATCATAAATTGTGTATAAATTAGTTTAACAAAATCCTTAGTTTATTCTCATCCCGAACAATGGATAAATCAAATTGTAAAAGGTCTTGCTATATAAACCTAAATATATATTTTAGATATCCAGCTCACTGTTTTAAAATAAAGATTGCACAAACAATTATTAGTGAGTTTCCTTCACTAATGTCCACTCTACCATTGCATCAAAATAGATATGTATGAAAATTCATATATAACTCTAATAGCGAATTACTTTCTCAGAGAGACTTAAGTCTAAATTGTAGTATATAAACATTTCAAGTCAACAATTGCAGCTCTGTTTTATCCCTTGAAGTTTAATTTCTCTTAATAGGCGAAATATTATGTGCAGATCCCATGTTCATAATTTTACAACCTTGGATCGAAAGGAATTTATCTACGATATATGAATTGAATAATTACGATATTATAATTTTACGATATGAAGATTACGATAGTACGATAGTACGAAGTTTTCTCAGTGTAATGTATAGAAAATTCGATAAAAAAGTTTAAATCTTTGAAAAAATAACAACATAATATCGTGCTTCCTTGCGAAGAGTAACAAATCATTTTACTAACGATGAGTAGCACATTTTAAATTCCCGACGAAAAAGTGCCACGAAGAGTAGTACATTTTAGAAATTCCGACGAAAAGTAGCACTTAGTTTGAATAGTTATGAATAATAGCCTGAAAAAATCGGGCGGCAAAAATCGCAAAATGTGCTAGTCTTCGCGGCAACTTTTGAAATGTGTTACTTTTTGTCGGTAGGTTGTGAAATGTGCTAGTCTGTATGGCGAGAAATGAAATGTGCTAGTCTTCGTCAGGAGCAACAATATATTGTTTTTTAACGAATTTTAACGTACAAAAAAATATCTTTCAGGAGCATTGGTCCGATGCAAATTCTGGATTACTGGACTACCATTTCAAATACCTTCGGAAGGATTTAGGACCAAAGGAGGAAACATACAAGCCCTCGAGTGCCAAAAACAGTATTCCTTGTGTTATATCACCAGACATGACAGATGACGAGATTTTCAACATGAAGGTTATTTAAATTATATTTTAAATTTAGTTCAAGTATAAACTGTAATTTTACACACCTGTGTTATATGTCAGTGTTTTTTGACATAAAGACGTAAAATTCATTAGGGACTGTCCATAAACTACGTGATCGATATAGATACGCCCAATTTCAGTTACGTCTGCTTTTACGTTATCCTCCCATCTGCGTCTAGGTCTACCTAGAGATCGCGTTGCTTCCGGTTTTCCTCTCATTATGCGCGCCGCCGTACGATCATCGCCCATTAGTTGCTGGTTTCGTACAGACTTTCTTTGCCTATAGTGGGCCTAAACATTTCCTCTCTCCCTATTTTAGCATTGAAATCCCCCACTACAATTTTGGTGTCGTAAGACGTGAATTGATCGATTAATTGCTCTAAAGTTTCATAATAAAGATCTTTGACTTCTTCCTCTTTGTCCTCCGTAGGACAGTGGACGTTAATAACCACGTAATTATACCACGCTCCTTCGATGATGATATACGAGAGTCGGTCATTCACGAAATTGCAACTTTTAACGGAATGTATGATGCTTTTGTTAACAAGAAATCCGGTGCCTAGGGAATGCCCGCTCACGCCCCCATATAAAAAGATGAAGTTACCGGATCCTAGCATCGCGTTATCTTTCCATCGGGTTTCTTGTATTGCTACCAAATCTAAATTGTACCTCTTAGTTTAATTTATGATTTCCCGGAACGCGCCCGCTCTGTGTAGACTGCGTACATTCCAGGTTCCCATCCTTAAGTTCCTTTTGGTTTTGGTTTGGTTTTGTTTTCTTTGAGTCATGATAGTAAGTTAAACCCGTGCGTTTTGGATCCTGTTCCGATCGCAGGTGAGTCCATCCGTCTAGGGGTGATAACTCTCATACCTCCCTAGAACTAAGCATGAGAGCTTTCCGACTTTGGCGAGGACATAGTTACTCGTCGTCAGACACACTCGGTTTCATTCTCATATCCTAAAGCCCCCTTGCAAGGCAGCGCGCCTTTGCTGGCTTCGTTGCCGTGTAAGACAAGGTGACGAATCATTCTACACATCCCCTCTCAGGGCACATGTCATCGCTCCCGCATGCTCCACAACAACAGGATTTTTGGCCCATTTTTTGTTTGAAAGGTGTGGTAAAAGAGATAGATTACAGAGTAAGGTAGGAGAAGAAAGTAAGATAGGAGATTTTGTATACTGTTTGTAGTTGTTGTGGTGCTTGCGTAGTGTTTCTAAATGAATGCGTTCGCCAGTGCGGGCTCATCACACCCACGCCTGGGCCTATCGGTTGTCCGCGACTACTTATTCAGTTTATTCGCAGCTAACCTTTTTCCAAGGGTCGTTCCTCTATCCGCAATCTGAGGACGCGCTTTATAGTGGGGATAGGCACCCCCGTCCGCTCTGGACGACTACGCCCAGGACCCGCCTAGGGTAACGGCGTTGCAACAGTTTCTTCAACTGATAGATTATGTAAATATGGATTTCAATAATAAAAATTGCTTGCTAATAAAGAGAAATGGACTTAATCGACAATAAAACAGTATAACTAAAAAATTTAATTTACGAATATTGAACTTGTTTTTTATTCTTTATTATTTTTTGTGCATAAGATCAGTGTATTAATAACTTTTCGTAGTCCCTATTATGATTAGGCCTTTGCAAAGAAAATAGTAAAACTAATAAGAATAAACGCAAGCAAAGTGTGGAGCACTATATCTTTATATATGAAGAATAGAACGAATACAACGAATAAGCTGCTTGTTCCTTTTGTCTATTCCCGTTCTTTATATATACAGATATAGCACTCCATACTTTTCTTGTGTGCTGTTCCTGTGCATGTTTTTGTTCCTTTTTCTGCGCAAAGATTTATTGAGTTGCAGCAGTGAAAACCATTTTTAACAGTCTTCTACGTTTTTCTCATTTATATCAAAACGCAATTTTTCGAATTGTACTGTTTTACCGCGCATCACCTCACTTAAATTTTGTGCCGACTTTAGGTTAACAAACTAAAGTTTATTGATCCGGTGGCTGAAAACAAAGATGAAATTGTTCAACTGATGGAAGAAACAAGGATCTTGCGAAGACAAAAGTTGGACACAAAAAACGAAAAAGAGAAGCTGGCTTTGCTGTCAATATTGCGCTTGTTTCCTAAGTTTTTAGATTACGATGGATTACTGGTAATATATTTATTCTAACACATGCTCAATTTTTTAACTTTTTGTGCCTATCGTTCGGTCTAACAGTCGCCTTTTTCCGATTGGCGACAAAAAATTCTTTACTGCCCGCTATGGAGGGCGATAATAGTACATTGTACAACTATAGGGGAAACTGGGATTTTCCAAAAGAGGATGATGTTTAACACGAGTCTGAAAAAGCCTATTCGCTCCTTGTTGATCACCGTATTATCGGATACACACGAAAACCACTAAAATAAATACGTGTGTCACAAAAAATACGACACAAGCACGAGCCAAAGGCGAGTGTACTTTGCGAGCCAAAAACGAGTTTTTAAGATTTAAGACTACTTTTCAAGACTATTTTTCGCCCTTAATACACAATATACTATAAAAATTATTCGCATTATAAAAAATGTCAATAAATAACAACAACAATGTTTGAAAATGTTGCTTGAAATAACATACATAATGTTGTATAATTATTTAATAGATTAAATACAATTTTTTCTACACACTACAAGGACAGGATTATTAGTTATTGTAACAAAAGTGTTCTGAAAACAGAAGACATAGATGATGGTATGTATTTATCAATATTTTTTACACACACCGACACTCCAACACACATGCACATACGTATGGGAGAACGGGGTAATGCCGATCACTGGCTAATTTCGGTCACTCTTATTTTCAACAATCTAAACATTTTTAGTTAATAATTCGAATAGTATATCAAATGCAACATAAAGTGTAATTAATCTAGTGTCCAAACAACCTTCTATTCAGTATTATTAAGGAATTATACACAATTGAAGTTTAGGTCTACATTTCTTACAAGAAATCTGGTCTATAAAATAAGCTTTTATGCATATTATTTGTTACTTTATGCAGTTATTTTATGCAACTTTATTAATTTGAACAATCTAAAAATACGAAGTAGTGAAAAAAAGTGTATAAACCTATTGTTGTTTTGTCATTTCAATTTAAATTACTAAGCAGAATTGAGGTAATACCGGTGACAATGTTATTTATATGATGCTCCCCAAAGTGAGGCTAAGAAAACGTTCCGCTGCGCTTTCAGGTAGGGCAACTTTGCTTAAGTGTTTTTGAGTGAACAGTGGTTATGTGTTATATATTTCACTGCGTAAGTGCGAATAATAATGCGACTGACCATATGAAGGTTCATATAATTGATTTAAGGAAATGATTTACCTATAAAAGTAACTTTTTAGTAGTAACCAGAATTGTACCAAGGCTGACCGCTATTACCCTTTGTTGTGGAGTAAATCGAGTCAAAATGCTTCTTTTTATTTTGTCTTATAGCTTCGATATCTTACATTTTTATTTTAAACCAACAAGAAATATTTAAACTCAATGGTTTGAACTAACATAATAATTATTTAAAATTAATAAAAAACAATTTGAAAGTATAAATAACAAACACTTTTGCTTAGGTGACCGGAAATACCCTGATTTGGTACTTGCCTGAACAAATAGGTTACGATCTATCTATGATTGCACTTAATCATAGACTGGTTAAATGTAAAAGATTATTCTAGGAAATAAATATTGTTTTTTATGAAAACAGAAACATAAAAGACTATTTAGATGATTGCTTCTGACAGCAAATTGCAGATGAGATTTTTAGAGTATCTCATACACTCTTTAACGAAAAATCTACTATATTTATTAGAACAACAGAAACAACTACTCCGCGGGCAAATACCCCTCCCAGCATTGGATTACACTGTTAATTGGAACTGTTTATATTATTATATATAAATTTTTTATTATATTTAAATTTTATTATTTAATAATGATAATAATACATATTGTAATTAAAAATGAAATCATACAACTTTAATAATTTAGAAGATACTTATATCCAAAATTAATTCTTTCAACTTAAAATATTATCGATAAATTGGCTGTCTTATAGTCGCTGGAAAAGCCAAGAGGGACAAAAGGGCGCACACATGTGCGAAAGAGAATGGAGGGATTTTATGGACCTTTTTATTTTTGTTTTGCTGCCACGCTTGGACGACGAAGTCTTTCTCGACTTTCTATTTCACTGCTGATATTCGTCATGACCAGTCGTAGAGTGTTAGTGCGTGTAGCGGGTCGTTCGGATCGGAAAATCTAAAATTTTACAAAAATCTCCTCTCGATTTGACAGTTTGTCTTTCTTTTCGTTTGAATTTATCATTCTATTGTAATTCTAAATTTTGCAGAAGAAAAATGTGGTGTTTATGTTACATTGTTTCTACAAAACGTTACAGATATGAGAAAAGTAATTAAATTTGGTTGTTTTCTTTGATATACTGTTAAAAATTTGTTATTTATTTTTTTAAATATACGTGCGTTTATGATAGAGACTGCCTGATCATACTGATGAGACCTACAGGTCTTGAGGCCGAAATGTTTTTAATCTTTACATTTATAATATTAAAGGACCTATATTTTTCTTGCTTTGAAGAGGTAGACTTTTCTCTGTAAGAATGAGCCTTACATATAAATACAGTTAAAAACTAATATTACGATGTAATAGGTTTAGCAGAAACCTACTTAAAAATGGTTTTCCCTTTATTGCTAAAAAGAACTTTAATCATTTAGAGTATAGTGGTATCAGAATTAGCGGGTTCGCACTTCTAAAATACCTATAATACAAATTTCGTACTGAGTTCCAAGAACGTTCCAAACTTCAATGACATAACTCAAGGTCAAAAAACGCATTCTTTTCTATTTTTTGAGATTTTGCCAACTTTCTTTGATTTTTAACTCAAAAACTAGCCACTTTTGAGAAAAAAGTGTAGAACATTTTTTGTTGTAAATGCGGTAAGGAATCTATAAAAAAAATTTGTAGACACCATTGTGACATTTTGTTAAATCATGCATTGTGACGTATTGTGACATTCGGATTCCAGCTAATTGCTATACATTTTTTTAAAGAAAAAAATCTTAAAATTTAGCTTTCTATTATATCATTCATTCTAAACTTGGTGCAAAGTGGTCTCAAGCTGAATTTTATGTACAAATGAATAATAAGGAATTTAATCCAAAATATTCTATAAAACAAAATTTTGAAAAATCTACTCCGCATCGCAGATTGTAATTTTTGGTTTAAATATACTTTTAAATTACTCCTACATCACATTAAAATGTACAATCCAAATCAATGATTCCATCTACAGCGCATACCAAATATTAACATTTAAAAAAACTGTGTGTGTATCTGTGTGTGTGTGTGTGTGTGTGTGAGTGCGTGCGTACGTGCGTGCGTGTGTGCGTAAGTGTGAGTGCGTGCGTGTGTGTGTGTGTGTGTGCGTGTGTGTGTAGATCAACTTTACTTTGAATATACACGGTGAAAATTAATGTTACGGGGCTCATTTATTTTGTTTTTCTGTATGGACGGCTAGTCAAAAATATTTTCTTTTATTTCTCAAATTTTAGTTTTTAGGTGTTTTGATATCATAGAATAATATCGATTGAGTGATAATGCATTTTAAAGAGCATAAAATGACCTATCTTTTCCCATACGAAATTTTAAATATACTACTTCCCTTGTTTTGTTATTCACGAAATCATCATTTCTTTCAAATGGTTATATCTGTGAAATATAACAGAGAAATTTTTGAAAAAAATTGAGATGATTACGTATATAGAGAAGAATATTCTCTAAAATTTTTGCGGCTTTATTTTCTTTTTAAAGCGAGAAAACTTCTTTTGTAAAAAAAATCGTTTTTTTTTTAGTAGCGAATTCTGGAGTAAGTCGGCAGCATTTGATCTGAAACTTTCCAAAACGGTAGCGCTTTAGTATTTCTTGAACGAGTTCTAAGCCCAGATCACAACAACCTTTATATTTTGATATTAAAAATTTATTAGAACAAAGAATTTCATATTGGTTAAATTAACAAAGCTTTTGTCCGCGTGTGCGTGTACGTACGGGTGTGTGTGTGTGTGTGTGCGTGCGTGCGTGTGTGTCTGCGTGCGTGCATGCGTGCGTGCGTGCGTGCGTGCATGCGTGCGTGTGTGTATGTGTGTGTGTGTGTCTGTGTGTCTGTGTGTGTGTGTGTGTCTGTGTGTGTGTGTGTGTGTGTGTGTCTGTGTGTGTAAGCTTGCACCGAAGCTGTGACGGGGTGGCAGAGCCATACCTGGGCGATCGTCGAAGTTAAGCAGCGTTAGGCGCGGCTAGTACTTGGATGGGTGACCGACAGGGAACCGTGGGACTAATGCAACTTTGTCCGATCGCTTAGGTGATGTTTAACACAGTGAACGAGACGTGTAAAATGATCGGATTCGATGTATAGCATACGGATGTGATAACAGACATCTACTTCGAAAATGTTAAATACACCGACCAACCCAGAGCGGGTTTTATCCTTATACAAGTTTTTCCCATTCCACAAGCATAACCGGCATGTGCGGGATGTGATTGGGTAGGATAATATAAAGGTATGGAGAAAATAACTATGAGACACTTGAAATACCAAGAGGCTTCGAAACATACAAGAATAATTTACCTGAACGATTAGAGAAAATCGTAAAATAGAAAAATCGCTTTTAAAAACATCGAGTCGATGAATCTTTAAATTTCCTTTTAATTTTAAAGATTTCTTAAAAACGAAAAAATGAGCTGTATTTTGTCTAAACGAACGTGCCATTCTCGATATATAAACGATAAAATAAACTAATTTAAAATAATACATTACCTCTAATATCTCTAAATATAAAGGTCGTTATTATCTGGACAACAAGTCGTTCAAGAGATAGTAAAAAACTACCGTTTTGGAAAGTTTCAGATCAAATGCTGCCGATTTACTCCAGTATTTGTATCTGACTAAAAATCGATATTTTACAAAGAGATTTTTTTCCATTCAAAATATAAAGATATAGCCTCTATAATTGTACAGAATATTCTTCTCCATATTCCTAATCATCTGATTTCTTTTTAAAAATTTTCTTTCTTATATTTCACAGATATAACCGTATAAAAAATGACCATTTCGTAAATATCAATACAAGGAAAATAGCTTATTAAAAATTTCAGATCGGCAAATGTAGGATATTTTATGCTTTTTCAAATGCTTATCTCTCAGACTATATTATTTCTAACGAATCAAAAAACCTGGAAACCTAAAACTCAAAAATCAAAATCCGATAAAAACAAAAAAGCATCGAGATACAAAAAATAAAAAAAATTGTGTACTTATGATCACACGAAAGAAGTTTTATAACATTTTTGGTCATTGTCATAATAGGGTAGTGATTCCAGTAGTCGGCCATCTAAGGAAAAACTTGTATTCAAACTATTACGGTCGCTTGATAGCTAGTAGTCGACTAGGACAATTTAAGGCAATACATCTCGCTTTAAAAATATTGTTTATTCTTTTTAATAGTTCTATGATTTAAGTTCAGCTATAAAAGATTGAATAAATATGAAATGTATCAAACTGAATATTAATTAATCGTAATGATCATTACAATTAATAGTGCCTTTGGATATGGGTTACTGACCAAGCCCGGCCGATAACTAAAAGTCGGCAAAAATTAAAAAAATTCTAGTAGTCGACCACCTGTAAGCACATATCGATGAAGATATATCGAAAACAATTTTTATTTTATGGTTCTTGAACTGTTTTAAGGGGGTATGAGCGAAAAGTAATTTTAAACTTTAAGACCTAAATCTATTTTGTAATTGTTAATAAAGATTATTTGAATCCAGAGACAAATTTTCAGTATAGGTTGCCTTGCATTTCTAAAAGATATTTAATTCTAAAGTTCGCCCGTTTAGCCCGTTTAATATGCAGAAAACGCATTTTTCGCGTTTGAAATAAAAAATTCATGCATTTGTAGGAAACTTTTCTAGATTATTAAAGTATCAAATTAATCTTTAGCTTTCCAATTTTATGTGCATACAATACAAAAATAGGGTTGCCTGGCGTTTTAGAGAGATATTTATAGAATAACGCAAAAAAGTACTGAAAACAGAGAATCACCTTAGAGGTTAGAGTCAAATCAAGGTCTATATTGATCTTTTCAGAAAGAAATAAGATAAATATGCGTTTGATATAAATATGAATATTCAAAGTTTTTTAAATATTTAATTTGTTAACATGATACATTGTCATAAACTTCTCTATTGAATAACGTTTTTTCATAAGTTACTGTTTTGACTAGTATGCCGCTCGGACCTCCTTAACGTCAGAATTAAATGTTTAAATGACATAGATCATTTAAAAATTATTAACCTAGCGATATTTTGTCTAAGGGTTTATGTATTAAAAGAAAATAATCAAAGTGGCCGGCTACTGGGGGGTGGCCGACTATTGTGGTCACTACCCTATATAAAAATTTAAAGGGCTGCATGTAATACAAATTTAAACAAGCATTAAATTGCTCTCTAATGTAATCTGGAAAAAATAATAAACTATTTTATCAACTAATTTTTTTATTTGGGTATTTATATAGAAATAGAACCTTGTTTGCAAAACATTAGTAAGAAATAAATTAAATCCAAAATTAACCTCAAATTGCGTTAAAATTTTTCTGTAAGATATATTATGTATCATGCTTTATATATACAGCTCGAAAATAAATGGAGAATTGTCAACATTGCCAAACATTTACATCAATGCATAATGCAAAAGTCTTTTACACATGTATTGAAAAGTATTTCTTTTGCAAGTTGCTAGTTTATAATGAAAAAAGTTCAAAAATAACCATGGACATGGTTTGCACAAGCAACTTTTTGAGAAACGTAAATGTCGAGAAAAACACGTTTAAAGTTTTAATTAGGTATGTTACAAATGTAAATTCTTTCACTCAACTGGTTATGACTTTGGTAAAACTAAGAGTTTAAAGCACCTTCAAGTCTGGCTGCATAATCTGCAGCGTCGTGTTCTGTGTCATGTCCGAGTCGTTGGTCCGCATTTCACGGCGTTCCAAATAGTGGAGCAGATACAATTCACACAAGTTTAAGAAGGCCAGCCTGAGTTAAAGTTGAAAAAAGAATTTTTTTTGTGAGCCGATAAAAGTTATTCCTATAAAAGCAATCTGAAATTTTTGTAACCATAAACACTTGATAATACGAGGGATGTTCAATTATTCCTTATCCCTAGATGATACCGCGTGCATCCCAAAAGACCGTGGTCATCACCTTGCCGGCCGATTTCACCATCTTCGCCTTCTTCGGAGCCCGTTCACCTTCAAATATCTACTGTTTTGACTGTTCCTTTGTCTCTGGAGTGTAGTAGTGTATCCATGTTTGTGAGCAAACGCGGCACCCATCTTGCCGAGAATTTTTTCACATTCAATTTTTCGTGCAAAATCGAAGCGCCTGTACCTTGCGATATGCCTGTGACCTCAACTATTGTTGAGAAGAAATTTCAGAATGATTGTTTTTATAGGAAAAATTTTTATCGGCACATAAAAAATAAATTATTTTTTCGAGTTTAACTCAGACTGAGCCCCTTAAAAGTATGAGAACCATACTTCGTCTTCGATTTTAAATAAAATCATTATTGTATTACTATGCAAATCCAATCTAATCAGTTGACTGGAATGCTGTGAAATACGCTGACTAAATACATGCACCATACCATATAACGCTGTGAACATATCAATTTTTTCGAATTTTTCATTTCACCCCCTATCACGTCGCCCGTCGAGGTGCGCCTAAAAATGTTATAAAATATCAAAAAAGAACCTGACGTTATCGAGATATAAGTAAGCAATAAAAATTAAAAATATATATATATAACCTCAAATATCTTGAAAAGTAAAAGTCTTCGTGATCTGGGCAAATGATATTATTTCTAAGGTATCAAAAAACCTGAACAAACTAAAACTCAGAAATCGAAACACACACACACACACACACATACACGCAAATACACACATACACACGCACACACACACTCATTCACACACACGTCCATAAGACATATTATAAAAATACTGTATTTTGATTCCTAATATCTCAAAATATGTTTCTATAATGTTTTTCGCAAAACGTTTTTTTTACCATCACGAGGCTTCCTTCATGCGGAAGCAATAAAGAAAATCATGCAACAACCGAATCGAGAGTAACAGATGTCACTATGAGCTGATACTCTAAATAACTAACAAGGAAAGTCCCTGCGGAACTCGAATTTTGATAAGGCATTGGGACGTGCTTTCTGTTACTTAAAAATGAAGCCTACCACCCATAGATTGTTCTATTTGTATTTGGGATATCAGCTATTTGACTCAGAATATTTTTACTGAAGAAAGTACCTCTTCTAGTGATTATAACTATGCATGAGTTAATACTAGAGCAAAATATTCGAAAGATAATAAAAGTAGGTGGAAAGAGTTTCAATTAAAGATCTGTTACGTTAATCAAGATTAATCTTAGACAAAGGTATTAACAATTGAACAGGGTGACTGAAAATTAATGAAAAATAATAAAATAAATTATTATAATTCAATTTCCTTGAATATTCATAAATTTCTATTTACCAACTTTCATTCTTAATAACTTTGGCTCAGTTAAATATTTTTTAACGTTACAGATCTAAAGTAAAGCTCTTTGTACCACTTTATCTTTTGGGCAATTTTCGGTGGTGTTAACATATGTATAGTTATAATCACTAGAAAGGGTACCTTTTTCTTACTAAAATAATGTATATTTGGAATAAAAAGCTGATATCTTAAATATAAGAACCATTAGAACGAACTACGCATCACCCATCAATGAAACAGTCGCGCATATTTATGCACACGTATACAGACATACACATACCGATACACACACACGCACACACATATGCTCAGATTCATACGCACACACGTACACACGCACGCACGCACACGCACACACACACGGACGCACGCATGCATGCATGCACGGAAACACGTACGCGCGCGCGCGCATACGCACACACCCCTAGAGAGTACAAACATTTTCTAAACATATATTTATTATTATTGTATTTAGATTTTAAATGTTCCAAAATAATTTTCTAAAACGTTTTGTACTATCGCAAAGGTTCCACTCTGAGGAACCGATATAAACAAATAAACCTAAATAGAAAAACTTTGTAGTTTTCTTTTAATTGAAAGGAAAGTAAATATTATTACGAAAACCTGAATTACCACAGCCTTGTAAGCTATACACGTAATTTTTCGGTAATGTTATCTCTTTCAAAATATTATCATATAATCTTACACACGTATCTCTAAATCAATATAGAAGACATTTAAAAAGGTTTATAAAAATTATATTTTCATAGCATTATTCAGTTATCAATGTTAATTTTTCTTATCTTTCTAGCACCATATGCGGAAGTACAAAATACAAAGAAACATTGTGACGCAAAATTATAAGTAAATTAAAGCGGTGAGTTTCATGATAGAATATAGTATATATACTGGTTAAAAACAAATTAAAAACATAAAAGCATTTCATTCACAAATTTTTAATAGTTAGTAATACGCCAAATTATACAATGATACCTTTAAAAAGTAATCAATTTTGGTGAGTTAAAATATAATTCGTTGTTAAGCTTAATTTATTATTTATAACATGTGAACAAATATTGATGAAAATTGATCGAAATTTTGGTTCTGATTCTTAGATGTAATGAAACGTGAAAGAACGTAAAATAACGCGAAACAGCGTAAAATAACGTAAAGTAGCACATAACGAACGTAAAAATACCGAATAATTTTGAAAAGTAGGCAAAAATAATTGAGGAAATAGGAAATATGAGGGAAGGGCTCGATTTTTATACACGGCGGCGGCGACGATGGTTATGGCAAAATAATTTTATAATATAGAGAAGATATTTCTGACTCATGAACCTATATAGTTAACATCGAAATTTATATAGTTACAAAGCTTTACCTTTGAGAAAGCAAATAATACACTCAAAGGAAAGTTCTTCAAAAATAATAGATTAATATCTTTCATTTGTTTTGATAAAATAAAATTATAGCTAATAAATTTAGCAATCAACTCATGACACCTAAATATAAAAATTTATATGATAAATTGTTCTCATATTACAATATGAGAAACGATATAATATAAAAGATGGTCACTTAAAACGACGAAACAATAAATTTTTAAACCAAATTTCCATATTGCAAAAGTACAAATATCATCGACTAGAGAAAGATTCGACAGAACACTGGAAACTTTTTTATTTTCTATCCGATTTTAATTCTGAAGGTCCCATTTTGTCTTTGAAAGATTTTAGAGGGACTTCAAAATTGCGATATCAAAAGCGATATCAAAATTGCGAAAAACTGATGAACGTGCAAAGTTACAGCTAATTGTTTATAAGTCAATACTCATGTTTTTGTAAATTTATATGTGTACAAACATAAACTATTAGTTGTAACTTTGCAGGTTCATCGGTTTCTTGCAATTTTTATATCGCTAAGTTGCAATAAAATCTTTCAAGGAACAAGATGAAACCTTCAAAATTAAAATCGGATAGAAAGTAAGAAAGTCTTCAGTGAATTGTCGAATCTTTCTCTAGTTGAAGATATTTATAATTTTATAATATGGAAATTTTTTTGAAATAATTTTTTTTCGGTGCTTAAAGTGTTCTTCTTTTATATTACATCGGTTCTCATATTGTAATACAAAACAGTTTATCACTTAAATTTTTATATTTTAGGTACGTATTAACGCATGGGCCACCTTAAGTGTACGTAAGTTAATTGGCAATTCTTCACTATTGTTA
This sequence comes from Gastracanthus pulcherrimus, assembly GCA_949152435.1. NCBI lineage: Eukaryota > Metazoa > Arthropoda > Insecta > Hymenoptera > Pteromalidae > Gastracanthus > Gastracanthus pulcherrimus. The sequence continues at coordinate 32,764,356 of OX424575.1, forward strand.
ATAATGTAATAGTATATTACGCAACTACGGGCGAAAATGGATATTTCCAAGTGAGGATGATGATTGAGCAGGAGTGGAAGTCTCGGGCGCCGAAGGCGCCCGAGACGTACACGAGTGCTCAAAATCATCATCCGAGTCTGGAAGTACCCTTTTGCCCCAAGTTGCGTACCGTATTTTTTATAACAAGTGCATAAAGAAAGCCATTCTTTGTCGTCTTCAAAGTAGATTGAGAATAGAGTTTTTCGAATCATCCACTTAAGTCTATGACATATTATATATATATATATTTATATGTATGCATGTATATATATAAAATTTTCAAAATTTACCAGTATTTTCCAAAATTTTCCAGAATTTTCTAAAATTTGTCAACAGTTTCCAATTTTTCTAAAAGCTTTATTAAGGAAATGGAGCAAAAATAAAAAAAGGGTACCGAAAATACTCATTTTCGCTACCGAAAATAAAAGGTAGCGAAAATGAGTATTTTCGCTATCAATAAAAGGTAGCGAAAATAAGTATTTTCGGTACCCTTTATTTGACGCTCGGGAAACTCTATTTTCACTGCACTTTATAGGCGTCGAAAATTGTCTTTTTTATTCACGTGTTATAAAAATCTATTTTAATATTTACTAGGTTACGTATTATTAAAATATGTAATTGAATATAAATAATTGCGATTTCTATCATATCTCGTACTAAATTAAAAACTAATTAACTATATGCATTCATACAGGATATCATCAAGTGGAGTTTTAATGACAGCCGTTTCGTTAATTATAAATCTTCAATATGGAATTGTAAATGGAGCTGCCATGCACAATGATCGTAAGTATATAAACTGATAATAATACGCACACACATATGGGTGATTTCTCTGGGAAATCGAGAACGAAAAATTTTTGTATCTGAAACTCCGGGAAAAGGTCCTACTTGGTATGTATAAGAATGCTCGTAAATTATTAAAGATTTTTTAAAGCCCTTACGTTTAAAAGGTAAATATTTGCATGTATCAGATTTAAACATATGGGCTTAAAAAAATCTGAAGAACTTTACGAGTATTTTACATATTAAAAAGAGCATTTTTGCTAAAATTAAAAGAAAAATTATTTCTGCAATAATGTTCTTTTTAGTGTGTAAAATGCTCGTGCATTTTTTCCGATTTTTTAAGCCCATATGTTTAAAGTTGTTTGAAGTTAAATATGACCATATTGCCAAGATGTGCATTTTAATAATTTTTTTAATAATATTTTTTTAATGTTATTTTTATTTTTTTATACTGCTATCATTTTTTGACTATGGCAGTCACTTTTGAACTGAAGAATTATACCTGGTGTTTTGGATATATATTAAGACTTATTACGTTTAAACTAATACAAGTATTTTAACCGTTCGGTCTGAAAGTCACCCTAGTGTGCTACCTAGACGCTGTATTTAGAGACCGTTCCTATGAACGAAACCTTAAAAACTAAATTTTATTCCCATCTTTGTGAGTGTAGCTATCACTAGAATGAACAGAAAAAAAGAAAATTATAGAATTTCATAGAAAATAATAATTTTAAAAAATATGACCAACTTCAATAAGTAACCCTCTAAAAAGTAAAAAACAATATATTTTTTTAATAATGTATGGAATTGTGAAAAAATAAACTCACTATCAACAATAACAATGGCTTAATTGAATTCAAACTACAACTTTTTAGAGTTGGCGAGAATCGACAATCACGTTCAATCGCAACCTTTTAGCTAGTTGCTTAAATTTTTGACTCCAACTCCAAAAAGTTCTAGTTTGAATTGAATTAACTAATTGTTATTGTTGATAGTGAGTTTATTTTTTTATAATTCCATATATTATAAAAAAAAACTGCTACCAATTCATTGGCACTTAGCTTCCTCTAACTAATTTAACTGTTATAATATAAAATTTTTTGTTTTAATACATTAATTTTAAATTAATATATCTCTTTTGCTTTGTGATGGTAAAAAGAAAGTTATGTTAGAAACATGTTTTGAGATACTGGAAATCAAAATACAGTATTTTTAGAAAATGTCTGTATGGATGTGTGTATGTGTATGTGTTGGGTGCGCGCGTGTGTGTGAGCGTGTGTGCATGCATGCGTGTGTGTGTATGTGGATCAACTTTACTTTGAATATACACGGTGAAAATTAATGTTTCGGGGCTCATTTATTTGTTTTTCTCCATGGACGACGACTGAAAAATATTTTCTTTTGTTTCTCGATGTGTATGGGTTTTTAAGCGGGTTTTCGATTTTTAAATTTTAGTTTTTTAGGTTTCTTGATATCGTAGAATAATATTATAGATTGAGTGATAATGCATTTTAAAGAGCATAAATTGACCTATCTTTTTCCATCCGAAATTTTAAATATACTTTTTCCCTTATTTTGTTATTCACGAAATCGTCATTTCTTTCAAATGGTTATATCTGTGAAATATAACGGATTTTTTGAAAAAAATTGAGATGATTACGAATATGGTAGAAGAATATTCTGTAAAATTTTTGCGACTTTATTTTTTTTTTTGAAACGAGAAAAATCTTTTTGAAAAAAAAGTTGATTTCTTTTCAGTAGTGAATTCTCGAGTAAATCGGCAGCATTTGATCTGTAACTTTCCAACACGGTAGCTCTTTAGTATTTCTTGAACGAGTTCTAAGCTTAGATCACAACGATCTTTGTATTTTGAGATTTAAAATTAATTTATTAGAACAAAGAATTTCTTATCAGAACAATTCATTTAGTTTGAAGAAGCTAAGTGCCAATGAATTGGCAGGAGTTTTAATTTAGGAGCTCAAAAAATATGTGCTTATTTATCATTGATGATTTAAATCTCAACAGTTTTAAGCAGTTTTCAGTACCATTATTTTCTTAAATTAATAATTTTAATTTTAAGCATTTCACCTTGAATTTGAGTTCAGAAACATCTAAAATCACATAAGTAGATCATTCATACGTATCATTTTCACCCAGATTTATAAGAAATAAAACATAAAAAATACTAATATACATTATTTCATTAATCTTCAAATACCTATTCAATCAATATTACAAAATATCAATGCAAAAATTGTAAAATAGAAACAAAAACATAACCGTTTATATATATAACAAAAGAAGAAAAATATCTTATAGAAAATTCACATCGGAGAATATAAATAATATTATACTCTTTTAAATGCAAAATGGAGCGATCATAGAGTCCCCCCTTGGCTCAGAGGGTAAGACGCTTGCCTATCGATACAAGGCATTCAAGCAGTTGAAAGTTCGATTCCCGGTCAAAATTCACGAGAGTTTTTTCTTCGAGTTTTTAGTCGGGAAAAGATCTGCGACGGCGCATTGTGCTTTAATGCAGGACGTATGTGCGCATA